>OY757313.1:97376638-98626638 GCA_963583905.1 Stenurella melanura
ACAAATATGTGGTTTTCACGAAAGACTGATGTTGGCCACTCGTGCAGATTCTTGAGACATGGGCACTCTGAAAATAAAAACGGAACTTAAACTAAGTAGTGATGATTCCTGATACACTTACGATACTTTTTTGATAAACCAGTAACGTCTCCAGTCATTGAGTCTTCTAGGTGGCTGAACATGTTCCCATGCGCTCTCGTCTATTACCAAGTCAATGTTCTAGCTTAATTACATTTTGAAGCAGGTTAAAGGCTTGCATCCATATTTCCTCTCAATAGGCAGCTATTTAGGTGACATTTGAGCAGAGTTAATTGCCTGGAAAATTATGAGGGTGTTAATTTAAATTCGGAAATTTTTCTTAGGCTATGTTTTGATTTTTAATTTGACAAATGTCAAATTCCAATTTAGGGATTTTTATTGAATAGCCTGAGAAATAAATTCGCGCAAAATCCGAATCTTTTTTGTTTAAAATTAGCAAAAAAGGGGCAGACATTTTAAATCCTGGAGGAACAAAGAGTAATTCTCCAGTTCCTGCAATTCTGTGAGAGGGTTAAGACCTAAGAAAATCTAAGGTTAGTGCTTAATTATTATAATTACAGTATTCAAAAAGATTTGCATCAATTTACCTGGGCAATTTCAATAAGTCCACGTTTTCAGGTTTTTTTGTACCGTTGAAATTGGCCTTTATTTTATCGATTTATCCTATCGAACCACTCAAAGAAATATCTGCTCAAATTTGGGGTCACCTTCTGCCCGTTGAGATCGTCAATTCAGCGTGCCACAGGCGAAAGTTCAGATTTGGTGGCGGAGGCTAGCTGCAGGGGGATAGTTCGTCAACGGCAGACTCAAAGATGGTAATATCAGCCACAAAGTGAGTACGTTTCTCAATTTTCCATTTAATCACTCTCAGCGTTACGGAGGACTGCTGCCAATTAACAGCGTTTAAATTCGACTTTATCTGCACCTGGGATTAGTCCAGATTGTTACATATAAGCTGCGCCCCAGCTTCTTGTGGTTTAGATACGAGCAGCGTTTTATTATCACCCTTCTTTAGTATTTCCGAGTTAGTTGCCTGTTTTTTTTTTTATTGTAACCAGCCCTCAGCATTATAATTGTTATTTCACTTTTCCTTTTAGCAATTTAAATATAAGTAATTTTTTTTGTTAGTTTTCTGTTCTCTAAGTTAATACACTGCAACTTTGATTTTAATCTGTAAAGATTAATGGGAGCATTGACTTCCAAACTATGTGCTTTGTAAAGCCATAAACAGCTGTTTGCGGTTAACCCTGAAAGTAAAGTCTTATATAATTCACATACATTAAGTACATTTATCAATCTTTTTAGGGAAACATTGTTTATGTATTAGTACTTACCTTTATAGGTACTTGGCTTTTTTAGAGTAATTGTTGCAGTTTGTGTGTGCGTGCAACACGTTGTTATCTACTATTTTACCATTATATATATTTCCATTTTTACACATTTATACATTAAATTATACATTTTCATACGTGGATTTTTCTCTGATTTTTGTGTGTGTTGTGTCTCATCCCCAAACTCTGTCATTAATTGTGACTGGCGCCCGGAGGCTTATAAATTAATTATTGTTAACATCTATTTTTTGTTATTTTACAATAACTACTGACAGATGACATAACCTTATCCACGACCCGCCGCCGACATTAATGAGCTGCCGCGTTGGCGGATTTTTATCAGTGAACACTGCCGACCGTTAGGCCGGTCGCGAATCACTGACGTCACAAGTTCCTTTAAGAATGGAGTGAAGGTGTTGGGGGGTTGAAAAATATTATAAAGGAATTTGAGGCCTTTGCTTCTAGTATATACGCCAAATCCCAAGTTTCTCTGCTCTTACCAGCTTGCTTTACGTATTTTCTCCTATTTACCCCTACTTGCCCCCACCTCTTCAGCGAAATCATCTTGAAACATATTCTAATTCCATACGTCGTTATAGCACATATATGTACCAAATATCAAGTCAATATCTCAAATTTATTTTACCATCCTCTTTAACGATGGAGTGGGGGTAATGAAGGTGTTGAAAAATGTTATAAAAAATCCAAGGCCTTCGCTGCTAGTATATATGTACTAAATTTCAAGTTTCTGTACTATTACCAACTTGCTTTACTTATTTTTCCCTGTTTACCCCTATTTAACCCCAACCCTTTAATGGAATCATCTCAAACTAACATCTAATTCCAGATGTCGTTATAATACATACGTCTACCAAATTTCAAGTGAATATATCAATTTTATTTTATCAGCCCTTTAATGATGTAGTGGGGGTGGTGGAGGGGTTGAAAATATTATAAAAAAATCTGAGGCCTTGGATCCTAGTATAACAACACATTGCAAGTTTCTGTACTTTAGCAGCCTGCTTTATTTATTTTCCCCTATTCACACCCATTTAACCCCCAACCCTTCAACAGAATTCTCTCAAAATATAAGCTAATTTCGGATGTCGTTATAATATATACGTGTACCAAATTTCAAGCGAATATCTCAATTCTATTTTATCTGCCATCATTTTTAATGATGGAGTGGGGGCGGTGTAGGGGTTGAAAAATATTATAAAAAAATGTGAGGACTTGATTTCTAGTATACAGGGTGATTCACGTAGACCATTCATTAGAAGTTTTTCAACTTGCAGTTGGATTAGAAACTTGATATTTGGTATGCAGCCATAATCAATCATGCCCGTTCTATCTAAAATATTTTCAGTCCTCCAACTATACAGGGTGTGCCAAAAATTGGTACCAATTTTCTTATTTTAAATGGAAACCTATATTTTTCTTTACACGGTTCGATTGGTCTTCTAATTCTGAGTTTAGAGAACCTAAGTTATATTAACTTATCTCTTACAATTTTTGACATATGTCCAATTTTTTGAAAAAAATTGCCGCTGTAGTAGTTTACGAACCAATTTGTATCTCGCAAACCTTTCAAAATTATGAAACCAAATTTGTGAAGCAGTTAGCTGGAAGTCCAGGCTAACTTTTGATGTCTCACCGGTGGTCCCATTTTGTACCATATGGGCGCAGTCGATTTTCAAATGTCGCAATCAAAAATTGTCAAAAAGTCAATTTTTTCAAATGGCACATACTATTTTTTTTCACACCTTTCGAAAAAAAATTGAATTTTAGGGTGAGTTACTTAAGCATTCCCTATACCTAACTTCACCCCATATCGAGTTATTCAATAAAAATCAAGAAATACCTTATCTTGCCGAGAGATTCCTTACTTCATCAAGTATGCCATGGAAACAAAAGACAGTTGTGATAATTTTCAAAGAAAAATATGGTTCTTATTAAATTACACACAATACCAACAAATTATTATTAACGAACAAGTACAATGTTGACGAAATTCTGACGTAAATGTTCAATGTGACCACCATATTTTTGTTCAAATATTCTATTATTCTACTTTCAACAGATTGCGTAGCCCATCTTTGCGCCTACCATTTTTGACGCCAGAAATCAATGCAAAATTGAATTTTAGGGCCACTTTTATTAACATTGTGTATGTCTATCTATAGTCGTTTTTGAGTTATTGGCATTTTTAGAAAAAAAAATTATTTTTTTTTCTCAATGGTAGTAGGCTTTGGAAACAATCATTTCATTTTAATTTTTATTCAAAAATCGTATTGCAATAATAAATAATAACAAAATAACAACAAATAAACAGATTAACAAAATAATTATTTCAATACAAATGCTCAATGTGTGCACCGTTTTCACTGACAGAATTTCATCAACATTATTCTTGTTCGTTAATAATAATTTGTTGGTGTTGTGTGTAATTAAATAAGAATCCATATTTTTCTTTAAAAATTATTACAACTGTCTTTTGTTTCCATGGCATACTTGATGAAGTAAGGAATCTCTCGGCAAGATAAGGTATTTCTTGATTTTTATTGAATAACTCGATATGGGGTGAAGTTAGGTATAGGGAATGCTTAAGTAACTCACCCTAAAATTCAATTTTCTTTCGAATGGTGTGAAAAAAAATAGTAGGTGCCATTTGAAAAAATTGACTTTTTGACAATTTTTGATTGCGACATTTGAAAATCGACTGCGCTCATATGGTACAAAATTGGACCACCGATGTGACATCAAAAGTTAGCCTGGACTTCCAGCTAACTGCTTCACAAATTTGGTTTCATTATTTTGAAAGGTTTGCGATATACAAATTTGTTCGTAAACTACTACAGCGGCAATTTTTTTCAAAAAATTGGACATATGTCAAAAATTGTAAGAGATAAGTTAACATAACTTAGGTTCTCTAAACTCAGAATTAGAAGACCAATCGAACCGTGTAAAGAAAAATATAGGTTTCCATTTAAAATAAGAAAGTTGGTACCAATTTTTGGCACACCCTGTATAGTTGGAGGACTGAAAATATTTTAGATAGAACGGGCATGATCGATTATGGCTGTGTACCAAATTTCAAGTTTCTAATCCAACTGCAAGTTGAAAAACTTCTAATGAATGGCCTACGTGAATCACCCTGTATAGACCTAATTCAGGTTTCCGTATTTTTACCAGCTTGCTTTATTTATTTTCTCATTCACTCTTATTTAACCCCCAACCCTTCAACGGAATCATCTCAAGTTATAAGCTAATTTCAGATGTCGTCATAATACATACGTACACCAAATTTCAAGCAAATATCTCAATTCTATTTTATCAGCCAAAATGGAGTGGGGGTAATGGAGTGGTTGCAAAATGTTATAAACAAATCTTAGACCTTGGTTTCTAGTATATTCACCAAATCTCAAGTCTCTGTACTTTTACCAGCCTGCTTTACTTATTTTTCCCTATTCACCCCTATTAACCCCCAACCCTTCACCAGAATTGGAGCAAAATATAATCTAGTTCCAGATCTCGAGATGATACATAAGGTACCAAATTTCAAGTCAATATCTTGAACCGTTGCTGAGAAAACGTGGGAAGAAAATGTACAGACCGATAGACAGACAGACAGAAATTTCTTTTGGCTCAAATTTAAAATCTCGACGTTTCATGACGTTCTAAACCCATTTCAACAACTATAGTTCCACTCCTACGTGGATGTGAAAGTAATTATATTGAACATTTAAAAATATGTCATATTTTTTATAACAATGTATACATATCACGCTCATTTTTTGAATTTTCATGTATTTTTTAATTGAAAATTTGCAAATAATGTAGTGCATCATTCATCGTGAAAAATTGCCTGTAACTCGGAAAATTATCAAGTTACAAAAAAATTCCAAGAGGCAAAAAATGTTTAGGTCCTAATGAATAATAAAAATGTTTAGGTCCTAATAACATCTGACTTTTTTCAAATTTTTAAATTACAATTTTAAAGAAAGGGGTAGATTTTGTGTTTGTTTTCCGGAAAAACTCGGTGAATACGCATTTTACAGAAAAATTGCAAATAAAAAAAGTCTTGTATTTCGATGATACATACACTCACCTGAATTTTTTCAGATTTTCATTCAATTTTTACATTTCCCAAAAAAGGTAATGTTTTTTTTTATTATTGATTTAGTTCTACAAGTTACGGAACCCATGACAAAAGGGGTGTTTTCTACCCCTTCCGATCATTTCCTACTCTACTTTTTCAACTTTTTTATTAACTTCATTGCAAACACATTGCACAAGGTTTCATCAAAATCCATTCACGAGCACTTAAGTTAACATTAATTTTTCGCTTTTGAAATGATATCGTTATAGAAAGATATACTGCGAGCCTCATTTACTTACGCTATAATATACACATGGGTCCAGTCCGTCTAGAATCAAAGCATTTTGATTTTATTGCATTCTTATTATTTTTTTTGTTCAAGTGAGAATCGTGCATGCGGCGAAGCATATGCTTATTAAATTCATTTCATTTGTTCTGGAAATATTGTGGCATGTAACTAAAAGGTTTACATTGAAAATTGAAATTAATTAACGTTCACATGCAAAGTACAGAGTTTTATACGTGCAAATATTGCATTAACCGTGTAGCGCCACTGTGTGCAGGTGTCTCAGTTTCATGTCAAGGCAGGCTCAATTTGCACAAGGTAATATTTAAAGTAATAATATAAGGTTTACTTATAAGACCGTAATTATGGGGTCTTGTTCATAAAATTAGCAGAGTCGCTTCGTTCAAAATATATTGTGTAAAAATATAAGTAAAAAAACTTTCTAAAAACAGGATTAAAACGTAGAAAATAAGTATTACATAATTTTATTCGGACAGGGCCGTGGTCCAATAAGTGGACACATTGCGTAGAGTGGATGTTAATAAAATAAGTTAAAACATTTTTAAAAGTAAAAATTCGAATCATATTATCAATGCTGATATGATTAAAGTACTTGTCACCAGAAGTTCAAAGATATTGTAACGAAGTGAATTTTCCATTGTCAAAATTGAAATTTTAATTAACAATATACTTCATTATTTGCTCCGCTTACATTCGAATCTATGGATTGTAAATTATTATTATAGATTTCTCCTAAGTTAGCTAGCTGAAACCGCGAAACAGATTTCTACTTTAAATAGAAAATTTGATAAACCTGGCCGTGAGAGGGCTGTCCGTAACATTAACCATAATTACAAAAATTAACAATGAGGGTGTAGTTACCTAAAAAGCATAAAGTCATAACAAAAAATAAGATTTGCACTTTGTTTTTGCACTTTGACAGCTAGCTGACAGCCTGTTGACAACTGCCAATTGTCGAATTATTGTATTCATATAATACATGAAGTGAGTTATCTAAACAGCATAAACTCATAACATAAAAATAAGATTTGCACTTTGTTAAGGCACTTTGACAGCTGTCAAGTGTCAATTTAGACAATTTGACATCGGATTTGAATTCAGCAACCTCAAAAACATAAACCTAGACATTAAAATCAAAAAGATAAATTATTTAAAAATCTATAAAGACTGCACGAATAAATAAATCTGTGGTGGAGCTTTGGAGCTTTCAAGCTTCGTAGCAGCCAAAGTATTGATTTTAAAGCTTTGTGCCCATTGAGACTTTTGCTTGGGATGAAGAAACCTAAAACATATCCAAATTCAGATGATTTGACCAAAACCCAATTTCCACAAGATTATTGCGGGGTCCTTTGGTACACGTATGTATTATAACGACGCGCGACGTTTGGAATTAGATTGTATTTTGAGATGATTCCGTTGAATGGTTGGGAGCTTAATAGAGGCACGTAGGGGAAAATAAGTAAAGCAAACTGGTAAGAGTACATAATCTCAGGATCTACTGGAAGCTAAGGCCTCAGATTTTTCAACCCCCATCCATTTTTAAAGTAGCTGATGGAATAAAATTGCGATGTTCACTTGAAATTTGGAACACGTAGAACGACATCTGGAACTGTATTATATTTTGAGGTGATTCCTGAAGGGCCGGGATGAAGCAGGGGTAAATCGGAGAAAATAAGTAAGGCAAGCTGGTAAGAGTACGGAAACTTGGAATTCGGTATATATACTAGAAACCAAGGACTCAGACTTCTTTACAATATTTTCAACCCCCCTCCCTCCACTACCTCTACTCATTATTAAGGGGGTTGACAAAATAAAATTGAGATATTCAGTTGAAATTTGACACACGTATTTATTGCAATGACATCTGGTTGAAACGATTCTGTTAAAGAGGTAAAGCTGGTTAATAAGAGTCCAGAAACTTCATTTTTGGAAGAAGCAAACGCCTTAAATTGTTTTATGACATTTGCCCCAAATACTATATTATTTAAATTGTCTGACCAATTATTTCCACATACTAGAGTACAAATATGATGAAGATGTGTTCCTATAAATAGACTTCGATAGAAAATCTGGATGTGGAATTAATGATTCCTTAATCAGCGGTTTTTTAACTTAGAGTTGCTGACATTCACTCATCTGCACTGGCTCCACCTATTGAACAATGAAGAGCGGTTGACCCTCAATCAAATCACCTAATATTTATTTTCTTCATTTTAGGACAGTTTAAAAATGCTTGTTTAAAAAAAAAAAATTACTTATATTTTATTATTTCATTTTCATAGTATGTCTACCGTTGACCATTATGGAGTAGAATGGTAAGTTGACTATCCAGCTTCAGCGTCATATCATACTCATCAAATTGTATTGTCATCGGTGCTGCATATGTAAGCAAAGTTTCAAGTGGAAACGGTTCAAAACAGAATTGCAATATTTGACCTAAGTTGGCTGACAAACATGTAAAATTGAATAAAAGCTTATAACAAAAAATTGCATTTCATGTAAAAACCCAATTCTGTTATCAGTTGACTTCATTAGATTTGATATTTGCCGGAGTCGCCGTGACAAAAACGACCCTTCTTTCCGATTTTTGACTTGTATAGTCCATTCTCTATTGATTTTAATTTATAATGCTGTATTGTCATCGATACTACATAGGTAGTATATATTATAAATAAATAATTTACGTCATGCTTATAAAGTAATATAGTGTAGTAAATCAATATTGAATTTATTTCAATAATTACACAACTGATTCTAGAAATTATCGGTTGACGCTTATTACATCGCTGGTGTTATGAGCTATTCCTTTGACGGTCATTTTTTATGATTTGCAAATCGATACTAGATAAACTACAAAATTTGGTACATAGAAACTCACCCATATCCCCCATACCAACCCATCATAGATTCATTAAATGTCATTTTCATTTAAATCGCCCTTAAATGAATATCCAAATATGTAGTAATAATACCGAGTGTTCCATTTAAAAAACAAGACATCATGCCTAAATAGATCATCCATTATATTTTAGAATAATTTTATATTGTATCTCTTTGTGTCCTCTGCCCTATATTTTTGAAAATTTTCGATCTTTTGTAAGGGCGCGAGGATATATGGATCACGAAAAGTTGAGAAAAGTTATATATTAACACATACGTCAGGACATACCAATTGCATAAAATAGAATTTTAGGAGCACTATAACAAACAAAAATATGCATATAGTTATCAAATATTATAATACGTCATATTTTTTAAATTGGAACAAGTTTTTCTTATAAAACTTTTCAATATCTAGCACAGAAATGGCAGTTTACCCGAAGCGAATTTTATTTTTAATCTGCCACCAGCGCCCTCTAGCATTTTTGGAATTCTAACTTTGGAGTTCTAAATTTGGAACTCTAGCACCAAAGAAAACTCAAGATGTAATTCTAATAAGGTTATAATACATTTTATGCAATCGGCAGTAATTGCAGCTTTGAAAGTGTTCACCGCAGTAGTGGTAGTTAAATGTTGCAATTTTATTGATGCTTGTGAAGACATATACAATGTTTGGAACTAGCTAAATAGAACAAATAAACGGGAAATGGCAATTTGTTGTTTCATGATAGGATGTGCGCTACTTTCTCATACATCCCAGTTATTGAAGTGGACGACGAATAGTCGTACATGTATAAAGGTTCGTAGAGACACTCCAAAGTTACCTCGGTAGGCTGCTGTATGAGTCACCTGCGCTGGATTCAAGTAGTACATACCTAAGTGTCGAGCAGCTCGATCGAGGTAGGTACAAACTATACGAGGAGGCAGTTTGGGAAAATCTGTACACACCTTAAGAGCAGCTTTTCCAACATGCAAGCCATAGAGGGTTTTTCGAGTACCTTGTTGACTACTTGTTGAAGAAAGATAATAATCGCGAATATGCGGATGTATAGTAGAATCACAGAAAATAATATGGTTGAGTGTTGAAACTACAAAGATAGCAAATGTCTAAAGCAAGACGATACAAAAACGATTAAATTAGTAATAAACTTAAAGGCAGAGCACACTATGTTCTTATCTAAGGATGAATTTGAAAAGTATAAAACGGAGGAAGTAATACGTTTGCATTAACGGTATTGTGTGTTTTTTCCTGATATGAAAACGATATTTTTTAACCCAACTAGAAAACGATTTGGTATGACGTATGCTCTTAGGTCTGGATCATATCTAGTCATTTAGTAAGAAATAAAAGCATTTGGTGTACAAGAAAAGCCTTTTTTATACGCAAGTGGCACTGCCATATAATTTCCTGGAGATACAAACTTCACACTGTACGCAAGTTACTTTAAAACTAAGTTGTTCCCAAGTGAAATGTATGGCATCTATAGCATCAATTTACTCCCAAATTCTACTCCTGAAAATCTGAAATGGGTGAAACGGTTTTAGTACAGTTTCTTAATTTGTATTTCATACATCGTGGAATCGTTATTTCTAATTATACCCATTTCTCCCGTTGGATGCATATAAATGAAGTAATACCAAAAAATTAACATAAATATTAAATCTGATTTTGGGTCTTTTTTGGTTGAAGTTGTTTATTTTAGGAAATTGAATTTGTGGTAATTTTGCTTTCTAAATGGTGTAGTTTAATTGTGTGTGCCTTTGTCATCCAAGGCGTAGAAATGGAGTTACCAGTAAAAACGTAATAGTATTAATTGTTGTAAATCTTTAAGCTAATACCAGAAGCAAAACACCTTTGACAATTTGAATGCCTAACGGTTAATTACTGAAAACTCCGATTATATTAGTTTAACCCCAAAACTGTCGTGGATTTTTGAAAATCTGCTTACGAGATATAATCTATCTTATATTTCTTAAATTTAGGAATGATAGTATCTTGATTATTTAATTTGTATGATTCCTAAATAACGTTTTTAGCGTAAACCAGTTTGGAAAGTACATTGTTAGTTTTGTTTGCTATAAAAATGTTTGCATTTTGGAGACAGTGTATTAATCGTTTTTACATTAATAATTTTCATTGTTTACAAAAATATCAACTTTCTGATTTCTATCTATGAACTCTGTTTGATAACCCATTTTTGATAAAGTCAGACAATAAATTAAATTATATCCACTCTTCATTAATCTAATCTAAGAGCAAAATACACAAAAAGCTGCAGATTTATCTATGCGATCTAGTATTATTTTACCTATTAAAATTTAAATTGTAGAATTTAAAATTTAGGTAAATAAATTTGAAAATAAAGATCTATCTTTAAAATAACTTTTACAACAGTTATGAAGCGAAATACTATCATGTCTGTGTCGATATTGAGATCTGTGAAGAATATATTCGGTATTGTTATTTATTCATATTTGCATCGACCTAAATACCGTTATTAGATAATAAGGTTCAATTAACTGGGCGATACGTGATGGTGGAATTTTATTTCATAATTCCTAGTTCCCACCTTTTCTATAGGATATTGTCTGTAATTGTTTATTTGTGGCACATTCAGATTTTCTTACTTTTTATTGGGTATTTTGCCACTGAAAAATATTTAAAAATTTTAATGAAAAAACCTCTGCGCCAAACGGATCAGACAGAGGTTGGTTCTTGAGTACTTGACTGTTTCAAAAAGTCTCACACCTAAAAATATATAAACTAAAACAATGTTATAATCTAAAAACTCAAAATCAAAGCTATAGGTAGTTAACGTTTCGGAAGAGAATCTACTTCCGTTCTCAAAACTTTTTTGGCCGTCAACCATGACAGTTCTTTCTTTATGTATTTCCATAGTCACGTGAGACATTAAAGTATATTTATCTTATTTTTACTTACTTCGTCTCTAAGGATGGGCAACCAACTAGTACAAAAATCTATTGAATAATTAGAAACGCATCTATCCTCGTTTAATAAAATAATCGCGGATTCTTTAAGTTTTCTTTTAGTTCCGTTGCTCTCTTTTTCCAAAATCTTCGCCGAGTCCCATTTAATTCTATGATTATTATCCCGCGCGTGTTCACAAATTTTGGATTTTTCAAATTCTCCCTTTCTAGCGTAATTTCTATGTTCACCAAGCCGTACGTTGAAAGGTCTAGATGATTCACCTACGTAATGTTTCCCGCACTCACACGGAACACTATAAATACAATTTTTTGAATTTTGAACGCTAAGATCGGTTTTATCAAGAACCAAATCTCCAAATATTGTTCAAAATTCAAAAAATTGTATTTGAATTGCAATAATTAAAGTAATCGTCATCGAAACTCGATGAAATTCTTGGAAAGGATAGCCCTTGGGATGCCTAAAGAGTGTGCGTAACCCCAACCCTCCAATCCAAAATGGCTGCCTATCGCAAAGTTGAAAATTGGAAGTGCTTCTGTTTCGACAAAAAGGAAAACAGATCTATATGAAACCAACTGGAATTGGTTGAATTTACCAGTATCTTCAAATGTAACAGAATTGAGATTATTTTATTAGCAAATAAATGTTATTGTCTGTAATTGTTTATTTGTGGCATATTCAGATTTTCTTACTTTTCATCGGGTATTTTGCCACTAAAAAATATTTAAAAATTTTAATGAAAAAACCTCTGCGCCAAACGGATCAGACAGAGGTTGGTTCTTGAATACTTGACTGTTTCAAAAAGTCTCACACCTAAAAATATATAAACTATTAAGCGTTTGTATGATAGAGCCAACATTATTTCTTCAAATGATGTAATATTAAGGAACGAAAAGCAATTTTCAAAAACTGTCTTATTAAATAATCAATATCCTGAGAGTTTTGTTGATAGTCAGTTATTGAACATTGGTAGTAGAGAATATACTATCACAACCTGAGGTATTTAGGTCAATGGCAGTAATTCCATATATACATGGTTTATCGGATTAATTACGAAAAATTGGGAATAAGTTTTCCGTACGAACGGTTTTTCAAACGGGCTCCACGCTAAGATCGGTTTTATCAAAAACCAAACCTCTAAATATTCTTAAAAATCCAAAAAATCGCATTTATAGTGTTCCATGTGAGTGCGGAAAACATTACGTAGGTGAATCATCTAGACCTTTCAACGTAGGGCTTGGTGAACATAGAAATTACGCTAGAAGGGGAGAATTTGAAAAATCCAAAATTTGTGAACAAGCGTGGGATATTTAAAAATGAATTATTATTTCTTTGCTTATAATTGTATTGAAACATTCTTTATAGGATTTTGCTGTTTGCAAAATCCTATAAAGAATGTTTCAATATAAGCGTGGGATAATAAACACAGGATTAAATGGGACTCGGAGTAGATTTTGGAAAAAGAGAGCAACTGAACTAAAAGAATACGCGATTATTTTATTTAACGAGGATAGATTTGTTTCGAACTATTCAATAGATTTTTGTACTAGTTGGTTGCCCATGCTTAGAGACGACGTAAGTAAAAATAAGATACATATAATTTAATGTCTCACGTGACTATAGAAATACATAAACAAAGAACTGTCATGGTTGACGGCCAAAAAAGTTTTGAGAACGGAAGTAGATTCTCTTCCGAAACGTTAACTACTTATAGCATTCATTTTCAGTTTTTAGTTTATAACATTGTTCTAGGTTACATATTTTTAGGTGTGAGACTTTTTGAAACAGTCAAGTTCTCAAGAACCAACCTCTGTCTGATCCGTTTGGCGCAGAGGTTTTTTCATTAAAATTTTTAAATATTTTGCAGTGGCAAAATACCCATTGAAAAATAAGAAAATAAATGTTATATTTACAAAAAAACGAAAAAATTACCATTTTGGATTGGAGGGTTGAGGTTGCGCGCAGTATTTCGGCATCCCAAATTTCATCGAGTTTCGATGACAATTACTTTAATTATTGCAATTGGAAATCTTTAATCTTTTCCACCTTTATTGCTAATTTTGCAATAGTAAACAAGTTTTGCCAATTTTCCCAAGAGAATTTTCTACAAGAGGCTATTCTTGTAAAAAATTTTCTTAGGAACGAGGTCGATCATTACACCTCAAGTCGATTAGAAGCCTATTTCACGTGATATTTAAGAAAAACTAAAAAAAGGACAGGGTTCAGCTTTCTATTTTGCAATAGAAAACCATGTTCCTTATCTTCGAATCTATAAAGACTCGAAGGTTGTTATTTATGAAATCTATTTTTATCAAAAAATTGTAATGTTTAGAAGGATTTCAGATTCGAAAACCTTTAGGTCTAATTCGCCTCGCCTTTTTAACGTCACACAAATCCTCATATTACCATACGTACCAATGGACAAATCCAGATAAGGGCTATTTTTTTCTCGGCTATATATGGATATGATTATATTTTCTATAATTTATACGGGAATTATCATATAATAAAACTTATTCGTGATTTTACTTTAACAAGTTCATTAAAAAGTCGCGAATCAAATGATAGATAGACTTAATTTCCGAAATGAAACTCCCCTCTCCCTCCAAATCCATTTGGTCACCATTTTAAAGACAAGGCTGCTATCAGTTTTTTATATTATAACCTCGTGACTCTCACAAATAAATTGTTAAGAGCAATTTTCTACACCCTTTATAACTTCTTCGCCTAGCATTAATAATAGTTTATAAAAGATGATGATCAGTTATTTTTCATTTTTGAGACTTATAATTTTTTATTACTAATGCTACTTGAAAAAGGTATAAAAAAGTTACATAGTGGCTTATGTACCGTTCAGCGGTGTGTCGCCGTAGTTTCGTGTTGTTTGAGAAATTCTTCGAAAACTTTATATTGCTCTGTTTTCCTTTGCGATATAAATTTAATAGGCTCCTTACCTTCTTAATAACAGATACCGAAACCAGGATCGTCTCTCAGCAATAACATATCTTTCTGACCCAAATTCACAAGTTTTCTATGTCATACACCTTGCGACTCGGTAGCAGCCAACACGGCAACAGTTGATCTGGCATTTTGAATCATGAATCCTCCAATATTGAGTACAACATTGTCCTCCAGCCTTATACCCAGCTTTATTGTAAATGGAATACCATTTTTGATGAAATGCAATAATTAGGTCTTCCTCAGTTATTTTTTAAACTGAGAGTAAATTGGCTGCAATTTTGAATACCTACATACAAATGTGTCCAATATTGACATCTGTAAAAAATCTCTCTTTACATTGTCTTCAAGTTTGACTTTACATTACCGATATCACAACTGTTCATTTTTTCATTATTAGCTACTGTCACTTTGGATTCATCATTAGAAAAGTTTGCAAATTAGTCTGCTATGCATACTCATTACGGTGGTCCTTATTCTTTAACATTTAAAATTTGATAGTACGATCCTCTCTAATTATTATGAAATAAAAGAAAGAAATTGCACCAAATTTAGGGTAGCTAGCTCAACCCCTTTCCGTGCTATGAACCGGGTGAATTTTTACAAACTTCTTAGTAGTCAGGATTTTAGCTATTCATCACAAAATATCTCATAAAGCAAAATAATTCAGTGTGACTTAAGGCTACGTGAAAATTTTGAAATAATTGAATAGTCACGTAGCCCCAAATCACATAAATTAGCAGCATATAATTCTGTTATACATAGAGATATATGATTATCTATTTCAAAGGAAAATTCAAAAATTTAATTAAACACCATAGCGAGAATAACCCTAAATACCTAATGGCTTTCAAGAAAAAACGATAGAAAATTGAATTAAGAAAAAACAATTCAAATCAGCTTGCTGCAGTTTATATCCGCATATTAAAGACCGCAGTAACGGTAAATATATATCCCTAATGTATTATGGCGATGTATGCCAAAGAATTTGTAACATTTTGTCAACACATAATCTGAAAGTCAAAAAGGCATTTTCCGAATATAAATGATCTAAAGGCATTACATGCGAAAGAAATTTTTTGAAATTAAATTAATTAGAATGAATAGAAATCATCAAATTCAGAAAAATTTCCGACAGTAATCTTCTAAATGACTAGTTGGACCTATATCATTAAAATAGACATGTTTAAAGCACAAAAAGGATGCTGCTAGATCATCTCAAGTATTGAATATATTTAAGACCGTAATCCATTTCGCTTCGATGCTTTGTATAACCATGTTTTAACATTTTATTTTCAACATTTTTCAACTTTAATACCAATCCCTATATTACTTCCACATCCACGTAGTGAATTGGAAGTATAGTAATCGCAAAAAAAATTTCAATTTTTTTTTTTCTTGAAATAGGTTTAGAATGTCAGGAAACGTCGAGATTTTAAATTTGGGCGAAAAAAAATTTTCTGTCTGTCTGTCGGTTTGTCCGTAACTTTTTTTTTTTGTCCGCATGTTTTCTCCGGAACGGTTTAAGATATTGACTTGAAATTTTGTACACGCATATACTATAATGAGATCTGGAACTGGTTTGATTTTTGAAGATATCCGGTGAAGAGTTGGGGGTTAGACAGGGGTAAATAGGGAGAAATATGTAGAGCAAGCTGGTAAGATTACAGAAACTTGAAATTTGATGTATGTACTACAAGCCAAGGCCCCAAAATTTTTTATAATCTTTTTCAACCCCCCACCACCGCAACTCCATTATTAACGGGGTTGATTAAATAAAATTAAGATATTCACTTAAAATTTGGTACACGTATGTATTATAACGACATCTGGAACTAGATTATATTTTGGGATGACTCCGTTGAAGGGTTGTGGGTTAAATAGTGCTAGATAGGGAAAAATAAGTAAAGCAAGCTGGTAAGAGTACAGAAATTTGGGATTTGGTGTATATACTAGAAACGAAGGCCTCGTGTTTTTTGTAATATTTTCCATCTCCCCACCACCCTCTCCCTTATTAAAAGATTTGATGAAATTAAATTTAGATTTTCACTTGAAATTTGGTACTTGTATGTATTATAACGATATCTGAAACTGGATTATATTTTGACATGATTGCGTTAAAGGAGTGGGGGTAAGTAGAGGTAAATAGGGAAAAATAAGTAAGGCATGCTGGTAAGAGTAGAGAAACTTGAAATTCGGTGTATGTCCTAGAGGCCAAGGCCTCAGTTTTCTTAATAATAGTTTTCAACCCTCCCCACCACCATTACTCCATTATTAAAGGGGTTGACAAAATATAATTGAGATATTCAGTTGAAGTTTAGTAGACGTATGTATTATAACGACATTCGGAATTAGATTATATTTTGGGATGATTCCGTTGTAGGGTTGGGGTTAAATAGGAGTAAATAGGGGAAAATAAGTAAATCAAGCTGGTAAAAGTACTGAATATACTAGATACCGAGGCCTTAAATTTCTTTTTAATATTTTTCAAACCCCAACAGCTTCACTCTGCTATTAATGGGATTGTTAACATAAAATTGGGATATTCACTTGAAAGTTAGTACCACATCTGATTGAGATGATTCCATTGAAGGGGTGGGAGGTAGTAGGTTGTGAATAGGGGAAAATAAGTAGTGTAAACTAGAAACTTCATTTTTAACGTATATGGCAGACATCTGCCCCAAATATTACTAAAATTCTATGACCAATAATTTCCACATACTAGAATGAAAATCTAGTCAAGATGTTACCTTTAAAGTGACGGATGAAAAATCTGGATGTGGAAGTAGTCATTCCTTAGGCAGCGGTTTTATTATTAGTCATAATTCAAATTCAAAATACTTAAACACATTCACAATATTAGTTGTTGATGAATTGGGAAACCAAATTTTGCAATATCTTTATGAGTCAAATATATAATTTCCAGTTTAATATCAGACTTCTATATTACGTGTAGATACTATCGATGTCGGTAGTAAGTATTAAAATAATACATTATCACTCAAAACTTTCCATTTAAAATAGACACATCATTTATCAAACATCAAATGATCCTTGGACAAGTAAATTATAAATTATTAACATTTTTGTAATACTTTTTCACTTATTGATTATTCAGAGTACTAAAGTATAAAAAAAGTGAATGCTGGAATATATAAACAGTGCCATAATTTTGCTCACATTTTCTTATAAAAAGTTGTGACAAAAAATTCACTATTTATTATTGTTTTAAGTATGACTACGTGGTTGAGATGCAAACACTTAACTCTCATTCTGGAATCCTGAGTTCGATTTTGGGGGCTATTTCCTTCTTAGTTTAAAGGGTAAATAGGGGTAAAGAGGAGTATATAAGTAAAATAATCTAGCAATAGTCAAGAAACTAGAAATTTGGTGTACATACTAGAAGCTAAGGTCTCAATTTTTTATGACGGCTGCCACGCTCAACATTATGGAAGGGGTTTGCAAATTAAAATTTAAATTTTGCCTTCAAATTTGGTACACGTATGTATTATAATAACGTCTGGAACTACTTATATTTTGAGCTTATTCATTTGGAGAGTTGGGGGTAAAGAGAGGTAAATAAGTAAAGCTAGCTAGTAAGAGTTCAAAAGCCTGAGATTTGGTATATATATACCAGAAGGCAAGATCCGAAATTTATTATGATATCTGCCACCTTCACCCCCACTCCATTATTAATGAGGTTAACAAAATTAAATTGTCATTCAATGTGTGTACTGTGTACGAGAACAAAAGTTGTATAAAATTTTTTGGAATCAGTCCCCTTAAATCAGACGATTCATTTTAATGAATCGAAAGTAATTGCTCGTTGAATTTTAATTCAACGAGCAGTTATTTCAAAAAAAAATCTGGAGTGCAAATATAGTATCAAGATGTTTTCAAATAAAGACAGTTGGATGAAAAATCTTGATATGAAAGTAGTGACTCCTTAGGTAAATTGAGTCATTTTGTCACCAATCTCAAATCATGATGAAAATATTGTGTAGCGTGTGGGGGTTGGTTAATCTGGACAACATAGTTAGTGCGTTATACCAAGCTAAGTTAGTTTACTTTAGCTGTTATGAATCTAAAGTCTAGTGTATGGCTAACAAAAGGATCTAATTGTATTTACAAAGGCCTGTAACCAGAAGAGTGGTAGAGAGTGTCCAGTATCCTGTGGGAACATTTGAGCACTCCTGAGAAAGTTTGAGTCTCCACATAATCGAAAAATGAGAGGAAAAAGTCAACTGGTAGTGATCTAAAAAACATATCGGCACCCTCCGAAATCTCGTGAACATCCCCTAGAATTTATTTCTAGCTGCTGGCCTGCTCTTGCATGATCGTGAAATGAGTTTTGTCCACCTAATACTTGTATACGCTGTCTTGTAGTTAGATTTGGATGTTATCAAAGACGCAAAAACATTACACATACTGTGTAGTGTGTTTATGTCAATTAATATTACAAACTGTTAGGGCCTGAAGATTAAATTTTTTTATAGGCTGTTGGTACATTAATTTTTAGGTTTCCACTGGTGTTAAACAAATCATTGTTTGACTTTCGGGTGCGGTCCCATATGACTAGCAGACTCCATGTTTGTGTGTTTGTCTAAACGACGTTTGGGTATAGGACATCTGCAATCTTCAGGATTCCATTTATTGCTGCATACTTCTGATTCTCGTCGTTCGTTTGAATTTTTGAGTTCAGTTCATTATTGCGAAATTGAAAGAACTGTAAACTAACACATGTAAATTGCTGAAATTTTCTTATTTAAAATGGGTTCTTCCTTTTTTACTTCCCTCGCATACCAAAGGGAAGCATTTTCACGATAATTGTTATATTAGCTATGAAATTTTTTAGGTAAAAGTGAGCGTGAAATTTCGAGGAAACTTGCTTTATATAAGGGGAAGGGGTGCACATTCAGCCACACGCAGTAACTCGTTTACTATTCGAATTTGCTGCCCGAAAAAAAACAATATACTTGTTATTTTCAACCATCATTGACAGTGTATTGTGGTCGCCGCATGTACTTCTCTTTCCGTCTAAGAGAACTAAGTGCAATATTGGTGAATTTACGGTAAATTTTTGATAGTTTTTATTTTGTGATTAAAAAGCATGTATTTATTGTGATTCGAATGCCTTGTGCGACACCAATTTTCAATGTCATTACAATAAATATTCTGAGCCGACTCAAACCTTAAAATAAGGAGTGCTGATTTGAAACATGACATATTTATCGGTGTTAGTGTGGAGCACATTCAACCATCTATACACAACCAGTGGTTGAACCTGCCCCTCGCACGTAGTTGGAGAGAAGTTTCAGTATACTATGCAATTTAAAAAAAAATTATACATCAGTAGTAAAGAGATATAATTTGAAACTTGGGCAAATATTTAATAGATGATACTGGGCTTGCAACAGTTTTAAAACCTGTCGTAATGTATTTCCTAGAATACACCACCCTGAACAGTGCCTAATTAATTCTCCTACAACTAGCATTGCTTTAGTTAATAATTGTAGTGGTAGGATCACTTCTGAATTATTTCCTAGTGTCTTGGAGCACATTCAGAAGCAAACCAACTGCTCGAAAATAAAGTACTTCTTCTCCTGAACAATTATAAGCCGCACACATCTGTATAAGACATAAAGTTTGTCGAGAAAATGGCATAATATTATTATCATTTCCTCCCCACACCTCACACAAACTTCAGCCACTAAGTGTAGGAGTGTTTGGACTATTTAAGACAATATTTTGTTGCCTTCAACGATAGGATGGCCTCAAAACCAGGGAATGTCATCACCATTAAACAAATTGCTTAGTTAACAAAGATAGTCTTTCAGGCCGTCTTTCCTCAAAAGAACATAATAAACTCTTTCGAAAAACCAGGACTGTGGCCCATAAACAGAATTGCATTTAAATAGGAAGAAGTTATGCAAACGTATCTACTAATAAAATTATAGGAGACACATCTGTTCTAGCCAACGAATACTCAGCTAATGCAGATTCTCCATTAAATACCCCAGGTACTCCACCCACCCACGCAGATACAACATTAGCTATCCCAGGCACTCCACCCGTTCAAGCAGACACACCATCAATATCTCATACATCATTAACACCGCTAAGAATTATTACCGCTTCCAATCAAGGTGTCTCAATAACTCTTTAAAAATAAACATATATTAAAGCTAATTTTTCATTTTAGGTGAATCGCACACATCTATGGCTACCATCACACCTGATTTAGTTAGGCTATTTCCTAGGCCATGTGTAGAGAAACAAAGAAACGGGAAGTCCAGAATTTATACGGATACTTCGGAGAAGAATCGTTTAGAAGAAATTGAAGAAGAAATAGAAAATCGCGAGAAAAAACAGGAAGAACGAAAAAGACAAAGGACGATGAAGCAGGTTTTTCCTGAACATAATAAAAAATTAAAAAATGGTATCAGAGAGAATAGACACCTAAGATCGTGTAGTTTCGATACGAACCAATCATTAATTCTAGAATCAGATTATCTTAGTGATGAGTTTAGTGAAGAAGAAAATACAATAGAGTTATTACAGGACCGTGACGTAATAAATGAATATGACTTCTCATTGGTAAAATTTCCACTTAAATCTAACGTCATCTATTACATAGGACTCGTAACAGAAGTAATCAACCACTTAAATGTTTGCGCCGCAAGACACCAAGTTACATAAGTGGTCGACGGTATATCAACTATTGATCGTTGCGATTTACTCTTTATGTTACCAGCGCCTAATTCAGCTAAAACAGCCAGGACGACTTCTTTACTTTCCTTTAGAATTAACCTTTCCTCATACAATGTTAATTAAAGTAGTTTTTTTAATGTTATACAAAGAATTAGTGTTGACTTTATTTTTCTTTTTTATAATATGCTAACAGTTAGCTAGTTAAGATTTCTGACAATATTTTATGTTATTCCCTACATATTGTTATGAAAAGTAATCTACAGTACTGAATAAATGTGAAAACAGTTTTCTTTTTACCTATTATTATTATGGCTGAAACTACCCCAATACCTGTTTAAAAGTCAATAATTTTTTTTGTTTGCTTATACTTGTAATGAAACATATTCTTTATAAGATTTTGCAAACAGCAGAAAAAACTATAGATAAGAACTAAAATAAAAACTGTTTGTAAAATTATTGATTTACAATCTTGGCATTATTTCGATAACCTGAATTCTGGTTATGCTAGCAATTAAAACCTAAAATCAATTTGTTTTTTTTATTGCCCAATTCTCATTCTAACACTAGCTTCTACACAGTCTCCTGCGGTTATGCAGAATAAACTAGTATCCCTACGGCTATGAAGACCAAAAATGAATTTATTTACATACCTTGTCTTTTGGAAAATTCTTCATTGAAATGGATTACATTTTCATGAAATCTATCATTCTGTTTTTTTGGAAATGCTTAGTCTTTGAAACGTTTTTCACCCTTATTCTGTGCTCATCAGAATGGCACAAAGCTACTTACACTATGTTCCATGCAAAACCAAGACAATTACCACCTTTTTTGACATTGTTTGACATTGACTGAGTGAAAAAAACAGATTTTCACCTCTGTGTTTTTTTTTTTGGGGGGGGAGGGGAAATCCATCATGGACTCCCCGTGCTTTGGCTCTATCACCACGGGGGTGTGCCGGACTCTTACCGGCTAAAACCCCTCCCTTCTTTTCTCTCTGCCCTATAGTATACACCCTGGTACCGTCGTTAGACATAATCTTCGGGGTGTACGTGGCCTGTCTGTTTCGTCCTTAATCATTTTGCCTAGCCTCTGCTTATCTTTCTTCGCATTCTTTATTGGACATGATGGCCTCCACGAGGGTTTGAGCCACATGCCAGTTTCTTCTGTCCTCCAACATGAGGGGGATAATATTTTCCATGCCTAGCGCTCGTCCCATTTCTCTTTCGGCATCCCGTCGGTGTGCTTCCCACCTTGGGCATTGGAATATTGTGTGCTCAGGGCTGTCTAGCATACCGCAATATATGCAGAGATCGTCATGGGTTTTCCCTATCCTAAAGGTATACTGACGAAAGGATCCATGGCCGGTAATAAACTGTGTAAGATAATAGTTCGTCAGTCTATGCTTGCATTTGTCCCAGTCCATTACGTTTGGAATAAGGCGCTTTGTCCACTGGGCCACAGTGCTCTCCGCGCTCCAGAAGTGTTGCCAGCTGTCTAAGGTTCTGTTCCTCGCCGTTGCCCTAGTGATCGGTAGGTGGCCGTCGCCTACCTCGTGTATGTATCTTCTTTCCTCTATTGCCAACTCGATTGGGGGGATTCCTGTTACGACCTGGAGTGCTCTGGTCGACGTAGTCCTGTAGGTCCCTGCTACTCTCAGCAGAATTCTCCTCTGGGCTCTTTGGAGCATTTCCTTGTATCTATTTATTTTTAGTGCCCTGTGCCAGACGGGTGCTCCGTATAGTACTATTGATTGTACTACGTTGTATAGTACTGATCTTTTGGAGCTGCTGGGTCCTCCGATATTCGGCATTAGTTTGGTTAGGGCGGCGGTCCGTTTTTCTGCCTTTTGGTACGTCGCTATGATATGTGCGCCAAAGGTGCCGTGTACGTCAAGAGTTATCCCTAGGTATTTCAGCGTTTTTCCGGGAGATATTTTTGCATCTCTCACCCTAATTTTTATATTTTGTTTACTTTTGTGTCCTTTTAACATTATCGCTTCAGTCTTCTCCGATGCGAGGTTAGATTGTTGGCATCCAGCCACTGGTCAATTCGCCTCAATGCTTCATTCGCCTTACGCACTAGGCCAACTGGGAGGTCGGCCGCTATGACTATTGCGAGGTCGTCGGCGAACGCAATGGACTTCGCCCCCGGTGGCAGCTTTACCCTTAGGACTCAGTCATAGAAGATGTTCCACAAGGTGGGCCCTATGACAGATCCCTGCGGAACTCCGGTAGTCATATTGATGCTGTGTTCTTTGGAGACTTGTATCTTCCTCCCATTAAAATAATTTTAGATAACTCTTTTTATATAGTCCGAAAGGAAGGAAGGAAGCGGAGTTGAACGCACTTCTAATGTCTAGAGTAACTAAGCAGACTAGTTTATACCTCGAATCTCTCGCCATTTTGGAGATGCGCTCTACGGTCTGGATGGTAGATTTCCCTTTTCGGAACCCATATTGATTTTCTGACAGACCCTCCCCTGCTCGTGCTCCAGTCTGTCTCTGAGTAGGCTTTCGTATAATTTGCCGAGGGCGTCGATCAGACATATGGGTCTGTGAGATCCCGGCGCATCAATTGGGTACTTTCCTTTCCAGACTAAAACAAACCTTGCTTTTTTCCATAGTTCAGGGAAGGTGCCTTCGCGTAGTAGGCTGTTAATTACTCTCGGCAGGACTTCTGGGTCGGTCTCTGTCGTGGCCACTAGTGCCTCGGTGGGGATCCTATCGGGGCCGGGGCTCTTACCTTTTTTGAGATTGGAGACGGCTTTCTCTACTTCCTCGTTGGTGAACGGGGGGATTGTTTGGGGCTCGACCTCTATATTTTCCCACGAATCTTCCCTGTGGGGGGAATAGATGTGCGGCGATCTCCAGCCTCTTATCTTCAGACAGGTCGAAGGGGGTGTCCGGGCCCCTTAGCCTTCTTGTGGCAATTTTGTAGCCTTGTCCCCAAATGCCCGCTTCGAGTTCATCGCATAACTCCTTCCAATGTTGCCTTTAGGAGGCCTTGATTTTTTTGGCCAGGTTGCGCTTCCTGTCTTTATATTCCATCATCCTCATGGTTATCTCCTCTTCCGAGGATTGGGTCTGTCTGGCTCTCGTGACCCTCCTTCGGGCTTGTATGCAGTCCCGTCTAGTATCCTCGATGGACTCGCTCCACCAGTAAGGTAGGTTTAGTGGTGGCCTGTTGTTATTCCTTGTGATCAGACTGTCCTTGTAGACCTTCCTAATCAATTGAGTGACAGTGCTGGGAGTGTAGTCGCCTGTCCCTCTGGTTGATAGCTCTTGGGCCAGCTTGTCCTTAAAGGCGGTCCTATTCATTATGGGCTTTGTTCGCTCTTGCCCTCTCCTGGGTTTCTTGGCCACCTCAATGTCGAAGCCGATGAAGCGGTGGTCGCTTAACGATTCCTCGGGGAGTATCTGCCAGTTCGTATTGCATCTGGCTATTCCTTCTGACGAGCAGGTCACGTCAATGAAACTAGCTTGTTGGCCCCGTTGCCAGGTTGGAATGTCACCCGAGTTATGTACTACCATATTCTGTCCTGCAAGCCACTCGCAGAGGTATTCGCCTCTCGCGTCCCAGACTGGGGAACCCCATTGCGGAGACTTAGCGTTGACGTCTCCGAGTAATATTTTTTATCCTGGCAAGTTTTGTATGTCTGTCATCAGAGCGTCGATAAATTGTTTGAAGGTGACAAGGTGTATATTCGGGGACACGTAGCAGCAGACCAGGCAGTCTCCTACGTCTACCGCCACGTACCCCGTCGCTCCGTGCACATTCCTGACTTCTATGTTCTTGTTTGTCAAGTATACCCCCACGTCCTTCCTGGTGTCCTTTAGCCATCTTGGACTTTCGATGATTTTTTGGTTGGGCTCCGAGGCCACGATTATGTCGACTCCCCTTTGGTTCGCTGCAGCGAAGGCCATATCATGGGCCCGCTGCTTCCGCTGCAGGTTTGCCTGCAGGATAACTAGGTTGTTTATTTTACCTTTTATCTGTGTTACCTAGCTAGTAATGGAGCCTATATACTCTATACATGTTTAAAAGTGAATTATTTTTTTTGTTTGCTTATATTTGTAATGAAACATATTCTTTATAAGATTTTGCAAACAGCAGAAGAAACTATCTATGAGAACTAAAATAAAGACTATTTGTAAAATTATTGATTTACAATCTTTACATTCTTTCGAGAACCTGAATTCTTATTTATTTGTGAGGTTCCCGTCTTTAAATTAGAGATGATTAATATTTTTCGCCTTTATTGTATTCACAGAGTTATTTGCACATTCTTCCTTTTGGAACTAAAACCTTTTAGAGGATAGAGCAGGTAGGTATCCTACCAATGTTAACTTTTTTTAATTTCACTTAAGGTATCAAAAATTACTCGTAGGTAAAATTACAGCTTATTTGATTTTAACGAGAGGTTACGCCTCTAATTCAACTTGAGACGCTGGGCTAATAAGGAATATAAAAAGAATAATTGTATACACAACTGATATACACAATGCATGACCCAGGCAACAAATACCCAATGAAACAAGTAGGAGCTAGATCCGCTTGGACTTAGCTAACAATATTCGTTTACTGTTCTGTCTCGGACATGCGACAGGAGCATATTTAACCAGCAGAAATCTTACGTAGGATAGCAAAATGAAATATGACTGTCGTCAATTCGTTAGCCTCGGTAAAATGTTAGTCGTGTAATAGTCCATGTCTTTCGTCTTGTGTTTCTGTAAAGATCTAACAATGGACAGGAGCTTATTTTTACCTGTCTGGAAGGTTGACTTCACACACATGTCATAGTCCCACGCACTTGTCATGGTTACTGGTATTCTATCTCATATCGACTGTCAGTTAATCACGGTGTGGTCCGCGCATAACACGCATTATCAATATTGAAATGAGGCGATCGCAGGTAAGAGCATGTTTGTCGCCCGTCCCGGCAGCTGACACGGCCACCTGGGTGCTAGCTGACACCGCGAGTCGCACCCACGCCGCCTATCTTCTGCTGACTCACGCCTGTTATTAGCAACCGGCGAGGGGTTGCCGTTGCCAGCCACCGACACTACAATGTAGTTGTTTATTACAAGGGCTTATTCGCGAATCCACCGCCACCGTTTCGCCGCTTCGATCCATGAACGAGTTTTCACCAAAGATGACTACCTATATTATGATACGCTTCACGACCACCCATTCTTACTTCGAAATTTGGAGTTGCTGTGAATAAATATATAATAGTGCATTTTCCAAACAATGCAATTCATCAAATCCTGAATTAAATAGCTAATCAAATTATATCTTTGGTTTGAGAAAAGTATATTACAGAGCATTCAAAATAATAATAATAGAAATTGTAATATTTTTTTGTATTTACGTAGGGGAGCCTGTTGTACCTTGGAACACTTTATTTTTTTTGTATAAATTTTATTTTTTCAGCACTGTATATATCAGATATTAAATAGAACAGATTTGGACAACTGACCAAATTTTTTGCGGGCTTGGTAAAATTCCAATTTCACGCAATTTTGAAATTTTGAAAAGAATTGTTCCATGGTACATTATGTTCATGTACCTTAGAACACATCCTCATGTTCTTTGGAACACCCGTGTCTATTTCAATAAAAACTGACAAAATAGTGTTCCTGAATGTTTTTAACGTAAGATAAATTAGGTAAATGCTAATAGTTTGAAAATATAAGTTTATTGATATATCAAAATAATTAAAAGTTTCGAATATAAAATTTAAAAAAGTGGAGAACTATAACATTGAAGTTGGGGAAATAAATATTAAAAATAAATTGGTGTAATACTCGTGCTGAACCTTGTCTTTGCGAGATGAGATCAAGTAATTATTTCGACTCGTTGACGTATTTGTTACTTTTGAACATTCTTTTTAATAACTGAATTTTCAAAAATGTATCTGAACTCTACCCATGTAGAAGTAGGTCTTTTTTGTTTTCAAACTTTATTAACATCCATTTTTGCATTGTAAGTGAAATTTTTATCTCTACTTTCCTTAAAGTGTTTTAAATGTCGAGATAAAGTGACAAGTTCCACATTATGAACCCTACAGATCTCACGCAAAGAAATTTTTCTGTTATTATCACACGAAACAGCAGCTATAGCATTGCATACATTTTAGGAATCTACTAAAGCTCTTTTCGGGCGTACGTTACTTCGTGGCATTGCGAACCTGTAAAGAAACTGCAAGTTTGTAGCAATATTTGTTCATATATATATTTAATATCATATTTGTAGCATATTGTTCCAAGGTACAAGATGTAGCTTTGCTTCATGGTACACGAGGCACAGGCAATGAAATTAAACTGCCTAGCTCATCTAGGTTATGTCAAAACTAAAAAATAATATGCACATATACTCACCATAAATATGTGTATCGAAGACACTAATTTTAAATTTTCTAGTTTTATTGTATCAAGAATGAAAAATCACGAAGTGAAACACAAAACCGGCCATTTTAACATGCTATAATAACAAAATTGTTCAAAAACAACACGAAACAATGTGGATTAGTGAAAATATGTTTTATGAAATTTCTTTACATTTACCCATAATATACATTCTCAATAGTTGGATACATGGTAAAACCAGTCCAAAACAGGCAATGTTCCAAGGTACACTATACTCAAGGTACAGCAGTCTCCCCTACTGGGTACTACGAGTTCACCCCCACTTTCTTCTTTATTTCTCAAGAAACAAATTTGAAATTAGAGTACAGTATATTTGGTATTTATAATATTACATCTATGGACTTAACTGGCCCCAAAAATATACTTCCAGTTTAATGGGTGCATAATATATAAAAATACCTTCCGATAAAATAATGTGCGTATTTATTAAGAACTATGACCGTAAATAAGATTTTATGACCATACTGAGTAATTACAAATTCCATTTTCAAGGTCACTTATGATTCGATTTTGATTTTAAAAAGCCATTGTAGATCAAGGTCTAACCTCAATCGAAATTATACAGGGTGCTATTTAAAATTAAAAAATTGACAATAATTCTAAAACAGTATGAACTCTTTGTTAAAATAATAATATAAGATATAATGGGCAGTCTATATCTAATTGATTATCAAGACATCAGTTTGTGGCACACACTTATGTTTAAAATACTCTATACTTACTTTTTTAACACAATGCCACAAACAGAAGCATATTAGCAGACAAACGAGAATCGCTCGCCCCAACATTTTCGCTTCTATTCAAAACCAATTTCTTTTATGCCGAAAGAGTTGGATATGAAGCGCTTATTTTATATTGAAAGTTTGCTGAATCACTTCGAAATATTTTCTGATAAAATTCGAAATCTTTAATAAAATATGAAAGCGTCATCAAATAATTTACAACTTCTTTCAATTTGAAATTTTTGTTTTTTTTTTTACGTTAATCTCTTAATAGTTCACAGCATTTTTTCGTTTGTAATTATTGAAAAATTGCGAAATTACGAAATGAAAAATGGTACCCTGCTATTTTATGTCGTTAAATGTAAAATATGTTTACTTTATGCTATTTCCTAAATAAATTTATAAACGAATGAACCTACGTGAATTTTTTTTTCTTTTTCGTAACAAAGAATGAGAAGTTATTATATTTTCTTTCCGAGAGCACTTCACAAGCCAACGCAACGGCTGAATATTCTGCTCCATCCGCCTGCTATTACCCCGCGATGAACCTATTTAATAATTTGTCGAAAATCGTGGTACTTACGAAATAAATGCTCAAAGTAATTTTTTTGCAAAACTTTCTCTTCCTTAATTCACATAAAACCGATTATTTTTATATTTACTGTGATATAAGTAAAAAAAATAAATGCATATAAACATTGGAAAAAAAAGTTGAAAAACATTATAAAGAAATCTGAGGTCTTGGCTTCTAGTATATACACCTAAGTTTCTGTACTCTTATCAACTTGTTCTACTCATTTTCCCCTATTTACCTCTCTTACTCTCACGTCTTCAACGAAGTCATATCAAAATATAATCTAGTTCCAGAGGTCGTTATAATATATACGTGTACCAAATTTCAAGGGAATATCTCAATTTTATTTTATCAACCCCTTTAACAACGGAGTGGCGGTGGTGGGGGGGGGGAGTGTGTAAAGTACTATAAGAAAATTTGAGGTCTTGCCTTCTAGCATGTACAACAAATTTCAAGTTTCTGTACTCTTACCAGCTTGCCTTACTTATTTCACCTATTTGTCCCTATTTATCCCCCAACCCTTCACCGGATATATTTAAAAAACAGTCCAGTTCGTTATAATACACAAGTGTACAAAATTTCAAGTCAATATCTTAAACCGTTCCAGAGAAAACGTGCATACAAAGAAAGTTATAGACCGACAGACAGACAGACAGACAGACAGACCGACCGACAGAATTTTTTTTTTTTCGCTCAAATTTAAAATCTCGACATTTCATGACATTTTTAACCTATTTCAACAAGAAAAATTTTTGATTTTTTTCTTTACGATTGCTATACTTTCACTCCACGACGTGGATGTGGAAGTTAAAATGGTGTCGGGTACATAAATTAACCAATTATGTAGCGACTTTTAGGCCAAAGCTGCAACTCTATCACTGCAGGAAAGTGAGTTAAGTGTCGTCGTGAATAGACGTGTCTTTAAGATGCTCTCTAAAAAGCGGTAAAAAAGCGGTAAAAATCCCGTTAAACTTGAAAAATTTTCAGCCGTCGGTGGATTAAGAAATTCTGCGTGAACTGATGCGTCTCAATAGAAAAACAGAGTTCATATGGAATTAATAATTACCAGATTTTCTAATAATATTAAATCAAATAAAGCAAACAAGCTCAAGTGAAGTGCAGTGTCCCTAAGTACACCCTAGACGGCCCAATAAGATAGTTTTTAAGTGGTTCATGAATAATACAAAATAGCATAGTCAGTGTCGAAATGAGGCACATATATTTACAAAGCAATATAGCTGTGTTGTGACCTAAAGTAATTCTATACAGTAGAACGTTTTTAAATGGACAAAATCAACTCAACCCAAGAAAGAAAACGAACCTAAATAAAATAAAACAGCAATCAGAAGACCCTGCATAAAGACAGATAAGCTATAAATTAATTTATTTTATTTCATCTGATTTAATTGATATTATTCTATTCTATCTTTCTCTCTCATCTTTACCATCTAAATTTTTATCGGCTCGATTTATTGATTCAAAACATAATATTTTATTATTAATTTGGAAGGTGAAAATTGAAACCAATTGTCTCAAAGAAACGACAAACAGAGTGAGCAAACTGTCCCTTCAGATCTCTTTTTTTTTCTCATAACGCGCAAAAAAATATTGTTACCGCGAGATAGGGCCCTTCACAGCAACTTCACTGTAAATGAACATTTACCTATGGAGCGGTTAATAAATAAAAAGAAACAAAAAAAACAAAAAATGAAAGCTGCCAGATTCAGAAGCAGAAGAAACAGAAAACTTAGAAGAAGAAAAATAAGTAGATAACGATAGATGGAAACTTAAAAGAAGCATAGCAACTGAAAAGAAGCATCTCGCAAACACCTGCACACCCCAAACGTTGATGACAGATGGAAACTTAATAGAAGCATGGAAACTTAAAAGAAGCATCTCACAAACACCTACACTTCCCATCCTATATTCCCACCTCATAGGTCATGCGGCCCTCGCTGCTGACTACAAGCATATCCAATGTCCAACCCGGCGTATGCAGCCGGTCCGGCGTTATATAAAACATCCGAGATTTGGTTCCGGCACGCGGGATGGCCGTCCGTTGGGCGTGTTGGACGGACGACCAAGCTGCGTGTTGGAACGAACCTCCATGGATGACCGTAATCGGCAGCAATGCCCACCTTACGCTGGAAAATCAATCAATCAAAGCAGCAACTCTATCACTGCAAACTTTTTAAAATCATATTCTATAAATTAAGTATTACTTGCGTACACAAAATTTGGTTGCTGAATTAATTTTGGGGTAAAACCCATAGAAAATGAACTGACTATTAATTAAAATTGTTTTCGTATGTTTTCGGAATTCATTCTGAAACGCCATTGGCCAAAATTGGCAACTAATTTATTATTTAGTTAACTGAGATTAATGTCAAAGATTAATAGCGAGAATTTTAAATGACAAATTAAATAATTGAATGTATTGATTAATACACAATCAGCTGTTTATCTGTGTCTTGTTTCTAGCGCCAAATTAATTAATGATTGTACATAAATATTACACAAACTAAGATAAAGAAAAAACATTTTTAAAACTGTCATAATCATATTTCGTATCGTAGTAATTAAGTATGCCTATATGAGCTATCTAAGAATCTAACCATAGCTACAAGATGATATATATTTTTTGTTAGAATTTATAAAAAGATTTACTAAATCATTAGAGCAGATTTTTAGGGTACTCAAAACTGGAAGACGGAATGGAATCCCTGTTATTTGTCTGTTCGTTTGTTACAGTGGTATATCTCTGAAACTATTACAGCCAGAAACATGAAGCTTTCCCTGTAGAGTTTTATATGACTCCCTTTTTTCATAAATAAATACAAACTATGTATATTTTTAAATGGCTGAGACTAGTGGGGTATTGTTGAAAAGGTCTATATACAAGAATTCCAAAAATTCCACAACCAATTACTAATTGCTTGACTTACTTATATCATCACTTAGCACCCATTTAGAATATATGCAATGTGTAAAATACTAATTTTGGTTTAGAAGTTATTCATTTTATGATTTGGTGTCAAGTTATATAAAATCTATATAATTTGGTAACCCCTGAGTGTATTAAAACATAGCTGCTTACTAAGTTACAAAGTTTTTAATAATCTTATAATTTTGGTGCCAACTTTGCATCAGCACCACAATTGTGAAACGCGTGAAATTCTGAATGTGTGGAGAAACAAAGCCGCTGATTTTATTAATAAGGATATGAACAAATGTATGTCAACTCTACATCAGCACCACAGCACCGCAGCCCTTAACATAGTATTAAATTTGAAACACACAGTGTGTAATCGGATCAAGAGGGAAAACTTTTCTGTTTTTAAGCATTCATGAGGAAGGTCATTTTTCCCCTCTTCGGAGCTCAATCCACGGACACATTGCATCTAATTTTTTTCATTTTGTCCGTAGAACGCTTGGTTAGAACGATGATAGAGCTATTAACAGAATACATCTATCTTAACATTGCATGATATACTCATAGTATATAGTATTCTAGCGTAGGGTTCAGATCTTTGAGTGTTTGTGGAAACTGATTCATCAACATAATTAGATTTATGTAAAGATAAATTCATTTTAAAGGAAATAGCAGAATAAGCCAGTGAAAAGTGCACTTATAAATGGTGTGCTAAAATTGTATTTTATAGTGGGGATCACAAAGTTTCATAGTCTATGCTGTAGAGTCACTTACTGAAAAATTAGGAGCTCGCTGTGACTATAACAACCCTAAGGAAAACATAAAAAATAACTTGCACCACCTTAAGGGTAAGTATCCCTTCTAGCACGCCTACCATATTCTATTGAAATATGTCTTCCTAACTTCATTGTGTTCAAGTTTCATTCAGTCTGCTGTGGTGGAATAGGATACGACGTATGCCTAAAAATATTAGCTTATAATTTTCCTAACCTACAGGATGATTCACATAAAACTCCCCAGTAAGTTTTCGTGGTAACAAAAAAAGAAATTTAAATTGTGTAATAACCAGTCGTTAGATATTTTTGATGCCTTTATTTTGTTTTTCAAAAGTTAACATTGACGGTGACGCCTGCGGCGTCGCGTCGCCTCAGATAAATTTTCTTATGACAGGAACGTTGGAAGTATAATGTTATTCCCACTATAAGATACAATATCAAGATTCCAGTTCCATAAGAGCAGGGGCATTTTTCAGGGGCTTATCTTGTTACGGCCTTTGCACTTTATTGGTGGCATTTCTGTTCTTTATATAACACAGCCACACAAAAAAAATTAAGACCTGCCAATTTTTGTGTATTTTGACCTAATGAATTGATGCCGTCATCAGAATTTCATTTTATCTAATATAAAAGTGCTATTTCGAAGATAAAATGTAAGATAGAAAAAATTAACTATAAAATGAAATTCTGATGGCGACATTGAATTTAGGAGGTTAAAATACATAAAGATTGATAGATCTAAACTTTTTTTTGTGATTGTGGCTGAGTAATCTAAGGGCACTACATTGCATTGGTGCTAACTAATGGTATAGGTTTCGCAATTAACACCTATGGTTATGGTACCAAGTTCATTTATCTACTGTTTGGAGTTCAGTTTTGTAATTATTCAATTATTCATAAGCTGTCAAATAAAATAACAATTCGCTAATTGTTATTTCAATGTTTGTTAATACTAATGCAGTTTTCTAAAATATATTGTATTTTGAATGCGAAATGCTGTATCGTTTTCGAACGATACAGCATGCTTCTTACGAGATAGTGTTTTGAAATGGCACTAAGATGTCCGAATACCATACCATATGGGCAACACAATATATACATATTTTTTTCATTTAAAAAAGCATTTTCTTAAGGACGGTAAGGTAGTGTCTTTGATAAAGGAGATACATTTAGTTGATTGTGGTATGTACTTTTCTTCAACACTTTTGCAAAAGAAATAATAGTTACTGGCAGCAATATTGACGATTTCAAATGAAGAAAGTTCGGTATCACTATTATCGTCTCATCAACACTGTTGTGTTGCTTTTTTGGAACAAGTAATGAACAGTTTTAAATGTTTCTGACTGAACTTAAGATCTGTTTTATAATTATATACCTCAATAACATCAAGTTCTGCCCCAAAATATATGTTAAACAGGTAATTTTGTCGTTTGATGATTTCTTTAATTCGAGACCAAATGGTGTTCCTCAACTGAATAAAATGATTGCAAAGAAATCTAAATTGCAAATACGTAATTATGGTGACAAGATCTATGAATGCTTAAAATGAATTATTATTTGTTTGCTTATAATTGTATTGAAACATATTCTTTATAGGATTTTGCAAACAGCACAAAAACTAACTATCTATAACTAAAAGAAAAACTTTGTGTAAGAATGAAATCTTTGCATTCTTTCGATAACCTGAATTCTGGTTATGCTAGCAAATTGAAATCCTAAAATGAATTTGTCTAATTTCTTATTGGACAATTCTCATTCTAACACTAGCATCCACACAGTCCCCTACGGTCATGCCGATTAAACTAGTATCTACATAACCCCTACGACCATGAAGATTCACTTAAAAATGAGAACAAAGGCCTAAAAATGAATTTATCTATCTACCTTGTCTTAAAAAAATGTTCATTCTAATGGAATAAATTTTCATGAAATCTATCATTCTGTTTCTTGGAAATGCTTAGCTCACCAGAAAGACATAAAGCCATTCATAAAGATGTTTCATGCAAAACCAAGACAATTTCTATGAATAAGTGTGAAATAATTATATTTGATATTGACTGATAAAAGCAACCAATACCAGTTAGCTAATAGATACGTGAGGTTGTTTTTATCAGTCAAAATGTCAAATATAATTATTTCATAGAAATTGTCTTGGTTTTGCATGAAACACCTTTATGAGTGACTTTATGTCTTTCTGATGATCTCCAGAATAAGGACGAAAAACGTTTCAAAGGCTAACCAAGAAACAGAATGATAGATTTCATGAAAATGTAATCCATTAGAACGAACATTTTTTTAAAACAAGGTAGAAAAAGAAATTAATTTTAGACGTTTGTTCTCATTATTAACTGAATCTTCATGTTAGACAAATTCATTTTAGGAGTTTAATTTGCTCAAGTTATTCTAACGGGCCGAAAACAGAAATCAACATTTTCAACATATTTTTATGTTTCTAGTTCAATACAGTATTTTTCTATTATTTTTGGAAAGAAGTATGTGTTTGTATGTACTTGCATACGTGCGTAAACAATTAAGTTCCTGTACAATATCTCGCGAATAAGAAATTATTTCTAATACCATCGTTGTAGTGCCACTGGAAGTGTATTCACGTCAATATGATCTGAAAGAAATTTCATCAAATTAAGTCCAGCCTTTTTTTTGTTTAAAGAAAAAGACTACAAAAAATGGATTCTAGGATTTCTTGAAAAATACCGATTTAATTTGTTCTGATGGTAATCGATACTTTGAATCAGATACTTTTGTTATATACTACTGTTTAAATGATGGTAAGTACGTTGTGTCAATGTTCTTCGACCTATCTAAAGCTTTCGATACTATTGACTGCGAAATACTCTTATCAAAATTGTTTCAACTAGGAATTAGAAATACTGCCCTAAATTGGATTAGATCCTATATGGAAGACAGGTCATTAATAGTGAATTACAGTCATATGAAATCTAGGGCGCACAAAGTCAATCTTGGAGTTCCCCAGGGCTCTGTTTTAGGGCCCTTATTATTTATGTTATTTGTAAATGACCTTCCTGATTACATAAAAAATGCAGGACATGTTACTATGTTTGCTGATGATACTACTATCACAACAGCGGCAACAAGTGAAGAGGAAATTCAATTACAGGCAGAAAATATTATTAACACTCTAAACGTTTGGTGTGCTAGAAACAAATTAATATTAAATACTAAAAAAACGATAGTAATGAATTTTCATATTAGAAGATCTCTACCAGCAAATTTCAAAATTTTGGACATCGAACTGGATAATAAAACAAAATATCTTGGTACTATGCTGGACTCGAAGTTATCATGGGATAATCATATTGACACAGTATGCAAAAAATTAAATAAAGCATATTTTGGCATCCTCCAAATGAAAAACACCTTGGATGAGAATGGTCTACTAAATATTTATTATGCTTTGGCGTACTCACACATTTCATTAAACATTATGAGTTGGGGCTGCGGCAGAGAAAAGAATAGGGTATTTATTTTGCAAAAAAGATTAGTCCGTCTAATATTTAATTTAAAATCTAGAGAAAGTTGTAGAACAATTTTCAAGGAAAAACATATTTTAACCTTACCGTGTGTGTACATATTTAAATGTTTAATGTACACTAAACAAAATCTTGATAAATTTATTAAAATATCAGATAATCATTCTTATAATATTAGACATGGAGAACTTTTAGCTATTCCAAGTCATAAAACCACAACATATAAGAATTCACCATGGTACAACTGTGTTTTTTTATATAATGCATTGCCCAACGCTGTGCGAGAAATCAGCAGTACGAAACTGTTTAAAAACAAAGTTAGGAACATTTTAGTAGAAGGCGGATTCTACAGTATTAACGAGTTTGTGTCCGGAATATTACAGTTATATAATTTGTGATATTATTATTTTTAATTAGTTAACGTCTTCTTCTTTGTATGTAATGTGTTTTTTTTTCTTTAAATTGTTTTTGTATGTTTTATTCCTAGTTGGTCACACCACATTTTTATTAGTAGGTATCATACTTATGTCATTGAAAATGTGTGGACAAAGTCTAATTATATATTATTTATTTTATTTGTATTTTGCTATTTTTGAGGGAAATGCTGACTTATCCTATGTCATGTAATGTGATCAAATGGATTAATAAAGATTATTATTATTATTATTATTATTCTCGTTATTATTATTATTATTATTTGTAGAGTTTTTATTAAATATCATCTCATACTTTTTTATGTTAGTAAAAAAATAGTAAGTCAAAAACTCGGTCAAAAACAACCGTAAATAATCAACAACAATAATAATGAATGCCAAGCTTAAACTCATGCATGCAGTCGTTAAAGTGATGGAACGCTTCAAGTAAATTTCCTTTACCAAATTATTAGGGCCATTGTGACACCAAGAATATTTATGTCCATAAAATAAAATAAAACAATAAAAATAAAATACCTACTTTTTTGTGTTATTATTATTATTGATATTCACATCATGCTGAGAAGTTGACCGTGTGAACCTCATGGACTGTACTTAGTTACAAATACCACCATTGCAGAGTCCCAAAACACGTCCCTGTAATGTGACACCTAGTGTCACACCCACCCCACAGTTTAAAATGGTATGTTCTACATTTTTAATAAATACGTTGAAGTTAAGTTTTTGCAAGGTTTAATCTCGGTAGACTTTCAGTTAACAGTACATCGTCAATAAATATGAAAGTAGTAGAATTAATTTTTTTTAGATATTTGAGAAATTTTAAAGTTTTAAACAATGAATAATTTCTTTTTTATTTCTTAATGGAACTTCACAGGCCTAGTGGCGGACCAGAATTTGGAACGAAAGGTAACTATGGACTCCCTAGGGTTAGAATTTCTATATTTTAATATGACTGCCTCGTGGATTAGGGGAGATACATGAAATAAGAAGAAAGAAACAAATGTGTTAGTTGGACTGCCTGCTATAACTTCTTATTGCCCGGGTTTAAAAAGTTGTGTGTGGACCTTGTGATATGATAATATCTGATAACTATCTATATGTTAAGTTTAAAAAGTATACAATAAATTAAATTATGAATTTAAGAAACCTCGACACAAAGACATTGAGGATAAAGCTAAGAAATAAACAAGAAAAACTTGAAAATGTGATATTATTACTTCCGCATCCACGTAGTGGATTGGAAGTATAGCAATCGTGAAAAAAATATTCAAATACTTTTTTTGTTGAAATAGGTTTAGAATGCTATGAAACGCATTTTTAATTTGAGCGAGAGAAAATTTTCTGTGTCTCTCGATCGGTTTGTCTGTCTATCTGAAACTTTTGTCCGCACGTTTCCTGTGGAACGGTTTAAGATATTGACTTGAAATTTTATACATGTATGTATTATAACGAGATCTGGAACTGGATTTTTTTTAGCAAATCGGGTGAAGGCTTGGGGGGTAAATAGGGGTAAATAATGAAAATGAGTAAAGCAAGCTGGTGAGAATACGGGATTCGGTGTATATACTAATAGCCAAGGCCTCAAATTTTTTTATAATATTTTACATCGCCCCACCACCCGCCACTCCATTATTATTATAAGCCAAGGTCTCAGATTTTTAAAATATTTTTCAACTCCTCACCACTACATTATTCAAGTGGTTGATAAAATAAAATTGAAATTTTCACTTGAAATTTGTTACATGTATGTATTACAACCACATCTGTAATGAGAATATATTTTGTGATGATTCTACTGATTTGAAATTTGGTGAATTTACTAGGAGCCAAGATCTCAGATCATATTTTTCAAATCCCCACCACCTCCAGTCCATTATTAAAGGGGTTGATAAAATAAAATTGAGATATCTGATTGAAATGATTCCGCTAAGGAGGTGGGTGAGGGAGAGGGGGGGTGTAAACTGGGAAAATGAGTAGAGCAAGCTAATAAGATTACAGAAACTTCATTTTTGGCGTATATTTTTTTATGGTATCTGCATCAAATATTATTAAAATTCAGTGAGTAATTATTTCCACATACTAGAGTGCAATTATAGTCAAGATGTTTTCCTTTAAAGATACGGATGGAAAATCTGGATGTGGAAGTAGTGATTCCTTAGGCAGCGGTTTTTTAAATTTGAATAATAAAATGATTTCATTTAGTCAGTCAAAAATTGCATAACATATATAAATATAATTAGTTCTGATTCAGGGGCTGCTGTGAAATTACAACAAACAAAAATTAAGAAGGCACAAGCAAGTATAGTGTCGAACTATTTAATAGCAATATTCCAAACAGCAGCCTCACGTATAGGAAGGCAAATCTCGAGTTATGAAAACGTGTAAGCTAGGTTTAAGTCATAATGGTTTGCATATGGAATCAGACCTAAGTATACTGAACTAACTAAATGAAACCAAATCCTCGTTAAAAGTAAGAATAATTGTTGGCAAAAATAGGCTGGTTTTAATCCACCCTCCCTTGTGTTAACACTTTGTAACATTTGTTAGACATTGGCCAAACTATTTTCTAATACATTTTTTCGTTGTGAGAATGTGCATTTTTTATGGATCTGCCTCCTATCGTTCACCTTGTCACATTTTCGGTGACCCCCCTTCATCTAAAGACAAACGTGTATTCGTATATTCGGCAATAATATAATTTAAATTATATGTTGTTTGTATTAGTTGTATATTGATTATTATATTTTTATATTTTAAATCCAATCAGTAATTGGTTTACTGTAATATGGTGTAAGTTAAGTAAATAAATAAACTTGGGTAATGAGCTATCTATAGCTTTACTCTATTTTGTAGATATTCTCAAGCCGGTTATTCTTTCGCCTAAATCGATATTCTAAAATGGTAAAAACTTATGTCAGATAGGAGTTTTCTTGCTGAGATATACCATATTTTTACAAACTATTAGAATTTGTGGGAAAAACAATTTAATAGCTGAGTTTATTAACGAAACAATTACGGAAATGTTCATTTAAATGTACTTGAAATGTTAATTTCAACTACATCACCACCATCTATGTGTCGAACGTATAACTCGAGTAGTTAAAACTTTGCAACTCAAATGCATTCCTACACTAAACGTCTCCTAACGAATACATTGCTTGCCAGTAGTTACGCTATAGTTCAGCAGATGTCACTGAGACGAACTTATGAGAAGCATAAATGCTATAAAGCTAGATTTTGTTTTTAAAATAATTTTAGGATGCAATTATTGATAAAGATATGGAACAATAATATTCTTCAATGTGTTTGTTCCTTGTTTTTAATGAATTGCATGTCTCCAAAATTTATTTCACGCGTGAATTATGTAACAACTCATTAATAAATAAATTTGGTAAGTTATCAACCTATCATATCGAAATTTATATTAACAATAAATAGGCATGATAAGAACAAAAATAGCTGAAAAATGTTAAAATCCAAACAACACGTTAAAAAACACTAATGGTTTATTTTCCGAATTGTCTTATAATAATAATAATAATAATAATAATAATAATAATAATAATAATAATAATAATAATAATAATAATAATAATTTATTTTTATTATTTATTGGGGTGCAGACATGCAGACCGACATCCTCCTCGCGGTGCACCCTGGGCAGAGAGGGGAAACCCTCTCTGGCGAATGTCGGACGTGGGTTCCCAGGACTAACCATCCTGGGGACTCAAGTCTCTGGTTTTCGACCAGCACAGAGATCAGGCTCCTCACAATCGACCCCAATCGGATAGGGATCGGAGACATGTGGGAGGGGCCTTACCGAATGGTCTCAACGATGACGACCTGGCTACGTTACAAGGACGCTTTAGGTGGACAAGGGCACTACGGGACGATTTGCTAGACTGCTATGAGAGCAGCGAACCTGAGCGCAGGGGGTACATGGCGCGACTACACCGGTTGTGGTGCGATATGCACCCGGAGTATCGCGCCTTCTCTCAACAACATCTGAGAGATCAAGTATCCTTCCTGCGTAGAACAGGTTATCAAAGGGCACCCCGTCAGCAGGAAGAACTACCAGCTGCATTACCACCGCGGCAACCAGCTGCTGACGCAGAACATCTCCTGGAGTACGACGATGTCACCCTCAGGACGAGGGTTAACCTTAACACCAGGGTTAATCCAAAGCCACAAGACCTGGCAAGAATGGATTCGTTACTCGATGAGGAACTTCCAGAAGATGCCAACATATGGCAGATCAACAGTGCCGTGTACGCTGCCGCCAGACAACTCGTCCCCCAGCAACGCCTGGCAAGCGTGTTGGACAAGGTCGAGAAGACTAAGCGGCGCGTACAAAAAATCGAGGCAAAAATTAAATCGGCGAGACAACACGCGTCTCGAATCCAGAGTGTGGTAGAGTATATAACGGCAGCTAAGCCTTTTACGCCGAAAATCCGGCGTATAGTTGCTGGGTTAAGACGACGACACCACACTCTCAATCGGACAGTGCTGCAGACCATCAAGCAGCACTGTCTAGATAGGATTCGAGCACTTAAGGTTATTAAAAAATCTTTGGTCAGACGAGCGCGGAGCATGGAACAAAACCATCTGTTCCAAACAAACCCCTCTCGTCTGTTCCAAGAGCCACAGCGTGTTGTCGAAAATCCGCCGTCTGTTGAGTATGTCGAAGCCTTCTGGAAAGGAATCTACGAGACTACGAGTCCATTTGACAATGACACTCCAGCGATAGCACACTTCGAGGCCCTCTGTCACAGACTTTTAGAAGGGCAAGACGAAGTGTGTCCGGCGATCAGTACGGAAGAAGTCCAACAGGCGCTTGTTGGCACAAAGAACTTCGCTGCCCCGGGCCCAGACGGCATAAACAACTGGTGGTGGAAGAAATTTCCTACCACTCACCGCCGTCTGGCTCGAGTTTTCAACTCGTGGTTGAACGAGGGGCAGCAGATTCCGGACTGGTTTGCCGAAGGGCGAACTGTACTGATCCCCAAAAAGGGGGACCTGTCCAACCCGAAAAACGACAGACCGATCACTTGCCTCAATTCCTGCTACAAGTTATTTACACGTATCTTGTACGCCAGGACTTTGAGGTCAGTTGAGCCTGTATTCCTAGAGATACACGAGCAGCGAGGCAGTAAAAAAGGTGTGGCAGGCTGCAAAGAGAACCTGTTGATAGACCGCTGTATTGCTCAGGATTCTGTGCAATACAAGCGTAATCTATCAATGGCGTGGATCGATTACCGTAAGGCATTCGATACAACATCACATGCATTATTGTTACACCTGCTCCAGTGCCTTGCGGTACCCGCACCAATAGTGAGATGCATTGAACAACTGATGCCACTTTGGAGAACCCGCTTCACCGTAACATCTGGTGCTCAGCGGATTTCGACAGAGCCGGTATCATTTAGGAGAGGAGTTTTCCAGGGCGACTCTCTCAGTCCTCTCCTATTCTGCATTTCACTGCTGCCGTTGTCTGTAGAACTACGTCAAACCCGCGGATACCAATGTGGATCACCCAGCAACCGGAGGCATAAGGTCACCCATTTATTCTATATGGATGACCTAAAACTGTATGCCTCCGGAGAGGGCGAACTCCAAAACTCTCTTAGGGTGGTCCAAGAGTACACGCGGGCTATTGGCATGGAATTTGGGTTGGACAAATGTGCAGTCGTCCACCTCAAGAGAGGACGATGCGGGCTATTCCCTGAAGATGCGCAGCTGGCAGACGGAAGCATCCGAAGACATCTGGATGCCGGAGAGACCTACACGTACTTGGGTGTGCAACAACATCACATCCAGGACGTAAAACAAATTAAGGACACTCTCCGCGGCAAGTACAGACACCGACTTCGAAAGATTTGGTCTTCCGAACTTTCGGGAAAGAACAAGGTGTCTGCGACTAATATACTTGCCGTTCCGATTCTGCTCTACTCCTTTGGAGTAGTCAAGTGGACAGTAGACGAGCTGCGTCAATTGGATAGGGATACCCGCAAGATGATGCATATTCACAGAAGCATTCATCCTAGATCGTCCGTCCCTCGAGTGTACCTCCCACGTCAACGGGGGGGCAGAGGACTCTTGAGCCTGGAGTGCATGCATCGCAGAGTAGCGCTGAGTATGGCATGTAACATCCTGAGGAGCTCAGATCCACTCCTGCGGTTAGTGAGAGATCATGAAACCGTAGGAGTGGGCGGAATTTTATTTAAGGCAGCACGCAGGGCCGCAGATGATCTCGGTCTCGTTTTCGACTTCAGGCGAAGAGGCAGGCGAGGTGCTGATGCACAGTCAGTAACTGAGCTTCCGCCAAATCGCCTGACAACCCAAATCAAAGCGGCCGAGCAGAGAAATCTGTTCAGGCAGCACGTCGATAGACCCATGCATGGAGTGTTCTACAGCAACATAGAGACACTGGGTTTATCGACAAAGCTGACCTTCTCATTCCTGAGGTCAGCAGGGCTAAAGTCGGAGACCGAGGGATTCATTGTGGCCTGCCAAGATGGTGTTATTAACACCTTGGTCTACCGCAGTCGTGTTATGGGTGTAGAGGTCCCCGACCTAAATTGTAGGACCTGCCATCAGGCGCCGGAGTCGCTCATGCATTTACTATCTGCATGTCCGATTTACGCGACTTCGGCCTACATCCACAGACATAACGCGGCTTTACGAGTGCTGTATTACCATCTTCGGCACTCGTACGAGGTAGACCAAATACCAGTGCTGCCTTATGTTTCCGGAGAGATCGAGTCCGTTGTCGAGAACGAGAAGTGCCGAATTTATTGGAACTACTCGTTCCCGACCGTCAGGCTGATTCAAGCCAACAAGCCTGACATAGTCCTCCTCGACCACCAGACCAAGGTGATGTATGTCATCGAGTTCTCGGCACCTGCCGAGACAAACATCACCTTGAAGGAGGAGGAGAAACGGACCAAATACCGAGATCTCCAGTATGAGCTCCGAGCGCTATACCCAGACTACTCGGTCAAGATGGTCGTCCTGATAATCGGCGTTCTCGGTGGGATGAGGCCTACGCTGCTCTCAGCATTGAAGACCATACCGGTCTGCCAAAAATCAGCCGAATGGTTGGCAGGCCAAATGCAGAAGGCAGTCGTCTTAGGGTCCCTGCGTCTACTTAGGGCACACGATTCTGGAATCTACAACCACTAACCCTGCGGGATGTGGGGAGTGGTTGTAGATAATTCGCTGGCGCTTCCCCTGTGAGAATATCGGAGACACGGGAGAACTGTCCAGCATCGCTAACGCGAAAAAAAAAAATAATTTATTGGTCATTTAAAAAAATACACCGTAGTGTTTTGACGCGCCAACATAAATAGGTAAAATGAAAAAATATAAATGTAAATATAAATAGTAGACAAAAATATAACTGTATAAAACATTAGGACATGATACTAATGTAGTCAAAGTAAATAACAAACAAACAAACAAGCGAACAAACAAACAAATAATATAATTGTATTGAATACTAGGACCTAATTCTAGTATAGTCAAATATGTGTAAATGACATAATCCTAATATCGTTTGTGTAATATAGTACAGGGCAATTAATTCAAGTACACTAACAAAGAACAAACATTAATCTAAATTTATACATATTTAAAATCTGACACGTTATAGTAAGCACTGGCCAAAAGATGCTTTCTTAACTTTGCTTTAAATTGACTGTTAGGTAAAAATTTCAATTCTTGTGGTAACGAGTTAAACAGAGCAATACCAAAATTGTTTCTTTTTGTTGACTCTAATCTCTGAGAAGGTGTTTGTATGTCATTGCGATTACGAGTATTATATTCATGATTTTCGCCATTTCTAGCATATTCGCTCAAATTCTCCTTTATGTGAAGTAAATTACAAGAAATAATTTCGGAAGGCAAAGTTAATATGTTAAATGTTATGAACCAGGATTGGCAACTTTCAAGTTGACTCAAACCAGCCAGAGCTCCAATTGCTCTCTTTTGAATAATGAAAATGTTGTGTACCTGGTTGGATGTACCCCAGTTTATCAATCCATATACCATGGCACTATGAAACAAAGCATGATATGCAACAAGTGCTGCGTCTAGATTAACTCTAATTTTTATTTGTCTGATGGCATATACTTTTTTGGACAATTTACTTGTTAGGTCATTAATATGTGGATGCCAACTCAATCTATTGTCTAATGTTAATCCCAGAAATTTTACAGTCCGGAGGTTATTTTTCTTGGTGGAAAAAAGTAATGTGTGTGTTTTGTTGGTGTTTAAACATAACTTGTTGGCATTAAACCAGTCAGAAGACTTGGTTAAAATGTTGGTTTGCAAATCAACAACATTAGTACCAGTGTCTCTCAAGTGTTCTGCTAAAGTAGTGTCGTCTGCAAAAAGAACAGTTAATGCTGAATGAGCATTAGGTAAGTCATTAATATAAATTAAAAATAGCAGCAGTCCTAGTACACTACCCTGCGGCACTCCGTGTTCCACTTCTAGCATGTTGCTAAGTTTATCATTATAACACACACATTGGTATCTGTCCGATAAATACGATGATATCAATTTAAGAACTACTCCCTTAAAACCATAAAATTCTAATTTATTTAATAAAATTTCTTTGTTAACGCAATCAAATGCTTTGCTTAGGTCTAGGAAAATAGCTAATGTTGAGTTAAAAGTCTCAAAGCCCTCGTTAATGAAATTAACAAGCTCCCAAACAGCTTGTGAGGTATTTTTACCTTTCCTGAACCCAAACTGTTTATTTGTAAGAATATTATGTGATTCTAGAAAATTAATTATTCTTAAGGCAATAATTTTTTCAATGTTAGGTATGCCTTTTGACTAAAACTTAATATATTATGTCAAATGTAAATTAAATCCAGCCTAGAGCAGTCTAAACTCAGATGACTTTGTGTAGTGCCAAAAAGAACTGTTCTTTATTTTAACTATTTTTCTTTCGCAATGGAGTAATAGATTTTGTACTCACGTGAAAAGGCTCATATTTTAAAGATATTTTTTAAAGAAATTAACAAATACATGTATCATCAAAAAAGGGTTTTGCAACTTGGTCGAAAGTGAGGTGTTTTTTGCCAAGGGTATAAAATTGGAACCAACACTCAAAAACAGGTTTTATTCCTCTAAAAATATCCAGTACTTTTGCTTCGTGTTTAAATTACGCACTTACTGGATAAAAAATGCTTGCAAGGGTATAGTTTTCTACATATATTTAAGGCACATAAAAAACCTCAAAGCGTTGCCTCTTATATAGATGGGAGAGCGGGGCATGTTATATGTTCGTAGAAAATGGTAAATCATAAATATAATGTATAACTTAATACATGGAAAAACATTATTCTCATGTGAGCTCATTAGGTGCAAATCTCTCTATATTCGCGTAGGTTACTTTTGAGACAAATAGGAAAAACATATAAAAGAAAATATAAATAAGAAATTATAAAATAAATTAATTTGTATTGCTAATAATAATAATAATAATAGAAACATTAAAATAATAATTATATTGGAAATTCAGAAGAAAAGAATAAGGTTTTGTTAATATTGAAGACATGACTAATACACGTGACCTTCATAAAGCGTCGCCATTGGCCAGCATCCAGAAAGAGAGTTTTGCATCTAAATTTGTTCTTCATAAAGCGAGTTTTGCAGCGAAATGTGTATTTTAGATTAGATTTTCAACGTTATAAAGAGATATTTGAACTATCCACAATAATTTAAACGATAGATTATAAACAGACCAATGCAATGGTGCATTTAGCTCATTTCTGGATTCTTTGTCGAGAAGCGAGTTTTGCATCTAACGGACTCATGTAAAGTATGTTCTGGCATGATTAAAATAAGAAATTAACAGAAACACACCTGTTTCAATTATGATTTCAAATTATTTTGATATAGTTACCCGACTCTCTCCTACCGAAATTGTTTTCGAATTTAACGGTTTACAGAGTCGAACTTAATATTGTCAGTATATTATGGAATATCGAATTTGTCAATGTTCCGCAAATATATAAGATATTATTCCTATCTTGACATAAGCAAAGCAGAGCAAAATTTTTAATTTTAAAAGTACTTAATAACTATATTTATTTACCAAAGACAATACTTCCAAATTTCTACTGTTAATGTGCACAAAATTTTAAAGTGCGGCTCTTTCTTAACGAGACAGTGATTTGAGGTCGGTTTTTATGGCTTTTTTATGTGACTTAAATATATATAGCGAACTATAATATTATTAGTTAAGAGTTATAATATTTTTAGAAGGATAAATCGTTTCTTGACTGTTAATTCCGATTTTACACCCTTGGCCAAAAACACCTCACTTTCAAGCAAGTTGCAAAACGCTTTTTGCATATGAATTATTTCAGTGACACAAAGAAATGCTAGCAATAGCACCTTAGCTTTAGAAAAACCATATTTAAGATATATCTCAAATTACATTGAAGTCTCACCATTGCAACATTTGACCGAGAGCAATTTTTCCAGGATTTCCGGTTGAAAAGTTGAACCTGGGGCCGAACTTGACGACAAAAAATACCGGACTGTTCTCGGCGTCTGGAAACTTATATCACATTGCAAGCAAAAAGTCTCAACAAAACATCGATGTGAAATTTTAATTTTTAATTTACTAGATCACATGCTAAGAAGGATCCCGCACAAAATACATGAAAATACTCTTGGTTGAAATTTTTTGTAATTCTGGAAAAATATAGTTTAGAGTATGGCGATTAAAAGTTGTAATGGTCGTCATTCATGAAACCTCATATTTTCGTTCGAAAGTAAATGCGATTTTCAGTACTCGTTATATGGCGTTTAACATGGTAAATTAAAATTAGCTATTAAATAAATACGTAATATAAAATTTTTATGAATTAGAAAATATTTTCATGGTGTGCTCTACTTTTAAGAAAAAGAAATGGTGGAATTGTTCATATACGTACACAAATGCACTCTCAATCACACGCATACATACAAACACTATTATTTATTTTAATTACATAACACTTTATCAGATTTATTTTCGTGTTTGGAACTCTCTAGAGCCGAAAATATGGAGATTCATGGGTCACGACTATTACAACTTTTAATCACCATACTCTAAACTACCCAAAATTATGAAAAATTTCAACCAAAAGTAAATTTCTATGTATTTCGTGCGAGGTCCTTTATAGGCGCAATGAATTTTCACGTTCTCATTAAGCTGGAAATTCCCTGACATGTTCTTTACCTATCTCTTTGATTAGTTAATTATTAATTGATATAATTTTAGCAGAGCTGATAATTAATTAACTGCTTAAAAAGTAAAACAAAGCAATGCACTTCGTCTGATCTTCCATAATTTGACATATGACAAACTACCTTCATACATGAATTTAGATCCATATCTTGAAATATTAACTCAATATTAAACATTGGCTAACACATGTCATATTGAAATATTACAGTCTAAACTCTGTGGAAAAATTGTTGTAACCTTTTCACTTCAAACTGACATTAATTATATCTTGAAGTTAATGTAATTAATATACCGCATAATTTGCTAATAGTCGTGTACACATGTAAGAAAAATTGATGAGCTTTGCAAGTGCATGCATATATCTTATTTGAAGTGAGTTAGGATCTTATCAGCGATTTCAAATTCTTACAATATACTATACTTAAGGTAAGTGTCTCTATTCTTGTCACTGTACCTAATTTCGTCAGTTTTGAAAGTTTATATATTATAACAAGCTAACCATTTTACCCTTCGCCGACTTACTACACCTGTTATATAATTGTTGCACATTCTATAGGATACTCTTCGCAGTTTTTTTTGTAATGATATTAGTTTCAAACATTTTTTGTTTAATTACAAAACATTTTTTTTTTCATTTCAAAAATTGATCGCTTTTTTATTTATCGATCGATTTTATTCAAAGCCAATGGGGTTCTTGCTCTAGCTAACACTAACTTGCTGTCCAAATTTCAATAAAATCGGACTTCTCGTTCTTAAGTTATCGTGCTTACAAGAAACGCGACGGACGGACAGACGGACGGACGGACAGACAGACGGACAAACGGACGGACATTTTCAAAGTTGTTCAGAATTCGATCACTAACACAGTGATATGAATTTTTTTTCTCTACGAGCAATATTACCGGTTTTAGAAATGTGCTGATCGAATGCAAGATACTCTTCGTTTTGCATTTGCGAAGAGTATAATAAGGACTTAAACGAACAGAAACATAATTTAAAATTTTTACCGAATTCCTTATACATCTGGCCACAACACTCGATGCTTATTATACTCTTCGCAAATAATAATAATAATAATAATAATAGTTTCTTTGTTCACGTTTGCTATACAATAGTACAGTTGCGACAAGTCATATGTGGAAATCCAGATGATGAATACTATTATTGACAATAATACAATTAATAAAATATAAAGTTACAATTTGTGGAGTAAAATTTTTTCATATGACATAAACGGAGAACATATACAAACAATAAGCGCATCTATATTTAAAAATGACCTAATAGTAAAAATAAGCAACACACATATATATGTAAAATGCCAGAATTTAAAATATAAGAGTATTAAATCAATTAATAAGTGTAACAAGTTTTATACAATAATGATTTATTCGTCACTACCATTTTCAAAAACCTCTTGTATAGTGTAGAAGCATGTTCTTACAAGATACTTTTTTAATTTGTTTTTGAATGTAGAGATACTTTGTTGACTTTTTATGTTAACGGGTAGTGAATTAAAAATGTTGGCGCAGCCAGAGAGAGATTGTAAGTATTTATCGATATTTGATCGGCTATGCGAGTGTTATGTGCATGTCTATTGGAGTTTAGCGTAAATATATTTTTGTTTTGGTAAACGAATAGTGCAGGTTCGAGTGTGAAAATTGAAGTTAACGTTAACATATGATTCTCAATAAACATTGTTCTACATGAATCCAGTGGCATCACTGAGAACATCAGACGAATAATTTTTTTTTTGTAAAATAAAGACTCTCTCAGCTTCTGTGCCAACACCCTAAACAATAACTAAATATCTCAGATGAGAGTGTACAAGACCGTAGTATACATTTAATAATTGTGCCTTAGGTAATAATGGCTTAAGATTTCTTATTGCGAAAAATGCTGAATTTAGGCTTTTTGCATACATGTTCTATGTGATTAATCCAGGTGAGTTTTTCATCTAATAGTAAACCTAAAAATATAATACTTTCTGATCGTGGAACTGTACTTTGATTTTTTGCAATATTTAGAGTAGGTGGTTCGCGTCTTTTGTAAAATTGTATGTAAGTTGTTTTACTTATGTTTAGAACTAATTTGTTACGTACACACCATGAATCGAACTCGGCTAATAGATCATTTGCCGCTTTATTTAATTCTTCGGGGGAATCGGCCGTAAATCCGATTGTAACGTCATCTGCGTATAAAACTAATTTAATGTTTTTGTTAAGATTTAATTCTATTCATTGATAAATATGAGAAATAATAAATACAAAAGGAAGAGTATATTGCATTCGATCGGCACATTTCCAAAACCGGTTATTACTCGTAGAGAAAATTTTTTCATATTACTGTGTTGGTGACTGAATTCTGAACAACTTTCAAAATGTCCGTCCGTCTGTCTGTCCGTCCGTCACGTTTCTTGTAAGCACGATAACTTAAGAACGAAAAGTCCGATAGTATTGAAATTTGGACAGTAAATTAGTGTTGGCTAGAGGAAGAACGATATTGCTTTTTAACACAATCGATCAATAAATAAAAAAGTTATTAATTTTTTAAATAAAAAAAAATTGTTTTGTGATTTGTAATTAAACAAAAAAACGTTTGAAACTAATATCATTTACAAAAGAACTGCGGAGAGTATCTATAGAATGTGCAACAATTATATAACAAGTGTACTAAATATAAATTATAATGGTTAGCTTAATTATTTTTAACCATGTGACTTCTTCTAGAATATTATCCGTAAAGTCGCATATCGCAAGCAGTGGAGTGAAGTGCGTCTTAACCAATAAGGTAAGTGAACTGTACGTGGTTACGAAAATTTTAAATATAAATTATTTGGAATAACTTTTTGTTAAAATAAGTATGTAGCAATAATTCGTATGTTTAAAAGTTCTTGTCAATAAATTTTAACCTTCTTTTTCATTACTTTAATTAAGATATAGGAGATAGATTACGGAATTTGAGACATAGAAAATATAGAGAGTCGCTATTATCGTCATTACTGACGAAATTAAGGCCAAGAGTGTGTTTTTTGATTTTGGCGTTTAAATAGCAAAATAATTTATTTTTCAAAAGGAGAAAGAAATGGTATACAAAAAACAATCTATATTTTCGCATACCCTAATTTGATCATCCCTTTTTTAAATTAGTTGAGGAGTAATAAATAATAAAATATGTGTGACGAAAATTGGTACATAAATGTGACGATTATTTGTTCATTACTGACGAAATTAGAGTCAAGAGTATGTTTTCTTTAAATTGATTTTTGCCTAAAATAAAAATGTATTTTCGGCATGTTTAAAATAAGTAATAATACAAATATTCTCATGCCAGTTTTTTAAATTGGTGTGAATGTTATAAATGACAAAACGAATGTGACGAAAATTGCAATAAAAACGTGGCAATTATTCCGTCTTTTAATACATGATGTAATTAATACGTTGTTGCAATTGAGGAGCATCCATGCAAAACCGGACATGTCCAGTAAAAATCATTTCGAGATAATCGCAAATTTTCTTGCATTACGAGTCTGCATGTTCAAGGCTCGAAATTTCTATTGCAATATATTCTCAGCTGGTACTGAACACCAAAGTCATTTGAATATGATGATATTTTTTGTAAACAACCAAAATAACGCCATTTCTTGTTTGGACATGTCTTGTTTTGCTCGGACGGCGTGGACGTCGTGTTTTGCTCGGACTGATCAATGGACATGTCATGTTATGCACAGATTAATTAATGGACTTGTTTTTTTTTCTTGTTTTATTTAATACAACTGTAATATTTAAGTCTTTATAAAAAGAGCATCAGAAAATTCGCAAAAAGAATGAAAAAACGAACTTACAAAAGACAACTTAAAACATAGCACCTAAAATGAAAATGCATCCCTCCGCTTTTTTTTTCTCGATCCCACGTTTATTCATCCCACGGACACATCCATAGCTTATTTATTAATTAAATTTGTTTTATTTACATCAATTGCACAGAACACAAAAGATCGCACACACTAAAACACTAGAATTTGAAGGTTATATTGACGCTTTGACACACGGGTAACTATTAATTTTTAGTAGCACAAATGTTTTTATTAACATTTAGTTACTATTATTGCCCTTTATCGAGACGATCCAGAACCTCACAGAAACTGAAAAGCGACATTACAGATACATTTCATATTTGGACAAGTCTGCTTTTGGTGGCACATATATTACTCCCATAAGAATTATCACTGGACATGTACCATTTTGAACGAACTTTTTGTTCACTTTGTAGTGTTTGGACATGTACTGTTTTGCTTGGACTTCATGTTTTACTATGATTTTAGCATATAATATATTCAGTTTTGCACGATTCTGACTGCGGCAATGGATTTTAATCAAGAAAATGCTTAAAAATTCATCACTAACTCATTTCAACTTAATTATGGACATGACTGGTTTTGCATGGACGCTCCTCAATTGTTCTAAAGCTCTTCTGCACCAGCTGCATTTCCACCACTTTCTCCATACACCGAGGTGCATATTCGCGAGCTCTGGATAAGTGTAATCTCCCATACTGTCCAAAATCTGCGATTTAAAACACCACACTAAACTGTGAATTAACGTTATCAATAAAGAAAACAAAAGAAAAAACTTGGTCCAAAATCCAAAAAGTAACACAAAAAGCACGAACGAGAAGTAGTATCAATAAAATAAATCTTAACATAAGTGGCACAAAGTTTAAAAGGAACAAAAGCAACAGACAAACCAAGGAACGGGTAGGTCGCGTCGTGTGATTAGTTATTTACCAAGTAAGGACACAAACTGAAATTATTACTTGAGAATAATACAAGGGATAGTATACCACGCGTAATAAAATAATTTGGCCGTGAAGAAGCAAAAAACATGGTGGTGTCATCTGTCAGTCGCCTTTAACTGCTTTGTCGGCATGCTTTTCGATGATCTCTTAGGCGCACTATACTGCTGGCATACTCTGACATTCGTGCAGAATGTCAGAGTATGCCAGCAGTTCTCAAACTATGTTATTAATTATTTTGGAAATGTTTGTTTATTTTTTTCTCCAAAACTATGAGCTTTAGACCCCATGTTATTTAAGGTTTTTTTGTTTGTCTTGTCGTTCCCTACCACGAATTTTTTTGTAACGATATGAAACTAATTACACCCTGCATATGAAAATAACATTATTCTGAGCTTAAATTTTGACAAAAGCATAAAGAATAATTAGAAATATCAAATTACAAAGACTCGCTTCAATTTCAGACAAGTATGAACAAAAAGGATAGTGTATGATGCCCACAATGCTCAACAAGCTATTAAAAGTGGCATGAGCATCGCGAAAGCAAGTAGTACATTTAAAATACCCAGAATTACTCTGTCCGACAAATATGATGGAATGACAGCAATTAAATGAAAAACTGGAGTATCTACCATTTTATCTGCACTAGTAGAAAACATACCAGTAGACTCGTAATAAGCATAGCTAACCGAGGCTTCCCTATAGACATACTGATATGACAGAGTTCAAATACTGATGACCGAACTAAAGAGACCTAATCGTATTCCAGATAATCCGCTCCAAATGACCTTCATACTAGTGGCACAAAGGCACTGGTAAGAAGCATTTCTAGGAAGCCACAAAGAGATTATGCAAAGAGTCACCCAAAATCTTTCCAGCCAGAGCCAGAGTAACAGTAACGCAGATCCGTAATTGGTTCCTAGAATTTTTTTTAACTCAATAATTTATTTACTTTATATTTTTTCAATAAAAATAATGTTTTTAGGCATTGCTTTTCACTATCTATTTTAGTTGACAAATATGACGGTAATAGGGACAATCGTATGACGGAAGTGGGGTAAAACACTAACGAAATTAGAGGAAAGTGTTATTTCTGAAGTATTTATCTAATTAAAAAAATTATACTGTATCAGTTATTTAAAATTATTAGTTGAATTTGAACTAATTCGAAATTGTTTCATTGAAGATTGTACATCAATATATTTAAGAATTAATGTTTTATTGTTGAAAAAAAATTGTCACCTGAGGAAGATAGGGAACACTTATCTTATATATTTTAACATAGAATCAGTACATTGCATAAACATTTAAGTATAACTGAAAATAATGTAACAGTTCTTTGAAATCTAGTATTATGTACATATGGTTAAAGTTTTAAAAAATTGTGTAAATTGTAGCATAGTATATTCTACAACAAGTTATGGAACATGCCATTCCAAACGTGTTGTGGACTATATTTTCTCTAACAAAATTTTATAAATTGTACAAAAAAATTTCAAAACTATTCAAGACGTTAAATGCGAAGCTGCAAATAAACAGGTTTTGTTCGACCGAACCACTAAATGTGGCCTAACGTCTTCTAATTTGTCCAAAGCCGTGCGGTATTATTCCATCCCAGTGTGTTGGAATAACACTTGTTCCAACACAATTTTTGGTGGTAAAATTTGTAGTTTCTGAAATAGTGTTAAAGAAACATAATTTTGGGTGACCCTGTACAGTATCCGTTGTAACCATTTTTATTATTCCAAATCTTGACCGAGTCGCAAACTATTTCATTCACCATTCTTTTCCTTTATCATACTCTTCGCAAATACAAATCGAAGAGTATATTGCATTCGATCAACACATTTCTAAAACCGGTAATATTGCCTGTAGAGAAAAAAACTTCATATCACGGTGTTGGTGATCGAATTTTGAACAACTTACAAAATGTTCGTCCGTCTGTCTGTCTGTCTGTTCGTCTGTCTGTCTGTCTGTCTGTCTGTCTGTCTGTCTGTCTGTCTGTCTGTCTGTCTGTCCGTCCGTCCGTCCGTCTGTCGTTCTGTCTGTCTGTCTGTCTGTCCGTCCGTCCGTCACGTTTCTTGTAAGCACGATAATCTAAGAATGAAAAGTCCGATAGTATTGAAATTTGGACAGTAAGATAGTGTTAGCTACAGGAAGAACCCCAGTGTCTTTTAACAAAATCTATCAATAAATAAAAAGTTTATAATTTTTGAAATAATTAAAAAAAAATTGTTTTGTAATTGAACAAAAAATTTTTGAAACTAATATCATTTACAAAAAATCTGCAAAGAGTATCCTATAGAATGTGCAACAATTATATAACAAGTGTAGTAAATCGGCGAAGAGTATAATGATTAGCTTATTAATAATTATAATATATAGGTACACCAACAATATATTGAAATAATGGCAATGTAAATAAAACCGCTGCCTAAGGAATCAGTACTTCCACATCCAGATTCTTCATCCAAGTCGTTTTAAAGGAAACATCTTGACTATATTTGCACTCTAGTATGTGGAAATTATTGGTCATAGAATTTTAATAATATTAGGGGCAGATGTCATGTTTGAGGAGTTGGTTTCTACCATATACGTTAAAAATGAAATTTTTAGTTCACCCTACTTATTTTCTACTATTCACCTCCCACCCCTTCAATGGAGGCATCTCAATCAGATGTCACTACAATACATACGTGTACTAATCTCAAGTGAATATCTCAATTTGATGTTATCAATCCCATTAATAATGAAGCGGAGGTGGTGGAGTTTGAAAAATATTAGAAAGAAATCTGAGGCCTTGGTTTCTAGTATATACACCGAATCCCAAATTTCTGTACTCTTATCACCTTGATTTACTTATTTTCCCCTAGTCACTGCTATTAACCCTAACCCTTCTACGGAATCATCCCAAAATATAATCTAGTTCCAGATGTCGTTATAATACATACGTCTACCAAATTACAAGTGAATATCTCAAGTTTATTTTATCAACCCCTTTAATAATGTAGTAAGGGTAGTGGAAGGGTTGAAACATATTGTTAAAAAATTTGAGGTCTTGGCTTCTAGGACATACATCGAATTTCAAGTTGCAATACTCTTACCAGCTTGCTTTACTTATTTTTCCCTATTTACCTCTACTTACCCCCACTCCTTCAACGCAATCATGTCAAAATATAATCTAGTTTCAGATATAATTATAATATACAAATGTATCAAATTTCAAGTGAAAATTTAAATTTAATTTTATCAACTCTTAATAAGGGAGTGGGGGTGGTGGGGAGAAATAGAAAATACTAATAAAAAAACCTGAGACCTTCGCTTCTAGTACATACACCGAATTTCAAGTTACTGTAGTCTTACCAGCTTGCTTTACTTATTTTCCCCTATTTACCCCTATTTAACCTCCAACCCTTCAACGGAATCATCTCAAAATATAATCTAGTTCCAGATGTCGTTATGATACATATGCGTACTAAATTTCATGTGAATATCTCAATTTTATTTTATCAACCCCTTGAATAATGGAGTAGGGGCGGTGGGGGCTGAAATAAATTATCAAAAAATCTGGGGCCTTTGCCTCTTTTACATACACCGAATTTCAAGTTTCTGTAGTCATACCTGCTTGCTTTACTTATTTCCCCCTATTTACCCCTAAATAACTCCGAACCCTTCAAAGGAATCATCTCAAAGAATAATCTAGTTCCAGATGTCGTTATAATTCATACGTGTATCAAATTTCAAATGAATATCTCAATTTTATTTTATCAACCCTTGTAATAATGAAGTAGGGGTGGTGGGGGTTGAAAAATATTATAAATAATCTGAGACCTTGGCTTCTAGTATATACACCGAATTTAAAGTTTCTGTAGTCTTACCAGCTTGCTTTACTTATTTTCCCCTATTTACCCCTATTTAACCCCCAACCCTTCAACGGAATCATCTCAAATTATAATCTAGTTCCAGATGTCGTTATAATACATACGTGTACCAAATTTCAAATGAATATCTCAATTTTATTTAATCAACCCTTTTCATATTGGAGTAGGGGTGGTGGGGGTTGAAAAATATTATAAAAAAATCTGACGCTTTGGCTTCTAGTACATACACCGAATTTCAAGTTTCTGTGGTCTTACCAGCTTGCTTTACTTATTTTCCCCTATTTACCCCTATTTAACCCCGAACTCTTCAACGGAATCATCTCAAATTATAATCTAGTTCCAGATGTCGTCATAATACATACGTGCACCAAACTTCAAATGAATATATCAATTTTATTTAATCAACCCTTTTCATATTGGAGTAGGGGTGGTGGGGGTTGAAACATATTATAAAAAAATCTGACTCCTTGGCTTCTAGTACGTATACCGAATTTCAAGTTTCTGTACTCTTACCAACTTGTTTTACTTATATTCCCCTATTTACCCCAAATTAACCCCCAACCCTTTAACGGAATCATCTCAAAATATAATCTAATTTCAGACGTCGTTATAATACATACGTGTACGAAATTTCAAATGAAAACCTCAACTTTATTTTATCAACCCCATTAATGGGGTAGGGGTGGTGGGGGGTTGAAAGATGTTATAAAAAAATCTTAGGCCTTAACTTCTAGTACATACACCAAATTTCAAGTGTCTGTTCTCTTACAAGCTTGCTTTACTTATTTTTCCCTATTTTCCCCTATTTAACCCCCAACCCTTCATCGGATTTCCTCAAAAAACAATCCAGTTCCAGATTTCGTCATAATATATACGTGTACAAAATTTCAAGTCAATATCTCAAACCGTTCCGGAGAAAACGTGCGGACAAAAAAAAGTTACAGACAGACCGACAGACAGACCGACAGACAGACCGACAGACCGACAGACCGACAGACAGACAGAAATTTTTTTTTTCGCTCAAATTTAAAATCTCGACGTTTCATGACATTCTAAACCTATTTCACGAATAAAAATTTTTGAAAATTTTTTTGCGATTACTATACTTCCAATCCACTACGTGGATGTGGAAGTAATATATTAACTTAAGGTGGCCATTCCCTAGAAAGAGACATCCGATAGGGAAATATTTATTATTTTTGGCCATAACTTTTTTTTCTTAGTAAGTATATTTAAAAGAACTATAAGAGTACCTAAGTAGAACCATAACAAGACTATTATTATGAATTTGAACTCAATAATTTCATTGGTTTGCAAAATAGCTGGATTTAAATTTAAAAGTTATGTTAATCTTCCTGTTTCGTAGTTTTAAATGTACGTAGCAAGAAAAGAAAGTTATAGACAAAAATAATAAATATTTCCTTATCGGATGTCTCTTTCTAGGGAATGGCCACCTTAAGTATTAAGGAATATTTTGTTGTACTCACATATTATGTTTGTAAAAAAGATCTAGTATAAAAACTGTTTTAGTGTAAGACGGACAAAAGTTCAGAGACAGAAACTATTAGATCAGGTGAGAGGTGACACTTATGAGAGAGACCTTAGCTTTAATTAAAAATGCTGATTAACCCTACCTATACTTATAGGTATTATAAAGTTACCATTTTTTTTAAATTATAGAAATTACCTAACTCTGACCATGTCATTTATAAAATGTGTTTGTGTATTTCAGGTCTCTTCTTCTGACCTTTTAAGTGTTTTGCATTTCTACGTATTCTATTAGAATACCTGCTTTTACGTTTTGTCGTGTGGCAGTTGGCTTGGCATAAATTATTTTAGTATGGAGGCGCCGCATTTCACTTAGAATAAAGTATCTATTCTTGGTTGTAATAAATAAGCTAAGCAGAATATACATGGTCCACGAAATTAGTACGAGTTTCTGTTTACCGATTCCAGTCAATTTGGCCCTGGGAGAGTACAATAATGGTGTAAATTATCAAAGAAAGAACAATCTGGTTTCAATTGAGTACATTTTTTGTCCTACCCCTCTAAACAGCTATAAATGCGGAAGAGAAGCGGATTCAGGAGCACTTGTAAAATTAACAACTAGGGCTAGTTTTTGTATTATTTCTAATTATCACAAACTTCTTAAACAACTTGTAATTATATATGTTCTTGTGTAAACTCGAGGAAGCAGCTGTGTGGTTGAGTTGAGAGATTAAGATTCTTTTATAACACTATAACTTTTGAAATACTTAATTACTATAATGTACAATTTGAGCTAATCAGATCTTAATAGAGATATGTTCAATATTCATACTGAGTGGTGCATAGAAAAAGATACATACTTGCTGGACTTGACATTAAACTATCTATCGATTTGCCAAACATTCTGCATAATGTACACTACAAAACAATATTGGTATATTGAATAAATATTTAATACTGATTTAATATGCGTTGTATACATGTTATTTTTTCCATGGAATATTGCATAATATATTGTATTGTACTGTATTGTATTGTATTGCATTGTATTGTATTGTATTGCATTACGTTGCGTTGCGTTGCGTTGCGTTGCGTTGCGTTGCGTTGCGTTGCATTGCATTGCATTGCGTTGCATTGTATTGTATTGTAGACAAATATTTAATACATTCGCACGTATGTTAGTAAAATATTGTACTCACACATTTCTAATACATATTGTCTAAATGTTATTTGTGGCATTATCTTAATTTTTTTTTTTCCTTCTTCAATTCTTTGGGACTTCCTGCCACATGTATGTTTTCTTTCTAAGCGGTGCTAGGGGAATCTACAAAATATCACAATTAACCAGTATGTTACTGGTAAAAAACCTCTACGCCTGTGACGTTTACGTCAAAGGATCAGTTAAAGGTTGGTTTTTATAAATAAACAACACAAATAAGTATAAAGACTTGAAATTAAATATTTCGCCGACGTTTCGGAAATCTAATCTGTTTCCTTTTTCAAGGCTTTTTTTGAAAAATCTTTTTTGCTGTGTATGACAAATACACAGCTCTAAGAATGTTTGTTATATTCAATATCCATAGATACTTACTATTTACATAGAACTGTTGATATAGTTAACAGTTTTTTAGTTTCTATACAATGTTAAGTTTGTGAAGTTCTTCTTTTAACATTGGTAGCCAAGTTGTACAGACGTCTGTAATAAGCGAATTTTGCCCGCGTCATGGAATTTTACCGGAAGTGACGTCAAAATGGGAGGATGCGGGCAAATAGAAAGAGGCATTTTTTTTTTTAATAACTAGGATTGTACTTTAACTTAAAAAAAAAAATTCATGTATTCGATGACTTAAGAAAACAGAAGAAAAACACTTTCATTGAGGGTGTCTCAGGGTTGAGGGGAAATTAAGCTTGGCAGCCCACAACAATCTCATTGTATACTTCAAAACCTACATTTTGTCGTAAATTTTATTCATGTATTCGATGACACAAAAAATCGTGACAGAAAGTGACGTCAGAATTCCACGACGTGGGCAAAATTTGCAAAAATGAAAAGTGTATGTATATCTGTGGTAGCATTTACTCACTCATAAAAAGATTTGTATGTATCTTCGTAAGAAATCTATATAGCCGGCTCTCTACCCATGATAAAAGTGAACACTACGTAGGGCTATTGGGGAGGAGGATAAAGCGCCAAATGAGGAGATATCTCCCTAATAATCAAATTTTAGCCAAAAATAGTTTTCAACAATCCTGTAGTATTTATTTATGTACATCTTACACTTATTTTCAGTTAAATAACATAAGAACTTATTTTCATTTAAATAACATCACCCAATTTGCAAAAAACAGCTTACTGTTAACCATAATTTTAATGATTAACAGTAAGCTTTTTTGGCAAATTAGGTGATGTTATTTAACTGAAAATAACTGTAAGTTGTACATACATAAATACCTACTACAGGATTGTTGAAGACTATTTTAGGCTAAAATTTAATTATTAGGGAGATATCTCTTCATTTGGCACTTTATCCCCTCCACACTAGCCTTATGTTCACTCTTAACAATATTGCGCAACGTATGCTTAATGCTCCCAACAAATATATCAAACATGGTAGATCTAATTATTGAAAACCCGAGCATTAGGTAAAACTGTACTGGCTATAGATTGGTGTAGGTTTAGAGTTGTTTCCTATTGTTTAACCCTATGTTGTGGACATCTACCAACCGTGATCTCCAATTTTGTGTGTTAATATAAAGTCGCCTTGAAAGACCCCTGGGCGTGAAAATTGTGTCCTTGTTAGTTCCTTGTGTTTTTTTTCTTGTTTTCTTCTTTCTCTTTTTCGATTAGGTTGGAATAGACATAAAGACTTTTGCAATACCTACACTTTATCGTGGCTATACAGGCTACATTCCCAAACCCATTTCCTTAAGGAAAAAAATGTAGTCTAATAGTACAGGAGCTGAGTGGCTTTTTCGGCACGTTTATGATCAGATGAAAATATCGTCTGACATTTTGAAATAATAGAAATATTTCGTAAACGTACTTCTTGTATAGAATTGTAGTCATTCTGTAATTTTCTGTTTTTGAAAATATCTTACGTCCATAATCTTGATCATTTCTCTTTTTTAAGCAGATTAGGAACATGATTTCTTAATAAAAATGAGGTTAATATCCATACAGTATTAAAAATTTTCAACTTTATTCTATGACGCATAAGTTTAAATTTTCGGACGATGAAAATCCGCCAATCAACTTGAAATAATACCACCAATTGAAAAACTCATCACCGTATCATCTGAAATTGGATCTGTGAGAACTCAACTTTAGTGTCCAGATAAATGTCAACTAACCAACATCGATTGCAATTATTCACCAAGTAGAGATTGAGAATGAGCAGCGCATTTCTGCAAATAAGCAGTTTTCCTTTAAATAAATTTAAGTCGCTAACGCACTAGAACTTTCAGCGTCGAAATAGAATGTGTTTTGAATGTTGTGCTCTGTAGTGCACCAGCTCCTCAAGGAACGTTTTTTAATTTCCAAAAACAGCAAATAGTTAAATATTCGTTGTGAATAACCCGGGTTGGCCCTTGCTGCCATCTAGTAGCCCTTTGGCAAGGAAACCACCCCATTGGTTACTTTGCTTACAATAATACGCTCATCTACGTGAATCAGTTCTTGGATATGATTCTCATGTGTCGGTTTTCAAAACACTTCCTTAATGTTATGAATTTTTTTTTAATGATTTCAAAAGAAAATGAACCTTTATCATGTATATTTATTTTGCCAAAGGTACACGAAGTATTTATTCTAATATTTTAAACATGTGTAGTGTTTGTTGTTGTACTGTTTTGCGCATAGTTGCTTTATAAAAAAAATATGAACTAACCCGTCAATTTGGTCATTCTTTAGACAAACGCAATACAATACGGCTAAGACGTTATTTTAAAAAACAATAGGCATCTAACACTACGATGATTCAAGAAATATTTGCTTATATATCCTGCTTGCTCCTCTGCTTTACGTCTCTGAATTATTGTTTACGCCAACCTCCCATCTCCGACACGCGTCTTGTCTCGTCTATCGCTTTAAAATGTAAAAGTATAATAGAGACGGAAGATGTTATTCCCGCCTTTTTCCTCGCCTTACATTGTTGAGCCAATGTAACGATTGCGTCTACTATACAATACATACGTATACCAAATTTCAAGTGAAGTTTTATCAACTCCTTTAATAATAGAGTGGTGGGGGTTGAAAAATATTGTAAAGAAATCTGAGGACTTGGCTTCTAGTATATACACCAAATATCAAGTTTTTCTCCTATTTCCTCTACTTACCCCCACCCCTTCAACGGAATCTTCTTAAAAATGATATAGTTCCAGACATTGTTATAAGATGTACCAAATTTCAAGTGAATATCTCAGTTCTATTTTATCAGCCCCTTTAATGATGGAGTGGAGGTGATGGGGGGGTTGAAAAATATTATAAAGTAATCTGAGGCCTTGGCAGCTAATATATACACCAAATTTCAAGTTTTGTACTCTTAGCAATTTACTTTATTTTCCCCTATTCACCTCCATTTAACCCTCAACCCTTCATCATCTCAAAATATAATCCAATTCTAGATATAGTTATACCATATACGAGTAGTAAATTTTAAGTGAATATCTCAATTCTATTTTATAAGTCCCTTTAATAATGGGAAGGAGGGGATGGAAAATCTTATAAAAACATTTGAGGCTTCTAGTATAGACACAAGTATATACACCAAAGCCCAAATTTATGTACTCTTACAAGCTTGCTTTACTTACTTTCTCTTATTAACCCCTTTTTAAACCCCACCGCTTCACCAGAATTGGCGTAAAATATATCTAGTTCCAGGTCTCGTCATGATATAAATGAAATAAAAATTTGACATTTTTTTTGCTCTCCACAATGAGGATATCGAGTAATTAAATGAGGTAAAGAAAACGAAAGAATTACTAAAATAGACTTATTTATATATAATTATAAATTCTTATTTATTTTTAAAACTATTAATTGTCTTTTCCTAGGAACTTGGCATAGTTTATTCTGAAATAAGCGTATCTCTTTATGAACATAATTTAATATAGTCTTTGGCGGTTTTTCGCTCAGAATTCTTTTGGATAAAACCGATTGACGTGAAATTTGGACAGTAAATAGGGACTGACTAAACAAAAGCTGTACAGGTCCGATGTGCGCGTTTGCTCTGGGGGCGGATGCCACCCCTTCTCGGGCCTGGAAATTTATATACTCAATATAACTCAGAAATCGATAGGGGATGAATTCTAAGCAAAACATGTTGTATGAAGTTCTTTCGATAAATCAATATTTATTCGAAAATGTAAATATTTCATCCAAAAATACATGTTTTAGAGCGACTTTTCACGAATAAATCGAAAACCTTACGTTTCATCAAATAAATCATCAGAACCTTATAAAATAACAAATCGATCGGTTTTTACTTTATTTCTGTATATGTAATACGAACCAAGTTATGGCTCGCTGAAGGTGACTGTTTGTTCGCCGAGAATGGAATTCGACCCATTAAACGTCAAATAACGGAGAAACGACGAATTTTGACAGGAAAACTCGTTAGATGTTTTTTAAAGTAATTGAGGAGACCTTTAAAATGAGCTTTAGACGGAGTTATGATGAAAATAAAATGGTTGTCTCGTTTTTTCGGAGAAAAAATCAGCAATGAAACCAATGGCTTAACTTCTTTAATTTTTAAGATATCAAATAGCTCCAAACCAAAAAATAATTTTGCAGAGAATTTCAAGGGTTACAAACTTTACAGTTGAACTTCCTTCAACGCTTCGTTTTTGAGATTTTTGAGTTTAAAAGGCTCGGGGAAGGTGGTTCTCGCACTCAAATGCGAAGTTCAACTGGTGATACCTCAGTTAATTTCCATCCTAGAGAAATAAAGAAAAAAACAAAATCTTTTGCTAAAAAAAACCTAAATTTTTGTGCTATTCCATTTTTTACTTATCTTCTTTAGTTTTTGAGTCATTGCGATAAAGAGAAAATTTTTTCAAAAATTCAAAAATCGTTTCAAAATTGAATCAATTTGTTTTCAAATCTAGGCATTCTAAACCATTCAACCTTTTAGAACATATTGTTAGTAGCTAAATAAAGTAAGCTGTAAATAGATTACGTTTAGTTTCAATTTTTGCGGTTAAGCCATTGGTTTCATTGCTGATTATTTCTCCTAAAATACGAGACAACCATTTTATTTTCATCATAACTCTGTAAGTTTCTATGCTAACAACTTTTACTAAAGCTCATTTTAAAGGTCTTTTCAAGTATTTCAAGAAAGGTATGACAAGTTTTCTTCCAAAAATTCATCATTTTTCCGTTATTTAACGTTGAATGACCTCCCTCAATGAGCCATAACTCGGTTCGTATTACATATGCAGAACTAAACATAAGCTTCATTTTTTCTTTTGATGATTATTTTGATGAAACGTAAAGTTTTCGAATTATGTGGAAAAGTCGTTCTAAACATACATTTTTAGATGAAAAATCAACATTTTCATTCGCGAAAAATATTGATTTAGTGAGAAGTCTTCATAGAACTTTTTTGCTTAGAATTCATCCCCTTATCGATTTCTGCGTTATATTGAGTATACTAATTTCCACCCCTAGGATAATAGCGCACATCGGTACTATATTACTGTTGTTTTTTGAGCCATTCACTACTTACTGTCCAAATTTTACGTCAATCGGTGTTATCCGAAAGAATTCTAAGGTAACAACCTATTTATACCGTCAAAGACAGGATCAACACTGGGATCTTTAGACTTACTTAAGGTAACCTTTATCGTATTTTTTCAAGCACATGATATGAGATATTTTCAATTTATGTAGTTGTTTTGAATTGCGAACTGCTTTGGGAGTTTTATCTAATCCTTGAATCTTTGACTTTATCAATAATTATTTCAATTTCATCAGGTTTACTGCTGAAAGTCTTCTCCCAGTTCTAGTGACATATTTAGTAGAACTATTTCTCTATGTATCTATGTGATCTTGTTTCTTCATTCTTTGGAATTGAATACTTTTTTTTATCATTCTCCTTTAAGATGATAACCATGAGATTCGTGGCTCTAGTTTGACAATTTTTCCCTGAAATAGATTTTATTCGTATATCACTAGAAGTACACGCAAAACGATTTTTTGGGGAAATACTCTTAACCTGTGGTGTATCTCGGAGAGGTTCATCACCTGTAACAAGAAAAGTGTGATGAGACATAATTAAAGTGCAATACGGCTACATAGAATAGTATTCATATGAATAAAGGACTTTTAAGTAAATAAATAACAGTACAAGTAATACAATCTCCTTTATCCCTAAATTCTCAGAAAGCGCTTGGTGTAGGATAGGTGACACATTTAAAGACAATGGATTCACACATCTAACGTTCGAGTATACTGGACTTAACTTCTTCTCTGAAAAAATCCCAATGCCATGTTCGGAAATCAAACCAGGGACTCCCTGGTGGCAGTTAAATGCACTTGCCTCTCGACCAACTATATTGGAATTCAATATTTAGATTTAGTACCAAAAAAATCCCAATGCCATGTCCAGGAATCGAACCAGGGACTCCCGGGTGGAAGTTAAATGCTCTTGCCTCTCAACTAACCGTATTGGAATTCAATATTTAGATTTGGTACCAAAGAAATCCCAAAGCCATGACCGGGAATCGAACCAGGGACTCCCGGGTGGAAGTTAAATGCACTTGCCTCTCGACCAACTACATTGGAATTCAATATTTAGATTTGGTACCAAAATTATGAATACCTTTACAAAAGTGACCATCTTGAGGCAAAGGATGACTGGCAGCAAGACTATCAACATAAACCTTCAATACTGAAATCATAACTGGATAGAGCCACAGATTAAACTAATAAAGGAGTGGGGGCCTAAGCTATCAGGGCCAAGGCGAATAAGTTAGTTGTGAATATCAAGTGAGAAGTCAACTTAGTTAATGACCTGATTCATTACCGCTGAGTTATGTGATTTAGTCCTCTGTCCCATTAGTCCAATGTTTGACGGTAAAAGTAGGTTGTTACTTTAGAATTCTTTCGAATAACACCGACTGACGTGAAATTTGGACAGTAAGTAGGGAATGGCTCAAGGAACAAAAGTTATATAGTGTCGATGTGCTCTATTACCCTGGGGATGGATGCCAAAACCTTCTCGGGGGTGGAAATTATTATACTCGATATAATGAAGAAATCGATAGGGGGATGAAGTCTAAGCAAAAAATGTCCTATAAAGTATTTTCGTTAAATCAATATTTTTCGAGTTATTCGCAATTGAAAATGTTGATTTTTCATCTACCAAATGTATATTTAGAGCAACTCTTCACGCATATCTCGAAAACTCTACGTTTTATCAAAAGAATCATCAGAAGCAAAACTGAAGCTTAGAAAATAACAAATCGACTGGTTTTCTCTGTATTTCTGTATATGTAATATGAACCGAGTTATAGCTCATTGAAGGTGACTGTTTGTTCGAAGAAAACTGAATTCGACCCATTCAACGTTAAATAACGGAAAAACGACGAATTTTTGGAACACAACTTGTCAGACCTTTTTTAAAGTACTTGAAAAGACCTTTAAAGTGAGCTTCAGTAAAAGTTGTTAGCATAAAAACTTACGGAGTTATGATGAACATATGTCTCCTATTTTCGGAGATAGAATCAGCAATGTGCTTTTTCCATGATATTCTTTTTATATGGTTTTTGTACTTTTTCATATAGTACTCGATATTCTCATTATACACTTAAAACTTCGTATCATTAACTTTTTCCGTTCTCGAGATATAAGGAGTTGAAATTAGCAATAGTTGCAAAAACCGAGCACTCATTTGTGACGTTACTATACGCAAGTGACGTAAGAAAAATGGCTTTCTAGAACCTTTCAAATTTAACCTGAAAAGTCGAAAAACATGGAATTTTTAAACGCTGGAAGTTCATTCTATGTGTCTACGGAAAGGAGAAGGTCTGCGATGAATTCTAATCGTAAACTGCAGGCTCAAAATCGAAAATTCGTCTCGGCAGGAGCAAGAGAAAATTGAAATTTTTTGACATTTCACCAAATTGTAATCCCCTACTGTCAAGTAGTAAGCAAAACAAACAGTACTTCAAAAACACTTATAATTATAACAAGTAAGGAGCATCAAGTCTATTGAGATCGCTGAGTCTATGCGTATAGTGACGTAGCGCCTGGCCACGCCCCGTTTTCGCGAGATGAAGATTTGTAATGGTTTTTAAGATACTAAACGTGCGAATAAGATTCTGATTTTTTGCAGATCCATTAATTTATACTTGCACTTTCGATTTATGATATACAAAGAAATGCCGAACAAGCCCATTAAACCAATGGCTTAACCCCAAAAATTGAAATCTATTTACAGTTTACTTTATTTAGTTACTAACAATATGTTCTAAAAGTTTGAATGGTTTAGAATGCCTCAATTTGAACAAAAATTTGATTGAATTTTGAACTGATTTTCGAATTTTTGAAAAAAATTATCTTTTTCGCAATAACTCAAAAACAAAACAAGATAAGTAAAAATAATCGGCAAAGACATTTACACAGAACCTCCCTCTTTATTCATACAAGATGGTCACTCTCAAAATTATTAATTAAGAGATGACATATGAGAATTATAATCGCCATCTAGTTAGTCCTATTATTACAGAGAAAACCTGATACATTTTTTCCATCATCTACTGTATAGTGGTGGGATTTTTTTAATTTTCAAAACATTTTTTTGTTGAAATAGGTTAAGAATATAATGAAACGTGGAAATTTTAGAATTGAAGATAACATTTTTTCCATCATCTGTTCTATTGGTGGTGGTAAAATAATAAAAAATAAATATTTTTTAAATTTTCAAAATAAATGTCTTTCTTGAAATATGTTTAGAATGTCATGAAACGTGGACATTTTAAATTTGCGCAAACTTTTTTTTTCCATCACCCATTTTATATATATTTTTTAAAATTTTGTAAATTTTCTAAAAATTTTATTAAAAATATGTTTAGAATGTCATGAAACGTAGAGATTTTCAATTTGACCAAAACAACATTTTTTTCCATCATCCATTTTATACAAAATGTTCAAAATTGCAAAATTTTTCTATTTAAAATTTTCAAAAAAAACTTTTTTTGGGGATAAGTTTAGAATCTCATGAAACGTGGAAATTTAAAATTAGAACGAAATGAATTTTTTTCCTTTATCTGTTTATTCCCTTTAGACGGTCCACCCTGTATATTTTCCAGTGAAAGTCTATCAATTTCTTCGGCGGCAGTGGCGTTAGCTACCTACCAAATTTGACTGTCTTCCGTCAAGTAGTTTTTTAATTAATGCACCAACCGATCGATAGACAGACAGACAGACAGACCGACAGACAGACAGACAGACGGAAATGAAAAACCTATATTTTCGTGGTCTACATGATCTGAAACGTGAAAATCCGATAAAGTCTCGGAGGTTGATTTTTTCTCGAATACAATACTTCCCTTCGGTATGCGAGGGAAGTAAAAATGGAAGAGCAAAAAAAATTAGATTTTTTTCGCAAAAGATTTTGTTTTCTTTTTATTTCTCTAGGATGAAAATTAACTTAGATATCACCATTTTAAGTTCGCATTTGAGTGCGAGGACCATCTTCCGCCAACCTTTTAAACTCAAAAATCTCAAAACGAAGCGTTCAAGGAAGTTTAACCTTACAGGCCTTGTAGCCCTTGAAATTCTCTGCAAAATTGATTTTTGGTTTGGAGCGATTTGATATCTTAAAAATTAAGGAGTTAATCCATTGGTTTCATTGCTGATGTTTCTCCGAAAAAACGAGACAACCATTTTATTTTCATCATAACTCCGTAAGATTTCATGCTAACGACTTTTACTAAAGCTCATTCTAAAGGTCTTTTCAATTGTTTTAAAAAACGTCTAACAAGGTTTCCTGCAAAAAGTCGTCATTTTTCCGTTATATAACGTTGAATAGGTCGAATTCAGTTTTTGGCAAACTCGTTCGTATTACATATACAGAAATAAAGCAAAAACCAATCGATTTGTTATTTTATAAGGTTCATTTTTGCTTCTAATGATTTTTTTAATGAAACGTAAGGTTTTCGAATTATTCGTGAAAAGTCGCTTAAAACCATGTATTTCTTGGATGAAGAATCCAACATATTTAATCGCGAATAACTCGAAAAATATTGATTTATCGAAAAAACTTCATACAACATTTTTTGCTTAGAATTTATCCCTCTATCGATTTCTGCGTTATGTTGAGTAATTTTCACCCCCCAAGATTGGGAGTCATCCACCCCCAGGGTAAAAGCGCACATCGGGACGACATAACTTTTGTTGCTATGCCCTACTTACTGACCGAATTTCACGTCAATCGGTTTTATCCAAAAGAATTCTGAACGAAGAACCGTCAAACACTGGCCTACATGAGTACTAGGCTTAATGACCCGCCCTCACAGGACTTGGACAATACATTTTTTATGGAAAGCGAATGCAAAGGAATGCATGTAAAGTCGTTAAGATCGGAGTAACTACTTTCGAATGGTACAATAAGAAATGAACATTATGTTGCGAATAAAATCTCCAATAGGGCATTAAATGTCATCCAATCTACATCAATTTCATGTCCGCTATCAATAATTTAATAAGATTCGGTTCAATAGTTTAGGCGCTGTCGTTTCCTGTCCGGGTAACATAATTGTACTAATATTATTTGGATTTTATTAGGGTTACTGTGAACTAATTAGCTCTTTGCGACAATTTGGCGGAGCAGAAGTGCTCTAAGAATGTTCTTCCAACATAATTATGAAACTATTTCATCATGGCTCTATTATCCTCCTATAAAGTTTTCCGATGTATCTCTAAAGGTGCGTATAAGCTTGGCGAACCGAACATGTAATGTAACATGCAATGCAATGCGCGTTGAAATTTGTCTCCCGCGATCACGCCACGAACATCTTACGAACCGTGGGATTTGACGAACACGCCGCGAGCAAGCGAGGTGAACTGTTTAGTATATCCGATGGTAACAGACCAAAAACATGTCCGACGGTAAAGCTGAAGCTTTGGTTTTAGGCAGTAATGCCTTATTAATTATCGCAAATATTAAAAAAAAAACGAAAGCTTCTACGATCTACTGGGAGTTTTGAAGTTCCAGCACAGTAACGGCCAATATAAAAATTTTATGATAATCAACTTATATAATAAAACTATAATAATGGACTTTTTTTACATGCTTCCTCTGGTTGCTACATGGAAGCAGCAATTTCCATTCACGCATCTTTCTTTTTGTTTTTATTAAAATAATTCGGGTCCGTTTGGTCTCAAAGAACACTATAATACTTGTAAATTTCTATTAACAGCAAAGCCGCCTCCTCCGACTAGTCCATGTTCGTTAAAACATTAAAACATCACGAATGCCGTCCCACTACGCACTGCGAATCCCTTTGTGTTCGTCGCAAAAATCGACAAGCGGTGGATCGCAGCGCGCTCCGAAATAGCCATTCGTATCGTGTTCGCAAGACCGTCCCAATTTGACGAATCTGTTGCATTGCATGTTACATTACATGTTCGGTTCGCCAAGCTTATACGCACCTTTATAACTTTAGTTATTCGGGCGAATATTTTTATATTATGACGATTATCATTATTAAGTAAATTTTGTTTATTACAACTATTATAAAAGTTATGGGTTGTTCGATCAATGTCCTATTACCGGGCGATATAAAATTTGTTACAACTAATTGCAAAGCAGTTAGACATATAGATGGCAGCACTTGGTAGGTGATCATATACAGAAACTTTATTAAGGTATTTTAACGGAATCCAGTGAATGCATAAAATTATTTTATACAGCCGATAGGCTCAGTATGATCTCAATATGGAAGAAAATGAAGCATAGTGGAAAGATTCGTCGTAGAGTGAAAATAAGACTTGATGGTGTAATACAATAATTTAATAGAAATGTAGTGTAATACAATCATTTAATAGAAATGTTGAAAATTTGTACTGTACTTATTATTATCGCGCGAGCAGATCTGTGGAATCCGCAGCACTCAAGCCTGTCCGCCCATTGTGCATTCCCATCATGTGGGATCTTCTAGAAGAGACCAGTGCTCTCCGCAAAGGATAGCAGTCTATTCCATGGTTGATCCCGTAACTCCTCCGGCTGTAAAAATTGCCTTTGAAGATGCCTATACCTTAACGCACCTAAGGGTGCGCAATTGCATAGGATATGAGTGGTGGTTTCATCCTCCACTCCACACATCCTACAAATAGGGCTGTTTTTCAGCCCCATTGTGTGAAGATGTTTGTTCAGAGGACAAGTGTCCTGTTAACAAGCCTACTATCCGTCTCATCTTTTCTCTATCGAGCCCAAGCAGCCACTTAATGGTTGAGTCAGTCGAGGGCCCCTTTATATGGAGCCTCGAATGCCTCATTCCAGGGGCCTGAGTCCAATAGTTGCTGAACCTTGCAGTGGCCCAGTCTCGTAACTCTGATTGAATCAGACTTATTGGCAAACCGAAGGCTGGCTCAGGGCCAGGGAACGGAGTTATTGCTCCTTCTCCCGCCAATCGGTCTGCTTCTTCGTTGCCCTCCACAACTCGGTGACCGGACACCCGTATGAGTTTGACAGAGTTGTGTTTGCACAATTCTGCCAAAATATTCCGACAGTTTAAAACTAGTCTTGAGGTCACTTTGTTTGACACAAGAGCCCTCAAGGCTGCTTGGCTGTCGCTACATATATAAATATGTTTGTTGGCGATACCTCTCCTAAGATTCTCGCTTGCACACACCAATATGGCATATGCTGCTTGGAATACACTAGGATATCTTCCAAGTGGCACCGATATACGAGCCTTTGGTTTGCAGCCGTGTATGCCAGCACCAGTTCCCTTCTGAGTCTTAGATCCGTCTGTGTACCACTCGAGACCTTTGGGACTCAGAAGACGGTTTTTATCGCTTTATACTTATATATTATATAATTTCAAGTGAATCACATACACAATTATTGTTTTACAAGAGAATCCACTGTACTACTCTGCGAGCTTTGAGATTGCATCATATCTGCGTAAAAAGCTAAATTGTTCTCTAAAGGAGACGATGTAAACCAAGAGGGCTTGTGGTTGTACAGTTACTACGAGCAAAATTGTTCAATAGCAAAAGTTGCGGCAGTGTTTACACAACAAAACATATATTTTTTATCCTACATGGGGAATTTGTCATAATGAGTTAAATAGTTAATATATAAAACCATCTGTTGCAGTATTTATACAACAAAAAGTTGTAATGTGCATGATTGCTGTCAATGTAGTGTAGTGTATAGTGTAGTATTGTTAAATAGAGGAGTGTAAACTAACATCTGTTCGATTTTTTACAGCTTTATAAGAGCATTTTTAGATAGTTTATAGAGGTTGTGAGAATGTGGTGCAAAATTTTAATAGTTGTAGTATGAGTACCGATTTTGGGGTCTTTAAACGATAAAATGTATTTACATACCTGAGCCTATTCTGGGATAATATTAATTGTATAATAAGTCTGAAAGGACGTTCTCATATCTTAATTATTATAACACTTTGGCTCTTATACACTGGTGATACGTTCTTTAGCTATTTTAAAACAATTAGTGTTAGTAGAATAGAACCTCAAAACGTAAAGATCTCATCCTACCTGAATTAGTTACTATTTCTTAATAAATTAATTGGTAAAGAAAACTGAGGAATGTGCTGCGCTCTACAGGAAATCATTGAAAATGTCATAACTAAATCTATCATTGATAAATAATTTAAATACTTACGATTTTCAATCATGCTATTATATGTTGCTCCATTTCAGTGCATCTGTGTTCTGCGTTTTCCCATTCATATTCAATATTTTGAGTACTGTTTATTCATGCTAGGATAAAATTTTGCTTCCACTCGCTGTCACTTATATCTTGATCCTGAAAGAGGAATGTTTATGGCGATGTGAATTTACAACACATTTAATTAATCTCAATTTGTATTAATAAATTGGTTATTTATTTTGACGACAAACAAGGTGCTGTTATTGCACACCCTGCTGGGTGTGTGTTCTATATTCACAATCAGTTTGCCAGCGTTCAGTTTCGCTGATAAAAGTAATAATTTGGAACTATAGTAATCGTAAACAAAAGTATTTTTTGTTGAAGTAGGTTTGAATGTCATAAAACTTCAAGATTTTATATTTGAGAAAAAGAGAAAATTTCTGTCGGAAGCTCGGTCTGTTTGGCTCCTTTTTGTGTGCACGATTACTATGGAACGGTATAATATATAGGCTTGAAATTTGGTACACATATGTACTTTTTCGAGATCCTTCCTTTTATTTCATATTTACTTTTTGCTGTCAGATGACCACTCTGTATATTTCTTTGTTTAAAAGTTTTTTTTGTAATAATGGTGATAACTACATTCTGGTTCTCATATGCTCTTTCTTAATTAGTAATTTTTTAGAGTGACCACCTTGTATAAATAAAGAGGGAAGTTCTGTGTTACTACCTTCACCATTTTTCTTGAAGTTGTTATTTTCTTTTCTTTTTAAGTAGCCGGCGAGATAACCTTCAAAAAACCTACCGAGTCCTCATGTATGGAGTTAGACCAGGGTAAAATTATGGCTGGTGTTCATTTTGATTTTAGTGTAGCTTTTGACTCGAAACAAACTGACATTAATATATAAACTAAATAATCTAGGCATACGGAGAAACGTATCAAATTTACTAGTGTCCTATTTATCCAACCGTAAATTTATTTTACAACTGAACAGAACTAGGTCGAAAAATTATAATATAGACTTAGGAGTCCTCCGAAGTTCTGTTCTTGAACCTCTGCTCTTCCTTTTGTTTGCAAATGATTTACCGAATTAAATGCCAAAATATTGTAAAATCATATTGTATGCTGATGACTACAGCTTAATTGTGTCTTCCTGAGATCCAAATACTATTAAAATTCAATCTAAAACTATACCCAAGGAATTTAATCAATGAGCAACAAAAAATCGCCTGATTCTAAATACCGAAAAGACAGTATGTATAAATTTTTTTTAACAAAAATCAACCTATATCAGATATAAACTTAACAATGAACGGTCTATCAATCATATTTTCCAAAACACTAAAGTACTTAAGTATTTACCTTGATGAACAATTAGGCTGGTCAGAGCACATTAATAATAATTTAGCAAAAAATTATTATTTAGCCCTCAATTTGAAAAGATGAGGTAAAGATTGAAGTAAAATTTCTCATCAATATTTACTATGCTTTAGAATATAATCACATTAGTTGTAACATTCAACTATGGGGTTACTCCGCTAACGCACATCGAATATTTGTCGGTCAAAGAGAATCATTAGATTAATATTCTAAAATTTCAAGACTCATGCAAACCATTTTATAAAATCTTTAACTGTACTCTGTTTTATTATTTTAAAATCAGTAACATATCTAACACTAAACCATGAATATTTTCCCACAAATACCCTACTCGCAGTGCCTCTTTAATAAAGCTCCCCCGGAACAGAATATCTTTATTCGAAAAGTCACCTCATTGCATTGGTACCAAGTTATATAACAAGCTTCCTCAATCAGTTTGCGAGAAAAAAAAACATACAAGCTTTTAAATCTAGTGTGAAAAAATTTTGCTTAAAAAGTGCTATTACAACGTGGACAAATATCTGCGCGATTCATTAATAATGTAACTATATCTGTTAAGATTTATAAATTTTATTTCTTGACTATTTAATTGTATATTATCCCATCTTTGTATTATGTATTATCCCTCTTACCTTGCGATTTTTAGAAAGTACTTGTAAGTGTTTTTCATGATTTTGTGTAATTACTTTATATTAATTAAGATTTTATGAGTTGTTCTGTCCATTTTTTTTATGGAAACTGGATTAATAAATTATTAATATTATTATCATTATTATTATTATTATTATTATTATTATTATTAACTTTCTGAAATTTTACCTACAGAAATGGAATTCATGCATTTGCATCTATAATGAGCTTCTATTACTCCTCTTCGTCAATTACGGATAAGTAATTGTTACCTTAAGAAATTGGTCCGTGTTCTTTTACCTGCATATAAAATTGATAGAGGCCCTTCTGACACGCTAAAGGTATGCGTTATTACTAATTTTAAAAATTGGGATGTTCAGCTGGCCGAATTAAATCTTGGTTCAACCGACTAAAATTAATTGCCAACAAACAATTCTTTACCCTAGATAATATTTTTTTATCTAAACATAAAGTAGTGCATTCACTATAACTGGCCGCAGAGTAGAGAAAATTTAAGTGTTCCTGCAAGTCCTCAAAAAAGCAACATGTCTTATACAGATGCGCCTGTTACAAGAAGGAAGTGCTTTGCAATTCAAGATGTCACAAAAGTGTTTGCGCGTGAATTTTTTAGCAATTTTTATCGTTTTTACATTGTTCATAATATAATAATTGTTTACATTTTTATTAACATTTTAGTGTTTAAAATAGATGATTTCCTATCTTTACATTGTACTTTTACATCTTTTGCAATAAACACAATTCAAAAGAAAAAATTGCTGTAAATAATTAACTATCGGATTAGGAGTATCGTTTACTTAATCGATTTAACTTCAGAGAATGAAGGAATAGGCAAAGATTTTAAAAATTGAAAAATCGCCATTTTCTATTTTTTGAGGTATAGTAAAAAAAAATGTTCAATACATATTTTTTTATAATATCTTAAGACCTTGCTTATGAACTTCCAAAAGAGGAATTGACCACTTCTAAACTTATTTCTCACAGCGACCATTATTCTTCGACGGTTTTGAAAAATTCATGTCGAAGAAAAGTTGTCATATGAATTTCAGTGTGTATGTAATTAATTCCTGAAACATTTTAAGGTAAAATACACAGGAGTTCCATTTAAAAAAATTAATTTATGACAGTTTAAATACATAATAATTTATACAATCGTGGTTTTACTTAAAATGTTTTAGAAATCAATTACCTGCGCACTGAAATCTATATGGCAATATTGTCTAAATTTTATTTGTGGCATTATCTTAATTTTTTCTAATTCTTTTTCTTATTCCTATTTTATCTCTTTAACCGGTACTCGGGGAATCTACAAAATATCACAATTAACCAGTATGTTACTAGGAAATAACCTCTACGCCTGTGACTTTTACGTCAAAGGATCCGTTAGAGGTTGCTTTTTTTAGCAAATAACACAAATAAGTATAAACACTTAAAATTAAATATTTCGCCGACGTTTCGGATGTAGCATTTGAAAAATCTACATTAATAATTTCAGTTTCAATACAGTAAATTAACCCATTAGTTCATTTGTTTGATAGGCAACCACTCGTACTTCAAAGGGCATAGCTGGTTGCATATCTGAAATTCTCAACAAGGAAAGAAAGCGTGTTTTCTTTTATGTATTATTTTGAGTCGGAGGTGTTACTCACATATTCTTGTTGTTGGGACATTACACAATGGTGTAATTCAGTCTTTAAATCACAAGCCCTTTTTGTTGGCGCATTTTTATTGGCTAGAGAAAGAGTTCTCTAGATGCTCAAGTTGGCAACACTGAGAACATGGTGAACTGTCAAGCGGATTTCCGTCGAGGATTCATCTTTGAGACAGCCACGAGTGAACAGCGGCGGTTCCGATTTTGCGTGGAATTTTTGGGTTTTACATCGTTTGCACTGAAAAGGGATTTGATTGATGTCCCCAATGATCCTCACCGCCTTGCTGTGAAGATTTTGTGAATTCCCAAGAAGGAGTTTTGTCGGTTGCCATAAATCTGATCGCCACGTGTTTCGGAGGTTATGTAATACTCTCTATAAGAGGTAGGCTTTTTATTTTACTTAGTTGATGTTTTATTTAGTTCTTATTTATTGTAAATATTACAGAGTGTTTGGTACAAGTATATGTTTGGAGGGACTGGCCCTTTGAAAATAAGTTATGTTTGGAGAGGCTTACAATTGGGATGAGCACAGGTTTAGTGCTGTAATTTTGGTTGTGTAAGGGGGCCCAGTAGTTGGAGGAGTAATAGGAGGAAGTCTATTGCTCAGATATTTGGTTTTGGGTTCCGCTGACACTTTGAGAAGTTTAGGACTGGCAGAGTCGTTCGTAGCAGTCTCCCGGAGATTCAGGTAGCAATTTGATGCAACACGGAACTGCAGTTGCAGCCAACGTCGAGAGAAATGGTGACAAGTCACACTGCAGTCGTCACAGGAAATGCCAAGGCCTTAACCAGGTTGTTTTGTTCATTTTAGTTAAATATTTTGAAGAAAATAGTATAGTTTAATTCAGTGGTTTAGTTCATATGTTGAAGCAAGTAATAACACAATCTTGCAACTATAAATCAAGCTCTAAGTTATGTGTATAGAATGATAATATATTTAAGAGTTTTACTGTAAAACACCCATGGTACCGTGAGATGTTAATTCACCTACTATTATGTCACACATATAATATTTAATTCATGGTAAATCTTTAATCCGTGGTTGTAAGTATAACTCATAGTTGTTGTATATTGGTAAACTCGTAGTTGCAAGAAAGTCACAGTCAAAGATCTGAGCTTGAATTCAAATCAAGTTTTTTATCAACGGCACAGAATATTTTTAATACGCATAAACCACAATTAGGTGAAGTTTTTTTATTCTTTTTATTGTTGTATATCTCACGTGTGTTGTAATAAATGTCTAATGTCTACATGTTCTTATTATTTGCACTGTGCTCCTGATATTAGCTTAAATTTTGAGATGTAATAGAGTAAAGTAGAGTTTTGATATCACCGATATATTTTGAGAATTCCATCGCATGGTTGCTAGTGACTTAATTTTGTTCCGAGCTGACGAAATTATTTAAATCTTATTACGTAACATACAGCCGGTGGCGCCCTCTTGAGTGTCCATACACAATCCTGACCCACGGCCTGTGCTCTCCAACAAAAATCGGCTGCCGTCCGCACCGGAATAACATGTTTTAATATTTAGGTATCAAAATATGTTACACGGAAATCTAATCTGTTTCCTTTTTCAACTTTTCCTTGCCATGAATTTTTCAAAAGTCGTCTAAGAAAAGTGGTTGCTATGAGGTATTGAGTGCAAGGTTTACATATATTATAAAAAAGTCGGTATTTCTCTTTATTTACCTATACTCACTTAAAAAATATATTAATTAAGAAATGACATATGAGAATACTAATCGCAATATAGTTAGCTCTATTATTACAGAGAAAACCTGATAAATTTTGGTCTAAGAAATATACAGAGTGGTCATCCGACAGCAAGAATTCAATATTAAATATAAGATGCGAAATATGGAAAGTTTGCGTAAATGCCTTTAATTTCCACCGTAGTTGAATTATTTCTTAGGATGACCGCCCTGTGTATGTTTTTCACTAAGGCTATAATATGTGACTTCGTTACCAATTGTGTTAACTATATGCTAAATATTATTGCCATCTGTCACATTATTAATTTCACATCCACGTAGCGGAGTGGAGGTATAGTGGTTAAAAAAAAATTCGATTAATTTTTTTTTAAAATAAGTTTAGAATGTCATGAAATGTGAAAGTTTTAAATTTGAGCAAAAAAAAATTTTTCATCATCAAACATCATCTGTTCTCTAGTACCAACTGGTATTTTCTTCTCTAGTACCAACTGGTATTTTTTTTTAAACATTATTTCTAATCTTTCACTTTTTTTTTAATAGTTTTAGATGATTTGAAACGTGAAAATCTCGGAGAGTGATTTTATCTTCGGCATATGAGGGAAGTAAAAATATGTATTGTAGAAAGACATTTTTTATTATACTTTTAGAGCGTCAAAAATGAGAAATTGGCGATTTTTCAATCTTTGAAAATTAATACCATTGAAAATATCAACTTTACGAAGAAAAGTTGTCGAACGTTTCTGATTGGAAATCGGTAAAAAAATATTTAAAAAATTGTTTGATTGAAAAAATGGAATATTTCCGTTTGTTATAAACAATATCATACCAAATTACCATCTGATAACATAGATTTTCATAATCGGTATTGTCTCTTGAACTGATTGCAGCAAAGAAACTACATTCGAAATATATTTGTTATTCGTGCGCCCATACAGCCTGCTCTACAGTCATAAGGTTAATAATATTAATAAGAGAAATGTGTCTTATATATGACACATTAGAAACACCTTGTGTACTCACTGAAAATTATGACATTGATAAAAATCAGTGAATCAATACTTATTATGTTTTGAAAAGTATATTTTAACTTTCATTTTTTAGCATTCAGTTTTTTTTAAATTATGGTAGGCTGGCTATTCTAGGTTGTCTATTTTAGACAAGAATGCTGAAGTGTCAAGACCTGGTTTTACTCTCTGTTGGTTGCATTATCAAATTATTAAATTATTAATTCTTATATATAAATATGTAGATATGCCTAAGCTATAAATAAAATATCAAAGTAGGAATTTTAAATAACATTCAATATGTGAAACTATAGAGCCAAAAACCGCTGCCTAAGAAATCACTATTTCCACATCCAGATTTTTCATCCAAGTCACGTCACGTCTTGATTAGATTTACACTCTAGTATGTGGAAATTATTGGTCATAGAATTTTACTAATATTTGGGGCAGATGTGATAGAAAAGTTTTAGGCGTTGGTTTCTACCATAAACATTAAAAATGAAGTTTCTAGTTTACCCTACTTGTTTCCCCTATTCATAAACTACCACATCCCACCCCTTCAATGGAATCATCTCAATGAGATGTCATTACAATACATACGTGTACTAACTTTCAAGTGAATATCTCAGTTTTACGTTATCAATCCCATTAATAATGGAGCGGAGGTGACGGGGTTTGAAAATTATTAGAAAGAAACCTAAGGCCTTGCTTTCTAGTATATACACCAAAACCCAAATTTCTGTACTCTTACCAGCTTGCTTTACTTAGTTTCTCCTATTTACCATATTCAACCCCCATCCTTTCAACGGAATCATCTCAAAATACAGGGTGTAATCAGTTCCATGTCATTAAAAAAAACTGGTAATGGGGACCGACTAGACAAACAAAAAACCTTTATGACTTTTCCCTCTAGGGGCACTTTGAAATACACTGTAACTTATTTTGATACCTAAATATTAAAACATGTTATTCCGGTGCGGACGGCAGCCGATTTTTGTTGGAGAGCATAGGCCGTGGGTTAGGATTGTGTGTGGACACTCAAGAGGGCGCCACCGGCTGTATATTACGTAATAAGATTTAAATAATTTTGCCAGCTCGGAACAAAATTAAGTTATTAGCAACCATGCGATGGAATACTCAAAAAATATCTGTGATATCTAAACTCTACTTTACTCTATTAAATCTCAAAATTTAAGCAAATATCAGGAGTACCAGTGCAAATAATAAGAACGTGTAGACATTAGACATTTATTAAAACACAGACATGAGATGTACCACAATAAAAAACAAAATAGTTCCCCAATTGTTCCCCAAACTTAATCTACATGTGCAAAAGAAATGCAACATATGCAAGGACACTTTCTCAAATTATTTCAGTGGATTGTCTCTTTTTTATAGAAATACAACTACGCTTACTATTAAAAATACTTCATATGTGACATAGTAGAAAGTAAACTAGTGTCGCTTGGTACCATGCTCTACTTACAAAAAAAGGATCTTAAGATACTTCACATACTAGGTGTGTAGTTGCATAATCGTTGTGTAATTTACTTTAATATTTTGACAAAAAACCACTGAATAAAACTATAAAAATTTCTCTAGAATTATGTAACTAAAATGAAACAGTAAAACCTGGTTGGAGCCTTGGCGTTTTCTCTGACAACTGCAGCGTGATCTGTTACCACTTCTTAAGATGTTCTCGACGTTGCTTACGACTAGGACTCCGTGTCACTCCCAAAACTCTGCCAAAATCTCTTGGAGACTGCTGCGGACAACTCTCCAACCAAAACTTCTCTAAACGTCAGCAGAACCCACATAAACCAAACATCTGAGTAATAGACTTCCTCCTATTACTCCTCTAACTACTGGGCCCCCTTACATAACCAAAATGACAGCACCAAACACGTGCTTATACCAAGTACAAGCCTCTCCAAAACATATACTTGTACCAAACATATGCTTATACCAAACACTCTCTTATAGAGAGTATTGTATAACCTTCACGAAACACGTGGCGATCGGATTACGACAAGCAACAGAATTCCTTCCTGGAACTTACAAAATGCTTCTGGCAGGACGGTAAAGAAACACTGGGTACATCAAATCAAATCCCTTTTCAGTGTCAGCGATGTAAAACCCAAATTCTTCACTACAAAACCGGGACCGCCGCCATTTAGCTACCTCGTCGCTGTCGACTCGTCGCTGTCTCCTCGACCAATCCTCGACGGAAATCTCTTGCCAGTTCTCCGCGTTGCCAACTTGAACATCTAGAGAACACTTTCTCTAGCCAATCAAAATGCGCCAACAAAAAGGACTTGTAATTTAAAGACTGAATTACACCATTGTGTAATATCCCAACAACAGAATACGTGAGTAACACCTCTAACTTAAAATATTATACACAAAAGAAAGCACGCTTTCTTTCCCTGTTAAGAATTTCAGATATGCAACCCACTATGCCCCTTGAAGTACGAGTGGTTGCCTATCAAACAAACGAATTAATGGGTTAATTTACTGTATTGAAACTGAAATTATTAATGTAGATTTTTCAAATGCTACACCACCCCCTTCCAAAAATAAAAAAAGAAAAAATCTTAACTAAAAACTTAAAACTCAAAAAAAGATTCTTTTCTTTTTTAACGTTACATCTGCCAGTGACCACAGGTGTTACAACGGAAAGCTCAAATGACATGAATTGCTAGGATACTTTGGTAACTGCGTGTACCACACGTCCATAAGGAGTCAAAATCAGTGAAAGTCATAATCGGTAAGGTCATAATCGGGAAAGTCTTATCCAAAGGAAACTCAAAATCACGGAACTATAACAAACTGATCAGATGAACACTACACAACAATACGAATCAAAATGATCTCAACCAAATGATCTACCTACAAAACACAAATCAAGACTCAAACTCCCAATTTGAAGCCTGATGTAAGCCATCTTAGCCCACCGAAATTTCAGAATTCGAACCAAAGTGAGCCTTTAGGTCCTTAACGTGCCATTCACCAGCGTCGGTTCCATCAACATTGGTGAGGGCATACACTACACGCGAAACTTTCTTACGTACCGTACACAGTACATACTTAGGAGCTAACTTCCTAGAAAACCCAATCGCCGCGTCCGAGAGAACTCTATTTTTGCGCCAAACAAGGTCGCCTTCCTTAAACGAAACGTCTCTCTTCCGGAGATTGTAAACTCTACTATTGCGCTGATACGCAACATGAAGTCTTTTACGAACTTCCTTAAAAACATCTACAAGGCACTTCAACTCTGAAGCATAGCCTTGCCTATCACCTGGCGATATCTCAACATCGTCAGTGGAGACTACTTCTCCATAATAATTTCCCGAAATAGGAACATGTCTACCAAAATTCAAAAAAGACGGGGTGAACCCTGTCACCTCATGCTTTGCAGTGTTAATAGCCTGCCTAATCTTATGAATTTCTTTGTCCCAATTCTTGTGCTCTTTTATGTAGCACCGAATGGCAGTACCAACTGTCTTATTGTTGCGCTCAACAAAATTGCACTGTGGAGAATAACGTGCACTGAACCAAATCTTTTGTACCTGATACTCTTTTGCCAGTTTCTTAAACTCAGAGCCTGCAAACTGTTTTCCATTATCACACAAAATGAACTGAGGTACACCAAAGACAAGAAAGACTTCATTCTCCATAAACTTAACCACATTTTGAGCGGTAGCCTTGCGCATAGGACAAACTAATGTGTACTTCGTGAACCAGTCACCTACCACAAGTAAATGAGTGTTTCCCTTCGAATATCGTGGGAATGGACCCATAATGTCAACAGACACTATCTGCCAAGGATAACTTGCAGATTTCTCGCCACCCATAAGTCCCATCCTAGCCGTGTTTGCAATTTTCTGAGAGGCACAAACTTGACACTTTCGAACATACTTCATGACGTCCTGGCGCATTTTTGGCCAGTAATAATGTTCTTGCAGACGAGCCAATGTCTTGAAGAACCCAAAATGTGCACAAACTGCAGGATCATGGCATGAACTCATGATTTGCTGCCTTTGTCCCTTCGGAACAAGTAACTTCCACTCCGTAAGATTTGTCTGCACCGATACACGAGATGGAATGAGCTTATAGACTAAACCATTTACTACTTTCCATTGAGGATAACGTTTTGAAAAAGAGGAAATATTTTCACGCATGGATAGATACCAATCATCCAAATTTTCCAAAGAAATTTCTAACAGAAGAACTTCCGGCTTGGCCGGAGGAATGCGAGACTGTGCATCAGGAACTACATCACAAGAATCTTTAAAGTCAATCTTAATTTGAAACTGTCTAGCAAAGTCGCAACCAAAAATAAAAGACTGAGGCAAGGAAGGCACTACTAAAGCTTTCACAACTTGACAGACATTTCCTATGCATATGGGTAAATCAACCAAACCTGTGACTGTTTGCTGATTCCCATTCGCAACAAACACACTTTGAGTATGAGACGGATTGATCTCTAAGTTCAATTGTCTCAATAACTCAAGGCCACCTGAACCAATAATAGAAGCATTTGCTCCCGAATCAAGCAGAGCCACTATGTCCCTACCATATAATTTTACTGAAACGTAAGGCCTGTTATCAGTACCTTTCTTAACAAACAATGGCGCAGCTTGCCCTTGCAAGTCTGTCTTACCCGAAAACTTATAAAAATTCCTGACATATGAGAGCCAAGACTGCCACTCTCTTTTACTAAAATACGAAACTTTTCGTTTGGCCAACTCACTGGGAACAGTGCGGCGGCCAGAACACACCTCCCTTACTGGTTTTTTGGAACACTTCTTGCAATCAGCTAACCTAACATTAGGCATACCACAACGAAAACAAAATATTTTCCTCTTAGCCTTGCAAGACGAAAAAGTGTGGTTAGACTTACCACAATTCCAACAAATTTTTCTACTCTGAGCCTGTGCTGAAGTATTGGGATTATTGGCGCTATTCCCGTTTCCTGAAGTACTTGCGACTACCTGCTCTACTTTGGCAACAACCTGTTCAACCTTAGGAGTCGTACTCCCTACATGACCAAGGTGATTACTACTCTCTACATTTTCTTTACTATGACACGAACAGCAACATTGACTAGTTGAATGTGACTCTTCAACTGATAAGTTAGAAACTTGCGGTACATAACTACGTCTAGATATTACGTAAGCAGCATCCTCTAATTTTTTACATAAACTAAACAATTTAGCAACCGTATCTGCCTCACATAAAGCTAACTGACCTAAATATTCCGACAATAAATTATTCCGAATGTGCTTAACTCTTGTGACTTCACTAGGAGCATGACCAAGTCGACTATACAAATTTTCCATTTGTGCAAAAAATATGGTTACCCTTTCATGCTTCTTTTGCTTACGATTTTTAATTTGTTCCCAAATTTCATCTTCCGCGTTAGGTGGTAAAAAGTCTTTCTTTATCAAGGAAACTAAAGAGGCCCAACTATCTACACTAGTCTTAATGCTGCGATACCAAACAAAAGCATCTCCCACAAAAAGTTCTACAGCGGCATTAAATAATTCTTGCTCATCAACCTTACGCGCCTGCGCTAACTCATTAGCACGCTCAATGAAAGAATAAACAGTTTTCGGATCCCCATTAAATTTTACTCCCCACTGAGAAATTGGAATAGTTTTGCTCGCGCACGTCACTACAGGAGTGGGCACGTGAACAACCTGACTGTGCACAGTTTGATTCAAGTCATCATTCGGAACCATAGCTGTTACTCGTTCATGTAAATCGGCCTCTAATTCTATACACGTTGCATAGGATTCATTTCTAAAAGTATTTGCGGTTTCCGCGTCATCACCTTCTACAATAATGCGTTGAACACGACCGGTAACATGAGCAATACGAGACTTTATTCGCTTAAACAATGAATCAGAGGAAGTGCCTTCGAAATCAGCAATTAAACTTTTGATCGAATCTAATGTAGCATTTACAGCTAGCTGCTCAGCATTAAAATCAAGTTTATAAGTATCTAAATTGATAAGACGACCCGGCCTACCACGTTCTTTTTCCAGCAATCTATTTAAAATTTTCCTCTTATCTTGTTGATTTCTATTGGAATAAACATTTCTGATGTTCAACTCATATTCCAACTCTTCAAGCAATAAATGATTAGATTTAAAAGTATCTTCCATGATCAAAAAAAATTTAAAAAATGCAAATTTCTAACTAAATTAAACGTTAATGTAAAGAGCAATAACAATCACAAATGCAGGTAGTAAACAACACACAAGTCCGCTGCTTAAAATAGCAAAATGTTCCAAAAATTCTAAGTCCCAACACTTACTTACTTACTACTACGCCCTGTATAGTAAAATACAATTGCTATTAAATGCAGCAAACACAAAATTTAAAACTGCAGCAAGAATTATCATCAATAAATTCAATCACAAATTTTGGAAATATTCTTTTCCAACCTGTATATTGATTTAATAATTCCCTTCAAAATCTGAAATATTTTCTAACACTATGCAGTTTTAATTTTTTAACCAGTACTTCTCCGGAAAATGTAGTCTATTTTTTAAAAGTGGCAACGTCGCAAATCAATCGCCGGAGTCTAAAGAAATGCCAGTGTTTTATTGTACATCTCACAAAAACTTTATAAATAGGAACTGTATTCCTGCATGAAATAAAATAGAAATGCTAATGTCTACACACGTTCCTGATATTTGATTCAAATTAAATTAATTACTACTAAATTACTCAAACAAAACCAAAAATTATTGTGTCCACACTCGGCTCTTATTAAAATATGAAACTTTGTTACTCTAGGTGTATTTTTGGTGTAACAATCGGGCCTCCACGTTGTTGCGTCACTTTTGGTGTAGCAATCGGGCCTCCACGTTGTAGCGCCACTTTTGGTGTAGCAATCGGGCCTCCACGTTGTAGCGCCACTTTTGGTGTAACTTATTTTGATACCTAAATATTAAAACATGTTATTCCGGTGCGGACGGCAGCCGATTTTTGTTGGAGAGCATAGGCCGTGGGTTAGGATTGTGTGTGGACACTCAAGAGGGCGCCACCGGCTGTATATTACGTAATAAGATTTAAATAATTTTGCCAGCTCGGAACAAAATTAAGTTATTAGCAACCATGCGATGGAATACTCAAAAAATATCTGTGATATCTAAACTCTACTTTACTCTATTAAATCTCAAAATTTAAGCAAATATCAGGAGTACCAGTGCAAATAATAAGAACGTGTAGACATTAGACATTTATTAAAACACAGACATGAGATGTACCACAATAAAAAACAAAATAGTTCCCCAATTGTTCCCCAAACTTAATCTACATGTGCAAAAGAAATGCAACATATGCAAGGACACTTTCTCAAATTATTTCAGTGGATTGTCTCTTTTTTATAGAAATACAACTACGCTTACTATTAAAAATACTTCATATGTGACATAGTAGAAAGTAAACTAGTGTCGCTTGGTACCATGCTCTACTTACAAAAAAAGGATCTTAAGATACTTCACATACTAGGTGTGTAGTTGCATAATCGTTGTGTAATTTACTTTAATATTTTGACAAAAAACCACTGAATAAAACTATAAAAATTTCTCTAGAATTATGTAACTAAAATGAAACAGTAAAACCTGGTTGGAGCCTTGGCGTTTTCTCTGACAACTGCAGCGTGATCTGTTACCACTTCTTAAGATGTTCTCGACGTTGCTTACGACTAGGACTCCGTGTCACTCCCAAAACTCTGCCAAAATCTCTTGGAGACTGCTGCGGACAACTCTCCAACCAAAACTTCTCTAAACGTCAGCAGAACCCACATAAACCAAACATCTGAGTAATAGACTTCCTCCTATTACTCCTCTAACTACTGGGCCCCCTTACATAACCAAAATGACAGCACCAAACACGTGCTTATACCAAGTACAAGCCTCTCCAAAACATATACTTGTACCAAACATATGCTTATACCAAACACTCTCTTATAGAGAGTATTGTATAACCTTCACGAAACACGTGGCGATCGGATTACGACAAGCAACAGAATTCCTTCCTGGAACTTACAAAATGCTTCTGGCAGGACGGTAAAGAAACACTGGGTACATCAAATCAAATCCCTTTTCAGTGTCAGCGATGTAAAACCCAAATTCTTCACTACAAAACCGGGACCGCCGCCATTTAGCTACCTCGTCGCTGTCGACTCGTCGCTGTCTCCTCGACCAATCCTCGACGGAAATCTCTTGCCAGTTCTCCGCGTTGCCAACTTGAACATCTAGAGAACACTTTCTCTAGCCAATCAAAATGCGCCAACAAAAAGGACTTGTAATTTAAAGACTGAATTACACCATTGTGTAATATCCCAACAACAGAATACGTGAGTAACACCTCTAACTTAAAATATTATACACAAAAGAAAGCATGCTTTCTTTCCCTGTTAAGAATTTCAGATATGCAACCCACTATGCCCCTTGAAGTACGAGTGGTTGCCTATCAAACAAACGAATTAATGGGTTAATTTACTGTATTGAAACTGAAATTATTAATGTAGATTTTTCAAATGCTACAACACTGACCTAGCTTAACATATATAATATTATGGTAGACAACTATTGAGAACCACTGCTTTTCTTGGTCGATGGACTTGTACTTCCAAATTATACAACTTTTAAATTGTCATAAAAAATTGCTGGCCAGCACACGCGGTGTCAAAGGATCATCGACCGCCTTTGATGTACCGCCTCAACTGAACTGAAGCAAGTATAAAGAGGTAAATAATTCGTTCTCTCTTCGTGTACAATTGCAAGCAAATAATGGCCATAGAGGTTTAAACAGAGCATTTATTTACCTGTGTGTTTTTCAATTTGGAACAAAATATTGAATTGTTTATAATTTAGAAAATTTAAATGTGGTTTATTAACATTTGTAACATAAATTAGTGTCCTGGGTTAAAAGCTTACTACCTACCTAAATGATTCAAAATCTCTGCATCTGTATCAATACACAGTTCGGTACTTCGAATTAAGTACATACGCACTTCGTTCAACACTAAACACTAAACGGTAAGTCAATAAAATACATCTTAACTATAAATACACAATGACGAGAAATTCAAAAATAACAAAAACAACGAACGGCGGGTTGGATGTGTGTACATAACGAAACACCGACAGTAACTAAAATACTGGACAAGGGAGGGTTCTTCTTCTTCTTCTTCTTCTAGCGGGGCGAGGAATGGTCGCCGCACTCAGGCCTAGTGGCCCATTGTGCAACCGCTAACGAATTTATTGAAAGCCCCCACTCAGGCCAGATTCTAGTCCGAAGGCCAGAATCCTGCTTATGGGGGCATTTCTTATTTCCTCCAGCACTGGAAAGCCAATGCCGAGGTGTTTATACCTCAGGTTCATCAACCTAGGGCAGGAAGTCAGGACGTGGATAGAAGTTTCTTCCTCGTCCTCGCAAAACCTGCAGTCGGGGTGGTCCACCACCCCCATGGTATGCAGGTGTTTTCTGAAAGAGCCGTGTCCGGTCAAAAGACCTATTACGACTCTGACTTGTCTCCTGCTTAGTCGCAGAATTTGTTTTGTTCTCTCCGGCAAGGGTCCTGAGATGAGGAGCTTCGCTTGCCGGAGTCCTGGGTGGGATGTCCAGTAGTCAATGAACTGGGAGCGGGCCCAGTCCTCTATTGACCTCCTGGCGTTGGATCTAGGGTAACCTAGGGCCGGCTCCGGACCCAGTAGAGGCTTCCGAGAGCCTCCTCTTGCCAGAGCGTCTGCCCGCTCGTTACCTTCAATGTTGCTGTGTCCAGGCACCCAGAGGAGCCTGACCCAATTGGATGAGCCAAGTTCGCAGAGAGCCTGTTTACAGTTTTGAACCAATTTTGATTTGGTTCTTGCCGATGCAAGGGCCTTGAGGGCCGCTTGGCTGTCACTACATATGTGTATGTGTTTGTTGGAGTATTCCCTACGGATATTCTCCTGTGCACAGACCAAGATAGCAAAGATCTCAGTCTGGAATACTGTGGCGAAATTGCCCAGGGCATAAGAGAGCTCAGCCCTGGGCCTTTCTCCATATATCCCTGCTCCGGTACCTCCCTCTAGCCTCGATCCGTCTGTGAACCAGACGATATCGGCAGGCCCGAGTGTGCCCTCGAGTGGGTTCCAGTCTTCCCTTTTGGGGATGACCACCTCAAAGGGTTGTGCGAAGGAGAAGGAAGGCACGACGTCATCACTCCTGGCCTCCAGGAGTGGGTGGGCCTCTATCGCATCAGATAGGGCCCTTGTGTGGCCTAATTGTTCTCCTCCGAATTTCCACTGACCACCACATTTCAGTCTGTAGGCCGCTTTCCGAGCCTCGGCCACAATTACCAAGTGAAGGGGCACGAGGTCCAGGAGGACCTCCAGAGCTGCCGTGGGGGTTGTGCGCAATGCTCCTGTGACTCCCAGACAGGCAAGTCTTTGGAGTTGTGTCAGCTTCTGCCGTATGTTACGCCCGGCTACTGCAGGCCACCAGACGACAGAAGCGTACGTGATCATTGGTCTAACTATGACAGTATAGTACCACATTGTTACCCTGGGGTTTAACCCCCAAGTTTTACCAAAGGTTCTTCTACATACCCAGAGGGTTGTAGTGGCTCTTTGTATTTGTCTCTCTATGTGATCTTTCCAGGTCAGCTTAGAATCCAAGATGACCCCCAGATACTTCACTGTCCTTGAGATCGTTAGAGTGGTATTGTAGAGCACAGGTGCGACGAAGCCGTCTAGCCTGCGTCTCCTTGTAAAAATGACCAGTTCCGCCTTGGAGGGGTTAACTCTAAGGCCCTGGTCGTTGCACCATCTTTGTACGATCAGAAGGGCCCTTTGCAGGAGCCCGCTGACCGTATTTGGGAATTTTCCCGAGATGATGATTGCGAGGTCATCCGCATAACCCTGCGCAAAGAGATCCTCTTTCTCGAGTTCCTGTAATAGGCCATCGAGAACGAGATTCCATAGCAGAGGAGAGAGGACACCACCTTGTGGGCAGCCTCTTCTCACTGAAACTTTTACTGCCACTTCCTCGTTGGCAGCTGTGATTTGCCTTCCCGCCAACATGGCCCTCAACCATCTGATGATGGTGTCCTCGATGCCATGATAGGCTGCGGCGGCGCAGATTGAATCGAAGGAGGTATTGTCAAACGCTCCTTCGATGTCTAGGAAAGCCCCGGCCGCAAGTTCTTTGTGGAGCAGCGCCTTCTCGATCCTCGAAACGATCGGATGAAGGGCCGTCTCCACTGACTTCCCGGCCTGGTAGGCGTGTTGTGACGGGTGCAGAGGCACTGAGGTCAGTGCCCCGTCTTTGATGTACCTTTCAACCAACCTCTCTAATGTTTTGAGTAGGAAGGATGTAAGGCTGATTGCTCTGTAGGACTTGGCAGTATCGTACGATGTGCGTCCTGCTTTCGGTATGAAAACAACTTTGACGGCTCTCCAGGGTATAGGAATATACCCCAAGGCCAGACAGGTTCTCATCAAGTGATAGACCGGACGTATGAGTGTCTCCATCCCCTCTTGCAGAAGTGCGGGGAACACTTCATCCGGTCCCGGGCTTTTGAATGGGTCAAACGTGGAAATAGCCCACCTGACTCTTTCCACTGTTACCACCCTCGAAGCTGTCCTCCAATCCGCTGTGGTGACAGCGGCGCGGGGGGGCCGAGGGGGTGGCATGTCCTCCGTCTCCACTACGGATTCGGGGAAATGTGTTTCTAGTAGATGCTTGAGGCGCTCCTCAGAGGTGGCCGTTAGCCCCCCCGAGGGAAGCCTCAAGTTCACTATTTGAGGTGGTTTGTCTTTCTTGAGGGCTTTGCAGAGCCTGGCGGCTTCTGGAAGAACTTCGATGCTTTCGCAGAAGTTCCTCCAGGCTGCCCTCTTATTGCTGCGAATGCAGCTTTTGTAGAGGCGCTGGGACCGTTTGTAGTTGTCCCAGTCCTCCGGGAGCTGAGTGCGCATAGCCCCATTGAAGAGCTTGCGTGTCTCATTACGCAGGTTTTGAAGTTCCCCGTTCCACCAGGGAACTTTTCTTCTTCCTTTACTTCTTTTTAGAGGACAACTGCTCTCATATGAGGCAGTGATCGCTTCGTTAAGAAGTTTCGTGGAGGATTCTACTTCCTCAATGTTCCTGGGTATAATGACCCTAGTTATTTTTCCCGAGAGGGCTCGCCTGTAGGCGTCCCAGTCGGTATCTCTGGGGTTCCTGTACCGGCTCTCTTCCGAGGAGAGAGCCGAGTCTAGTTTGAACCTGATGTGACGGTGATCCGATAGTGAGGGTTCCGTCGAGACATTCCAATTTTTAATCAGTGGGACCACAAGTCTGTTTCCCAGCGTGACGTCTATGACCTCTTGCCTTCGTTGAGTGACGAAGGTGGGCGCATTTCCCCGATTTATTATCTCTAAATCGGTAGTGTATAGGTACTGTAGTAGGCTGCTGCCTCTCGGGTTGACCCCTGTGCTGCCCCAGCAGGTGTGGTGAGCATTGGCGTCACATCCCAAGATAAGAGGCAGCCGCCTATCAGTACAAAATTGGACCAGCTCCTCAAGTTCGGCTGAGGGTGGTGGTGTTGGCGAGTCGTAGGGGAGGTAGACAGAGCCAAAAACGATCTCTGCTCTGCCGGTTTCCTCCCTAAGACTCACTTTGATAGCAACAGCATCCCTGGAACATAATTCGGGAATTGCTGTGGCTTTAATTCCTTTCGAGACATAAATGCATGCTCTCGGTGTTTTGTGGGCGGCGGAGTATATAACCCCATGCCGCTTATCTAGACCTCGAATGGAGCCATGGCGGACCCAGGGCTCCTGAATCAGGGCTATTTGTGTCTGTCCCCCAGCGGCCTGTCGACTCACTATTGCGGAAGACGGCTCACTGTGTTGCAGATTGATTTGGAGTATTTCCATTTTTTTTTTTTTTTTTTTTTTTTTTTTTTTTTTTTTTTTTTTTACTTACTCTACTGCTTCCGAGCCCGACAGCGCCTCCATCGCTGCGTCTGCCGTGCTCGGCTTATTACTGCCACTTGAGATGGCACCTGCTTCCCGGGGATGAGGTTTGGGGTCCCAGAAGGTCACTTTTATCACCCCCGCCTGAGCACGATAGCCCAGAGCTTCGATTTTCGCCGCGGAGGCCTCGTCGACGCCCAGGATTAGTCGGAGCCCCTTGGCTTCAACCATCCTAGCGTCGTGGACCTTCCACAGTTCCGTACGGAGCTCCGGGTTATGGTGCTTGAGTCTATTTAAGATGGTGGCTTGGTCCGCGGGCCTTCCTGGGACCGTAGCCACCATCTTCCTGTACTTGGGGAGATCTTCCCCCTCCAAGAGCTGGAGTGCCACACCGTTCACGGAAGAGATCTCCCCGATGGCTGATCTCAGCCATACTAGGGACATCTCATTCCCGCAGAACAGCTCTACCACTCCCTGCTCTGTCAGCTTGAAGCCATCGAAATCGGGGAGGGGCCCCCCTGAGGGGAGCCCATCCAAGCGAGTGTCGAGGGCCTCCTGCAAATTGTGGGTCAAGGCAGTCGTTAGACGCATTTCTGGAAATCCAGATGCGGCCACCGCCACCTTGACCCCTTTTTTGGCAGCCTGACTGTAGGAGAGGTCAGGCCTGGCTCTTTTGGTGGGTTTGGAGGCGCTAGGAGGGGTCTCTCCCTCAGGACGGCCCCTTTTGGGGGCCGTTGCCCGAGGTGTTCCCCTCTCAGCATTGCACTCCGCCCGTGCTTTTTTTGCCCTTTTACGGGCCGCGCCGCTTCGATTCCGTCGCTTGGGTTGCCCATCTATTAAGTTGAGCCCTCCAGCGACGGCTGAAGTTGAGGTTGAGGGGGCCCCAGGATCGGAGCCCCCTTCCTGTGTGGGAGGATTGGGATTGGGGAAGGCACCTTGTGGGGAGCCTTCTCCGGTTCCAAGGGATTGGGTTGCCCCATCTGTGGAGCCTCCCATTCTTAGGAGTGGGGAGGTCCCTGAAACGAGACTTTCCCCAGGGGAAGTGAGAGAGGAGGCCCTGTGTTCAGAGCACTCCTCGGGGGGGTTTTTGTGTTTTTTTGTCATATTTTTCATGATTGTTCCCACGAGTAGACAGGAAATGTGGTCGACCCCCGCAGAGCCTGTTACGGGGGCAAGGCTAAATACTATGGGAGGTCGCCCGGTTTCCCATAGGCATCGTTAGAGATACTTCACCCAGTACCATTCAGCCCTCGGCACGATGGCTTACACCTTAGCTTGGAGGATGTTTATTGACCTCCCGGTCTAGATCCGCCGCATTCTGCTAAAACAGTGCCACCTCGTGTAGGATGTGATTTTTCATCACGTGCGGACGGTCTTGTGCGATGAGAAGCTGGGGCCGGAGCACTGGAGACGCTATCATCGCACCTGGCTTGTTCCACCCCACCCCGGTGGGCTCAATTAAGAGGCCGAGTGAAGCTTCACAAGCCTTGGCACCACAAGGGAGGGTTAGAGTATAGTCTTCTTAAGATCAGATCTAGATCTAAACCTACCTCAATATTCCAGCAGTTCTCAAAAATTTTTATTGAAAATTTGCGAAATTTTTGTTTATTTTTTTTCTCCAAAACTATGAACTTTAGACCCCATGTTATATAAGGTTTTTTTGTTTGTCTTGTCGTTCCCTACCACCAGTTTTTTTTAATAACATGAAACTAATTACACCCTGTATAGTCTAGTTCCAGATGTCGTTTTGATACATACGTGTACCAAGTTTCAAGTGAATGTCTTAATTTTATTTTATCAACCCCTTTAACAATGGAGTAGGGTTGGTGGGGGGTCGAAAAATATTATAAATATTCTGAGACCTTGGCTTCTAATACATACAGCCAATTTCAACTTTCTGTACTCTTATCAGTTTGCTTTACTTATTTTGCCCTATTCAAACCTATTTAAACCCCAACCCTTCAACGGAATCATCTCATAATATAATCTAGTTCCAGATGTCGCTATAATACATACTTGTACCAAATTTCAAGTGAATATCTCAATTTTATTCTGTCAACCCCTTTAATAATGGAGTAGGGGTGGTGGGGGTTTGAAAAATATTATAAAAAATATTTGAGGCTTTGGCTTCTAGTACATGCAACGAATTTCAAATTACTGTACTCTTGCTTTACTTATTCTCCCTTATTTACCCATATTTAACCCCCAACCTTTGAACCAAATCATATCAATATATAATCTAGTTCCAGATGTCATTACAATACATACGTGTACCAAATTCCAAGTCAATATCTTAAACCGTTACGGAGAAAACGTGCGGACATAAAAGGTACAGACAGACCGACAGACATACTGACCGACAGACAGACAGAATTTTTTTTTTTCGCTCAAATTTAAAATCTCGACGTTTCATGATGTTCTAAACCTATTTCAAGAAAAAAAATGTTTGACATTTTTTTTACGATTACTATACTTCCAATCCACTACGTGGATGTGGAAGTAAAATTAGAATATACGGTGCGAATATGACATTTGGAGAATGCAAACAGTTTAGGATGATTGTAATTAACATATTAATTAATTTTACCGCTTTTAGGTGCAAGATGAATTTAAAGTAAGAGCATAACAATTTGAAATCGTCTTCTGATGCACGAGTAGAAACTGCTTTGAGATACCACGAATTATTCAAATAATTTTGGATTGCACCTCCATTGAAAACATCATCACCACAAATTATTAAATACAATTTCAAGGTCGTTCGGTTAATTGAACCTTATTATGTAATATCGATTTTGAGGTAGGTTACAAATTCGTTCAATTCTATTATTTGTTAATGCTTACACCGGCTTAAAAATCGATATTAGTAATAAGGTTCAATTAACCTAACTATGGTAAAATTTTATTTTATAATTTTAGTACATATTTTTGTATAATTCTTTTGAAAAAAAAAAATTCATTCTCTGTAGAGTGGCAGAGCTTCATGTAAATCTACAAAAGCTGAGCAATTATGGCATATCCTGTCGAATATACCGTTTTGAATCCTTAAGTTTTGATATCAAAATGAGTATCAGCTACCTTGGAAAACACCTAATTATTACTTCAACCCCAGTTGTAGCTGCGGTACCTCCAGCATAAGCCATTCCAGGGTAATCATTGAACAAATATGTATAATACATATTAAAGCAAACGTACATACAGATTGAAGCAGAAACCGCACTGAAGGGACATAGATGTCGAAACGCGTGTCGTTTGATTCAAGTCATCATTCGGAACCATAGCTGTTACTCGTTCATGTAAATCGGCCTCTAATTCTATACACGTTGCATAGGATTCATTTCTAAAAGTATTTGCGGTTTCCGCGTCATCACCTTCTACAATAATGCGTTGAACACGACCGGTAACATGAGCAATACGAGACTTTATTCGCTTAAACAATGAATCAGAGGAAGTGCCTTCGAAATCAGCAATTAAACTTTTGATCGAATCTAATGTAGCATTTACAGCTAGCTGCTCAGCATTAAAATCAAGTTTATAAGTATCTAAATTGATAAGACGACCCGGCCTATCACGTTCTTTTTCCAGCAATCTATTTAAAATTTTCCTCTTATCTTGTTGATTTCTATTGGAATAAACATTTCTGATGTTCAACTCATATTCCAACTCTTCAAGCAATAAATGATTAGATTTAAAAGTATCTTCCATGATCAAAAAAAATTTAAAAAATGCAAATTTCTAACTAAATTAAACGTTAATGTAAAGAGCAATAACAATCACAAATGCAGGTAGTAAACAACACACAAGTCCGCTGCTTAAAATAGCAAAATGTTCCAAAAATTCTAAGTCCCAACACTTACTTACTTACTACTACGCCCTGTATAGTAAAATACAATTGCTATTAAATGCAGCAAACACAAAATTTAAAACTGCAGCAAGAATTATCATCAATAAATTCAATCACAAATTTTGGAAATATTCTTTTCCACCCTGTATATTGATTTAATAATTCCCTTCAAAATCTGAAATATTTTCTAACACTATGCAGTTTTAATTTTTTAACCAGTACTTCTCCGGAAAATGTAGTCTATTTTTTAAAAGTGGCAACGTCGCAAATCAATCGCCGGAGTCTAAAGAAATGCCAGTGTTTTATTGTACATCTCACAAAAACTTTATAAATAGGAACTGTATTCCTGCATGAAATAAAATAGAAATGCTAATGTCTACACACGTTCCTGATATTTGATTCAAATTAAATTAATTACTACTAAATTACTCAAACAAAACCAAAAATTATTGTGTCCACACTCGGCTCTTATTAAAATATGAAACTTTGTTACTCTAGGTGTATTTTTGGTGTAACAATCGGGCCTCCACGTTGTTGCGTCACTTTTGGTGTAGCAATCGGGCCTCCACGTTGTAGCGCCACTTTTGGTGTAGCAATCGGGCCTCCACGTTGTAGCGCCACTTTTGGTGTAACTTATTTTGATACCTAAATATTAAAACATGTTATTCCGGTGCGGACGGCAGCCGATTTTTGTTGGAGAGCATAGGCCGTGGGTTAGGATTGTGTGTGGACACTCAAGAGGGCGCCACCGGCTGTATATTACGTAATAAGATTTAAATAATTTTGCCAGCTCGGAACAAAATTAAGTTATTAGCAACCATGCGATGGAATACTCAAAAAATATCTGTGATATCTAAACTCTACTTTACTCTATTAAATCTCAAAATTTAAGCAAATATCAGGAGTACCAGTGCAAATAATAAGAACGTGTAGACATTAGACATTTATTAAAACACAGACATGAGATGTACCACAATAAAAAACAAAATAGTTCCCCAATTGTTCCCCAAACTTAATCTACATGTGCAAAAGAAATGCAACATATGCAAGGACACTTTCTCAAATTATTTCAGTGGATTGTCTCTTTTTTATAGAAATACAACTACGCTTACTATTAAAAATACTTCATATGTGACATAGTAGAAAGTAAACTAGTGTCGCTTGGTACCATGCTCTACTTACAAAAAAAGGATCTTAAGATACTTCACATACTAGGTGTGTAGTTGCATAATCGTTGTGTAATTTACTTTAATATTTTGACAAAAAACCACTGAATAAAACTATAAAAATTTCTCTAGAATTATGTAACTAAAATGAAACAGTAAAACCTGGTTGGAGCCTTGGCGTTTTCTCTGACAACTGCAGCGTGATCTGTTACCACTTCTTAAGATGTTCTCGACGTTGCTTACGACTAGGACTCCGTGTCACTCCCAAAACTCTGCCAAAATCTCTTGGAGACTGCTGCGGACAACTCTCCAACCAAAACTTCTCTAAACGTCAGCAGAACCCACATAAACCAAACATCTGAGTAATAGACTTCCTCCTATTACTCCTCTAACTACTGGGCCCCCTTACATAACCAAAATGACAGCACCAAACACGTGCTTATACCAAGTACAAGCCTCTCCAAAACATATACTTGTACCAAACATATGCTTATACCAAACACTCTCTTATAGAGAGTATTGTATAACCTTCACGAAACACGTGGCGATCGGATTACGACAAGCAACAGAATTCCTTCCTGGAACTTACAAAATGCTTCTGGCAGGACGGTAAAGAAACACTGGGTACATCAAATCAAATCCCTTTTCAGTGTCAGCGATGTAAAACCCAAATTCTTCACTACAAAACCGGGACCGCCGCCATTTAGCTACCTCGTCGCTGTCGACTCGTCGCTGTCTCCTCGACCAATCCTCGACGGAAATCTCTTGCCAGTTCTCCGCGTTGCCAACTTGAACATCTAGAGAACACTTTCTCTAGCCAATCAAAATGCGCCAACAAAAAGGACTTGTAATTTAAAGACTGAATTACACCATTGTGTAATATCCCAACAACAGAATACGTGAGTAACACCTCTAACTTAAAATATTATACACAAAAGAAAGCACGCTTTCTTTCCCTGTTAAGAATTTCAGATATGCAACCCACTATGCCCCTTGAAGTACGAGTGGTTGCCTATCAAACAAACGAATTAATGGGTTAATTTACTGTATTGAAACTGAAATTATTAATGTAGATTTTTCAAATGCTACAACACTGACCTAGCTTAACATATATAATATTATGGTAGACAACTATTGAGAACCACTGCTTTTCTTGGTCGATGGACTTGTACTTCCAAATTATACAACTTTTAAATTGTCATAAAAAATTGCTGGCCAGCACACGCGGTGTCAAAGGATCATCGACCGCCTTTGATGTACCGCCTCAACTGAACTGAAGCAAGTATAAAGAGGTAAATAATTCGTTCTCTCTTCGTGTACAATTGCAAGCAAATAATGGCCATAGAGGTTTAAACAGAGCATTTATTTACCTGTGTGTTTTTCAATTTGGAACAAAATATTGAATTGTTTATAATTTAGAAAATTTAAATGTGGTTTATTAACATTTGTAACATAAATTAGTGTCCTGGGTTAAAAGCTTACTACCTACCTAAATGATTCAAAATCTCTGCATCTGTATCAATACACAGTTCGGTACTTCGAATTAAGTACATACGCACTTCGTTCAACACTAAACACTAAACGGTAAGTCAATAAAATACATCTTAACTATAAATACACAATGACGAGAAATTCAAAAATAACAAAAACAACGAACGGCGGGTTGGATGTGTGTACATAACGAAACACCGACAGTAACTAAAATACTGGACAAGGGAGGGTTAGAGTATAGTCTTCTTAAGATCAGATCTAGATCTAAACCTACCTCAATATTCCAGCAGTTCTCAAAAATGTTTATTGAAAATTTGCGAAATTTTTGTTTATTTTTTTTCTCCAAAACTATGAACTTTAGACCCCATGTTATATAAGGTTTTTTTGTTTGTCTTGTCGTTCCCTACCACCAGTTTTTTTTAATAACATGAAACTAATTACACCCTGTATAGTCTAGTTCCAGATGTCGTTTTGATACATACGTGTACCAAGTTTCAAGTGAATGTCTTAATTTTATTTTATCAACCCCTTTAACAATGGAGTAGGGTTGGTGGGGGGTCGAAAAATATTATAAATATTCTGAGACCTTGGCTTCTAATACATACAGCCAATTTCAACTTTCTGTACTCTTATCAGTTTGCTTTACTTATTTTGCCCTATTCAAACCTATTTAAACCCCAACCCTTCAACGGAATCATCTCATAATATAATCTAGTTCCAGATGTCGCTATAATACATACTTGTACCAAATTTCAAGTGAATATCTCAATTTTATTCTGTCAACCCCTTTAATAATGGAGTAGGGGTGGTGGGGGTTTGAAAAATATTATAAAAAATATTTGAGGCTTTGGCTTCTAGTACATGCAACGAATTTCAAATTACTGTACTCTTGCTTTACTTATTCTCCCTTATTTACCCATATTTAACCCCCAACCTTTGAACCAAATCATATCAATATATAATCTAGTTCCAGATGTCATTACAATACATACGTGTACCAAATTCCAAGTCAATATCTTAAACCGTTACGGAGAAAACGTGCGGACATAAAAGGTACAGACAGACCGACAGACATACTGACCGACAGACAGACAGAATTTTTTTTTTTCGCTCAAATTTAAAATCTCGACGTTTCATGATGTTCTAAACCTATTTCAAGAAAAAAAATGTTTGACATTTTTTTTACGATTACTATACTTCCAATCCACTACGTGGATGTGGAAGTAAAATTAGAATATACGGTGCGAATATGACATTTGGAGAATGCAAACAGTTTAGGATGATTGTAATTAACATATTAATTAATTTTACCGCTTTTAGGTGCAAGATGAATTTAAAGTAAGAGCATAACAATTTGAAATCGTCTTCTGATGCACGAGTAGAAACTGCTTTGAGATACCACGAATTATTCAAATAATTTTGGATTGCACCTCCATTGAAAACATCATCACCACAAATTATTAAATACAATTTCAAGGTCGTTCGGTTAATTGAACCTTATTATGTAATATCGATTTTGAGGTAGGTTACAAATTCGTTCAATTCTATTATTTGTTAATGCTTACACCGGCTTAAAAATCGATATTAGTAATAAGGTTCAATTAACCTAACTATGGTAAAATTTTATTTTATAATTTTAGTACATATTTTTGTATAATTCTTTTGAAAAAAAAAAATTCATTCTCTGTAGAGTGGCAGAGCTTCATGTAAATCTACAAAAGCTGAGCAATTATGGCATATCCTGTCGAATATACCGTTTTGAATCCTTAAGTTTTGATATCAAAATGAGTATCAGCTACCTTGGAAAACACCTAATTATTACTTCAACCCCAGTTGTAGCTGCGGTACCTCCAGCATAAGCCATTCCAGGGTAATCATTGAACAAATATGTATAATACATATTAAAGCAAACGTACATACAGATTGAAGCAGAAACCGCACTGAAGGGACATAGATGTCGAAACGCGTGTCTGTGGATGTTCTAAAGTTTTGTGTTACTGCTATATCGGTAAGTGCTTTTGTTTTGATTGTCTTTAATTTCATTGAGCAGGATACTTTAAATTAAAAATAACATTATGATAACAGTTGTACTGTACATAATGGGCATATTTTCTTTCTTACTATAAAAAGGATATAAGTTTTAAACGTATCTGTGATAAGTATTTTGTAAAAGTTAAAATAATTACTAGTTTTTCTGATAATATATTTATTTATTTGATTCTATTTCTCTTTTTTAATAATTTTTAAGGTCGGTTACAAAGAAAGAGTCTATACTATTTTAAAATCTATGGGCCATAATTTGTTGACCATAATCTGCAGATTTTGCAGAAAACATTAATTTAGAAAACTTTTATATACAAGTTGTCATGAAAATATTGCATTCGTATATTTTGTCAAAGAATTTGCCCAAAGCCTCTTCAGAATCAATTAAAGACTGAATTAGAATATATTGCACAATTATTATTCATTAAGCAAATAATGGTTGCGTTTTTACTACGATTAATTAAAAACTAAGAAATTTTTCCTATTTTCTTAAAATTAACATTATTTACAGGTACATCAATACGGACAGTAATATGTACATATGTCGATAATAATAACAATAATAATAAAAAGAAAAAAATAGTTCCACAATACAGGGCGAAGTTTAGATCCAATTACGCGATATTGCGTGTATTCATGATAATCTACGCAGCTCTAATCTTAATGAAATTTAATATTTAATATCCAATAACATCTTGTATCACACATTATATTTGATAATTATAGTACCAATCAAACTTTACATCCAAGGGATCCGTTATACAATTTTCTTAATAACAAAAATCATGCTGTAACATATATTTTAAGAGAAAGGTTTTACGGATTAATGTAATAGTTATATTATAAATATTAAATTTCTGAGCTCGACTTACAAATATATTTTCTGACAATAATAACAAATTACACAAGACACCTCAGATAATCACGAGTGTGAAAGAAAAAGTATTAATCACATGAGCTGGTGGATGGTATATTAATTTCTCGTATAAAAAAGTTAACTAATGGCCAGGTTAGGTATACAAATATTGATTCTGATTATCTTTTAATAGAGAAATACAAGTTTATATAAATATAATTGTTTTTTCACTTTTTCTTGCATATTTTTCTACTGCATAATGCAAAATATTTAAGTCTAAGGAATAACCCAACAGATTCAGATAGAGATTAGTTTTTTAATAGTACCAAAAATGTTTTACAGCTAAAAATATATAAATTAAAGGAGGATTGTTACGTTAAATACATGTAATTTAAACAATTTAAAACATTGACGAAACACCCAATAAAAATTAACAAAATATAAAAAACAAATACCGACTAATAAACAATTGTAGACAATATATGTTTTTATTATATATTGTTTCTAGTTATTTACTAATTGCTCCTTCTTTATTGGGTATTTTTCCACTTCTGCAAGAATGTCTCACACCTGAACATATATAAATTAAAACAAAAACGTTAAATACATTTTTGGTTTCTCGAATTATCCCTTCTAGCATAATCTCGTGTTCATCAAATCTTACGTTCAAAGGTCTAGATGAATCAGCTATATACATAATGTTTAACTGACAATATGCACAATTTTGGAATTTTGAGCAATATTTATCGACTTAATTTTTATAAAACAGATCCTAATATAGTGCCCATTTGTAAAACGCACATAAAGCTTATTTTCGATCCTTATTCAAATCAAATTCTTTATTTCTTTGTTGGGCATATATATATAAGATACGGATGTGGTTCGTCACATAAAAGTATATACCACCAAGACTACTTAATTAATTTACACTTGAGCATACTTGATTAGTAAAACTAACATGTACAAAATTTTTACAAACAATTTAAGTGAATAGTGACTTTTAACTGGACAAATTTTTTTGTTGAAATAAGCTTAAAATGTCATAGAACGCCGTGATTTTAAATTCGAGACAACAAAATTTCTGTTTGTCTGTCTGTCTGTAACTCTTTTGTGCGCACGTTTTCTCAGCAATTTTTTACGATATTGACTTGATTTTTTTAATATTTTTGCAGAAGAGGTAAAGTATCCAATGAAGCCTAAGGAAATAGCTATATTTACTTTAATCTCATGCAAATTGAAATAGTTAACTACATTTTAATAAATGTACTCATATTTAGATGACTAAATATAATAATTTTAGTTTTAAATTAATATATTTTTTATGTACTAAGTTATAGGCTTTACGATGAATTGAACATAGGCAAGATATTAAAGGAAATATTCTATTAATCTAAATATGCACTAATTTATTAATACATGTGTAGTACAATTCTTGTATTATTTTTGTTTGCAGAGGTCTACATTGGTACATAAGAAATAAGTAGGTACCAATTAGTTAACATTAAACTATTGTGAACTTTCAGCAACGTTGAGCACTTCCGTCGACCAGAAATCCCACTGTGGAGTGTAAAATGTAGATCTTCGTTTCATATAATGTATATGCAAATCAGAGTGCAAGATAACAAACTGATAAGGCTCAGGGTGTGAGATGGGCGTACTTCAAAAGATACAGCGACGTTTATATCTGATGAGCTCACGCACTCGTAGATTTCCACGTTGCAGAAGCCATTAATATTCTTGATTACATTTTAAAATATGTTCGCCTATTTCCTCTAGTAAATTATGCAGTTAACAGTGCAGCTGCCCTGAAAATTTCAAAGTTTGTAAATACAGTACAAGCATGTTTTTCAGTTTAAAAGTAATAATTTTCACCACTAAGAGAATACTGAATATGAAACTTCGTTAAGCACGTAGATATAATATGTATTTAAAAAAATGCGGAGATGTAATCACGAATATTATTGTACAACGTACAGTTTACTATATTTAGCTACCATGTGTACTCATGGTACATATGATAGCTATAATGTTTGGTTGACATAAAATGGAAATGTAAAAAAATAATAATACTTAATTTAATTCTACATAAAACGAGTGGAGAAAGTAAATATTTCTCACACGAGATATACGAATTGACAATAAGCAGAGAGCGGAAAACTAATTTGCTCAAGTTTGAATACGCTATTTTTCCATGATCTAGCAAAAGTTACGTATTTAGGAAACAAAATCACAACTTGTTAATGAATGTTATTTTTCTTATTTTGTACTGGAGGCATTAAACGTTTAACAAGTAAAGCCATTACGTTTACTTTTAGGTTCAGGTTTTATGATAAGGTTGTCAAACAAAAGCAAAACAAAATTTTGATATACCGAGGTACCGGAACTGATGCCTCACGAAGTTAACAGATGAGGAAGAAAATGACGATGAGAAAGAATGACTTAATTTTCTTTTAGATATTATGAGAAATTTTGAAATAATTCTCTCGGATAATGAAGTAAAGTTAAGGAAGAGATGACTATTCCCGTCAAATAAATTTGTGAACATTGTTCACTTTGCTTAGTTTGTTGCTGACTATGAAGATCCTTTGCCATATAGGAAGGAAGATGTAAAGGATATTTTATTGCAAAGGCATTCCATTCGTGCTCGAATTTTGCATGCAAACATTCTTTGAACATATTGTGCAGGTTATAATTATTATAAAGTCCATAAAATATTCAGGATATAGTAACTGCTCCCTGTTTGACATTGGCCATAGTGAACTGAAAATTTTCTTGAGAATACTGATTCTTCCCCAAGTGAAACTTTTCTGGTCATTTGACAAAAATTAAGATGTTTAATTTAAAACAAATGTGATGTCCTCTAACAGATCTCTTTCTATCAAACAGAGCTTCCAAAATACAAGAAAGAATTGTTTCGTGCATATTCATATGCACTGCATATGTAGAATTCTCACATTGTTTCAAAGGCTACCATAATGAATATTTTTGCTACGTATATTTACAGTGTTGTGTTAACGTTAGTTAATAGTTTACCCACTGAGTTTCTTTTCTTTCAAATATAGCGCATGCATAAATATCTAAATAAATTACTGTTGTTAAAATATTGTACTTTTATTTTTAATGAGTTAAATACTAATACTAATTAAGTAACCTATGTCCAAGTCATTTCCACTTGCAGCGGGCTTCTGTATTTAAGTAAATATATTTGCCTAGTTGATACAGGACAGTTTTTCTTATTTAATTGGGTAATGGTTAGGAATTATACTTAGTTGTGATCAGTATAAAATATGTCGTAAAATTTAGTTTAGAATATCGCAAAATCCTAAAAATAATGTGAAACTGTTCCACTCGAAGACAATGTATTGCTACTGTCTTCGGTGTTGGAATAATGCGTCCTTGTGCATCTAGATTAAAAAGTAAATAAATAAACAATTTTAAACAATGGTTTTCTTTTAAAACTGAATTGCGCAAAAAATATTCAAACGCCATCATTTCGTTTACTCTTTTCAAACTCTTTCATTTGATACCCATATTAAGGGGGTTGTAAATGAATAGGTAATCCTCCATTTTGTATCGGCAGACATATTGGATTTAGACTAACGGCACACAGCTTATTGTATTCTACTTGCCATACCCTTTCATTTGATGCCCATGCCGAGGGGGTAATAAAATAATAAGCCATCCGCCATTTTGTGCCGGCCGTCATGTTGGATTTATAATGACGTCATACAGCTTATTGCATTCTACTTTAAAAACCCTTTTATTTGATACTCATGTCGAGAGGGTTGTCAAGAGAAAGGTAATTCGCCATTTTGAATATACTATATTGTATTGTCTTCAGAACTAAAGAAGTTGCGTGCAAAATTTCGGCTTGATTGGATATCGGGAAGTGGTAAAAAATTCAAATAATTCGATCACCAGATTTGACCACACATGCATACACACATATAACATTTCGAGCTAAAGAAAATCATTGAAAAAGGATATAGATCCACAAAAATATGTACCTTTACCTTCCAAGTATCTACTACACACAGTCTTACTACTTCTACAAATTCAATAGCAGTCTATGAGCTGTCTAGTATAACCTTTAATCTCTGAAACCTAAAGATAATGTATTGATGTCATTGGCTTTGGTATTTGAATAACGTGTACCTGTGCCTTTAGATTAAGAAAAGGACAGACGTCCCCAAAAATATGTAGCTTTACCTTCCAGGTATCTACTTCACGCAATATTTACTACTTCTACAAATTCAATACCTACAGTCTAGGAGCTGTCTGGTATAATTTTTAATATCTGAAGCCTTCATTTACCTAGTTGTTTACACGCGTTCTTCGTATAGCATTTCCATTGAATTAATACAATTCAAATTTTCATTTCAGTATGCTCTGCTGTTTCATATATGAAGTCCCTAAAATTCATAAAAAAAATATATTAAGGAAGGCACATATAATAATATCTCAATTCAAAATAATCAAAATCTTTGAAATTGCCGTATTAATAATTCTTGGATATGATTGAAACGTATTTAGAAACGTGGCACAAAACGGGGTAGAAAAAATGTTTGCAGAAAAGTTTTTCACGCCAAAGTTTGTTTTCTTTGTTAAATTTAATTTTAGAAAAGAAATTCCAAAACCAGGGGCGCCACTTTTACCCCAGCGAGTATGACTTTAATGTCTGTTTTAATCAATAACATGTTTTTTTTAATAGCAGTACATTATCTTGAAATTAGATTATAAAAATTAGAAAACGCTTACAAGGGACATTTTTTACCAAAGTTTAAGCACGAAGGATAAAGAGGGGTTTTGTATCCCTCTCGCTAGCAGGGCGCTTTCAGAATTCTGCGGGGGCGCGCACATACTCTTAGTTGCGCTACTGGTTGCGATATGTGAATGCAATGTTCGATACGATGGTTGCAGATGTAGACAACTTTGTTTTCGTAATTAGGAATGAATTAGTATGACTCACAGCATTAGCCCCAGCACAAAATGGCGGGTCTCAATTTCTTGATTTAGCATCTATTAAGTTTCCTTCTGATTAAAGAAAACTTTACAAGGGAGAAAGCTTAAATTAGGGATATAGCTAAGAGTAATGGATACCATCTAAGTTCAGTCGAAAATTATGGGAAACGTGGAGTTAAGGTGGCCATTTCCAAGAAAGAGACATCCGATAGGGAAATATTTATTATTTTTGGGCATAACTTTTTTTTTAAATCTATAAGATTACCTAAGTAGAACCATAACAAGACTGCTATTATAAATTTTTGCTCAATAATTTCAGTTGCTTGCAAAATAGAAGAATTTAAATGTAAAGATTCTGCTAATCTTCCTATTTCGTAGTTTTAAATCTAATTATTTTGGAAACGACTGGAATTATTGAGTGAGAATCCATAGTAATAGTCTAGCTATGGTTCTACTTAGGTAGTGTTAGAGTTTTTTTTAAATATAATTGGTAAAAAAGAAGTTATGGTCAAAAATAATAAATATTTCCCTATCGGATGTCTCTTTCTAGGAAATAGCCACCTTAAGGAGACACTTTGGAACTCCTTGACCTTTCAAGGAGAACAAAATTCAATATTTCCTGCAAACCACGATTTACCTGTGGTCTAAGTAGAATGTTCTAGACGAAAATATGATAGTTTTTTATACGTTGGGAAATAAATTGCAACAACTTTTGAGCAAATCAAAGAATAAAATTGAAGATTTCGAAATTACGAAATTGTTTACAAGTAATTTGAGGTATGTTGGAAAATCGAGGCGTCCCAGGTTCAAAGAACCTATGGCTTATTTCAACAGTAGTCGTTTCCCACTGGTTTTATATTTTTCCTCCCTCTATTGTCAATTCCATAATACTTAGGAATATTAGAAAAAAATATTGGAAAGATGATACCATCTGACCCTATTTTATAATTCAATATGACACCCCTGAATGCACTTAATTTTCTTGACTTATTATATCAAAATTAAACATCATTTGTTTTTTATGTCTGAAGAATATTGGTTATACAATGGGATGGAAAGTAATCGGCAAAATTTCTTATAGTGGAGTAAAAAGAGAACATTGATGTTCATAGTTTTGTAACAGCAATTTTATGATTTCATACCTTCTGGAGTATCACCAGGAGTTTTGAACTTCCAAGGCTTTATTTTATGAACAATTTTGTTTTTTGAACAGTTTTTTTAGGTAAAAAGGTGAACATCTTCGGTTCTAGAGGTTCAAGCGGAACAAGCAAAAAACCAAAAACCTTCCCAAATAAAATTCCAACAAATCCACGTTAGTTTTGAGTCACTTGAGAACTTACATAATGTACAAAATGGAATCAACTGACTGAAAAGCATTTTTTTTTCATTTTAACGCCCAGGGACGTAAAGAGTTCCGATTGGCTTCAAACTTTCAGAAAATACACCTTGTGTTGAAAATAAAACACGCTGTAATTTTGGTGCCCAAATATTGAACATATTGCACCTTTGGACACAAATTAATTTGTTATGTGGAATTTGAATTGCCCGCCATTTTGTGCCACTAAGTCCAAAATGGATCATTTTTATTTCAAAATGTAGATTTGGACACTAGCTTTCCGATGAGATAAAAAAAATTTGAAAGTAACTTTGGCCACTTTTTTGGCATTTATTTATGAACCAAATGACAACAAATGGATTTCTTCGGCCATTTTGAAAATATTTTTGAAAATTTTTTATCGGAAAAGAAAGAGAATTGCGAGAACTTTAATTTTAAAAAAAGAAAGAGAAAGTTAATTTTCGTCTACCTGAAATGGCCAGCTGGCGTCCAAATTTACATTTTGAAATGAAAATGATCTATTTTGGATATAATAGCACAAAATGGCGTGCAATTCAAATTTCAGATAACAAATTAATTGTGTCCACGGGATTCAATATTTGGACCAAAATTTTAGGGTGTTTTGTTTTTAACAAAAGGTATATTTTCTGAAAGTTTGAAGCCGATCGGAACTCTTGAAGTCCCTGGTCGTTAAACGAAAAAAAAAAAACGCCTTTTACCCAGTTTATTCTAATTTGTACATTATGTACGTACTCAAATGACCCAAAACCAACGCAGATTTATTGTAATTTTAATTGCGAAGGTTCTTGGTATTTTGTTTGTCCCGATTGGACCCCTAGACTGGAGATCTTCACATTTTTACCCAAAGAAACACTGTTTAAAAGACAGTATTGTTTATAAAAACAAAACGCAATAGGTTTTGGAAGTTCAAAACTCAGATATATACTCCTGGTGATGATACCCTAGAGGATATAAAATTATAAAATTGCTGTTACAAAACTATGCGTATCTCACAGTATTTTTTTTTTACTGCGGTATTCGGATTTCATTGAACGAAATACATTTCGTAGAGATAAAGCGACATTAGAGTATTCATACATTTTGTGAATCCTCTAAAGCAATTTTTTTAGTATATTGTAATCACCGAATTTAGAATACACTAATTCTAGTATCTACATAATTGAAAGTTCTGAAAACTTACCTAGGGGTGAAGTTGTGTAATAAATCATCCAAATCAAATCCTGCATAATATGAATTCAAGGAACTGCCATAACATTATCAATACTCGTGCCGGCCAAAATTGTAATTTACTACAAAATGCTCGGCTAAAATAAAAAAAAAATACATGATGTTTTTATTTGTTGAGAATAGTATTATTCATTAACAACATTGTCTTTTTTTCCAATTCTTTGGGACTTCCTGTACATGTATTTTTTCTTTTTAAGCGGTGCTCGGAGAATCTACAAAATATCACAATGAACCAGTAAGTTACTGGTAAATTACCTCTACACCTGTGATTTTTACGTTAAAGGATAAGTTAGAGGTTGCATGTTTTTAAATAAATAACACAAATAAGTATAAAAACTTGAAATTAAATATTTCGCCGACGTTTCGGAAATCTAATCTGTTTCCTTTTTCAAGGTTTTTTTGAAAAACCTTTTTTGCTGTGTATGATAAATACACATCTCTAAGAATGTTTGTTATATTCAATATCCATAGATACTTACTATTTACATAGAACTGTTGATATGGTTAACAGTTTTTTAAATTTTTATACAATGTTAAGTTTGTGAAGTTCTTGTTTTAACATTGGCAACCAAGTTGTACAGACATCTATGAAACAATTCGACACGCATCTATCCTCATTCAGTAATATTATCGCGGATTCTTTAATCTTTCTTTTCTTGCTATCTGCCTCTTTTGTTAAAACTTTTGCCGACTCCCAGTTTATTCCATGTCCGTTCTCCCAAGCGTGTTCGCAGATCTTGGACCTCTGAATTTCATTTTTTCTGATATAATTTTGATGATGATGATGATGATCATGATCTTACACTAAATGGTCTGGATGACCGCCCCACGTAATGTTTGTTGCACCCACACGAAATCTAGTATAAATGCAGCTTTTTGAATTTTACTCGTAGTTCTTCGGTTTCGTCTTTGTCAGAATAGATCTTAAAGTGTTGTTTGTTTGAAATACCGTCCGTCCTAATATCAAATCTATCACCGATACGGCGCAACTTTTCGGATAATCCGCATACATAAGGAATTAACGCTGTGTAGCGTACTGGTTAATTGCGATATTTTGTAATTCCCCGAGCACAGCTTAAAAAGTAAAAATACATGTGGCAGGAAGTTCCAAACAAAGAATTGGAAAAAACATTAAGGTAATGCCACAAATAACATTTAGACACAATTTAAACAACATTGTGTGATAGTCACAATATTTGAAATATGTAAGTGGTCGAAAAATCGGTATTGTAGCAGTTAAAATGAACATTTTTAATGTGCCATATTTAATGTGCAATTTGTTAAGTGTGATGAATTAACAAACAGGGTGGGCCATTGAAAACGAAACACGCCTGTTTTGAGACACTTAGACTAGTTTCTTGAAAAAATGCACGGACGGGTCGATTTTGGTTGATGTCAAACTTGACAGTGGCACATCAACCTCCTAGCCCTAGCAACCCATAACTCAAGAACATAAATAGGGAAAGAGGGTCGAACGAGCCCTCATTTGAAGCTTCTTTCAAGCACATCAACCTCCTAGCCCCAGCAACCCATAACTCAAGAACATAAATAAAGAAATAGGGTCGAGCGACCCCTCATTTGAAGCTTCTTTCAATTCTCTATGCGACAGCATGGTCGAAATTACTTTTGTTTCAATTTTTTCCGTCCCTATGAAAACAACCCTCTAGATTAATTAAGGTGGGGGTGTTGTTTGGGAAAAATCCTGGAACATGTCACCTTTTATCTTTTGAACGCCACATTTTGATGTCAAATTTGACTTTGTCGGGTTAACCACCTGCCTCCAACAACCCCAACAAAAACAAAAATTACGGTAAGGTGATCGAGTGACCCTCATTTTAAAGGTCCTTTGATTCTCTATGCTGGTGCATAATTGTTTTTAGGTTTCCTCGTGTTTTGTTTTAAACAACTGATAATATGCTTATTAATTTGAATTTTAAAAAAGTATGCAATACATTTTTATTTACGTTCGGTGTTTATAAAGACCTCCCGAGACTCAGACACAGTGATTTGAAAGCCCTTTCTGCCCTGAATACTAAACGCTTAAATTTTTTTCAAATTTGTTGATTTGTCTTCGGGATTATTTAATTTCAAATTATGAGCTCGTTCTTTGTTCATCGTTAAAAGGACATTCAATTGTTCAATCTGTCCTTACAAAAATGGGAAAGTGTAGAAAAAATATTGAAACATCAATATTTAACGTCCGAAGAATTTTTCATTAGTTCAACAAATGCTCAAATTGTTTCTTTTTAAGAAGCCTGTAGTACACATGTCTTTCTTAAGGGCGACAAACGAAGAACGAGTTCATAGTTTGTAATTAAATAATCCCGAAAACAAATCAACAAATTTGAATAAATTTAACCTTTTAGTATTTAGGGCAGAAAGGGCTTTCAAATCACTGTATCTGAGTACCCCAAAAATCAAGAATCGATCTATCCGAGCGTTTTTCCAAGAAACTAGTCAAAGTGTTCCAATACAGGCGAAATATATTTCCTCCTTTAAAGCAAGTTTAGTCTAATTCTTTTCAAATGGAAATCACTTTGGGGTCACCTTGTATATAAAATTATCCACAGCACACTTTTAATTACACACTAATTAATAACTATAACATGAATATTATTAATGTACGCAAATTCTGACAACTTCATTAAAAATTGTAGATTAGGGTTGTCCATATTTTCTTCCAGATGTTCTCCACGTTTCTTGTGTTATTTAAGAAAGACCTCTTAGACCTCTTACACATAAACTATTAACAATCATCTCATTGCAATCAGCAAAGCGATCTCTCTTCTATAAGATCATACTCGTTGTATGTTGTTTCTGAGACAAAGTTCGGTTGTCAAAAGTTTCCTTAAAATGTATGTAATATAAACTATCAACATTCATTGAAGTGCAATCAGCCGAGCGGTCTTCCATCCGTAAGATACCTGTAGAGACGAGCTTCTGATTTAAAATATCTACAAAAGCCCGGATCTACAGGGTAGATCACGAATGTGCCTAGATTTGATTACCATTCTAGTGAATTTTATCAAACATGCAAAAAATATAAAGCATTTTCCTTATAAATAATTCTAAGGTATATGTTAGACAATGTGTAATGTAGAATCACGTAGCAAAGCCATACAAAAGCAAAAATCCAAATTCCAAATTAAAACGAAAATTATCATTTTCTCTCTGTGTATCTCTGTTTGTGTCTCTATCTCTGTTTTTCTTGAACAAGGACCAACGCCGAAATTTGAAATTTTGGACATGAGTTTGGGAGGTAGTTACCTATTGAATATTAGTAAGATTAATACACCAGAGGCGGCTCCGGGAAGGGTTCAAAAAAGTGATTTTTTAAAATAATGAATTGCTTAGGTTCGAAAATCGTATCGGAAAGGTAATTCTCGTTAATGCACCAGTGAAAACAATAGAGATGGCCCAGATGTGATGTTTTGTCGAATCGAAAAGTATTTTAGATAAGAGTTATTTAAAATGGAATATTGTATTGAAAAGGTTTTTTAAACTTATCCGTCAGAGCATTAGGAAAAGCTCCAGAGAGAGTCTAAAAACTGTTGTCATCGAATAAAAAATTATTCAAATAAAAATTATGGGAAAAAAAATGTAGAAAATTGTACTGAAAAGCAAATTGATCACATTAAGCATTACCAAGAAAACTGCAGTTTTAAACTAAATTCAACGAAATGTGTTCAGTATAATATACATACATCTACTCGAAACCTAATTTTGTAATATTGTGGAAAGAAGAAAAACATATTATCAAAAAAATCAACCATCGAAATGTTAACAATAAAAAAAACCGCTGTCTAAGGAATCACTACGTCCACATCCAGATTTGCCATTCAAGTCTCTTTAAAGGAAAATATTTTGACTACAATTGCACTGTAGTACGTGGAAATAATAGATCACAGAATTTTAATAATATTTGAGGCAGATGTCATAAAAAAAACTAAATTCTTGGTTCTTAGTATATACGCCAAAAATAAACATTCTGAAATCTTATAGCAAGCTAATAAACTTGCTCATTTCCCCCAGTTTACATCACCCACCCCTTTAACGAAATCATATCAATCATATGTCATTATAATACATACATATGTATACCAAATTTCAAGAGAATGTCTTAATTTTATTTCATCAATTCCTTTAATAATTGAGTGGGGGTGGTGGTGGGAGTTGAAAAATATTATAAAAAATCTGAGACCTTGACTACTAGTATACACATCAAATCCCAAGCTTCGTACTCTTATCAGCTTGCTTTACTTATTTTTCCCATTTACCCCTATTTAACCCTCAACTCTTCAACGAAATGATTTCAAAATATAATTTAATTCCAGATGTCGTCATAATATATGTGTACAACATTTCAAGTGTATATATTAATTTTATTTTATAAACCCCTTTAATAATGGAGTGGGGTTGGTGGAGGGATGTAAAATATTATAAAAAAAATTGAGGCCTTGGCTTCTTGTATATACACCGAATTTTAAGTTTCTGTACTCTTACCAGCTTGCTTTACTCAGTTTCCCTATTTACACCTATTTACCCCCCAACCCTTCACCGAATATGTTCAAAAGACAATGCAGTTCCAGATCTCGTTATAATACATACGAGTATAAAATTTCAAGTTAACATCTTAAACCATTCCAGAGAAAACGTGAGGACAAAAAAAAGTGACAGACAGACCTACAGTCAGACAGACAGACAGACAGACGGACAGACAGACCGACAGACAGAAAAATTGGTCACCCAAATTTAAAATCTCGATGTTTCATGACATTCTAAACCTATTTCAACACAGAAAAAATTGAAAATTTCTTTACAATTATTATACTTCCAATTCACTACGTGGATGTGGAAGTAATAGTGTAAGCAAACTAGCATTTCTGACTAAAAAGTTTACCGAATGAATGGATTTTCACGAAACTTACTGGATTCTGTTCGTATTGATGTCTAGATCAAACTCCGCAAAAAAAAAATTGCTGCTTTGGCCCCGCAATTTTTTTAAACAATAATATTGTTGCTAAGTTAAGTACCAAAATTGAGGTCATTTTAAAAAACAAAATGTATTTTAAGATAATTTGACGGAAAATAACAACTTTATACTCTAGTAAAATTTTTGACGAAATGCGCATTTTCCGAGATATGGCGGTTCGAATATTTCCAAAGAGGTGAGGGAAAAAAAGCGACGAGAAAAAATCCACAAAAATTCTGGTGAATGTATCATTAAAATACAAGACTTTATTTCCTTTATTACTTTGTCCTGAAGTTTAATCTGTGGAAGTTTTTCCGGAAACACACGGAGAAAGGACCCATATCGGAAAATTCAAAATCTCGTAAACGATGAAATTTTGAAAATCTGAAAGAATTCAGACGTATGTGTTAAGATATTGTCTAAACGTTATTTATGGCATTATCTCATTTTTTTTTTCCTTCTTCAATTCTTTGGGACTTCCTGCCACATGTGTGTTTTCTTTTTAAGCGGTGCAGCGGTGGGAATCTACAAAATATCATAATTAACCATTATGTTATTAGTAAATAACCTCTACGCCTGTGACTTTTACGTCAAAGGATCAGTTAAAAGTTGCTTTTTTAAATTAAACAACACAAATAAGTATAAAAACTTGAAAATATTTCGCGGACGTTTCGGAAATCTATTCTGTGTCGAATTGTTTCGTAGATGTCTGTACAACTTGGTTGCCAATGTTAAAAGAAAAACTTCACAAACTTAACATTGTATAGAAACTAAAAAAACTGTTAACTATATCAACAGTTCTATGTAAATAGTAAGTATCTATGGATATTGAATATAACAAACATTCTTAGAGCTGTATATTTATCATACATAGCAAAAAAAATTTTTCAAAAAAAGCCTTGAAAAGGGAAACAGAATAGATTTCCGTCGGCGAAATATTTAATTTCAAGTTTTTATACTTAGATTAGAAGTCCCAAAGGATTGAAGAAGGAAAAAAAATAGGTTAAGATATTCTTAAAACTTTTGCTCCCTTGTAATTTTCATGTAACATGCATATGTTCCGAGTTTTCAACAGTTTTTCATAATCAAAAGTACGTTCTTGATCGTGAAAAACTGTTGAGAATTCAAAAAATATGTACGTCACAAAAAAAATACAAGAAACGAAGATTTTAAAGAATATATTAACCTATACGTCTGAATTTTTCCAGATTTTTAAATTTCACGGTTTACGAGATTTTCCATTTTCCGATAAGGGTCTTCTTTTCGTGTTTTTCGGAAAAACTTGGACAGAGTGCACTTTAGAAAAATGTCATAAATGAAAAAAGTCTTGCATTTTAATAACACATTCGCCAGAATTTTTGTGGATTTTTTTCGTCACTTTTTATTTCCCCTCCCCCCTTCTTGGAAAAATTGGAATCGCCATATCTCGGAAAACACGCATTTTCTCGAAAATTATACAAGAGTAAAACATTGGTATTTTTCGTCAAATTATCTAAAAATGTAAAGAGTGGTGGGATTTTTTTCTGTTTTGGTTAAATACAAAACTTCCTAAAAATTAAAATAATTGAAAACTTTTTATATACTCATCGATTTTCTTAAGGCTCTTCTTCTAGCTGACACTAAAGTATTGTCCAAGTTTCAATACAACCGGAGTTTTCCTTCTTAAGATATCGTGTATACAAGAACTTAACGAACGGACGGATACACGGACAGATAGACACATAGACGGGCGTACATTTTGAAAATTATTAAAAATTCGATCATGATATGAAAATACCTCAAAAGATGAAGTTTATGAAGTCTTACTGTTGAACCAGGAATTATTTATTTACTTCTGAACATAATGAAAATTCAAGGTTGTTTTCATATTAGGAACGACGTACTGTATGTTCATTTCGTTCTACTAGTTAGGGATATGGAAGATTTAGATGCTATGAGAAACTGTAGAAACTTGCTCAGTAATTTTAGTTAAAACCAGTTTTATTTAAAAAAGTAAGAATAGAGGAACTAGATATGATGATGGTGCACGTAACGTACCATCTGCGAAGCAGGCCAAAAATTGAGGGTATATGAGACACTACCGCTTGAACAGTTAATCGATGGGGTGACCGTTGGTGTCATTTTGTGTATGCTTTGACCATTCTGCAGTTAATTAATTAGCGGTTACATAATGCTACGATATATCCATAAAAATATACATTTTTTGAGAATTACCTAATTATAGAATTCATGAACTAGATTTTTTTTAAACGTTAGCACATAATCAAAGTTTGTTTAAAAATTGTATATGGAAAGTTTTTTTTAATCTCCAATGTGAACTGAAATGCTTACCTACTCTATCAAATCAGTGTCATCCTAATACTTATTTTAAAATATACTCATTTCCAAGTATGCAGTTTATGTTGCTCGCAGAACTGAGACCATAACGACCTTCTAAAAATCAGCTGCTTGGAGGGTCCACTTATCTACTTAGGGTAGATGGTTCTGGAAACTACAGTCACGATCACCGCAGGATGTGGAGGATGACTGTAGTAAGACAAATGTATCAAACTATATTTGGTAATTGTTTTTAGAAAATATTGTTTTAATTAAAACATAGCTATTTCCAATTTAAGCAGTTGAGATAACAGGCGCTTGAAAATTAATAGTACCCTTAATAATACCCTTATCTAGAAAATTTATTTTTATTATTTTCGAACATCATTTACTGATAATATTAACAATAAACTAATAATTATCACAGAGCAACTCATTAGAAGATGACAAATTGAAAAGATTATTTTGCACAAATAACTAAATAAAACACACTACTATGTGTGTGTAGTGTGTTTTATTTAGTTATTTGTGCAAAATGATTAACTACCACAGAGTAACGGCTCCTTCAATCAATTTTTTGAAAAGATTATTTTAAAAATATGACGTCATGTGCACGAACGCAATACTAAGAACACAAATGCTCGTCATTCAGGTTTTTACTTCCTTTTGCTAATGTGCAAAGGTTTTCGAGCAAAGCGCATTCAAAAGCTATTTGTTTCTATCAATATTTGAGCAGCACGCGTAACTGACAAAGATATTTCACGCTCACTGTGGTGCACGAAGGCCACTATTTCTGTAAAAAGTATACTATACAAATTAAACAGAAACATTATGTACAGGAAAATGTCATCTTTCGATGGCAAATATTTGGTTTCATTTTTTATCGTAACATTTTATACAGAAGAAAACGTTTTAAATTCTTCATATACATTTAGACACTTTTATGTAGATATACCGAAGAGGACAGCCTCAGCGCTGTTGAATTAATGTTACTAAAGAACTGATGGAATAAAGCTTTGTTGAGGCCGTACGCTTAATAAGCAACCACAGCGTAATACTGTTACAAGTGCCATACAGCGAAGGGAGGACGATCAGTATAATTCATAAATCACAAAACGTCTTTCATGATATTATGGATAAGAACCGCATGTACATACAAACTGTATGAACATTTAGAAGATTTAGAAATACAATTTGAAGTGGATATGGATATGGGCGTTTCTTAAAAAATGAAAAAAATACGTGCTTGGGAAATTTTAAATAGTGAAATCGTCTTATTAAGATTTCTCTAAGAAATCATATACAGAGAAACTCCTTAAGCATGATGAGCTCTATAATTATGTAATTAGTTTCAAGTCATTAAATAAAATGGTAATGGGGACCTACTAGACAAACAAAAAACACATATGACTTTTTTCATTAGAGCACTTTGAAAAAACTGACCTAGGTTTAAAAATGTAATGTTAAGGTAGGAAACATTTGGGGACCACTGCTTGTCAGGGTCAATTGATGTTATAGTTCCGAATATTAGAAATAATAAAAAACTGTAATACCCGACTGGTGTTCCCGCCGGAAGAAGTGCGGCACTTTGATGGGATTACCTGAACCGAACTTTTTATACCACTAATTATGAAAATGTAAATAATTCCTTCTCTTTCGGCACAACGCAAGCATAGCATGGCCGCAAGGGTTTAAATAGGATTTGTTTTTTAATTTGGAACAAAGTTATTGAAGCTTTTATTGTCGTTTATAAGAATTTATAAAATATTAAAGTGATTTATTAACATTTGTAACATTGTGTTAAAAGATTAAAAAGTTAGTAATTATTTTATGAAATTGGAAAACGAACAGTTAGACGTCCGAGATGCAATAACAGAAAATAGTTGCGTATTTTAAGTTAGGAAAAAATTGCATGCGCTCTGCAAAATCTTGAGGTTCTGGTGCTTGGACACGTTGAAAGTGTAAGTTCATATCTTTCAATGTCCTCCATACCACAAAATGGGATACGGTTCGCAATATCGCGGGTGCTTAACGTTGGATTCTCTTGTACAAGTTCCAAAATTTGAACATCTGCGTCAATTACCCTTTTTTCACGTTGTGGACCTCGTTCTGTACAAGCACAAGGATGACGTCGATTAGGGAACCTTAAACGATAAAGCTCTTCCGCACCATCTGCATTTCCACCACTTTCTCCATACACCAGGTGCATATCCGCGAGCTCCGGATAAGTGTAATCTCACATAATGTCCAAAATCTGCGTTTTAAAACACCACACTAAACTGTGAATGAACGTTATCAATAAAGAAATAAAAAAGAAAAACTTGGTCCAAAATCCAAAAAGTAACAGAAAAAGCACGAATGGGAGTAGTGTCAAAATTCAAAAAGAACAAAAGCAACAGACAAAACCAAGGAACGGGTAGGTCGCGTCGTGTGTACATTGTTTACCAAGTAAGGACACAAACTGAAATTATTACTTGACAATGTTACAAGGGAGAGTATAGCACGCGTAATTTGGCCGCGAAGAAGGAAAAAACATGGCGGTGTCCTCTGTTGGTCACTTTTAACTGCTTTGTCGGCATGCTTTTCGATGATCCCCGTCGCGGCCTAATTATCTCTTAGGCCTCATCATACTTATTTGCAAGAATGTCAGAGTATTATGTGCGACAAGACGCGAGGCAATAAAGCCTATCCCAATATGCCAGCAGTTCTCAAACTATGTTATTAAGTATTTTGGACATTTTTGTTTTTTTTTTCTCCAAAACTATGAGCTTTAGACCCCATATTATATAAGGTTTTTTTGTTTGTCTTGTCGTTCCCTACCATCAGTTTTTTTTTTAATGACTTGAAACTAATTACACCCTGTATAAACATACTAGATTTGCACATATGTGGAAATAATTGCGAATTTCATTAATATAATAACTGAAATCTGTCCAAAGGTGGTAATGGGGGCGGCAGATGTCAAAAATTTTTCTGAGTGCCTTTTTTCTCCTACAAACACTAAATCATGATTTTATTTTGCCATTTCCTTTAATTATTTACCCCTACTTACCCCTCCCCCAAAGCCATCAACGGAATGTGCTCAAAATATAATCTAGTTCCTGATCTCGTTATGATATATATACGAGTAACAAATTTCCCTTCAATATTTTAATTTTGGTTTCTATTAACTCCATTAATAATAGAGTTGTTGAGATAGGCTTAGAAGATCAAACCATCGAGATTCTAACTTTGAGAGAAGAAAAAATGTCTGACTGTCGCGTCGGCCGGTAAGTAATTTTTTGGGTGAGTGATTAATCTGGAACAGTTTAAGGCTTGAAATTTTGTACATGTAAAGTCGTCTTCATAATTCTAAGTCATGTAAAAATGTGGTAAGTACAAAGCGGGCAGGCGGCATCTTTACCTATTAAATGATACCGCCGCGCGGACTCGTTCGACGTGAATTTTTTATGTGACTTAGAAATATGAAGGCAACTTTACGTATTTTAACGATATCTGAAACTAGATAATATTCTGAACATATTCCCTTCAAGGTATGGAGAGTAAATAGAGGAAAATAAACAAAACAAGCTGGTTAAAGTCCAAATACTTCAGATTTGGTGCACCTACACCTATACCTATACCATCACTCCCACTCCATTATTAAAGAGGTTACCAAAATAAAATTGAGATATTCATTTGATTGCTACACATATGTATTATAACGATATCTGGAAATAGATTATATTTTGGTCCGATTCCGTTAAAGTGTTAGGGGGGGGGGGGGGTAAATAGAGGTAAATAGGTGAAAATTAGTAAAGTAAGTTAGTAAGAGCACAGAAACTTTGGTGGTGATACTAGAAGCCAAGTCCTCAAATTTTCCTATGACGTCTGCTCACCGACTCACCACTACATGGTACATGTATATATTATAACGACATATGGGACTGGATTATACTATCTGATTCCATTGAAAGATGAGGGGGGTAAATAGGGAAAAATAAGTAAAGCAAGCTAGTAAGACTTAAGAAACCTAGGATTTGGTGTGAATGCTAGAAGCTACACATATGAATTTTAATGAGATCTGGAACTACATTATATTTTGAGCCTATTCCGTTGGGGGTAAATACGCGTAATTAGGGATAAATAAATAAGTAACGCCAGCTAGTCAAAGCCCAGAAACTTGAAGTTTGCTGTATACATTTAAAGCCAAGGCCTCAATTTTAGGCCATCTGCCACTCCTACCGAGCTAACAATTTAAGTGTCGGCGACTTCAGCTAAAGGAAATTCAGCCAAAATAGGTCGAGATTACACAATGTTTAAGTTTACTTGGTACCTATCAGGTACAGGTCAATTATTGTCAAAATTAATGCGCTAATTAAAATTATGAAGAATGTTTTTGTTACTATTTTTACCTAATAGGTAGTGTACATTAAAAAACGCTAATTAAGTGGTAGGGAATACATGGCCTTAATAACATAATAGAGTTAGTAGGTAGAAAAATTTGGTAAACATAATAAGGGGACATTTGTCACCTAAAAAGTAATGTGATTGTTAAATAACTTATTAAGTAATCTTGGTTAAGTTATCATTACACCCTAATATAAGATATAGGTCAAATGCATTAAAACGACTAAATAGGTAATCGTATTTCTTGAACAAGACTTCTTGGGTACCTAATAAGGATCCTAGAAGTTTCCACCAAACAGTCGAAATGACTTCATGTCACTTATTAAGTAATATAGGCAGAGAGCAACCATTTTTATTTAAAAATGGAATGGCGAAAACTCGCCATGAAAATGTAAACTTTGATAAAATATTTCAATTCATAAATAATCGTTAAAGATAATAATTATTAAATTTTAAATTAAAACAAAATGAATTACGAAAAACATACAAAAATGAAAATTGAAAAATTAAATTGTCACAAGTTATATTAATATATTACCTATATACATTTATAATAATTGACGTTTTTAAGGAGCGGTTTTGTAATATTTTAAGGTACAATATATAATATTAACAGAAAAAAATCTTTCTCACGTAAATTCACGCGAGTCATGCGTAAAAATGCGCAGCAAACAAACAACTTGTCGTATAAAATGTATCTTATAATGTATTATGAACGATTTTATCAAATTAAGTTATATTTTTGACCAAACAGAATTTTGAAGGCAAATAGAAGGTGTGAATGGTGAGAAATAAGTAATCGACGACGTTGATTTTCCATATTCTGGACATTGAAAAGGTGTCTGGTCAAATATACCTGTTTGACTTTTTTTGCACGCCAATAAGACGTGTCAAAAAGCACCATTTAGGTTGTATCGACATCGAATTTATGTCCTATATCACCTATCGAATTTGGTGGCATCACCTGTTCGACGTGAAGTCGACGTCGAATGACATTTAAGTAAACTGTTAGGCTGGGCACCACCATCATCAACATTCCCTCATTATTAAAGGAGTTAACAACATAACAACAACAAATTTTTTGGCCTCAGCCACCACCATTACCACGTTGTGTAGACGATTTCAAATATTGTATTATTAAAATTCTATGAGTAATTGTTTTCACATACTGGAGTGCAAATATAGTATCAAGATGTTTTCGTTTAAAGAGACTTGGATGAGAAATCTGGATGTGGAAGTAGTGTTCCTTAGGCAGCGGTTCTTTACTTTGAAATGATATAGAGATTTATTATGAATCCTATAAAAGTTGAAGTCAAGCATTATCGAATGCGATTACCTATTAAATCGATTATTTCGTATAAATGTACCTACTTATTACACGACGTTCGTCAGAGGCTGGTAAATAATCAGTTGTGTATAAACGATATCTATATGTAGATATTTTAATTTTTTTTTTTTTTTTTAATCACTTATTTAACGTCGGCCTATTTCCGCTACCAAGGCCAATCACCGACGCCAGGAGACGAGCTACCCCCAACCTGGAAATTTTGCCGAACCTCTTCTCTATCGAAGAGTAGGGATCTTTTACTTGCCTAACATTTAATAGACAAGGGACCGACTGCTTTACATCCCCTCCGAAGGATGGTATATCCACTATGTAACCCCCGCCTAAAGTTACATACCTTCTACGCATGCGCTGATATACAAGCCGTTAGAAGACGGAGCGAGAACGCTGTGTTTCCCTGGAGAGGCTCACCCATCCAAGTACTAACCGCGCCCGACGTTGCTGCATTTGCGTATCGAAATACGAGTATATGCAGACGTCTCTACGCTCGCTCCGATATTTTAATTTAAAATGTAAAAAGTATGTTTGATAAGACTTATGAAAGGAATAAAAGTTTCTGTCCTCGATTTTCAACCCATTTAAAGCAATTTTTATTTCTGATTTGGAACAATATAAAACAATACGACCAAACTGAAATTGAGCCATATCTGTTACACAAGGTGAACTTCAGATGCTTGCAAACAGTCAGGTTTTTTATCTACTATATTTTATTATAATTTTAGAGAAAAATTTAACTGGAGTTTTTACACCAATTAGATTTTTATTTTATTTCTATTCAATATTAATGAATGATCTTATCTGATAAGAGAACAAATGAAAATAAATCACTAAAACTAGTTTTTATTTTGAGATTATAAAATTGTATAAAGGTTCGATTTCGTAAACTTTTATAATAATTCAAATTTGTCTCAACAGGCGCAATCCACGCCTAAAATATTTAAAATTAATATGTTTAAAACTCAATTTTATCACTAATAATTTTTATCTACCATACATGATTAGACAATTTTAACCATTTTTTACATATTTATAAAGTATTTTAAGCTCTATTTGATACAAAAACAAGTATCTTAAAATCTCATATCTCTTCCTCTTGACAGGAATAATTTCGGTCTTTCTAATTTTGCTTCTATTTTGAATATTACTTTGCTATGGCAGTATTTGACCAATTTCGTAAACTTTTATAATTCCACTACCAGACATTTAATATTATTAACACCTTATTCGTTAACAATATCGTATCATATTTTGAATATCATAGGTTAGTCACAAGGTTTCTGTTTTTTATTGCAATATTCTTAACAAAAGCAATGTCGTCTAATATATTCAAAAATAAGTTATTAAGAAATTCAATTTTATCATTAATATCTTGTATTAACCACACATGATTAGAAAATTTCAACCGGATAATTCTAATGTAAATTTTGAGCTTTTCTTGATATGAAAACAAACATCTCAAAATATCATATCTTCTTTTCCGGAACAGAATAATTTCTGTTTAATTTTGCTCACATTATGAATATTGTTGAATATTATTGCATTAATATAAGTAATCAAGCTTCTACGTTAATTTTTGAAATTTTTATTATTTAAATAATAGTAGATAAATTATATATTATATATTTTATCCACGGTTATATAAATATTTCATCAACTGGTTGTTCGTTAGCATATTTAATTAAATTGTGGAAATTATTTTAATCATTACTTTTGCGCATGACAGTGTGTTTGCGTAGTAAGCTTGATAATAAATTCATAATTTATTCAAACTAAATGAAACTTTACGAACAGCTATTAGCATTAAATACCCGGGTTTAGTCACAAGTAATAAGATTACCGTATTCTTTATACTTTCGGAGTTGTTAGAAAAAGAAAATAAATTGAACATAATAAATTGGCCAGTCGGTCTGTCGATGTATAAAAAGGTCAACATGTGGACGTGGACGCAGAAAAATGAGTTTAGTTCTTTTGACAGCAGGTGCCTTCAATATATACCCTCATTCCGCCGTGCGTAGACTTGTTTAAAGCAAATTACAAAAAAGAAAAAGTCGACCTAACTTTTATATGAAACATTTTATACCTGCCGCTTTGAACATCAATAGTTTTAAAAATTGCTCCTTGCCTCTTTGACAGCTCGAACGAAGCAACCAAATGATGACAAATCACTATAAACTATACATAATTGTCATGCAAAATCGACAGAGTTTTGAGCCAAAGCGGTTTTTAAACGCTCGGTAATAACATACCACAATTACAGCCAACACTTCTCAACACACAAAACAAAACTTTGAAAGAAACTTTATACATGCACATATTCACTGAGGAACACTTAATACATATGGTGGATACTTATCTAGAGAAGTTATCGATGTATCCAAAACAATTACAGAGATGATTTGGTGGTGACAGTGTGTAGAACGCCACCGACGCCGACGCCCCGAAAGCGTCTATGAGAGTCCGGGATTCTGCGAGGGGATATGGAGGGGTGAAATCCTTGCTCTCTGCTTTTACTGGTTCCATTAGACGGCGTCCTGCTCCTGTGACACAGCATTATATTTTAACTAAGTAGTTTACCATGTTCATATTAGTAAAACAAACTTCAATATTAATATTACTTTTAATTAAAGCTGAAAAGTTTTCTAAAACATCTTTACACTTTCAAAGGTAGTTTTAGTCAACCAAATTTTCTGGGAACACAATATGTAACTGACCATTCCACTTATTATTTTAAGGACATTTTTTTTTCAATTCAACAAATTGAAATCGTATTAACTGGAATTTTATCTGTCATTCTGATTAAAATTCAGAAAAGTTTAGCAAGAAATCATCTCTTCTGCAGTAAAATATATATCCTCCAAGAAAACATTATAGATGTACACATTTTTCCGTCCTTTTCTTCCGATCGTGACACTAACAACAGAAAGAAATGATATCAGAAACAACCATCTATCAACAAATATTGCAGCGTAACAACAAATAAACCACCGAATAAACAATCCATTGATTTAATCATTATGTTTTGCTTACTTATTAAGACATTTCTTTAATTTAATGTACAATTCGTTAAGTTCTTTATAAGATAAAATGACAAAAATATGCGAATTTAGAAATTTATGGTTTCTTTGTTTTTACTAAATAAAGAACTCAATATATTATATTCATACCTTGACTTGGGCCCAATGAACTAAAGAACAAAGTTGCTTGTTTTGTCCACGAATATCTCGCTAATATTACACTTATGTCAATATCATTAATAAAGCAGTCACTACTCAAGTTCATTATTATTATAGCCCACTGTGAAACACTAGTTATGGTTCCCGTATCAAAACTTAACGCATTATGCGTTCAATTAACAAAAATTTTGTTAAGTAAACAAAACATAATGATTAAACCACTGTATTATTTATTCAGATATTCATTTATTGCTACGTGCTAATATTTGTCCATAGGCGGTTGCTTCTGATATAATTTCCTGCTGTTATTATTGCTGCGATCGGAAGGAAAGGATGGCCAAATTTTTACACTTCAAATGTTTTGTTGTGACATAAGACTGAAGACGGACATTAATTTTCCAAGTGGGATTCCATGAAAGGTATTGCTAAATAGATTTGTTCAAGCACACTGAAACACTTGTTATGGTTCCTGTATCAAAACTTAACGCACTCTGCGTCAAATTAACAAAATATTTTGTAAACAAAACATAACATAATGATGATAAATCAGTGCAGTATTTATTTAGAGGTTTATTTATTGTTACATGCTTATATTTGTCAGTAGATGGTTGTTTTTGATCATATAATTTCCTGTTATTATTATTGCTGAAGGAAAAGGCGGCCAAATGTTTACATTTCAAATGTTTTGTTGTAAGAAATTAGTAAGTATTATTAAACGGGTGTTATATCGAAATTGTCGGTGTTAAGCAAACTGTGATCAAACTTTTTTAGAATTTTGGAACTTATTCCTGTTTTTCTAAAAGATTACATAAGTTCAATTAGCCATCTAGACCAAGACGAGCATAGTAAAAATATCATGAATACAGAAATTAATTAATTAAGCTTAATAATAACTTCTAAAAATTATATGAAAAAGATGTTATAATTTCCACAAAACTAATAATAAATCAAACCAAAGACATACAACCTTCCAAAAGAATTATGGTCTGTTTTCTTTAATATATGTATAAAGTAAATACGAAGTATCCCTTTCACCACGAAGTAGATATTATAATTTTAATCTTTAAGAGTATATTAAAGTACAAGTGGATATTAAGGTCTTTAAAACACGTGCAATTTTTTGAGCACGACGGCGCAGCCACTATTTTTTATTATACCTACACTGCGAAATAAATAATAGAAAAATTAATGTAGATTCATTTTACAAAGTAATCTCCGAATTTCATTTTTAATCGGTAACATAGAGACGGTTAGTTTTTTTTTTGTTTAGTTGATAAATACCTGTGTATTTATTATTGTTTAAAATTGGTTGTTATCTAAGCAACTTTGAAGCACTAGTGTTTTAAAGGCTCGCTTCCTCGGTTCAAAAATAGAGATTATAATTCAAATATAATAAGAAAGCTTTTATTTAACTTCACTCGTGATTGTTAGGGTCAAATCTTGTAATCAACTTTAACATACTTCCCGATAAGCTAGATAAATTATAGTTCCAGGCTAATGAGCTAGCTAGGAGATGCCTAGCATCCTCGGGAAAAGTTGAGCATATCCACCACTGACAAATGATAAGGACAGTGTCAACTGATAATGTTCCAAGAATATAAAACCAGAGAGTGGCCTATCATACCCTTAAATTCTCTTGACTACAGTAAGGACTTTGCTTGCATCATTGTAATTTGCGAAGCTAGGTACCATTCCAAATAAACCGACCTCAATAACTGACATGGTTGCTTTTTTCAGAAAATTTAATAACATACGAAACAGGTGATTTGCAACTTTATTTTTTTGTTCCATTGTAGTTAATCAAAATATTTGCATTTATGTGTATTCATCCTGTTTAACGATTTGAATATTTAAAAGATATCATTGCTATTACAACTTTGTTGAATGATTTCGCCTTTATAGACTTAATTAAAGTATTTTAGAATTTTCTTCTTACTGCTTAGTTGCTTTAATACATTAAAGTTCTAAAAAAATATTGGCCTCCCCTGAAAACCCATGAGTATTCCATAAAAAATATGTCTGGCTCCTGCTTTTACAATGATACTCTATTCATTTCCAAAATAAACTGGAAATTTAGTGATCTATCCTAACCTCTTTGGAAAACAATACCTATTATGGTTCTATTTTTATTTTGGAGCGAAATGTGAAATAAAAAAGTTGTTTCAAATTATAATGGTCCGTCCAAATACAAGATTTCATTTGAATGTTGCAATGTTTTCGAAATTAGTGAATTTTTAGTAAAATACTTGTCGGTGTTTGCCAAATTTTTTATTTTATTTTTTATTTTCACAAATAATACATGCTGTAGAAATTTGGAATCTACGTGACATATCTGCATTAAAAAATAATTTTTAAAATGTAACTGTTGAGCAAAGATTTTTTTATTTTCTAGTACAGTGTCATGGAGACTGGAGTTCATATCGTTACGTTATTCAAAAATTCAGCGAGAGATTTCCCAATGTGTATGTTTCGAGAATGGCAGTTCATACACTTCACGCTAAACATCACTTCCTTCTTCGTTTTTATTGATTACGTTGCCCAATCATTCTCAATGAAAATTAAAACAATATCATCATATGGAACATGTCTCCTCCAGGACCGTTCAAACGGCACGTATAATGTATAGTATTGTTATTCACAATTGAGAAATTCTGCCTAAAGCGTTGCTATCAGGATAAATCACTACAAAGCCTGCTTGTGACAGAACAACACCGAAACCGTGCTTGAATATTACAATCGATACCCGTATTCAAATATAGTCAACGAGATATGTTATGCGCTTATCCCAATCGAAATTAGTCAGTTGTTTACTTGACACTCCTTTTTAAATTTAAATTTAACTATTTTGCAAACCACTGAAATTATTGAGTGAAAATTCATAGTAATGGTTCTACTTAGATAATTTTTTTAAATTTACGTATTAAGAGAAAAAAGTTATTGCCAATAACAAATGGTCACCTTAACTTGCTTTTTACGATTATCATTAGAGAATATAATATTATTCAGGCAGTTTCAAAACAAAGAATCCGTATAGGGTCTAGTAAATGATGTTCTTCAAAATTGTGCTTGTTTCCCATACCACTGATTCATTCGGCACCAAAATCAATAAGTCTGGAGTTTTTTGGAGTTTTTTATTTCTATTCAGACGAACACAAAAAATCAATATCGTTTAATTTTTGCAGACATCTTCATGAACGATGAAAATCCACGAACAGACACACAGGTAGACAGACACCACATGTACACGCACATCAGTCAAGCGAAAAGCAGATTTTTTATATTTTAAGACTATCTAGGATATAATTTTTCTAATCATATTTATAGTGTTTACGAAGTCAATTGAAACTGGTCAGTGTTAAAGCACAGGACCGTGCGCACTTAACTTGATATTTTGTTCTATGTATTTAACAATGGTATGGAGAATAGTAGTTGAAACTGTGCAGGCGAGTCCGAGACTGGCAATGTAATCAGCCTGAATGAACCATCTACAACTACACTGCTTTAAAGATAATAAAAAGGACAGGTCCACTAGCATAAAAAAAACTTGTGAATCGTTTCTCAGCCGTCAACATGGACTTGTGAAATGTGCTGTCAATGGCCTGGGTTTGAGGACGGGTGGGGACGATTGGCTGGCACCCGGGTATTCCTCAGTTCGATTGGTCGGTCGGTGTTTGAGTTATATCAGTCATTATTCCACGTGGACTCGATATTTCTCCAGTGCAGTGCGAAAAATGGTTTTCAGAACAGATTTATACCAAGTATTCCGCCTAATTCGGTAATTGTATTAGATAATGCTTCTTATCACTCGCGAATATTAAATAAAATACCAAACACCAGTACAAGGAAGACATTTTAAAATTCATGAGAGAAAAAAATATGGAAATTCCTGTAAAAGTTCCAATAAAGCGCGAATTACTGAAATGAATAAAAGAACAGAATTTCAAAAGGGAATATGTTATTGATAACTTATCCAATATACACGGTCATACACTTTTGCGGTTACCTCCGTACTATGCCTATTTAATCCTGTCGAGATGGTTAGAGCAACTTTAAAAGATCGTTTGCGAAAATGTAATAACTCTCCAACGTTAAGCGCGGTAGTGTAGTTGATCATACAAGAGAAGTAATAAATGACCTCGACAATGCTGATTTATGAAAAAATTGCGTTAAGCATGTAATTAAAAAAGAAAATCAATATCCAACACTACCCCCCATTGCGCCGATTATAATTCAACCGGATAATGAATAATGATTCCTCTTCAGAAAGTGAAGATTCGGACGTGTCAACTTTTAGCATTTAACTTTTTTAATATATGTTTTCAATACAAAATATTTAGTTGTTATATTAGGTATGAAGTTTACTTTCTTATTGTTACATTTCTTGGGATATATTTTATTTAGTTGGCAAACATGTTTAATTTAAGTTACTTTATTCTAGAGACATATCTTAATTTTGTATTTATTTATGTTTTATCTATACAAGTATTTATTTTTGTTGTACTAATTCTTTGCTTTGGTTAAGAAACTTACATCTTTATTTTTATTTTAGAATAAACTTATTTTTTTTTTTACTATTTAACATCCTTGCCCCTCGCCAATCTAACTTGTCCCATTCCCTCATCCCGACAAGGATATGTTCATACCTTCTCGTTGTTTCTTGCCGAGCAATAACAAATTTCAGTATAGTATGGGATAACTTTAACTAAACCCAATAAATTTAAATATTTAGACTAAAACTGATATAATACTTCAAAAATATGTTATTGTTTAAATGAACAAAAATATCCTATCTGATAAACAAAAGGTAATAAAAATTAATACAATTTTCAAAAAATTATAACATTTTTTTATGACAAGCATTTCTATTTACTTCCGCCCATGTACAATAAAGAGTTCCCGACTGTTTTTGCCGGCTTTTAGTTTTTATACGATTTCAATTGTGCTCGTACACACTTTACCAACTTAGTTGCTTTTTGGAACACTGACGTAAGAAGCCAAATGAGGTGTACCTAACATAACATCAAGTAGAAATGAACGAAAGGTGCTATCTTCGAATAAAGTTTTAGTTAAATAGGTATTTTTCGGCAACGCGCATCTACAACTTTTCTTAGCTATAAACAGAAATTAGGAAACATAAAAAGAATCTGAGACAAAGTATAGTACGTGCAAATCTCTAGAATCGAAAATACCACATACCAGAAGGACAGGAACAGCGATTTTATCTATATCGCTGCCAGATAGTTAATTGGCTTATAATGTATAAATAATTAGAAAACTGTTTAAGCTTTTAAACTAATAAATTTATAAATAAACATTAGTATATTTATGATTTAACAACGAAAATATTTCCCGGAATTAAGTTTTAGGAATAACTGAGACATGGGGATTTACCAAATAATAATTCAACAGTATGTGTAAAAATACTTTCTTATATCCAGAATTATATTATGTATCTTTTAAATTTTCCAGAATATCTAAAATTCACAATTAGCCTAGTCACTAGAGATATTTACCTCTAAACAAATCGAAAGCGGCTGTTCTTTGGCAGGTAAGCAATAACACTACGTAAGGTTTGCATGCTTTCCAAACCTACAATATTGAAGAAAAAAAATCGTTTACGTTTACCCGGTATATTTTCACACAAGCAATGTATCTGCATGAATTAGTGAAGTGGAGATATTGGATGAAGCGCGGTGCAAGGTTGCCCGCGCCCGAACGCGCGTTTTGCAGTACTTGGCACACGAAAAACCCTTTGCTTAGACAAACAAAATTTACGCAACTTAAGAAACTAAGGAATTATTTTAAAGTAGGAAGTCTCACCATTCTTATACATATAATTGTATTTTAATATAAAGCTATATAGAAGCAAATCATCGATATATAAAATACGGGGTGTTCGTCAGAGGGTGTGCCAAACTGGAATGGTGGGTAGGTGGGGCCATTTAAAAGTTAGTTAGTCCTAATGACTTCTATCCGAAATATCACCGTTCTTGAGATATTTTTTTTTTTTTTGAAAATTCCCCTAATATCAGCCTTTCAGCATGTGTAACACATTTTTTAATGGTTGTAACAGTTCAAAATAATTTTTATTATTTTCTGCAATATATCTGTGTTCTAGCAAAATCATATGGAACACTGATAATAAATGAAAAAAAATATTTTGAGCTAACAGAGTCTCCAGAATTGGTAGAGAGGACCATAAAATTCAACTTTCCCTTGTACTTGCAAAAAACGAAAAGTTATCAAGATGTTCAAATGCTTTCAAAAACTTCTCCCTTTAATGTCCTTTTTAACCGTATGCCACATGCAATAAACACTTTTTATATAACGAGTCAATTGGTGGTAATTTATTTAAAACGATATCTGTCTGAGTTATATTAGGGGGAAATAAAGTAAAAACAAACAAAAAATTTTGCTCAAATTGCGCTCCCCCATTTCTTATACATGCGCGACATCTTCATCGGATTTCTACCGTTGTTGTATGGAGTCACATCTCTTCTCTTATCGTTGCGAAAGCGGCGTTAATCCTTTCAATTAACTGGTTTTAGACGTGAATTTCTTGTGAGTACACAAGTTCTTCAGCGCGTCCCCAGACGTGGAAATCAAAAGGTGTCAGGTCTCTGGACCCTTAAGGCCATGGAATAGGGCCACGTTTACCAATTCACGAATTGGGAAACATATTATCTAAGTACTCCCTGACGGTTATACTGTAGTGGGCCGGACAACCGCCATTTTGAAAAACAATAGGCCTGTCTTCTTGAAAAATTGGCACTCCAGCCAAGTCATTCTGTAAGAAGTCCAGGTAATTATCATCATTTAGGTTACCCGGCAAGTAGTGCGGTCCGATAAGGGACCTTCCGATTACACCTGCCCAAATGTTCACATTGATTTTCGTTGAAATGATGTCGGCCTGATCATATGCGGATTTCCACTCTTTGTGGCCCAATGGTGTAAATTGTGTAAATTTACGATTCCCTCCCTAGTTAATGTAGACTCATCCATCCACAAAATACTTTGTAAAAAGTATCTGTCACCAACATCCGTATGTAACAAAAAACGACAAAATTGTATCTCTCCCATCGTCACCTTTATCGAGATGTGGAACAAATAATTAGGTTATTCATGAGAAGTTCTTATTGAGTATTGTACAAGATAAATTTCGATTTATTTAATAAAATAATAGATTACTTTGTTACTATTGAGTCGGAGAGCAAAATGAAAGTGAAAGTGAATAATCGTTAATAAATGTGGAGTGCAATGGAAAGCATGTCGTCCATTTTTACGAAGAACTGACCACACTTTCCATATGCTTACGCCTAACGTTGCAGCTACATTTCTTATGCTTCTGGTTGGATCCTCATCAAACGCTTCAACTATGTTTTCATTATCAGCAACAACATGCTATCTTGCGTGTATTCTGGGTTCTCGGAAATTTAAGTTACCTGTCTCCCGTAAACATCGGTAGGTATTTGAAAATGTGTTGCGACTGGGTAACCGTCTACCGGGATGCTGCATATGACAAATTCTTTCTGCTTCACGTGCAACACCATTGGCTCTGCCATAAGCCTTCATAATATCAGCAAATTCTTCGTTAGTGTACGCAGCCATTGTTACGATATCGAAAGATGCAAGAAATACGTTTAACAACATAACGAAAACAATTTCATTACGAAATTAACCAACACTAACAACAGCACTAAGAAAATTAAACGAAATAAAGTTAGTAAATGAGATAGTTTCTCGAGTCACAGACACATCCCCAGCAGAAATAGTCAATACTAAAATAGGGAAGCAGGCGAGTTAACGACCATCGTTATTTCTTATTGTTAGCGAAATATAGCGAAAATATAGGTTTTTCAATTTCAACTCTGTCTGTCTGTCTGTCGGTCTGTCTTTCTGTTTGTCTATCGATCTGTTGGTGCATTAACTAAAAAACTACTTGACGGAGAACAGTTACATTTGGAAGGTAGCTGACGCCACCGCCACCGAAGAAATGGTTAGACATTCGCTGGAAAATATACAAGGTGGACCGTCGAAAGGGAATAGATAATGGAAAATATTTCTTTTCACCCTAATTTAAAATTTCCACGATTCGTGACATTCTAAACCTATTTCAAGAAAAAAAAAATGAATTTTTTTATAAAATGGGCGATGGGAATTTTTATTTGCTCAAATTTAAAATTTCCACGTTTCGTGACATTCTAAACCTATTTCAGAAAAAAAAAAATTGAAAATTTAAAGTGGAAAAAGATTTCGAAATTTTGAAAATTTTGTATAAAATGGATGTAAAAAGAAATGTTTTCTTCAATTTTAAAATTTCCTATTTCAACGGAAAAATATTTGGAATTTTTTTTTAAGAAATTGAAAAAATTTTCTCCCACCATTATACAATAGATGATGGAAAACAGTTATCAGGTTTTCTCTAATAATAGGGCTAACTACATGGCGATTATAATTCTCATATGTCATCTCTTAATTAATAATTTTTTAGAGTAACCATCTTGTATGAACAAAGAGGGAAGTTCTGTGTAAATACATTTACCGATTTTTTATATTGTATGATATACTCCAGTAAATAGGCCGGAAAAAATTGCCAAATGTCTAAAAGTTTGGAAACAGCACCGATTTTTAAAATTCCTTCTGCGTTGTGTTCATTGAACCCTCAGAATCATTCATCACCACTAACACCTTTGCGGACGGATAGAATGGGGGAATTATGGAGGTTATAAGTCCCAAAAGTGACAAAAAAACTTTAAAAATGAAAACTTCGGCCTGAAAATCCCTACAGGAAGGTGGCTGAACACGAATTTGAGGTACAATTTGGGAAATTCGGAATAGCGGACAAGAAAACGGGCCACTTTCCAGAAATAATGAGAATGGTCATTTTGGCCTTAAGAATCTGTACTCGGGGGTTATCGAGGTCTCTGATTACTAATCTGATGTCCAAGAAGAGGAAATCAAAATGATGAGCCGGAAGTAGAGTCAATTTACCAGGTGTATTCTTTTCGTTATAACGCAACTACAACAGCTAATTGTCAGGTGTCCCACAATTATTGCATAATGCATATATTTTTTTTACATAAGCTTTACGATATTGATAAATAATAATAATAATAAAAGCTCTTTATTTCCAATATAAATATAAAAAATTAAATAATATACAGTTTCTGCAAAAAAAAAAAATACAATTATTGGAAAAAGCCGAAGATCAGGTAGTCATGCTCTGCATGACTTCTGTTTTCCATCTTAAGCTGTATTAAAAATAGGTTACTTCAAAAATGCGTTTCAATATTATATTGGTTGTTGACGTATCAGAATGAGTGTGGCAGTCTCCAGCCCCATGGTCACAGTACGAGTCCTATTTTAAAGAAAAACTGCAAATTTCCCATCCGTCTCTTTAAAGGAAATCATTTTGACTATTTTTGCATTCTAGTATGTGGAATTAATTAGTCATAAAATTTGAGGCGTTGGTTCTTAGCATATATGCTAAAAATGTTTCTGGAATCTTATTACTTATTACCTTGCTTTTCTCATATTCCCCGTCACCCCATCCACTCTTTAGTGGAATCATCTCAGTCAGATGTCATTATAATACATACGTAAGTGTACCAAATTTCAAGTGAATATCTCAATTTTATTTTATCAACCCCTTTAATAATGGAGTGGATGTGGTGGGGGATTTGAAGAATATAATAAAAAAATCTTAGACCCTGGCTCCAAGTGTATACACCAAATCTCAAGTTTCTGTACTCTTACCAGCCTGGTTTACGTATTTTCCCCTATTTACTTCTACTTACCTCCCACCCCTTGAGTGAAATCATCTCAAAATACAATCTGGTTTCAGATGTAGTTGTAATACATACGTATAACAAATTTCATCTGAATATCTCAATTTAATTTTATATCCCCCTTAATAATGGAGTGGGGGTGGCGGAAGGGTTGAAAAATGTTATGAAAAAAATATTAGGGTTTGGTTTTTAATATTTTTACTAAATCCAAATTTCTGTACTCTTACCAGCTTGCTTTATTTATTTTCCCTTATTTATCCCTAATTACGCACAAACTCATCACCGGAATCGTCACAAAATATAACCTAATTTTCCAACTGTGATTATAATACATACATGTATCAAATTTCAACTGAATATCTCGATTTTATTTGATCAATACCTTTAATAATAGAGTGGTGGGGGGCGTAGAAAAATATTATGAAAGGTCTGAGGCCTTGACTTCTAGTATATACACCAAATTCCTTTCTGGACTCCTACCAGCTTGCTTGAATTGTTTTTCCCTGTTTACCCCTATTTACTCCTCAACCCTTCAAAGGAATAACTTCAAAATTTAATCTAGTTCCTAGTGTACCACATTTCAAGTGAGCATCTCAATTTCATTTTATCAACCCCTTTAATAATGGAGTGGAGGTGATGGGGGGATGTAAAATATTGTTAAAAAATTTGAGGCCATGCTTCTAATATATACACAGAATCTCAAGTTTCTGTACTGTTACCAGCTTGCTATACTCATTTTCTATTATTTACCCCTCAACCTCATAATAGATACATGTGTATAAAATTTCAAGTAAATGTCTTAAATTGTTCCAAAGAAAATGTGCGGACAATAAAAGTTACAGACAGACAGACAGACAGACAGACAGAGCAACCGACCGACCGACCGACTGACCCTCTGATCGACCGACCGACCGACATACCGGCAGACAGAGAGAATTTTTTTTCGCTCAAATTTAAAATCTGGACGTTTCATGACGTTTTAAACCCATTTAAAAAAAAAAAAAATTGAATTTTGTTTCCAATCCACTACGTGGATGTAGAAGTAATTAACTGAAAAAAAAATGAATAAAATTTAGCTGTACTGTTATGGGTAATTGAACATCTTATACCAGTTGTAGCTTAAAGACATTTCCGACAATGAGTTTTTTGAGTATGACACTACTGTCCTACTTCACTGTAAGTATGGCACAATTTTTCCGAAGAATATTTTTTATCAATTTTCGAACAATTTGAACGCTATCCTACTGTAAAAGTTTGTTTCACAATTTTTTTTTTTACATCTTAGGGCGAGTGTGGCAGTCTTTAGCCTCATGGAATCATATTGAAATAAACTGAGTGCAATAATACCATACTCTAATAAATAATGTTACATCTTGTACAGTCGTATCTAAAAAGTACTTCTTCGAGTATGGCACCATTATTGCACTTCACCACATTGTGTCATGAATTTTCCAAAAATCCAAGTGCCATACTCCTAATCCATTTGTACTAGTCCAAAAAAACTGCTTTTTTACGGCAGTATGGGTACTACTTAGAACCGTCGAAACTGTATGGCACGGTCATTTTCGTGAATGACTACTTGAACATGATTTGTTGGAAAAATGAGCCTGTACAACAGTATGGCGGGCTATTAGCCCTACTCGATCAATATGGTATTTCGATTTCACCGAGTTTTTTTATTGATTGCCGCGAAATACAAGAACCTTTATGTAAATAATCTTTTGAAATCCGTAATTTTTCCGACAAGCTTAATTGATTATCCTGCGATTACGCCCCGAAGCGACATTTAGCGGTCTGGTTATAATTTTCGTTTCATTAATTATGATATTAGACCACTGAAGGAGTGCCATACTTGTATAAAATGGCTCGGACTTTTGTATCACAATCCCCCGGTCTATAAATGTATGCATTTGCTCCTCGAATACTGGAGTCAAAATAACTTTTTCGCTTATTTCTACCATGGCACATATAAGAGGACTAGTGCGCAGTCTCAACAAATATAAAAAATTTCAAAGCCACATCAAAACTGAAATTTTAGAAACATCTGATCACCTTCACATATTTCATGTAAATTTAATAACTAAAATAACTCTACTCATACGTTATGTCGAATAAATAGTGACCTGATGGTTTAAAAAGCATGAAAGCTCTGTATCCACTCTACTGCACAGAAAGGAGCGTATTGATCCGTTGATGATGGCGGTTCATATACCGCGGGAAAGGGCGAATAAGCCTAACGCGCATATGGAGAGGGTAAAGAGCCGAATAAAAAAGGACTGTAGGGATGGCTATTCAACAACTCTCAGACTTTCAGTGTAATGGTTGTCGACACAGGAGAGGTTTAATGAGTTTAACCCATGGTGGTCACTTGGAATAAATATATACGAGTGGGGAAATTAATAGGTAAATAGGGTAATATTAAAATAATAACATATTTAAATTAAATATTTCATTATGGAGAAATAGAAGGTATGTTACAAACGCCGATTAAAAATGTTGACTCTTCTATTTATTAAAGATGTGTCGAATCAAATAAGGATTCTTTTATGTTGTAATATAACACCAGACAATATCATATGTAATTGACTTGAGGTTGCCATATTCTAGATCAGGACAATTTTGATCACACTATTTTCTTCTCTTAATTACAAAATTAAAAGTACAGAATGATTTTGTGTTAGGTAAAGAGAAACAAGCCTACAGTCTATGGTGGAGCCCGAACCACTTCTTGGGGATAATTTTATAATTCAAATTATTTCCTGGTGAGCAGGGCTTGAACCTGGGTCTGTCATATAACACTATTGTACAATTACTTGGCTAAATCAACCCCCCCCCCCCAAAGTTTTTAATTTCCAGATGTATGAATCTGAAAATGTTAAGATCCATGAAAAAAACATTTTCACTTGTTGCGACATTTTATTTCCATTTAACGAACAATGGTATTCTCTGATAGGAAAAAAATATTTTTTACCTTTTAGCACAGTTTATATTATCTCTTTTTAGTGCATTCATTAAATAAAAGTTTTTTTTAATAGAGCTTTTTATATATGCATTTTCTTAGAGTTACTGTGATGGCAATTCTACCTACTGATAGGTTATAATACTTGGTTTATCAAGTTAGTAGCAGACAAATTTACTTCAAATTATTCTCTTTACCAATATAAAGAAAAAATTAAGGTAAATTCAAAATCTAAAATAGGCAAGCATGGGTATATTGTACAAGAAGTTAAAGGCAGTGGGAAGGTACATAGCCATATTAGTATGTTAATCTGTGGCAGTTATAAGGACAGGTAACTGTTTCCTTTTTGTTGCCTATTTATTTCTGTCACGGACGGAAACACGAAAACAATCTACAGGTCGTAGTTCGTAACGGATCAACTATTTTTTTATTGCTTCATCGGAATAGAACTCTATTAACTGTGTCAAAAGGAAAGTCTAATAGTGAACTCTTTTCTAAAGCTATGTCGATAAAACATGCTTTGCAGGGGTAAGTATATCAAGTGGGAAATTCTTTTACCTCTCGAAATAGATACCAAGTACATTCAGAATAAATAAAGATAAAGGATGGACAATACTTTTTTATTTGAAACTTCACTTAGAATTAACAGTTTTCGAGGAAATCACGTGAGAAAACTTAACTAGTGAACTCTTATTGGATAAAACAATATAGGGGGTGTGCATTTTTTGTATTACAAACAGTCTTAGATTGTTTAAATTTTATAGTCTTTATAACATTAATTTTAAAATAAACGTAGGTATCTAGAGATGCCTTTAGATTAATGATATAGACCAAGCTTCAGATAATTTTTTGCACCAAATTGAGGTAGATGTTGTTTTTTTTTAAGCGCTAGATATTATGATTCTGAATAAGTACCTTGGCGAATAAAAGTCTATCCTTCTTATTTCGTTACAGTCAAGAGAATTTTGAAAAAACAGTTCTCTTTACGATAACTTTTCTCTTTTGGAAATTTACAAAAAAATCTTTGAGATAATAGTTGTTGATAATAACGTTGTCTATCGATCTGTTTCAACCTGATTTCAAGATAGTGAAATCTAACCTCACAATTACAAAAGGAACAAAAACACCAGCCTACTAGTTTAAATTCAAAAATCTTTTCGAAAAAATAAGTAATTAAAATGAAAATTTAACCAATTTTAACTGAAAGTGTGCTCAAGAGATAAACTGATTTTGAAAATATAAGTTTTTTGCGTAATATATCCTCAAAAAAAATGAAAATTGGAAAAACTAGTATAATTTTTGGAATTGGGCACAAGTGTAGACGTTCTTAGGCTCAAATTGAAGATTAACATATCTATTTTCAAAATCTGTAAAAAAAATTAGCCCTCTCTTTACATTTTGAATGTTTTCAAATTTTTAAAATCGCTCTAAAATTCGTATTTTTTAAAAATGTAGGTTCTTTTGGAATCGATTATTAAATTTCATTGAAACAAATAATTGTAGAAAAAGTTATGGTGTAAAAAACTGTCTTTCAATGAGCTCGAAATGTTGTATATATGTATGTTCAAATTTAGTGATTGAATATTTTACCACATCCCAATATCCAATCATGCTAAAATTTTGCACACAACTTTGGTTCTGAAGACAATACATTATAGTAGGCATATTTAATATTATGGTAGATCAAATACCGCGGCCACCACAAAATGGCGGATTACCTTTTCTTGACAACAACAACAAGTCAAATAAAAAATTCCGGACAAAGGAGTAAACACGGCGCGAGACACCCAAAAAAAAGCCATAAAACTCGGCCATAAAAGTGTCAAAGCAGACGTAATTTATTGCGGCTCAGAACCGTACTTAAAATTATTGTGCCGTGAGTTACAATCTAATTAATTTAATGTGTGGTTGATAAATAAATAGTTATTTGTTACAGTGATAATGATAAATTAAAAAAAAATATTCTGTTTTGCTTGTGTTAAGATAGGAATAATATTTTATATATTGGTGGAGCATTGATGAATTTTATTATTCTAAATTAAAATTATACCAAATATTCTTTTGTTGCTCAGTTTCGCCAATAATAATTTGATATACCTATCGAATTATTATTGTTGCCTAGCAAGGACTACGAGGAGGTACGAGCAATTCTTTGCCAAAAAATGTGGGTTCAAAGTTAAGGTTATCGATATTATTAAAATGGGTCAAAGAAATAAAGTAAATTTTTAAATTCATTAAATAAAGAAAATATTGAATTTATGTCAATAACCCGTAATCTAATTAACCCAGATTAAGTAAATAAATAAAATTCTAGAAAACAAACAAATAATTGAAATAAATAAATTCAATTCTGGACAGCAAATAAATAACTATAAAATAAATAAATTCAGTTCTGAAAAGGAAACAAATAAATAATTATCAAATAAAATATGTATACATATAATACATAATATAATAAATAAAAATCACGTTATATTGCATTTGCGCGTATGTAAAACACTAATGAAACGATAAATTCACAATGTACACTAAATCAAATCACATGTAACATTTTATTTAAAACTCTAATCACTACACTCACTCAACACTTCACAACCGCTTTCTAAATCGGTATCATCGTCGGTATCTGAATCTACAGATATTATTAAACGGTCTTGATTAGGGCTGATGCTTTTTTCTAACTTCTCTTTTTCCAATTACTTGGTGTTATTTCTCCCACTTTAGATTTAATAAGGTCGACTACTTTGGCATCAAATTTGGTTAAGGTGTAATTTTTGCGAATATTTCTTTTCAACTGACTCCATATTAGTTCTATCGGGTTAAAAATGCAAAAATATGGGGGTAACCGTAAAACTGTATGTCCTTGAGCTTTAGCCATTCTATCAATCACATATTATTTTGAGAAGTTTTGCTTCTTAACAATTTCCAAAAGATCTTTCTTCCTAAAATTTTCTTCAAATTCCAAATTATGTTTTCGGAGAAATTCTTGAATATCTTTTTTCTTTGTTCCCGTATTTGGTATTTGTGTCTAAAACAATTACGCTGTTTTCTTCCATATTTGGTAGCAATGAAGTCTGAAACCATGCTTCAAAAATATCCGCAGTCATGTTTTGGAGATAGAGTCAACGTTTGATTCTTCTATTTTTTTTTCACTTAATTTGAGACCATTATGCACCCATCCATTTTCTGATCCACAATGTACAATTACTAATCTGATTCCTTTATTTGCAGGCATATCAACTTTACATTTCTTTGAACCATCTATCCAGCCTTTTTTCACTGTATCATGGGTATCATACCAAGTTTCATCTAAATAATGAATAGGTCGTTGTTTATTTCGAAATTTTTTTATATTTTCCAAATATTCATTACGCCACTGCACAATTCTGAAGCTTTCCATAATACCTGCCCTTTTATTAATAATGTTGAACCTAAATCCTATCTTTATTATCCAGCGCCGAAGTGTTGCTTGACTAACTGACACTGCACCATTTGTTTTCAGTTCCATGTGTATTGATTCCACCGTTGGTACCTCATTTTCCATATACTTGCTATAAATTAAATCTCTTAAAAATTTCACCATAGACGAATCTAATGCTCGTGCTGCTCCTTTATCCGATCTAGCTTTTTGATTAGGTACCACATCCTTAATTATTCTATAGATAGATCGTTCTGAAATTTCTGTTAAGTAGGCCGTTTTTTCCACGGCTCCTTTTTCACCTTCACTTTCCTTTATATTTTTATAAACGTTTAAAACTACTTTTTTAGTATGTTCGCATAAACATTGTCTAGAACTTTTCTCTGTAATTTGCAAGCCATTACCATTTCCCTTATCTTCGGTAAATTCTCTGCTGGTGCTAGGTTGAGGATCTTCCCAAGGCCTGAACATTATCATAATATTATTTTACCAATCACTAAAAAACGGAAAACACTCGAATATTTCACCATCCGCCGGAATATTTTTACAAAACTACATAAAATGCGCTTAAACAAAGAACAATTTCACTTATCTGTTAAAGTATTATACATTCTAGGCACTCACAATCAAAATAAAATGTAAACACTGAACCACACACTGTATTATTGTATAAGCACATAAGCTATATATTCTAAATATAACACAACTTGCTTGCCGTTTTACAGCATTATGTAATTATATGTACGTGTGTAAAAAATTAAGTAAACAGTAGTGACCGTTAGATCGTAAAATATTTTAGGAGTGAGTGGCGTAATTATTAGAAATAATAACTGATACTGGCGAGTTTCCCTCAATTTCTTATTTTAATCCATGCCCCGCTCTATCCTAGTGGTAATAGGCGGCAAAGCTTTGAAATTTTTTATCTGACTGAGAAATGTGAAGATTACTTTAAATGAAAGGTGCATTACCTATTTATTTACAACTTCCTTGATATGGGTATCAAATGAAAGAGTTTGACAAGAGTATACGAAATCATGTCATTTGAATAAAAAGAAATGAGGCAGACGGGAAACTAAAAAGTAAAAAATAAAAAAATTGTAAAACAATGTTTTTTTAAAACTGAATTGCACTAAAAAATAGAAAATCATTTTTATTTAGTAATTAAATTATAAACTGATGATGAAATAGGAAACCATTGGACGCTCATAAAGTATTGCTGTTTATTATATTACAACATACTATTCATAACGTTTTATCACAATGCTAATTGTTGATATAGGAAATAGATTGTATTTTATGAGAGTCCAATGATATTCTTTTTCATCATTTTGTAATTTAATCACTAAATAAAAATTATTCTCTACTTCTTGGTGCAATTCAGTTTTAAAAGAAAACCATTTATTTCAAAATTATTTTGGCTGTAAAAAAATAAACAGGAGAGATTATTATTGGACAATCTAGGTACTTATTCAAAGTCATCGTATCTAGCAATTAAAAAAGTGCATCCGTCTACCTCAATTTGAAGCAATTCGGTCTTTTTCGTCTATGACGCTTGGTCTAATAGTATAATTTTTTTTTTGGCATACACTGTTCTTTTAATTTAATACAGTTTACCTCTCCGTTTCTTAAATATTGATAAATATTTTCCTTTTGGAAAGTCTTATATCTTTCTGTACAGCTAATCAAATGTACTCCTCCTTTTATTGCATAGTTTTATGTCTATAATATATCGTCGGAATAAGTTAAGAAGATTGAAAAGAAAAATGGATGTTATTCAAATATGATTTATTATGATTTATTTTGAAGGTCCACATATTGCACTTAAAATAAATAAATAAAATAAAATGTAAATTTCATTTTCGAGCCACAAACAATATTGAGATTCAGTTGTTTCGGGGTTCCAATAAAATGCAAATAGCGCACCATCATGACGCATGATGAGTGTTCCAAGAAAACATCAAACGGGCTGGGAGAAAAATTGATATTTATGTTTCCATAAAACATTTGATCGCTTCTCTATATGCACTATTTTTGTGGTGTTTTGTATTTTGTGTTTATAAGAATATTATTATGTACAATTTTCTTACAATAATAATGTTAATAATTACTTCTTTGTGAATTACTTCATAAATTTGACACAAAATATAAAATATGCCAACATATAATTGCACAATCACCTCGCCAACGATCAGTTTCAATAAATAATCTTCAGTTGATTAGTTCTGCCATAAGTCGATTTTAATTATAGCTCTTTGAAAAGATTTCACTCAACAAAATGGTACCATAATTTATTGAGTTCCAACATTGCATTTAACTAAAACATTGTGGTTTGGATTTTCATAATAATTAATTTTTAACCATGACGATCGTTTTGCCTAACGGATAGGTTTCATCAGATGGTGAGTTGATAACTAAATTACAAACTGGAAACTTTCTCCTTAAATTCTGAATGTCTGACAATTTCATATTAGCAGCATTTACACGAGAAGTTTTAACCGCGCGAATTTGGAAACGCCCGTTCAATCGCGCGCGTATAACCTTTCATGTAAATGCGGTTGTAAACGTCCAACAGCCAGGACCAGGGGAGGTCTGCTGACTTCGCCTACACCGTCTGCATTTGCAGGTGGGGTAGTCGTAAAAGGCCCCAGGCCCACCGCTTACGAGGCCGGTCCAGGTCTACAGCGATGATTGGGGCAAAGAGCTCAAAGCTCGACCCCTAATCATCCGAGGTCGTCATCAAAGTCAAGAATATTGGCGCGGTTGTAAACGACAGGTTTAAGCGAGTGATTTGTGGCGTTTTAAAAAGAGTGTTTGAATTTCACAAATTCTACGCGTCGAGCTAATAACGAGTGATTGAACGCAGTTCTGCAATTACCCGGTACTTTTGCTCGCGCAATCTATTTTTACAAATTTGCGCTCGTTCATTCCTAAGCATTATCGCACGTTCCTCAAGAACGCGGTTAATTTCTCCCGTGTAAAGATCGCTATTAGCTTGTTTAGCTTATAAGCTAAAAATGCTTAGCGAAATTATTGTTTGAACGGTTGAAGTTATCGAGGCATTTTTTTATTGTTTTCTTTACACAGTACTAATTAATTAGTACTGTGTGTTGAAATATCTTGTGAACGGCGGAAGATATTGAAATAATCATTCCTTCACAGCTTTTAATGTTTTAACGCTATATAGTAATAATATTTTAGAGAGACGAATTGCTATCACATTTTCATCTCATCTGTTGAGCTTGCAAAAATAGAAAATAGATCATAAATAAGAGCCCTGTTTTATTTTCTAAAATACGTTTTCTAGAAAAATTGGCCTTCCAAAAAACATATTTATAGTGGCGCCAATAAGTCTAGTCAGTAGAGCAAAAAATAAGTGGCATGCTCGTCAAAGGATACTAGCTGTTATGTAATACTTAAGTGGCACCTCATTCTACTATATAATCCCACATAGTGTAGAGATATTTTTGAAGTTTTATCCGCCTACCAAAGATGAAAACCACGACTAGGTCATTATGTGTAATTGCTACAATCGATCAAACGGAATAAATGTTTGAATATGTGTCTTTATACCTAATAATTTGTTCAACTACTATGAGTTTCGCGAAGTGGCATAAACAAACATTAATCATGCCAAAGCTAACCGCAATTAGTGGCGTCACATATATGTTTTTAGGTATATATAAATTAAAAACAGTATTCATATTTCATAATATAAAAAAATTAATATAATTAAATTTGTTTCTACACTCAACAACAAGAAAATGTTTAATGGCACGCATAATTTTCTTTAGGAGTGGAATAAACATAAACATCTCGCATAGTAGACGACCCCCAAATCCAAACCCTCTCATGGGCTGTCCGTAAAGGGGTTACACTTTTGAAAGAACGCAGACAGCATCCATCAATCATCAACATTGCTAGCGTCGGTGCTGGGAATCGAACCCAGTACACGTTAGGCAGTCTGACTAGACGCTTTGCCGACTGAGCTACCGTGCTGGAATACCTACAAAATCTGACATCAAAACTGTAGAATGTTTGATGTTTATAAAAATTTACACAAATTTCAACCATTCCAGTTGTTCTTATTGCCCAGCAAAGACCAGCGTGGAGGCGTGAGCATATCTCTTGCCAGGAATGGATGGCGACAAGTGTGTTAATTAGCGGGTAACAAGTTAAAAATGAAAATAAATTAACAAACTTGCAAGTTAAAAAGAAATAACTCTTCTAGCAACATAACTAAACTTTCTTGTTAAAATAACATTAATTATGTTAAAAACAAAACTTACCAAAGTTAAAAATGAATAACTGTCTTACTAAGAGAAATAAATTTTCTTGTTAAAATAACATAATTAAAAACGAAACTTAACAATAATTTCCCACAATTTTCTCACAATCATTACACGCACTATCACAGGTTACCGCACTACACTACACTATCACCGGTTACCTCACTCACTCATCACTGTCACTGTCACTATCGCTGCTGGCTCCCACATTTATAATTATTGGCTCAAATACTGCGTCAAACCGAATATCCGTATCCCACATTTTTTCAACTATTTGAATGTGCTTTATGCATTTTCGCCAATATTCAGCTGAAACTCTCTTTAATGCACTAGATAGAAGGCCTTTTTACATATTTTAATTCAATGGTTCTATTTTCTCGTGTAACATTCTCCTTTACTTCAGCCCAAATAAGCTCAATGGGGTTGATTTCACAGTGGTAAGGCGGCAGTGGCAATACCTCAATATCTTTAGCTTTAGCCATCTCATCTACATTATATTTATCTTATGTCGGCGAATGCTGTTTCGCTAAGGTTAACAGTTCGGCTTTAACCGAAGCACGATCGAATGAGATACCTTTACCATCTAACTATTTGCGCTTTTCGCCATGTATTGGTTGGTAATTTTCCCAGTAATCGGCTGTGGTACAGGGAGTTATCCATAATAACGACAGATCCGGGTTCTATCTTTGCGAGAATTTTTGACAACTATTCCTCGAGAACATCCCGCATTCGTGTCCTCATGATAAATTCCACTATTTACATTCCTATCTTGCCAAAATTTCGTTACACTATGTCCTTTATTCAACCACTCATTTAAGTAATTACCCGAATATAATTTCATTGTCAACAAATAATATCATCTCTCTCAAGTAGGAGGTTATTCCTCTTTCCCTTTGCAAATAAAACTTCATATCATGTAAACATTTTTTAAGCGTCGATTTGCCCATTTTGGGTATATCTTTATCTTCATTCAAGAACTGTAAAATTTTGATTACACTAGGGATTTTATTGTCATAGAAAAATTTATGATCTTTACGTCGAATTCCAATTTAACCAATATTAGCCATATTAACTAAACCTGTTGATCCCGATTTCTGTATCATCGGATAATCTTTCTCCAATGCATGATATACATTCAAAATAATGTTCTTCTCTTTGTACCCAAATGGAGAATTTTTAGGGGTATGAATTTTTATTACTTCTTTTGAACTACCAGGAACCGATTCCATTTATTCAGATTTGAAAATATTACGAATATTACGATATCGCACAATTACATTTATTTTCCCTAAAGCACTAACAAAATAAAATATGAAGGCACTATAATACAGCAAATACGTAATTTATTAACAACAAATTAATACCGCAATTCATAAACAAAACTAAGAATATTTCAAACAAAATAAAATTTTAAGGCACTATGATACAACAAATGCCTAATTTGTAAATAACAAATTAATACCGTGCGATTCATAAACGAGCACAATAACACTGATTGTGCGGAAAGCTGAGACAAACAAATATGCGTAATTGCCTCGTGATCGCGACGTGTTCCGTCCCTATTTGTTGCATTTTCAAGAGTTTCCCAACAGTGTTTTCGACTTCAGTTGTATGTAATTCTCGTAATAGTGTATTTACATTTGTTCTTCGACTTGTGAATTGTTTAATTTCAGTTATTGTATATTGATGAGGACGTGATAATTACGTAGTGTTACAATTGTATTGTTATTGTGTTTTGAGTTTTAAACTTATTAATTTTAGTTATTGAGTATTGGTAATAATTTTACGCATGAAGGCTCTGGTGAACTAAGCGCACATGAACAGAGCATGTTTTGTCTCAGAGCTCGGCGAACAGACTTTTTCCGTGTAACGGACAAATAGATACTGTTGCCAGATATAAGCATAATATTTGAAATTTGAATTTCGCAAATCCGCACGCCCCTGGCGCTACTGACTAGACATAAAGGCCCTCGTATAATATTAAACGAACCGACCCGAGACGTATTATTATGCAGTTGAATAAATAAATTATTTTTAACAAACTAAAAACACGAATGTTGGAGGTGATGGAGGGAGTGGCAGATGCCATACAAAATTGAGGCCTTGAGTTCTACTCTATACATCATATCCTAAATTTTTAGGCTATCATCAGCTTGCTTTATTGATTTACCACTGTTTATCCTCCAAATATAAAATCTCGGCGTTTCATAACGTATTTTTAAAAAATAAAAGTTTTTTTTTCTTTACGATTACCATACTAATCTTGCACTAAAAAACAAATGAATGTCAATACTTAATAATAATTATTATGTTAATGAATGTAAAAGAGTTGTGCACCAAAGGAGCAAAATTTTCTGTTTTATTAGTATCTTGAGTGCGCCACGTTTTTACGTTTATTGACAATAATAATTATTATTAATATTATTTTATTCTTTTTGGTGCATTTTTTAACACTTTCATGTGGTTTTTAACAGCGTGTTTACATCTTTTTTCAAATTATTTATTTATTTTTCTCTCTCTCGTTTCGTCCCAGTTAAATTAGTATGCTTGGTTTGTCCGGAAGCAGTACCACAAATCATATATATAAATCAGATGTGTCACTTAATAAAATTCCCTACCCATAAATGACAAAACCTGTTCTTCATCTTGAACCTGCCATTTAGAATTCTTGAATTTCGACTAATAATTTATAATCTACGACCTCGAAAATCCCGCATTTTTACATGAACCAGACCAGATATTACAAATCTTATCCGCCATTTTATAATCTGCAATCTCAAGTGTTCCAGTTGCCAAATTTCAGAGGTATCGAATAGTAAAATAAAATCATCAAACGCCATCAAATTATATTGTCCCAGGAACCATATAAGTATGAAAAATTTCAAGTCAATATGACATGTGGAGGTGGGTGAAATTTGAGTTGTAAGATTTTCTTACATACAAACTTAGAAAGTTAAAGATTAAGCTAACAAAGACTTGATTTATTTATTTATTTTAAGCAAATATGTACTGTGAATTAACATTATACATGTATATTTTACCATTCACTCTACCTTTAAACATGAACCTAGTGTCTGACTTTTCAGTTTTCAGTCTTATCCTCTGAAAATAGTGCCTTAGTATTAGTTTTATAAACCATTAAAATTTGAGAAATTTAGTATTAATTAGCATAATTTATGATAAAATTTGTTTTATTTTTTACAACTTTTATGCTTCTATTTGCTTCACAAAATTATTAAGTACTTTATTTTGTTTATGTCCTGACTATGATTTAATTTAAGTTTCTATTCATAAATTTTATTTGGCATATTTGTTTTAAGCTATATTAAATGCCCTAATCAAAATACTAGTTATACTAATTAATAATCATGTTACATTAAATATTGTATAGTAAATTCGAGTCTATTAAAACAGATTCTATTATATCTATTTGCTTCGCAGCTTTGGATGATCGTAAGAGCTTCTAAATGCGGTATAGTACGCTGTTTTCAGTAGCTACTAATGCCCTCGGTGGTATTTCTGAAAACTAGAAACTTCAGCTGAAAGCTTTCAGATGGCGACTTACTCATCTGAATTAAAGCTTTGTATATTTATGTTTATTACGTACGTGGAGAAAGTCTTTCATTTAATTACTATACATACATAAATTGTATAGTATTAGATTACTTTCGAGTTTATACTATATATGTAAGTATAATTACCATGATTTCACAGGAATTTTTATGGTAATTATAATAACCAATATTCAAATTTGAAATACAGTGGTTTATTTACGATTCTACGTTAAGTTGTACCTATATTTTGTATAAATAATTACACATATCATTCGTAATTTTTTATAATTGATCAAATTATATTTGACAATACATTATATCGTAACGTTTATAATGCATTTACTTTTAAGTTTTACTAAAAAATTTCTTGCATGGAAAAATGTAAAGGTTATCAAGAAAATGCAAATCTATCACACTTTTTATATACGGGGTGTCTCACTTTCTATTAGCAGAACTTCAACTTTAATTAGGTGTCATTTCAAGAATGCAAATTCCCGTAAATATGGATCACTGGATTTGTAAACAAAACTGTTTCTCCCTTTAATTATAGAATTGCTCACGATGAATTCATCAAAGTGTATAGGTCACACTTGGCCCTTTTTTACCTAGGAATCTATAGTCTAACATATTTCTTGTGTTGTATCTTAAATAATTATTCGTGCATTTAATAAAGTATTTTAAAAACAGGTTTCTTTTCATTTCTGCGTTCATTTGGTAATATAATATAAAATATAATTTAAAACTTCTTATTTGTAACGAATAAATTAATTGAAATAATTTAAAATAATTCATTCGAAAATGTTTCTTGGGTTGAGGTGAACTATTTCTTATTTACTATTTCAATTATTAAAATGTACATATAATTAATTTGTATTTACATTTAAAATGACGCTCTATTTGAAAGGAAATTTAATGCTCTACGACCTGCTTTCTTATTACAAAACTTAAGGGCTTAGGTGCTAGAAGGCGAAGTTTGTCGAATAGCGTGTAAAAATAGTATATTGTGTATCTAATAGTAAATGCAATACATTCCCGGACGACGATGTTAGCCGAGGTGTTAGCCGAGGCAAAGAAATATCGATGTTCGGGAATGTGCTTTTACTACGAGGTACACATACTGTTTTTTCTGAAATCGCAATCAATATTATTATAAATTAAGGAATTTTTATAAATGCATGTAGATTAAACCGGTATGGGAAAATTACCTACTTTCCTGGCCTAGGACGGAAAAAACTTTCCCGTACTGTTTTCTGATGGTTGCTTAGCAACGGACTAAAATAGTAGAATAGGGTATTTTGGGATCTGAAAGTGCGCCGAGAAAGTAAGCATTCTTGACCGATTTCAGAAAAAGTGTTTTCTTATATTTGTGATTTTGCTAGCGGACAACTTTGTTCAAAATATAATCGAACGTATTAATGTTCATTTTCATGTCTTCAAAAGAGTGCTGCTGCCTTAAATCATTATAGAGATGTTGAAATTCACCAAAATTCTTTCGCTTTTTGTTAATGGGACGTATTCGAAATTTTCGTTTCTTTTTGTACATATATCACTTTTTAAAGTTAAACTCTAATATAATATTTTCTTCGTTGGTAGATCATGTTAATGAAGGATTCCTGTTGAACTGTTGGATGCCCACAGACAACTGACATGATACTAAAGATCTACGCAGACCAGGCTAGGCGGTGTGCGATGTCCGATGTGCGAAGGGCGATATGCGATGTGCAATGTGCGGTGTGCGGTGCGCCGATGGCCATGCACAAACACGGTGGACGTACTTCTTTTAACTTATTTTACCCTGAGGAGTGCTTCACAGTCTAAGTTGGCACCATAATAATAAAAATATTTAATATTAAAATTATTTACAAAATGACAGCGATGAGTATCCCGTAAAATGTGCAATAATTATATGAAAAGTTAAATAAATTGGCAAAGTATATAATGTTTATCATAGTTAGTATTACTTGGGTAGTTTAATTAAAGTAAAATAAAATGTGACAGAGGTTTATTGTGAATAGTTTATACAATAAATCAAGTCTTTTCTGCTCCTTATTAGAACATTTTTATTAAAATAAGTAGAATTTGCTCTATCAAATTATTAGAAGCATTTATTTTACTTAACTTGTTTGTTTGTTAACATGTTTAGGTGAAATAGTGCAATCAAAATTTCGACTGTTCTAATTACGCTAAAGTTTTTTGAATTTTGCATGTGTGACGTCCGGTGACAATGCAATATAATATATCCAATACCATTCTAAATCCAATGTGGCAGACGTCTCAAGATGGCGGATCACCTCTTTCTTCACAATCCCCTTGATATGGGTATTAAATGAAAGGATTTAAAGCAGGCGAGGGGGGATTGGGCGTGTTCTTCCCCCGGCACTGAGTTTTTGAGGGAACACGAATTCCGTTCGTCCGTCCGTCCGTCAGTCTGTCCATCGGTCTGCCTGTCCGCATGTCTGTCCGTCTGTTACGTTTCTTGTAAACACGATAACTTAAAAACGAAAAGTCTGATTGTATTGAAATGTTGACACTAAGTTAGTGTTAGCTAGAGGAAGAACTCTATTGTTTTTAACAATATGGATCAATAAAGAAAAAAGTTATTAATTATTTAAATTTAAAACAATATACGTTTTTTAATGCTTTGTAATTAAACACAAAACTGATATTATTTACAAAGAAAACTGTGAAGAGTATCCTGTAGAATGTGCAACAATTATATAAAAAGTGCAGTAAATCGACGAAGATTATAATGGTTAGGTTGTTTGTACTTGTATTTTCTACAATAATCGACTAAATTTCTATCGAAATAATTATTCTATTCTATGACAAATTGGTAATTGTGTAGCACACTCGAATAAATTATATCGAGCAGCGAGTGGTAGGGAGCCCAGTATATTATTACGCAAGAGCCCCGATTTTCTCTCGGCGGCCCTGCGATTTAACGAATAAAATACGATAAACTATGCGAAGTCATTCTAAATCTAATATGGCGGACGCCCCAGGATAGCGGATTACCTTTTTTTTCGCAACCTCCTTGATGGGTATCAAATGAAGGGGTTTGATGAATGAAATGAAATGAAACCGAATTTGTAATCAAAAAAATTTTCTACGGCGTAGATTTAGAGTAAATCCCGGTTTTTATTGCAAACATACGGCTTTTGGCAGTAAAAACGTGAATTTACTCGAAATCTACGCCGTAGAAAAATTTTTAAATTGAAACTTCGGTTTCGGCACCCAAAAATACACAACGAAACATGAGCTAGATCGCCAGATCACAACTTTTTTTGTGTAAACCTGTGTTATTTAAAAAAATATTTTTAAATATAGGCTTTTTTAAAAATATATCTTTTTGTACAGTTTTATTGTGCATACTTATTTCACATATTATATTACGTATTAGTAAATTGCGTGTCTATGCAGATAATATTGTTTGTCGTTAATCTTCATGATGCCTGTACTTAATCAAATAAACAGATTATTGAACGCAAAAAATCAAGCATAATATTATGTGATACTGAAAGGGATTATTGTATATTTTCTTACTTCCTATACGAATCTCTAACGAGCATAAAGAAAACAGTTTGCATAATGAAGTTACCTGATTGAAGTCCGTATGCACATGGTACACGATGAGGATGTATTAAGGTTAACTTAGTGTATTATGCACTAAAGAAAATTAATTTCATTATAAAGTCGTGATATAAGAACAGCTTCGTTTATCAATTCGCCTGTTTCACTAAAACAATTCCTAATATATAGGTTGGTCTAATGTTAGACATTAATTAATCACTTAAAGCGAACCAATATCTCTTGGTCCTAAAGGAGTGTGAAATTGCCTGTGAAGTAGTTTCCATATCAACCCGTGTAAAAGTTACACTCGAATAATGTGATTTGGAGCACGTTTCGCTAATCATGTTGGCATCATCTGAATATTTAAGAATGTTTTTATATTTATCTTCTACTAACGGCACTGTTAGATAAATGCAACAATAATGTTATTTGTCATATCTAAATTACTTCCAGATACATGTAGTGGACATCCGAATGAGATGATTTCGTTCGGGTGGAGAGGGGGGGGCTGGTTGGTAAATAGGTATATTTTAGAAGTCAACAGCTTTTATTACTAATTATTTCCAAATACTAGAGCAAATATTGTCAGCATGCTTTCCTTCAAAGGTACTTGGATAGGAAATTTGCAAATGGAAGTAGTGATTCCTTAGGAAACGGTTTTATTGAAATAGTTTCCAAAACATCGATTTTGGTTTAAGCATAAATTACAGCAAAATGAGAATTATACTTGTAAACCGAACAAATGATAACAGACACGTTAAAGATAGGTGACTGCGAGCTAGTAAAAATTGTGGTATATCTTCTAGCCTTTGTGGATGTTATTAACAACTGCGAGTATGAGGATCCATCTAATAGAAATATCGGTAACTTGTCAGTTGAAAAAAATTAGCGTGACGAAAATATCACAATACCCATAGATGACAGACTTGATACTACCCTAAATTCAACACCTTTCTTTACACCTCTGAAAGATGGATTATTACGGAAGCAGACAGACGGATTATTGATACCTTCGAGATGTTGGCCTGGAGATGTTTGTTGCGAATTCCCTGGATAGCCCATTGCACTAATAGCTCAATTCTGGGATAGATATGTCCTAAAAAATTATTCTCCAACTTCGTATTCTCCCGAATCCTCTCATTTTTTGACCACGTCAATCAAAGAGAAAATAATATAGTCTTGCAGATCACCATGGCAGATGACAGGCTGCCGTTAAATGTGTCATACAGCAAATGCAGACCAGGTTGTGATCAGGAAGAAGAAAGACAAACAAAGATATGAATTGAATTTTCTCTAATGTTAGCTGTTAACATTGTGGATTTTATTATTAAATTATTATGTCCTTAGTTTAAGATTATAGTGACAAGCTATTTGAGATTTTATATATTTTACATACTAGTTTTTGACTCAGGGATATGTTCAGCTTGGGAGTAATTAAAACATATTAAAAAAATACCGATACTATATATAGTTACAACAAACATTTCATAGAGTAATGGGGTTATTTCACAATTTATGTTTATGTTAAATGTACAATCAGGAACACTTAAAAACTCAATATATTTGGGAAACATTTTTTTGCAGCTAAGTGTATTTTTAAATTTGGTTTGTTATTTGAAAATATTAGTTCCTGCCAAGAGTCGTGACGTGCATGTTTTCGCATGCGCAATATAGCGTAGATGAAATATCTGTGTGGCAGCACTGAGTTTCAAACTTCACTAAGAAAAACTGGCAGCTAAAGTAGCAGTGTAGCAGTTAAGATACTTTTTTCTGGTGTTCTGTTTATTTTGCGATTTTGTTTTGTTAATTTTTAAGACGTGTATGGAGTTATATAAAATCAGTTGCTTTATTTTTGCGTCATTAAGTGATATAATTTTGCGAGTATTGTTAAAAACATCAGATAAGTTTCTACCCCAAGAAAATGTTTGTACTCATTTTAATTATATTCAAATATTATGTTACTACAGAAATGGACTGCAAAAAGTGTTTTATATAATATGTACATATGTATATACATATTACGAGTTTATCAAGTATCATCAATAGATATGTTTTATTTCTGTCAAGAAAGCTAACCTCACATTTTTCACGCTGTTAAACTCGACACTGAAATAGTCCACATATTTCTCAAAGAATTCCTGAATCATAACGCACTTCACATCAGGTAAATTTTCAGTTCTAGCTTTAACGAAATTAGGCTCCATAATGTAACAATTAGTAAAAAATGGTGAACTAACACAAACTACAATAATAAACACAAACACAAAGCAAACTGTCCTACGCGTGACTCTTCTTCTACCTCTTTTATATTGCCAGTGAGGAATCTTAACAAAAACAAATATTCCTAAATTTAGTTGTAAGCCGTGACGTCAGATGTTAATAAAATTTGAAATTATTGACGATTTATGAATAATTAACAAATAATAAAGAAATAGTATTTACCAATACATTATTCTTGTATATTCACTATTCAATTGATAAATATTTTAAACTTTTTCTTTAACAAATAATCATGTTGTATTATATTATGATATTAAACAAGTACTTAATAGTTGCAGGGCGTGTGGCCGTTAAGTCTAAGAGGAGTTAGTATATTTTACAGACATTCTCAGTCTATACGACATCACCGGCAACTTCATCGTTTCGTAGCTGTTTTAGTAAAAATATCTTATTAATATTTTAACATAAAACTAATTAATACATCTCCTAGTCTAGACAAAGTTTTTTTTGAACCTGATGGTCACTATACAGGCTGATTTAAATTGAATCACTGGGATCTCGGAAAGCGTAAGAGATGGAGAGTCGGTTAAATTATGACAAAGTTGCTCAATGTAGTACTCAATAATATGATATAAAAACACCGAAAATACTTCTGTTCATTTTCGAGATATTGGAAAAAAATCCAAATTATGGATTTCCGATTTTTTTAAATATTGCGGTTATTATTGAACTTAATAAAAATCAAAGAATACTTTCTAAGGGCAATTTACAATGCCTTTATATGGGCTACAGTATTCAATTTGTTTGGCGACGTTACATCGCCTGAGAACCATCATCATTTTCAAAATTTTAAACATGGACCTGGAGTTTTTACATCATTTTTGGAAAACATTTTGTGATACGAATTTAATGATATATCCCACTTAAATATTTTCAGTGCACTTAAACCATTACTGAATTTTATATGTATTGTTAGTAAGTTGATGAGTGATAATATTTATTGATTTTAGCCCCCCACAGAATTGTGGGAGGATTGGTCTAAAATCGAAAATTGAAATTACATCGAATCTTTACCAGTGGCGTAATTCAGGGGTGGCAAAGTGGGGCAGTTGCCACCCCAGAATTGTTCAACTCAGTATTTAAAATTTTACAAACTCGGCAATTTCTTAATTCATTATTATTCAAGCCTTATTTAGCGCAGAAAAATAATATGTTTATTGGAACTTGTATATTTAATGTTAAATAGAAATAGTTTGGCTACTAATTAAATTAATTAACAATGCATATTTTAGGGTAAATAGAGAATGTTAGCAATTATTTTGTGGTGAAAATAATCTGAAAAAGCTTACAAAACTAACAATTTAATGCTAGTTTTTTAAAATTTGCCCAGACCCCGCTTACACGTGGGGCATTCCATACCACCCAGACCCCGGATCCGATACGCCTTGCCACCCCATTTAAAAAACTGAAATTACGCCCATGATCTTTTACGTCTTGACGTCCCAGGAACCCAATAAAGTGGTGTTTGAAAAATGTCTGTATGTGTGTGTTAGCGCGATAGCGGCGAAACTACTGAATGGATTTACATGAGGGTTTCTTTAATAGTCTAGAAGATCTGGAAAGGTTTTGGTTGAGATTGGGTTACGTTTAATGCCGTTTTGGCACAACAAGTTTATTTTATAACTACTTACAATTTATAATCAAGTCATTGAAAAGCAGTTAAAACTCCGATTTCAACGATATATCACACGTGCACCCTTTCGATTTGGTTTCCGTGAAAAAAATTAAAAAACATGCAAATTTGACGCATTAGATCGCTTTTCGCATGGCATGGTCGATGCGCGGAGCCGTTGCGTCGTGAAACTTGTCACGTCACGTGCATTCTTATTCAACAACTATGTCAACTATATGGCTTTACTGTCGCTTTTAATTTCGAATGTTTCAAATGCCCGCAGGGTGGGGAGATTCCAGCCGCTTCCGGTACCTGCCGATTTTTTTATAATAACTTCAACATTTTAAAAAGCTACTGAAACGTAACAAGATGTAAGAGAATTCCTGGACTAACAATTTTCCGGCCAGTGGAGTGACAACTAAGCTGACTTCACACCGTGTGATTATTTTTTGTGAGGTACTTTAAAAACAAAGTGTACAATAACGATGATGATATTGAACAATTGAGGTAAATTATTAAAAATAATTACATTCTTTTGTCTCCTTACCTAGGAGTGAAATTAAACTTGCAGTACATAATATCAATAGAAGAATAAACGTATGTCTTAATGAAAATGGAAATTTATTTGAACTGTTTCTGTGAGTTCTTACACTTTATTGGTTAGCTTTTAAACATTTTATTGTCATTATAAAAATCAATAAATAATGTCAAATAAGGAAAGAAATCTTATTTAAAAAACAAAACTTACAGGACCGCATTGAGGCAACTTGTTATAATTAAGTAATGATTTAAGTGCAATGAGATGTTGTAAAATATTTAAGTGCAACGTAGTAATAAATTCGTATTACAAAACTCTTTGCAAAAATGATGTAAAAACAGCAGGTCCGTATCTAAAATTTTGAAGTTAATGATTGTCCTGAGACGTTACGGTTGCCAAATAAAGTGGACACTATAGGCGTATTGAGCATTGCAAAGTGATCTAAGAGAGTATTCTTGGATTTTCAATAAATTCAATAATAACCGAAATATTTCGAAAAATCAAGAATTCATCCTTTGAATTTTTTCCAATATCTCAAAAACCAACCGATTCCGATTTTTCATGTCACGTTATTGAGTACTACATTGCGCAGCTTTGCCACCTTTAATCGACTCTATATCTCTTATGGTTTCCGAGATGCGGATGGCGAGTATTCAATTCGAATCAGTCTGTATATTGCATAATCGATATCATGCAGATCTAATTTTTGCATGCCTACGCTAAAACCTTAGTAATACTGCAGAGTTATCGTGTTTAATAGGTATTAGCAGTCAACAACTCCCAACAAATTTCATTCATTTCGTAAGAGTTTTATTTGAAACTCTTAGGGTATTATTATACTCTGCGCAAATATAAAACGAAGAGTATATTGCATTCGATTGGTACATTTCTAAAACGGGTAATATTACTCGTAGAGAAAAAATGTTCATATCACTGTGTTGGTGATCGAATTCTGAACAACTTTCAAAATATCCGTCCGTCTGTCTGTCTGTCCGTCCGTCCGTCCGTCCGTCTGTACGTCCGTCATGTTTCTAGTAAGCACGATAACTTAAAAACGAGAAGTCGGATTGTATTGAAATTTGAATAGTAAGTTAGTGCTGCTAGCTAGAGGAAGAAACTTATTGTTTTTTAACAAAATCGATCAATAAATAAGAAAGTTACAAAATTTTTGAAATGAAACAAAAATTTTTGTTTCGTAATTAAACAAAAAATGTTTGAAACTAATATCATTTACAAAAGAAACTGCGAAGATTGTCCTATAGAATGTGCAACAATTATATAACAAGTGTAGTAAATCGGCGAAGAGTATAATGGTTATTTAATACTCTAATAGCATATTAAATTAATATAGATATATCGTACAATATATGTAAAGTACGTTAGACCTTTGAGAGACACACTGTTTATTGTGGTTCCGATATCGTTCGCATGTTGTTATTTTCGTTTGCTTAATCGAGAACCTTAATAATAATTTCTATAAATTAATTGTGATAAAACATAGTTTTTAGAAAGGATGATATATTACATGGCTCTGGTGATCACCCTGTATGACGGATATGACCCAATTTTGATCAAGAAGAACGTATGTATACACATGCTACTTTACATACACTCCAAATTCGAAATTAATATTATAAATCAAGCTGAATTATTGTGTTTACAAGAAACGTTCTACAGGCAAACATGCACACACGCACAGGCACACGGCTTTTTATTCGACGTTTAAATTCATCGTGTTATGAAACGAAGTTCAGTATACATCGTTGTTTCTACGATAAGAATTATTACTAAAAATTATAATTCGATTATATCTGTTTGATTAATTTAATCAAACAGATATATTATAGATTAAATATTATTTGAATAAAGAAACTCAGACAGTTCTAAATCAGAAGAAAGCTGTGTAAACCGAATAAAGCTAGCTGTATTGGCACAACTGAATTGTCTTTAGGGAAACCATTTTATTGTTAATACCGTTCTTAAAATAACATTCTAATTAAAATGGTTATTAAAGATATGTAGATAATACAAATTAGTTATATATTTACTCACCGATAAATATACATTTTTGTGTTCAACCAAACCCATCTTCCAATAAGAATTTAATCCATCAATCAGACTAAATCTGTTAAGATTTAATATTATATTTTAGGTTTACAATTGCAATTTCACATCAAACAAATCAAAAAAATTCACTATCATCGCAAGTATATTTAATTCATATCTTCCAAAAAACACTAAACAACAGCATAAGGTTAAACAGTAGTAGCTTTTCAACCAACTTGTGAAGTCTATAAATGCACACTGATCTCCGCAACATCAGTGGCTTCAGCAATAAAAGGGATCATTGTCAAGTTAGAAAATTTATGGCCCTAAACTCGACCTTCCCTTTATAACGAAGTATTGTACACCGTGCGAACATGTTGCGCCGTGCCCAAACGGGATTTTATAGCAAAAGATGGCAGTAGCAGTTATAGTTTTAATGAAACAATAACCTTATAGCTAGATGATGAATTTTTCAACATCTCTCTTAAAGTTCCATGAAGATGATTTGCGTAAGACCATGTTGAATGTAATAATTAAATATAATTTAGAACAACGCATTATTTTAATGTGATTAAAATAAATTACATAAAGAAGCTATTACCTACAAAATAATTACGTTATATTTATTAAAATATGTGAAAAAGAACTGTTATTTTTCCGTTTCATGAAATTAATACTCGATAATGGTAAATTGATCTGTCAATTTGAATTAAATCTTATCTGTCGATTATTAGATAAATGTTAAATAATTACATTATCAAATTCACTCGTCGATCAATGAAAAGAAGAAATTGACCTGCAATTATATATTTTTTCAAAATTGTAAAATAATTTCTTGTATTATATTTAATGGTTTAATAATTTACAGTAATTAGTAAAGATTATTCATTACATTTTGATATTCACAATATTAAAAATATATAAAGATAGGAGAGAGGAATAAAAGTGTTAAATTGTCTTAAAAAAACACAAGGTGAATAATTTCAATTCTAGTCTCATTTTCAGATTCGCACAATTAGACATAGGAGATGTTCTAAATATGTAAAGGAGCCTAAAACAAATCCTTTGCCTAGACAAATCTAGGCGACTTAGAAGGCAGTTAAGGAAACATTTGAATAATTAACTGGCTAGTCACCCAAAGAATTGTGATAATAAAGTACTACTAAACTAAACTACTAAACTACTAAAAATAATTAAGTGCGAATCAAGTAAAATTGTAACGTTTCATATGGACATAACATCGATAAAACATTAATAACACAGGTCAACAAAATAAGGCCGCAGTTTTGATCACAACCATCTTATTCTATGTATCAAGAGATACGGTAGTGTCTCGCGCCAAGTCCAATCTAACAAGATCACTCCACGCTCACAGAAATAATAAGCGAGCATCCGTGTATCTTTACAGGAATAATATCTACCTCCACCACCTTAATAAATATACAAATTTAACTAAAATTTTGCTTAGTTACACTTATAAAACGATAAGACACATGCATAGCAACGCGTAGCCACGCCCCTTGAGCTCTAAAGCTCTAGAACTCGATATGGTACATACGTGTACCAAGTTACAAAACAATATCTTAAACCGTTCCAGAATAATTATACGCAGAAAAAAGTTGCAGACCGACCGACCGACAGACAGACAAATAGAAATTATTCTCTCTTGCTCGAATTTAAAATGTCAACCTTCATTGACATTCTAAACCTAGATACTTCAACAAAAACAATCGGTAAAAGTATTTATACAGAACTTTACTATGTATTTAAACAGGTTGGCCACTCTTAAAAATTATTAATTAATTAAGAAACAACATAAGAAAATAATAATCAGAATGTTGTTATCACTATTAGCCCAGTCGTCAGGGGTTTTAAGGCGTCACTAAATGTTATATGGCTGAATTTTTCAGGAAATAATTTTTTTGTTGTAGAATACGATAAAAAATGTTTACAGCTGTAAGGTGCCCGCGACCCCTAAAGAAATCGAAAATATTGGCCAAAATTCGGTTTTGGTCAATAACTCGAAAAGAAAATAAAAATATATCAACAAACTAATAGCACTAGGCTATAGATAGGAACATTTCACATCAAAAACTGATATGAAGTTTTTTTTTACGATCAAGCATGTAGGCTCCAGATTTCTTTTTAACGCACGAGAATGGAACGTGACGACACATAAGTATGGCGTGCGAGGCGTGCGCGGTCTCGGACGCGTTACATTGAATTTTTGAACTAAATAATGAAATTGAGCTCAACAAAGCTTAAATGAAAGAAGAAACATGTGACTATTGGATTATTATATTTTTAGATATAAAAATGAGTATATGTAGAAATAGTACCTATAATATGTGAAATCGGAACATAAAGAGATTTCGGATGTAATCGGTAAAAGCTCTACCATTTCTACAATTTTTAAGAAAAAAACCTGGAACATTCATGTATTACTCTTGTAATAACGTATAGAAGATCCGATGAGTGAAGAAAATCCCAACAATTTAATTTTGAAGATGTAAGTCCACTTCCAAAATTTCAAAATTTTGAGAAATTTATAAGTATATCTAACTTTAACCACATATTGCTCTGGTCTAAATCGCGTTATTAGATTCCTGTAGGTGCGATTATTAAAGCTTGAAATTCGTACTTTAAAATGATTCAAGAGGATTTACCTTAAATATTAAATTAACCCTATTTATTTTACGAAAATAAAAGAAACATTTTTCTTTGCTCCAAAATTTGTGAAACTAGGGGTAAAATAAACGTTAATAATAATATTTATTTAAAAAAAATTAGCTTACCTATCCATCGGATAAAAGTTTCAGGTTTTTATTTTAAAAATCGTAGAAATGGTAGAGTTTTTACCGATTTCATCGGAAATCTCTTTATGTTCCGAATTTGTGTATGTACTATTTCTAGATACATTCATTTTTACATTTAAATATAATAATCCAATAGCCACATGTTTCTTTTTGAGTTACCATTGGGCGCTAAATTTCGTTAATTAATTCAACAGTTACAACAAATTTACTTATGTGTCGTCCCGTTCCATTCTCGTGCGTTAAACAACAAAAATCTAGAGCTTACATTTTTGAACTTTACGTAGGTTTTTGATGTAAAATTTTCTCCTCTATCGCTTAGTGCTATTAGTTTTTTGATATTTTTATTTTATTTTTCGAGTTATTGGCCAATACCGAATTTCAGACAATATCTTCAATTTTTTTAGGGTCGTCGGCACCTTACAGGTGCTAACTTTTTAACATTGGAAATGTTTATGTTTTCGTATATGGGCTAGAGTTACCAGTTTTTGTTCAAGGTCAAAAGACAGCGGTGTCGCGGCATAGTAGAAAGAAGACCAGTAGGCTCACTTATTCTTGAGATTTGTTGTAATCGATTTTATTTTTTATGAATGCACTGCGCATTCGATATTTGCACGCTCATCTACATATACACTGCTCGAGCTAGAAAATGCTAATAAACTGGCCAACACTTACAATGACACTAAATTATTTTTGTTCGAAGACATCCATGGCAGATGATTTATTTTGCGATTGAATTTAATGTTTACTGATTAATCAATAAGTAGCGAATTAAAATTTGACCTGCCTTTACTTAAATTTATTACATAACATCCGCGTCTGACGTTACAGACTGAAAATGTATGACTTTATATTATTCAAGCAAAAATTTGTACACGGCTGCCGAAAACGCCGCTCTACTATCGATTAGGCTACTGCGCTTGCCAATTACATTACCTACCGTGTCGGGAGATTACCTAAAAGTTGTACAGCGATGCTGACGGTAGAACACAAAAGTGTACAGTTTGCTACAAATAGGTGCCTGCTTGCAAATAAATGATGTGTTAGAATTGCAACTAACTGATAGAAGTTGTCTGTGGTACAAATTGAGTGACAATAATAATATCTCTTTATTTCATAGTAATGTGACGCGATCGACTGAGACTATCATATGCAACGGCTGATATACGCAAATGTAATATGGGTTGCATATATCACAGGGGGTCAAGTCATCAGTTTTTATTTAAGGTGGAAATACAGCGGTGTCGCGGTCGAGTGAAACTGCGTATATGTAACGGCTGATATATGCAAATGTAACATGGGTTGCATATATCACAGGGAGTAAGTTACCAGTTTTCATTTAAGGTGGAAATACAACGGTGTAGTGGATTGTGCTCAGAAGACGTTGAAAAAGTTGAAAAACTTTATGTTTTATGTATGGTGTTATCATTTCCAATGTCCCGATGATTGCAAGGATTGCGAAATCTGTGAATTTTTTATCGTATTTTACACCAACAAAAATATTTATTCTGAAAAATTCAGCCATATAACATTTATGACCGGATTTTACTAATTTCTGTCTCTGACAACTGGACTATATTGTAACAAAGAAAACCTGATATCTTCTGGTTAAAAAAATATACAGAGTGGTCATCCGACAGAAAAAATAAATAAGTATAAATAAAAGGCAAGATTTGAGTAAATATCCCACCAGAATTATTTCTTAGAATGACCACCCTGTATAATTTGCGATAAAAGTATAATAGGTGTCTTTTTTGCCAATCATGTTAACTATATGCCAAATATTGTGGCAGTCTGTCACATTTTTTTCATTATCTGCTATATTTAGACCCTATATATTTTCTTGTGAAAGTCGACCCATTTCTTCACTAGCAATAGCGTCAACTACCTACCAAATTTGACCATTCTCCGTTAAATATTTCCTTAGGTATAGTGCCGCAGGTAGACAAAGGACAGACAGACAGACTGGTTGAATTCAAATACCTTCAGTTTCGGAATCTATCTAGTGTGAAACGTGAAAATCCGAAGAAATCTCAGACGGTGAATTTTTCACGAATACAATACTTCCCTTCGGTAAGTATGAGGCGCCGTTTAAGACATTATTAGTGTTACAAATATATATAATAATTATCGAAATATGTATATTTTTTCATTAAATGTATTTATTCCGTTGAAATATTTATGTTTTGCGAAAATAAATATATTTTGCTTACAAATATATATTATTTTTACTAACACATATTTATATAGAAATGATCTTCTATCGTCGTACGGTAGGTGGCGCTATGCGGAATAAATGTCATTCCCGGTTTCTGTAAATGTGAGATGATACGCTAGGTGGCGCGATCTCCGTGCCCGAGTTAAAATTTGGCAATGAAATGAAATAATCAGTATTTTATTTCAGACAGAAACTATACCACAAGTTCACAAATCACAAATTAATGAAATGGGCAACATACCTACATACTGTTTCATAATTTAATACAAACAAATCATTTAACCCGCATGGCGCCATCTAGCGAACGACAATAATAGGTCGTTTCTATACAAATATATGTTAGCAGAACTAATATTTATTTGTAAACGAAATATATTTATATTTTTACGAAGACATGTATATATATTTTTACAAAGATAAATATATTAGCAAATCTTATAAATATATTTAATGAAAATATTATATATATTTAATGAAAAAATATACATATTTCAATAGTTTTATTATATACATTTGTAATACTAATAATGTCTTAAACGGCACCTCATAGGTAAACGAGGGAAGTAAAAGAAATATATTTTTTTAAGGTTGCTATATTTCCACTCCACTACGTGGATGTCGAAGTAAAAATAGGGAAATGTTACATATTGAACGCAACATATAATAGTACAAATATGTTTCAACAATTTAAAAGGAATTAATATATTAACAATCCATAATATGACTAATTATGTAATTAATAATAATAATTTGTGCAAAAGAATCTCCAATAATCAATAATAACCGTTAAAAATACGCGATACTCATCTTTTAACCTCACAGGGTCACTTTGGGGTCCTGTAAAAGGATTATTTGAGGGTTTGATTTTAAAAAGGATTATTAATTCATATTCTCTGGACAATTTTGAAGAGTAAGTTGGTGTGATTTTTATTTTCATACATTTTTTTAAACATTTCTGTAGCAAATTTATAATCATATGAATATCTAAGATGACTTTTCTGGGATGGTGGATAGTTCAGTGTCATTCAATATCCCATTCCATGAAAAATTGTTATATGGGGAATTTTGAGGTTACCTGTAGATTATAATTATGTCATCGAAATTCAAAATAGCGGAATCAATATCTATGGTGGATAAGTTTATCATAAATCGTCTGATTTCACTGAAAATCGGAATTTGAAGATTATTATCGAAGTTAAAGATTACAAATACTTGGTAAAAATTTAACAATTAAAATGGTGGCGTCAATATGGTGGATAAGTTTTATAATTCATGGTCTGATTCGTCTGAAAATCGGTAACTGGGTATTTTTGAGGTTGCAAGTTATAAATATTTAGTCAAAACTCAAAAATTCAGTATGACGAATAGTTGGCTGATCTGATTAGGTATTTGATCTTTGGTACTGCTTCCGAATCGAACAAATAATGCTATATTATACTAATTGGAACAAAACTAAAACATGAAAATAAAACATTTATTTAGAACAATAAAAAAATACTCATTTAAAAATCAACAAAAACTTCTAAAAAAATGCACTGAAAAGAAGACAATAAAATAATAATATTTATGTTAATAAACATGTTAATAAACATAAAATCGTGGGGCGCTAAAAATACATACAAAAACTTTATTCACCGTTTTTGCGTAAGTGTATTAACATAATAATAATAGTAATAATAATAATTAACTCTAATGAAACATATTCTTTATAGGATTTTGCAAACAGTGGAAAGAAAAGCTATCTATGAGAACTAAAAGAAATACTATATACAAAAATATGAATGAAATCTTTGCATTCTTTCGATAACCTGACTTCTGGTTATACTAACAAGTAAAAATTCTCATTTTCCATTCTCATTTTAACACTAGCATAACCAGAAGTCAGGTTATCGAAAGAATGCAAAGATTTCATTAATATTTTTGTATACAGTTTTTCCTTTAGTTCTCATAGATAGCTTTTCTTTCCACTGTTTGCAAAATCCTATAAAGAATATGTTTAATTACTATAAGCAAACAAATAATAAATAATTCACTTTTAAACATGCATAGAGTATATAGGCTCCAATACTAGTTAGCTAATAGATAGGTGAAGATCTGTTGTTTTTTATCAGTCAATGTCAGTTATAATTATTTTATCCTTATTCATGGATATTGTCTTAGTTTTGCATGGAACATCGTTATGAGTGGCTTTAGGCTTTTCTGATGAGTCCACAATAAGGACGAAAAACGTTTCAAAGGCTAAGCATTTCCAAGAAACTGAATGAGATTTTATGAAAATGTAATTCATTAGAATGAAAAATTTTTTAGAGACAAGGTACGTAAATAAATTAATTTCAGGCCTTTGTTCTCATTTTTAACTGAATTTACATATCGTAGGGGATCGTGTAGATACTAGTTTAGCCTGCTTAGCCGTAGGGGACTAGGTTGGATGCTAGTGTTAAAATGAGAATGGCAAATGAGAATTTTTACTTGTTAGCATAACCAGAAGTCAGGTTATCGAAAGAATGCAAAGATTTCATTAATATGTTTTATATAGTTTTTCCTTTAGTTCTCATAGATAGCTTTTCTTTCCACTGTTTGCAAAATCCTATAAAGAATATGTTTCATTACTATAAGCAAACAAATAATAAGTAATTCACTTTTAAATAATTAACTCTATTTCGTGAATTTTCTAACAGTTTCAACTGGTTTCTAAAAGCTTAGCTCAGTCTTTAATAAAATATTTTCCATTGTTTCAAATATGCAATATCTATTAACTAGACTTCAGGGGAAAGTTTCAACGTTGAGAGAATATCATGACTGGTTTTTCCTGTGGATTAAAATAAATACCTTGAGTAAATTCCAAAAGTTGTTAGTCATGTACAAAACTTTACGCAATAACATTTTAATTACGGCTGCAGATGCACCATGTATATTAGAAGCTCTTTATGTATTTATTTGCTAATAATAATCTTGTTTGCAACCAAAAAGTTTTAAAGCTAAATGCCATCCAGAACAAGTACTTCAAATTAGCCTACAATAAATGTATTAATAAAATAGTAATATATTACAAGATCAGAGTTAATAACAACAACGAATTAAACGATAGTGCAGCGCACTATGTAATATAATTTTAAAATATGTGTGTAATAGAATTATACAAAGGATATATGGTAACAAAGCGATGATAATAATTAATGCATTGACACGTGATAAGTACCACAAGTTATAGATTAAAAAGGCTATAAATAGCTTCCTTTGAGGATAAAACCAACCACATGAAAACAGGGTGTTCTCTAGTGTTAAAATTAAAATGTTTGAAAATGAAATTATAATGAGCTGATATTTTCAAAAAAATCCTTAGTGCATCAAAATACAGCAAGATAACTTTTCAATTTGATTTGAATTTTATTAAATAATTACAACCACCATAATTATATTAAAAAATTATCGATGAATGAAGTAGGTATATTAGAAACCGCCTCTAACAGATTTCTCCTGTCATCATTTTTCTTATAAAGAATTACATTTAAATAAAATATTTATAGCGCGTTTGCTTCTGGCATTATTTAGAGAGAGTGAATAAAATAATCTAAAAATACAGAAATGTTACATGAAACAAACGTGCCTACAGGGTTTAAAAATGAGTTATTATTTGTTTGCTTATAATTGTATTGAAACATATTCGTTATAGGATTTTGCAAACAGCAGAAATAATAACTATCTATAACTAAAAGAAAAACTGTGTAAAAATATTAATGAAATCTTTGCCATTTTTCGTTAACCTGAATTCTGGTTATGCTAGCAAATTAAAATCCTGAAACGATTTTGTCTAATTTCTTATTTGACAATTCTCATTCTGACACTAGCATCCACACAGTCCCCTACGGCCATGTAAATTAAACTAGTATCTACATAACCCCCTATGATCATGAAGATTCAGTTAAAAATGAGAACAAAGGCCTAAAATGAATCTATTTATCTACCTTGTCTTAAAAAAAATTTCATTCTAATGGATTACATTTTCATGAAATCTATCGTTCTGTTTCTTGGAAATGCTTACCCTTTGAAACGTTCTCGCCCTTGTTCTGGAGCTCATCAGAAAGACATAAAGAAACTCATAAAGATGTTTCAGGCAAGACCAAGACAATTTCTATGAATAAGTGTGAAATAATCATATTTTACATTGACTGACAACCTCGCCTATCTATTAGCTATCTAGTATTGAAACCTATAAACTCTATGCATGTTTAAAAATGAACTATTATTTGTTTGCTTATACTTGTATTGAAACATATTCTTTATAGGATTTTGCAAACAGCAGAAAAAATAACTATCTATAACTAAAAGAAAAACTTTGTGTAAAAATATTAATGAAATCTTTGCATTCTTTCGATAACCTGAATTCTGGTTATGCTAGCAAATTAAAATCGTAAAATGAATTTGTCTAATTTCTTATTTGACAATTCTCATTCTAACACTAGCATCCACACAGTCCCCTACGGCCATGCAGAAGGAATGCAAAGATTTCATTAATATTTTTAAATAAAATGTTTCCTTTAGTTATATATAGTTATTTTTTCTGCTGTTTGCAAAATCCTATAAAGAATATGTTTCAATACAGTTATAAGCAAACAAATAATAATTCATTTTTAAACATGCATAGAGTATAAAGGCTCCAATACTAGTTAGCTAATAGATAGGTGAGGTTCAGTCAATGTCAAATATAATTATTTCACACTTATTCATAGGAATTGTCTTGGTTTTGCATGAAACATCTTTATGAGTGGCTTTATGTCTTTCTGATGAGCTCCGGAATAAGGGCGAAAAACGTTTCAAAGGCTAAGCATTTCCAAGAAACAGAATGATAGAGTTCATGAAAATGTAATCTATTAGAATGAACATTTTTTTAAGACAAGGTAGATGGATAAATTCATTTTACGCCTTTGTTCTCATTTCTAACTGAATCTTCATGATCGTAGGGGGTTATGTAGATACTAGTTTAATCTGCATAGCCGTAGGGCACTGTGTGGATGCTAGTGTTAGAATGAGAATTGTCAAATAAGAAATTGGACAAATTCTTTTTAGGATTTTAAGTTGCTAGCATAACCAGAATTCAGGTTATCGAAAGAATGCAAAGATTTCATTAATATTTTTACACAAAGTTTTTCTTTTTGCTCTAGATAGTTATCTTTTCTGTTGTTTGCAAAATCCTATAAAGAATATGTTTCAAGGCCTACAAGGTGTTCCGCTGGTAACTGTACATGGTGACAGTGTACAGTAGTAGAAGATGAAAAATTACATTACATTACAAACTAATACATATGATGTCAACATCTCCTAAAGTCCTTTGTAATTGAGACGCGGAAGAAGATACTCTAATATTTGTGAACTTCGGTACATTGTTTTAACTGTTCTATCTAAATATGTATGCTTTCCTGCTTTCCAGTGTTCTTTAAATAGGCTATTGATATATCTATTACAATATACAGGGGGTATGTGAATGATGTAAGTAACCATATGCCTGTGTTGACAGTGCTGAACTAGAAAAATGCTTTGCATGGCAAATCGCAAATTATTTTGAGAACAATAACATGTTTAATAACAAGGAATTTTGGTTTAGAAAATAGAAGAAAATAACCTCTGCGGCTCTCGCTCTGATGGAACAGATTTTGAAAGTTTTTGAAACTCGGAAACGTGAATTATATTTTTGCATCGGTTGCATCCCACACTTTTAGAAAACCAAATGACTAATATCAAATAAAATTCAAAGCGATGTTCTAATATAAACCAAAATCTTAATCTCGAACATGAACGTATTTACTAGGTATTTATTCAGTTTTATTCGAATAATAATAAATAAACAAAAATACTTCTTTTTCTTGTGGAATGAAAATATTTAAATATTATTTATAAAGTGCCAGAGATTGCATCTAAATAATACATCGCAATAAGAATTGCTTTGGCGGTACCTGTTATTTCTTATATATGAAAACATCCCTTAGGGATATTTGTACCTGCCTGGAAATGAGTAAATCCGGTTTCATTAGCATATTCTTATTCATTTTGGTAGGATTTTAGTTTATGGTAGGAAAACCCTAATCCACTTCCGGTATATTCGTTAGCATGATTGCTTTTACATAAAATATATAGGAAATAAATATTTAATATTAAAATACATAAGTACACAAATCTGCAGTCTAGACCAAAAGCGATGGCAGTTTCTAATGAGTAATTATCGTGCTCGGTACTTTCTTCTCATCCACCATCAATGCTTGCATAAATGTGGATTTCCTGTTTAACGAAGAGCTAGTTAATTTCTATTATTTCGTGTTTGTATATTTTATAGCCGGAAGCAAGCACGTAGTCAAGAACAGGTTGTTATATTGATTATGGAAATTTATAAAAGCAACAAATGTTTTTGTTTTAGATAATTCATTCATGACTTAAATAAACACAATGCTTTAAAAGATATTTGGTGATTTAAATTATACTTTGATTTAATTTAAGGAGATTAACAAATGATAGTTTTCTCTTCTCAAATTACCAACACATTAAAACATATTGGAAAAACATATGATTGGTTTATAATTTCAATGATTTGAGATGATTATCAATATTTCGTTGAAAGACAACACGACTTTTAATAGTTTGACAAATTAAATAGTTTAGTAGGGCTATAACATTCGTACTTGTATGTTTTTGATTCATCCTTAACTTGATTTACATAATTTTTTTGCATTTTATGAATAGATTTCAATAGTTCAATAAAAAATAAGTTTAAGTTTAATATGCGCGTGCTCTCTCATATTTATTTATGGTATGGGTATATACGGGGTGATACGGAAGGAAAGTGGCAAATTTCGTTTCACACTTTATAAGTTGAATCAGGAAACACTTTTAAATCATCAAACATTATTTTATCAATTTTCATTGATCGTTTATGATTTTACAGCATATCATTTTCCTTAAATACTTTCAAGTCAACCTCCTCTCATTTTAGCTCTCACCAATTTGTTTGAAAGAACTTCCTAGATGCATTTTTTAATAACTCAGATAACTTGTTGTATCTTGTTGTATGACATAAATATGTTTTATTATTACATATCTACTCAAAATTATTGTCGAATGTGTACCCATCGCTAACTAGTTGATTTTCCATGACATTAACTGTTCTCTATATTCCTACCTCAGATGAATATGATCAAAATATACAACGGACTGTTCAAAGAATTTGTATTAAACATCTCCAGGATCATGTCTCTAAAGCATCAATATGCCGTCTGTCTGCCTCTCCGCTCTATAGTTCGCAAGTCTGATATCTTCGAGGATTTCATTTTATCAAATTTTACTCGACTGGCTAGTCTCTGATTTAATTATTTGTATTCTCATATCTCATATTCGAAGCTTTTGGTAGTGTCAACAAGGTATACCATATTTATTATCTCACACTCACCCATCCTTAATGTGTTTTAATGATTTTCAATTGTTCTCAAATAACTCCTAAGTAATTTTCTTCACTGCGACAAGTTAGTAGCAATTCTACGAAAGAATCCTATTTTTCCCCAATTATCTTACACATATAATTGACTTGATTACAAAATATAAGTTGTGGGTCTAACATAACACCTAAATAGTGGATCAAATTAAGATTTGATCCACTATTTCTATAAAACACTCATTTATTTTAATTATATAATTGCTACCTAAGAATTTATTACATAGAGATTTTGAGCCTATAACAATGAGTGTGATTTAATCAGAATTAAGTTTTAACTTATTACCACAGAGCCAGTCGTACAAAACATCAAGTTCGTTATTATGAGTGTTTGTTTTATTATCGAAATCTTTACCGGCCACAGTGATCACAGTATCATCAGCAAACAAATTTATGCATGAATTTTTCAAAACACAATGTATGTCATTGACATAGATAATAAATAGAAGAAGCCCCAGGACACTTCCTTGAGGAACGCCGTACGGATTCTCAATCGTACTTGAAATTTTGTTTCTAATTTTCGTCCTATGATATCTATCACACAATAGTCTTCTAACAATTTTAAAACAGTACCTTGAATGCCATATAATTTTTTCACTAACAACCGTCTATCTATAGTCTCAAGAGCTCGCTTCAAATCCACAAACACACTGAGAACTATATTTTCCTCACTTATTTCCTTCCTCTATTTAGCGCAAATAAACTGGAGAGCCGTTTCTCACAAACGGTTTTCTCGAAAACCAGATTGACCTAGGAATAGAATGTAATTTTTTTCTACATGTTCACGCAACTGATCACTCAATATAATTTCCAATATCTTATCTACAACTGGCAATAAATTAATTGATCGGCATTGCTCAGAATATCGTGGGGGATTCTACTTTTGGAATCGGTATTATTGTACTAATTTTTAACAATGACGACACACGCCCTGCCTCCAGGGATCTATTAACGATATTCAACAAAGGGTAACCAATTACACAGAATAAGTCTTTCAACAATTTAACACTGAGTCCTTCATCACCCGTACTTTTATTTTTTAAATTAAAAACGATTTTCTTTAACTCGCTTAAGTTTATTTTCAGAAATGTAGAAAATTTCATTTCTTCGGTATCTGGTGCTATTTGTAAGTCAAACGGTTTGCTTACAATACAATTTGCAATGTCTTTAATACTTTCATAATAAAAGTTGTTAAAGTTTTCTTCTACTGTGTTAGGATGCCTCTCGAAAATAATTTTGTCTACGTCAAAATCTCCTGTCGGCGTTTTACTGGTTAATTCTTTAATAGTACGCCACATCCTTTTATTATCTCCCATGCAATCATCAATGTTCTTTTCATAATACTGTACGTATAGTGTACGAAGGAAAGCTACATAGGCACCTTCTTCTCCATAAATTGTGGTAACAACACTTTACAGCAAAGCTGCTTGCTTAAGAAATATAGCCATCTTTAGTGAGGTTGAGAAATAAATGATGATGTTTATATAACTTTGGTTAAGTGTCAATTAAGGATTATTAAAATTAACAAATCATTAACTTGATAAATAAAGTGCCAGTAAAGTTTTACGTTAATATTATAATTAAGTTTAAATTACTTTGACACTATTATGTCTTATTAACTTTAATTAATCCAATATTTGGGACTCTTATAGATTATCTCATATTGGGACAATGTATACAGCAACCAGGTAAATAATGTTCTTAATAAAATTCCTCGATGACGTAAAATTAACAATAAAGGCGTTTTTAGAAAATTCAGTATATTGTCGGGTAGTGTGAAACTAGCGTTGTGAATATCTTCCTAACGCTAACATTTCCACATGTTTATAAAAGAGTTTATTCTTACAGACCATACTATACTTTTTTATTTTAACTCTCCAAAAATTATAAAGTTGCAGTGAAAATCGAAGACAGGACCCCAAGGGGAGCCTCAGGTGTGTTTTCATTTAAACCAAGTAGCACACACGTGATGAAAATGTTTTGTAATATTTGACCAATTTATAAATCTGCGTTTATGTAAACGCATGTTCAGTGCATCCTTGTGTTGTAATTTTTCTCATACAAATGAATGATAGGAATGAATTGGTAATATTAAACTAGAAAAGTTATCAAAGGAGAAATAATGAAATATAAACAAAGTTCTTTGTAAAGTGTAAACTATGTCACTTTTATATTTTATTATTAATGGTAATGAAAATATTTCTTTTGATATTATAGGTAGTGAGGGAATCCGTGATTTCGGCATTATCCAGTGAAAATAACGTCCCACGCAAGACATTTCAGATCCTGTAGCTCAGTTAGGATAACGGTATGTGTAAACTATGTCACTTTTATGTTTTATCATTAATAATGGTAATGTAAATATTTTCTGTATTTTTAATATTATAGGTAGTGAGGGAATTTTTGATTTCGGCATTATACAGGGAAAGCAATGTCCCACGTAAGACATTTCTGATCCTGTAGCTCAGTTAGGATAACGGTACGCCAGAATAAGCGCAAGCATTAAAGGGAGTGTAGTATTTATTAAAAAAACATTCCCATAAACATGGCCCTAAATTACTTCCTGAGGAGCCTACAACCCTTTGAATGTGAGTTCCAAAGTTCAGTTTTTACTTAATATTACTTAAATTGCCTTTGTGATCTTACGATTGTAATATTTAAGTACTATCTTCGTAAGTGGTGCTCTTTTACAGGGTAGGTGGTTTATTTATTCAATTATAGTTATTTGGCGCGGTTTGGTTTTTTGCAATCTTATTTATATTTCATAATCTAAGTTCTTTCGAACTTGAGCGACACCCTGTATATTATAAAGTCTCAATATTTTGCACATCTTTTATATTTTTTTGCTCTAAATTTTTAATAAAACATACACTACATAAAATATGCTACTTTACACGCCCCTAGGGATCACCCTGTATGACGGATAGGGAGTATTCTACCATGCTACTAATGTACTTGTCCTATATTTGGTAAGATCAACGTAGATACTTACATGATTACACTCTCTCCTAAGTTATGTTATGGTATTACCAAAGATTCCAGAAGATCAGACAGCCCCAGAAAAACCTTTTCGTAATGACGCCATTAACCTCGATGATTACATTGGAGTTATGGACAAGTTGTTACAATGTGTCAATCAGACGGAAAAGGTAAAACTAGAGAGGGAGGCCAATTGTGAAAAATCAGCAACACTGTCATAATAAATCGACCGAACTCAGCTGATTCTCAAAACCCAATAATACTAAAAAAAACAGGTTGCTTCGTAACATACGTTACATGAATTATCAAGTATTTCTATGTTCATATATTAGATATCTATTTAATTAGTATAGAATTGTTCATTGTTAGAATTATTTAGAAACTTTTTTCTGCAATTTATTTTATAAAATGAAGAAAAGACAATCACACGCGGCTATCAACGAGAACTACACGTGGCGTAGCACTTGCCGATTTTTACGAGGCAACCTGTCTTTTAGTAAGCTTGGTCAAATTCATTTAATGCATACCCGACAAATTCCGTTTCCGCTGGATGTCGTGTCCCTTTAATTTGGAGTTAACAACGATCTTCTTTTACTTTGTATGACTGTCTTATCTGGTTAATTCTCTAATCTTTGGTATTACTACACCCAAGGAAGATTTAACTTGAAAACTGGGCATTTCTTAAGGTTGTGCCTACTGACACATTTGATCAGGACGTCAATCTCTACAACATACTGCACTTTCTGCCAATCCCACTGAAAACCCTCTGTGCGGGGTTCTTTTGGTGGTCAATTGATTGGATTTCGTCAAATGAAATTCTTTTATTAGCTGAGCCGTAAAAGAATTTATGAAACTACTACTAATACCAACACTCGTTGGTCAACTTATAAGATTAAATCATGTACGGCGATGTCAACTTGGCTGACGAAATACGCGTCGAATGTAGGAATTTGTGTGCTATCTTCAAGAGTTTTAGTGGAAATTGTTTTAGAAGCAGAGCCACATTAAAGGTTCCACGCCTCTCCAGAATTATTTGGGTCGACAGATCGCCAGTAACTAAGATTTTTTGAAAAGATGGAAGATCTTTGGGACATATAACCATTCAACTGCGACAGGTAATGTGGTTTATGTACAACGGTGCTCCATCGTGCTTCATTGTGGATATTAAGGTTTTCTTTACCTTTCACAAAATTCAGGATTTTCAATAAATTACCCCAGTAACTTAAAAAACGGTTAACGGTCATTTAAATTGAATGTTACTCCTTGCGATGATCGGTAGGTCCTGGGAATCGAGAGTTAGCCCGATAGATCTCCAGATAACAACCCATGAAATTTTTCGAAACATTTATTTATTCAATAACCAACAATAAGAATAACACCAACCAATGATGAAGCACCTCTTCGGCATGTAAAAGATGAATGAAAGCAAATAAAAAATATACCAGGAATTCTTTTAAAGAAGCAGAATAGCAGAACAATAGAAAGGTATTTGAAAATTGATGGAGGGCACATGGCATATTGTTTAATATGCATAGAGAAAATAGATGTGTATTATGGGATATTACATCTTAAGCAATTTGGTTTCCGAGGTATTTGAAGAATATAGGTTTAAGTAACAAACATCGCTATAACTTTTTTAAATTAAGCGAATATAAATTATTTACATCATTGTTTTATTAATTTTTTTAATATCAATTATAGAATTTTAAAAATTCTCAATATACTGTTTTTTTTATAGAATTTTGCAAACAGCAGAAAAAATAATTATCTGTGAGAACTAAATGTAGATATTAGTTTAATCTGCATGGCCGTAGGGAACTGTGTGGATGCTAGTTGTCGAATGAGAATTTTCAAATAAGAAATTATACAAATTTATTTTAGGATTTGAATTTGCTAGCATAACCAGAATTCAGGTTATCGAAAGAATGCAAAGATTTGTTTCAATACAAGTATAAGCAAACAAATAATAATTCACTTTTTAACATAAAAATACTGTTCTCTTCGTGAAAATATAGGATAAGGTAGACCATATATTTCTCTATATATTCAAAAAGAAATAATGATGAAATTTTTGATCAAATCAGAAATTGAAATAAATTTATTTCAATATTGTCTCAAGACTTTTTACTAAGTAAAATGTCCCAAATTACTTATAGTCTAAAATTGATTTAAAAAAGTTATGGCACTCTTGTTACTTAAAAAATTAATATTGAGGTTGAAATATCTCTAAAATTATTGATATCTCGAAAATTGTTGGTATCATAAAACTTGATTAGAATGTAATATATCAGCGCTTGCATCTCTTCTCAATGTTCCACGGCCCCAAAAATGTCTTTACATTGTAGCGCCATCTATGTCTTTCACAGAATTCAAATACATCTTTGAGTTATCGAGAGAATGACATCGGTAGGAACTTTTAAGTGAGACCCTGCATATTAATAAAAGCGTTTATTATTATTATTATTATAACCAAATTGTGTCTTTAGGTACTCTACTTCACTTATATGAGCTAATAAAAGAGTATTAGAGATGGATAGATTCTAGAATGTTGGCAAACTGTTCTCATTGGTGCATGTTGGTAAGTAGCTGGTTTATAAGGTTTTTTTAAATTTTAACACTATACATTCTCCAATTTTTCATTCTTATTATCGAACACGCTGTATAACATTTAACATATTCTCGTGTTATTATTCCAGATATTAAATGATTTGAATTATATTATCCTTGAGAGGTATAGGTACTACGTTAATGTATGTGTTTACATATTTACAATGCGTGTATATCATATCCAAGAAAATCTATAGATTGATATTGTTCCATAGGTAATTAATAAACAAAGCATCTTAAGTAGAAATTATCTTATGAAAACTTAGTATTTTAGTTACGGCGTTTTAATTACACTACAAAACTTAAGTAAATCAATGTTCGAAGCATCGGATTTTGTCACGGTGTGTCGTAATGAGTTTGTTGTATGTTTATCAGATAGGATGGTTTAATTCAGAGAGTGCAAGCCGAAGTTAGGCTGCAGTTCAGAGTTCTAATATAAACCCAGTAGGCCGGTGGCTGACGGCGTGTCGGGCTGTGCGACAGCTGTGCGCCGCGCGATTGTCTCGGGATGATTGATGATCTAGGACGGCTGTGAGCCCGGCCACCCTTGACTCTCGGGCTCGGGGTTCCACTCCGGTTCACTATACTTACAACCTCTACTCTACTTTGTACTTTGCTTGCTCTACTCTTCTATGTTTCAACAGCAAAATGTTACTTTGTGTTACAGAACACTGTCTAAATCTATACAGTCTACTGGTCCAAAGTCAACAAAGCACTCAAACAATTAAAAGTCTTTGATAGTGAAACCGGACGTTGCAATCGACGGATAAAGTAAATGAAGACAGTGATGTAGTAAAGGTTATGTTGGCTTAGAAATGTATTTTATACGAAATAGCCATTTATTTACATGCATATGTAGGGGTGTTTTAATTGCGTTACGAAATGTATAGGGTTACCGACTGAAAAGAGATATAATGCGTTCTGTTTTCGCATTTTATAATTAATTACAAGACTTGTGACTTAATTTGTTCATGGTAATTTACATATATTACAAATATGTAAATAAGTAGGCATTGTAGAAAGTATCAAATTGGCAGTGTTTTATTTTGCAATTTGAAATTGATAAAGAAAAGAAAAAATTAAACTTTTTTCATACAAAAAAAAATGGTTCAATACTTACCCCCGCAACTTCCCTTTCTTTATTTTCTAGGAGCAACTAGCCATATCTCCAAATATTGATATTAAGAGTACTCATATGTAAAAGGACCTCGCAAAGACTATAGGTCTATTTTAGAGGCTACGGGTTTTTTTAAGGAAATTCCAAATACAACTAATACCTAAGGAATCTCTACTTCCGCATCAAATTTGCCATCCAAGTATGTTTGAAAACAAACATCTACTCCTGAATCTCCCTAAATAATGTAATATTTAATATTTACAATCACAAGACCGATATTAATAGTATAGGAGGCGTATCTCCAGGTCATTTTTATTTATGCATCTCACTACATTCCTCTGCTGCTGTGTTGTGCTTTTCACACTTACAGGTACTTTTGCAATGAAGTTAACCATTTCTCTAAATAGTTTGATGTTATCGTTAGTTATATTTCTCACCCCAGATTTCAGTTTGAGGGATAAATCAGGTAATCTTGTGTTTTGAAATGACCTAGCCATGTTTTACTTTCACTCCAGTTACACTCTGAAAACTCTTTTACAGTTTAATTGGCGCCACAATACTAAACATTTCAACACCATTTTTTATGTACAATAAGCATTTGTAAACAAAATAAAATATATGGTCCCGGCTAGACAGTACGCTTACTAGTTATTATACTCTTCGCAAATAAAAAGCGAAGATTATATTGCATTCGATCGGCACATTTCTAAAATCGGTAATATTGCTTGTAGAGAAAAAATTTTCTTATCACTGTGTTGGTGATCGAATTCTGAACAACTTTAAAAATGTCCGTCCGTCTGTCCGTCCGCCTGTCTGTCCGTCCGTCACGTTTTTTTTTGTAAGCACGATAACTTAAGAACGAAAAGTGCAATTGTATTGAAATTCTCATGGTATATATCCACCAATTGGCTTTCCACAAAGTGATTTACTTCAAATGTTTTCAATGCGTAGCCTATCTGAAAGACGCAACGGATTTGCCATAAATTTCTTAAAAAAGGTGATTCATTATGATATTGACTGTAGTGAGATACTCCAGAAACTTAATTTCCATATTCCGCGAATAAATTCAAGACAAAACCAAACTTTCTACCTTCCTATAGCCCGGACTAATACTTTAAAGTTTTCACCAATCTACAGCATGTGCTCTAGCTATAACCACAGTCAGCGTGATATCGACATCTTTAATAAATAGGAGATTCTGTCTAAATCATATATGTATTTTTTATTTTCTCTTTTTATTGTAAATAAATTCAACTCTTTATTCTCTTTAATATTTATATTTTCTTTTGTTATGTATCTTTACTGAAATGTACGATAGTAAATAGTTAAGTAATTTTTGTACGATGTATGTGTTGTTTCCCATCTTGTAAATGGTCTTGTACTGTTAGATGGTGTATGAATAAAATAAAATAAAATAAAATAAATTTGGACGGTACGTTAGTGTTAGCTAGATGAAGAAACGTATTGCTTTGGAACAATAAATAAAAAAGTTATTAATTTCTGAAATGAAAAAAAAAATTATTTTGTAATTAGACAAACAATGTTTGAAACTAATATCATTTACAAAAAGAAACTGCGAAGAGTATCTTATAGAATGTGCAACAATTATATAGCAAGTGTTGTAAATCGGCGAAGAGTATAATGGTTAGCTTGTTTAAGTTCATAAAAGGCTATTTAATAATAAAAACGAATAGTATTTTTTAATTTTTTTCTACCTTACTTTAATGAGAAGGTACTTGTAGTTTGGGATGAATTGTTTATTATTTTATTGATGACTGCATTCATTATAGTACAAGGCAATTTACTATAGCTGTTTTAAATATTAATTGTGTGCTCATAGAATTCATTCTTTTGTTGCACACTTTTCACTTTTAGAATATCTAGTAGACGAATATATCCAGTGTCTATTTTTGTGCAATACAGTATTACAACCACTTTGATTGTCAGGGCATAACCTTCCCATCAACAGCAACACTTCCCGTTGTTACAAACATACCATATATTTATTTTACAGACAACATTTTTTTATTGAAATATAACAAACCTTTTAAACCAAAAATTCTAAATTATTCTACATTATTTAAGTAGGTATTCATTATTATTATTCATTATTTAAGTAGGCATCAACTTGCAATCCATAAAAGCAACACATACCTTGTACAGTACTTCAACATTAGTTCAACCATATTACCTTTTTTCGCGATGGCGGAAAGTGAGGACGACGTGTCCGAACGCTCATGTACAAAGTGCAACGAATCTATTGTAGACGACAATTTTATCAAGTGTGATGGTCTATGTGAATCGATTTTTCATGTGGATTGCAGTGATCTAAAAAAAAGTGTTGCAAAAACTGTAAAAGCGTATAAATCCATAAAATGGTTATGCGAGGTATGCAACAAAAATTCCGTTATTCTCCAACCAATTCGTAATACAATTGAAAATTTGTTAAATGTAAAGTTTTCTGAACTCTATGATAAGTTTGAAAAAGAAAAGATGGTTATGTTAGAAACTATATTAAACAACAAACCAGCAGATAACATAGAGCAACAAAACATCACAGTCCCTGGCCAAGAAGGTTCCTATCACATTCAAGTAAATAAAGAAAGTTATAGTACAGTCGCTTCTTCCAAAGTTAATTATCAAAAACCTAGGGATAGTTATGGTACGATTGCTAGAACTAAGAAAGTGCAACAGAACAATTCTATATTTATAAGACCACGCAACGCAGATGACAAACCAGAAGAGTTATATAAAATGATAAAATCTACAGTAAACCCGGCTAGACTGTCAGTTGCTGTCAATAAAATAAAGAGTACCAATAATGAAGTATTAATACACTGTGATAACGCCGAATCTGTGAATAAGCTCAAAGAGACTCTAACGCCCCACCTGCAAAAAAATTGTGATATAAGTGTCACCAGAAATATAACACCTAAACTAATTATTTACGGTACAGAGCAACCCGATGACCCAGTAGATGACCTGCAATTAGCAAAAGACATCATCTCAGGGAATAACATTCCATCTGATGCAGATAATTTTCTATTTAAAATTGTTAGAAAAATCAACCACAACGGCCTTGTCAATTTGATAGTGGCGGTAGATATAAAAACTCGACACTTAATATTAAACATGGGACGACTGTTTGTAAACTGGAAAAGATGCACTATTGCCGATTCATACCATATTAAGCGGTGCAACACTTGCAGCAGTTTTGGACATCTTTCAGCCAACTGTACTAGTAAATTCCCCGTTTGTTTTTTATGTGCTGAAGCCCATGAACCTAAAATGTGCAGTTCTACTTTTAAAAAATGTGCAAATTGTATAAGATCCAACAAAAATTTTAAAACAAATCATGACATTAACCATTCAGCTAAAGACAACAAGTGCCCAAGTTATGTAAACCAACTTAATGCAGTAAAACAAAGAACTCTAGATATTACAAGTGAATAGCAACAAATTCGTAAAGTAGAAAACTCAAGCTCTAAACAAAAAAATGTGATAAATATCGTGCACCATAATGTTCAATGCTTAAAAAACAAAATTGAAAACATAGAGATTTTTTTGTCCAATGAGAATATTGATATACTGTGTGTGTCAGAAAGTTGGATACAAGAAAATGAAGTAGACTTCATCAATTTTCCAGGATACAGCGTAAAAAGTTATTATTGTAGAAATTCATTTATACACGGTGGTGTTCTTATAATAGTTAAAAATACTCTCAATGCAATGAATATGTCTAATATGGTGAGTTTAAGCCTCGATAAAACTTTTGAATGTGCAGCTATAAAGTTAAATGTAAATAATGTAATTTATTATATATTATGTTTATACAGAGCTCCCAATTCCGATATCTCTGCCTTCTTTTTGCAATTTGAAAAATGTTTAAATTTATTATTTAGTAAGAACCAGTGTTTTAAAATCATAATATGTGGTGATATCAATATAAATTATCTAAATAAGAACAACGACACTGCTGAACTTATTGATCTTGTTAGCTCTTTTTATATTAAACCTGTTTTTGATGAACCTACCCGATTTAGTAATAAAAGTAGTACTGCCATTGACTATATCTTTACAAATTTCAATGATGATTTAGTTGAAAAAAGTATAAATCAGACCGGCCTCTCAGATCACTCTGCTCAACGGATAGCTTTTAACTGTTGTACTAACAAAAAAACTGAGCCTTACAAATATAGATCTTTCTCAAAAAAAAATATTCTCCAGTTTACTGACAATCTCAAAGCTGAAACATGGGAAAATGTTTTTATTGAAGACAACATTGAAAACAAATTTAAACTTTTTCATGAAACATTATTATTTTATTATGATATTAGCTTTAAAATGAAAAAAATTATCATCATTCGCCCGACAATAAAAATTGGTTGACGACAGGAATAAAAATTTCATCCAAACGTTTAAAAGAGTTATTTAACTTGCAAAAATTAGGTATAATTGAGAAAAAGTACTACTTAAATTACAAGACCACTTATAATCGTGTTATAAAGCATGCGAAGAAAATGTATTTTGATAACATCATATTAAATTCCGAAAATAAAACAAAAACTGTCTGGAATATTATTAATACGTCTATTAGAGGAGCAAATAAGCAAAAAAATAATGGCACATCTTCCATGATAATAGATAATGTAGAAACCAATGATAAAATTCACATTGCAAATAAATTTAATTCATATTTTATAAATCTGCCTAAATCTATAATAAAACCTAGTGAACAAAAAATTCATAATCATAACATGTTGACTATTGTAGATGAATCGATTGTTCTACACGACGTTTCCGAGTCTGAAATTATTAATGTAATAAATAATCTAAAAAATTCAAATTCAACCGGACATGATAATTTTTCTATAAAAATTATTAAACAATGTGCTCAGTTTCTTGCTAGACCATTATGTAACATTATAAATCACTGCTTTGCTGAAGGTTACTTTCCAGATATACTTAAAATATCTAAAGTAATATGCCTTTTTAAGAAGGGAGATTCTAAAAAAATTTGTAATTATCGTCCCATATCTTTACTATCAGTTTTTTCTAAAATAATCGAAAAATTGCTTGCAAATAGAATAACATTATTTCTAGAATCTTATAATATACTGTCAACTAATCAGCATGGATTTAGAGTAAACCGCTCTACAATTTCTGCTATAGTAAGTTTCCTAGATCATATTTACAAAAATCTTGACCAGGGTAACAAAGTCATGGCATTGTTTGTAGATTTATCTAAAGCATTTGACTGCGTGGACCATGATACTTTACTTAAAAAAGTGGAGGGTTATGGGTTACGTGGTCAATGCAAAAAAAATTTAAGATCCTATCTGATGAACAGAAAACAGTTCGTTGAATATTATGGCAAGAGATCGGAGGAAATGGACGTTAGTATTGGAGTTCCCCAAGGCAGTGTCCTAGGCCCGCTCCTGTTCTTATTATATGTTAATGATATTGAAAACTTTATTTCCACTTTTCACTGTGCTTTTGCAGACGATATGTCTCTTTTATCTTGCAGTCAAGATGCTAATACAATGTCTGACCTTCTACAGGATAATCTAATTTCCCTATCTAATTATTTCACTACAAACAGTCTGGCAATGAATCAAGAAAAAACGTTTTCGATGCAATTTCATCCTGTTAGCGCCCACTACATATCTAGTCCACTTATTAAACTTCAGCAAAAAACAATTGAACAAGTAAAATATTTTAAGTTATTAGGTATTTATGTAGATATGTCACTAAACTGGAAAGCTCACGTAGATTATGTATGTAAAAAGTGTGCAGGTATTTGTTTTGCTCTAAAAAGGTTATCCCAAATTACAAGTAAAAACGTTGTGAAAATATTTTATTATTCAAATTTTGAATCGACAATTAGATATGGAGTGATTTGCTGGGGTTTTTCAAGCACAGCCAGTCGTGTATTTGTGCTGCAAAAGAGAGCTTTACGTTCTATGTACGGGTTACAATTTCGGGAATCTTGCAAACAGACATTCATTTCGCAAAAAATACTAACTTTACCATGTTTGTACATACTTGAAATATTAACTTTTGTAAAAAAAAATTTGAACATGTTTACTTTTCAAAATATATCACATGAATACAACACACGTCATGGAGAGAATTTGCAGCACTCACTTCACAGATTAGAACTTTATAAATCCAATCCTTACTATGTCGGTACGGTTCTTTATAACAAATTAGATTTAAGCATAAAAAATTGTAGTTTAAAAAAATTTATATCTTCTGTTAAAAATATGTTACTTACTAATGCCTTTTATAGTATAGATGAATATTTAGCTTTTTAATTTTTTTTCGTGTAGTATTATGTGTAAATGATCATTACTAATATACTTTATTTTTGATCTGTCCTATATCAATATTGTTTGATCTATTGGATTAATAAAGTATTATTATTATTATTATTATTATTATTATTAGGAATTTACCCCAAGCGGGAGACCGCGCATGCATTGCACTACTACTTGGTAATAATAAAATATAAAAAATCAACATTCATGCATGCTGCGGCACGGATGCCATGCAAAATGACCGCTTTGTTTTAGTTCAATCTCACCAGCGAACGAGTTTATCGGAAATTGTTTTGAATAAACTTGGAAGAGCATTAAATAGTACACATTTTTAATGCGTATGATTTTCTTGTATCTACAACGGCTACCGAGTTGTAGGGTAGACTATATTATAAAATATTGTTTTGATTTGAATTTTGATTTACTGAAGTGAAGAATATATGAAATCTTCTTGAGTTCAGTTTATATCTCATATAGATATATTTTTTAATTTGATGAAAAATTGAATATCTGCGGCCATTTCCAAGGTGGTGGTAGTAGTTCTGGGAATTGTATTATGCATGTGTACTTTCCCCTAATTAATGAAATTATACACAAATAAAATTTTAATGAATGACTGAAAAATCAACATTTGCTGTATTGAGACTTTCATTTTAATAACAAATTAACGTACAATGAAGTATTATCGCTCAGAATAAAACTAATAAAAGGCGTACAGAGGTTGTAATTTCAATAGGTACTTATTAATTGCGACCTGATAAATAGCTGCTCATCTCGGCATTACTGTTATCATCAAATTCAGTGACAGAATTAGGCGGGCTCATACATGGACGGTTTCACATCTACTGCACCCAACTGAACATTTGTACTGGTAAGAATCACAGGAAGAGTTGTTAGTACTAATTTCAGTGAATTAACATGAGCATATACCCCACCACATACAGTAGGCAACCTCCAAATCCAAAGCCTAGAGTGCCCAGAAGATGGTTATATTTTTGAAAAAAACACCTCTCTGTTTTTTCAATCTATTGCCCACCTAAATTACCCGCACTATACTGGAGATCGATTGAAGTACGCGATAGACAGTCTGACTAAGCAGGCATGTCACTAACACACCTTAGCCGGCTGAGCTACCCACAAGATTCCAACCCTATTGGCATTATCTAGTTCATTGCCTAGCCACTACTGTACTTGGTAATAAACCTTGAACGGATACTGAGCAGCTGTTTGTTGATGATAAATATAGAAGTTTGGTTCAACTAATGTGTTATTTCAGGATTTTCCATACATAGTAATGGTGAATTCCTAGTCTGCTTTAACGATGTGTTCTTTAGTTGCTTCTTCTTAAATACTATAAATATTACTCTTAACGCTTCTTCACTTTTCAGTAGATAAGTTACTTAACTTTTCCTTTTCTAAATATACTGGTTGTTTTATCTCATCCTGACACTGCGTAAGAAAAGAGGAGAAAATCTTTGATCAGGTGATGAATCTCTCATTACTTAATGATATTCAATAGATTTTCTCATTTATTGCCAATAGTTTTTAGTGTTAGAGAGTTGCGTCGGTAACACTAATAGGTCTATATCCTAAACAATCACAATGACATGTTCGTTACGAACAGCAGCTTACTGGAGTGTCATTGTAGTGATTAAGATGACAGCATCAGCTATTGCTTGATGTATTTCAGATCTCGCTTCGATGATGAAATGAGTAGTATTGGGTATCGATGAGACCGTTCTTGTTCTTGACATTAGAAAGGAAATCACTTTTTATATGGGACGTAGGAGTGCATGTTAGCTACGAAACCAATTTACACAGTTTCGGTACAAAATAAGGAAAAGTTCTTGTAATTGATCGGAGAACCTCTGATCTCAAATAAATTGTAGATAATTATTCTTCTAAAATATGTGACGCCGCCGCCATCTTGGTACATTACATCAAATACGTAGTTTTTGATCAATTTTAAATCAAGGTAACTGCATGAAATGGAAACCAAATTAAAGAAAGCGTATTGGTTTATCCATCACTTCAATAAATCATTTCCTTTATTTTCGTATTTGTTTGCCCTACTACTCGATAACAGTTGCAGATTCAAGAAAAATTTATCCTTACACAAAATATGCACTCTCTAATAGTTATCAAATTTTGTTCCCATCCGTTAATAAAATAGGACTAAAAATGAGAACACAGCTGCCATTTTCCAACATGGCGGCAGTAATACAGCATCTACGATTGCTGGTTTTTGGTACGTCATTACTTAGTATGAACCGTGTATATTTTATATGTAAAGTCTCCGGTTTAGGGAATTATTTCTAAGTAAGGAGTTATTTCCTCCTAATACGACTGTACCATAATAGCATATTATTATTTGCAAATAATTATATTCTATTTTTATATATTTACTCTTTTACCTCCATCGTCACACCGACGCGATGGCGCGAAATGGAACCAAGCGAGTGTATGCGATTGAGGTGTAAGTTTGTACAGTGGCGTATCTATGGAGAGGGCCTTAGGTGTCACTTTTCGGTGCACCTCAATTACGATGAAGGCTAGAAATAGCACAAGTCAAAACGATCTATGGCTAAGAAATGCTAGAATTAGTTTTAGAACTTAAATTTCAGCTACGAATTTGGAGACAGTGGATGATGGAGCGGAAAAATTATTCTAAAATTTGTCATTAATAGATTAAAAATATGACGACATATTTGCATCAAATATAAGGGTGCCGCTTTCCTCATTGTTTTATCTGTACCGATAGAAATGCATTAAGCAATGTCCTAGAAGGTAGAAGTTACCTCAGAAGCGCCCTGAGTGGGGACGGGTTGAATAACCTAGAACTAATATAAATAAATCCCGTGAAGTTAACGTTAATGAAACCTTATTGTCTACACACGTCAAAGTGAAGCGAGTAATATTTTTCTGTCTATGACATATAGGTTTTGTTATTCTTCCTTTGTTAATATTTAGATATAAATATACAGGGTAATTAGTTTCGTGTCAATAAAAAAACTGGTAATAGGGACCGACTAGACAAACAAAAAACCTATATGACTTTTTACTTCCCTCGCACACCGAAGGGAAGTATTGTATTCGAGAAAAAATCACCCTCCGAGATTTTTTCGGATTTTGACGTTTCAGAACACGTAGATTACGAAAATATAGGTTTTTCAATTCCGTCAGTCTGTCTGTCTGTCTGTCTGTCTGTCTGTCTGTTGGTGCATTAACTAAAAAAACTACTAAATTTGGTAGGTAGTTGACGCTACTGTCAGCGAAGATATGGTTAAACTTTCACTGAAAATTATACAGGGTGGACCGTCCTAGGGGAATAAATAATGAAAAAAATTTTTTTTTGCTCAAATTTAAAATTTCCACGTTTCATGACACGCTAAACCTATTTCAGAAAAAAAAATTTGAAAAAATTTGTACTACTAAAACATGAAAGAAAATAATTTTTTTCAAATTTAAAATTTCTACGTTTCATGGCATTCTAAACCTGTTAAAAAAAAACATTTTTTTTAATTGTTTTTTCCAACATTGAAAACATTTTTACCATTAAAATAGACGGAATTTTTTTTTCTTTGTTCGAATTAAAAATTTCCACGTGTCGTATCGTTCTAAACCTACCAAAAAATTTAGAATTTTTTACCATTTTTGAAAAAATGTTACCACTAAAATAGATGGACACTTTTTTTCTTTGTTTAGATTTAAAATTTCCGCGTTTCCATGGTATTCTAAACCTATCAAACAGATTTAAAAATGTTTTTGAAAAATTATAAAAAATTTTTTTTTGCTCAAATTTCAAATTTTCACGTTTCATGACATTCTATACCTATTTCAGAAAAAAAAAATTTGGAAAATTTTTTTCACTAAAATGGAATTTTTTTTTCTTTGCTCAAATTTTAAATTTTCACATTTCATGGCATTCTAAACCTATTTAAAAAAAAAATCGCAATATTTTCTTTACCACTATTATAGAATAGCAGGAAACTTGCCTTTTTGCTCAAATTTAAAATTTCCACGTTTCATGATATTCTAAACCTATTTCCAACTGTCAGAGAAAAGAGCATATTTTACAAGAATGTCACAGGCGTAAAGGTTAATAAATATAAAATACTGGGCAATTATATTAGTAGATTACTGAAATATTATTTTCAGAACTGGATACATATATGGTAGAAAATCGTAAGTGAAAAAATGGAAATAGTAAGAGATGCCATAATTAACATTTGGACAGTATGAATGTCTATCAAATCTATTACAAAATGCAAGATTTAAGCTAGCGGCGTCCTTAGAACATATATAGTGTGTTCACGAATTGAGTTCCTAAGAGGGAACGCTTTATTTATTTGTAAGTTTGCGAGGAAAAATAGCTCCTAGAAACTCCTACCTTTGGAGAGTCCGAAAATGATAATAGTTTTCAAGATTTATGTACAGGATGCCAAGTATTTGCAAAAATGTTAAAGACTGCAAAGAGTGAAGAGCTTTTGTTTGTGAATATTTTGAAAAAAAGTTACGTTACAAACAATGTTATGGATTATAAGTTATGGTCAATTCTGAAATCTTGACTGCAAAATAACATTTTAGTTCTTATTCAAAGCTTCACGTTTATGAAAACAGTTTTTTCTTGATCATTTTTTTAAAATTGTCATTAAAAATACTGCTGCGAAGACCTTTTGATATTCCATAAATAAAAATTTCTATAGTCAGATCAGGGCTCCCATCTGGGCAAAGAATTGATTCATGAAATTTTCCTGAATATACAAATAAATTTGCTTTCGGGTGATCAAGAGTTCATAAGTTATCGTAACTTTTGAGCTGTAAAATTTTCTTTAAATACAATTTCGCAATATTTTTACAAACGTACTTCACTCTTAGTAGTTGTTCACATATTTCCAAGTATATACCACGCTGTATTCAAATTCTGGAAAATAATGTACTATCCATAAAAGTTAGGAGTTTTTGTAAACAAGGATTTTTCGTCGTGAATTTACAAATAAAAAGGTTTTCCTCTTCCGAACTCAATCAGTGTATACATTGTATAATAAAAAAATTACTCAAAAAGGATAGCAGCTTCTTTTTCACCTTGCCATTTAAGTGAAATTAGGCGTCGTCTGATATAACTAACTTATCAAGAAAATGCCAATCTCTTGTACGTACTCTAGACAATTCTACAAAATTGTACTCGTTCTGGAAAATCAGTTTCCTTTAATCCTTGATGAATCTGAATTATATAAGCATTCAGTTTTAGAACACTTTTCATAACAGTATGAACAATAGTTTTCGGAATACCTGTTGCGGAAGAAATTTTAATCGTAGAAGAGGTCGTTTCCAACATTTCAATTGAATTAGTAAGCCTCTTTTCATTATTTGGAGTTCTTTTTTCAATAATATTCTTTAGCTCGAAATGTTGTTCATGTTCTACATTGCCTATGGCACAATGTGCGTGAATGGAGCTGCACTCTGGCACCTGTTCACTTTTGTGGCACCATACCTGCGTTGCCATAGAGTAAATAAGGTTTTTTGAACTCGCCGTCCCATTTCAAGTCGATCTATACCTACATTGTATTTTTCTTATGTAAGCTGCCTTAAAGCGCGTTTCAGTATAAGGTACACACAATACTATCAATATGGCACCATAAGCTTCACCAATAGATGGCGCTAATGTCGTAAATATTACAGAATTGTCACAACGCGGTTTATTAGTATTATGGATACACACATAAAAATGAGCATGCGCTGCATGCGTGCTCGATACCACAAGACGGCTTCTATTATGTCCAGATACACACACATGAAAGTGAACATGCGTGTATTATACCATAAGTCTGTTATTGTTACGCGAGGGAGTTCGCACATATTTCTAGTCTATACCTAAGTGGCTACCGTGTCAGTGAATTGTGAAGTTTTTACAGTGCGTTATAGGTAAGCACCGTTTTTAATTAAATATTTTACGAATTTTGTAGTTTATAGCTACATTATCATCTTTAAAATCACCAATCATTCTATTTCATGCATGAAGTAATTTGGAAAAGTAGAGCAATACCATACCTACTTATATAAGATACCTATAATGACAAGTGACATAGCTGAAGCTATGATTATTCTATTCGTTTTAACCATAAAATATAAAAATAGACTTTATTATTTAATTTTCAGACGCCAAGTTAAATAAATGAAAGAAATATAATAAATTTATATTACGAAATTTCTAGATGCGTAGACTTATTAAGCGACTTACTTCTTTCACCTATAAACCAACCGCCATACCATGACATAAACGTTCAGAAGGTAATATCACAACATATTTTCTCTACAACTGCAATCGCTTCGATATTGTCATTTCGAAATAATATACTTTTCATACTTCCTAGTACGAAAATTATATTTTTGCACCAGTACAGTTACCATACGACAACATATTTTAATTGTTGTTTTGGTACTAATAAATTCATAAATAATTAGTAATGCTGTCATATTGAGTAACAAAATTTATAAGACATTTACACATTTTAAAACATCAATTTTTACAGTTTTTTACTTCGCTTTCTTACCGAAGAGAAGTATTGTAATCGTGAAAGAATTAAATTCAAATTAAGTATGTAGGTTACGAAATATATTTTTAGTCATGTCGTGGGAAATTTACTTAGCAAAGTGTTCAATTACTCGGTAATTTTACTGGCATTTTTATCAGTGTACTTTAAGGTTTGAATATAGGCATAATTTCTTGTAACGGCTAGCTGACATTTTTTTTAAATGCCTTTTTTTTAATTCTCATAATATTGGGACATTTTGCGTATATGTCAATGTGTTTATTTTTTCAGATAAGAAAAATAAGAAGAAAGGCAGAAAAATTTCAGCAAGGAGACCCTGGACGGACGATGAAATTTCGGCGATGTTGGGCCATTTTAAAGTGCATATTGATAAAGGAATAATTCCTGGAAAAAGGGATTGTGAAGATAAAAAAGAAAAATATTACGCCGTGGCTTCATACACGAAACAATTAATTTTTTGTATTTTTAAATAATTAAATAACCATATTTGTCATTTTTTATGATTTCATCAAGAAAAAGTTATTAAATTGCCAAATGTCCCTGCAATATCATTTTTCAAATTAGTACTTACTTATAGAAATGATATGAAATGATGGAATGAGAATTCAGTTAATTTGTTTATTCAATTTGTTGATGACAACCTTGTTTAACGTTTTTAAACGTTAGTTATTACATCTAACTTAATTGACCTATTTCACGTTAGAATGTTTAGTAAAAAGTGTCATGGCGAAAACTATGTTGGTATCACTAAAAGTAGTAAAAAGTCATTGCACATGAGAAACTCGTCTAATTCCCAATCTTTGTAACAATGAAATACCTATAACAATAATCATATCATTGTTTTCAGTAACTTTATTGTTAAGCTTACTTTAGTAAGTTTAAGCTTTAAGTTTTAAGCTTAATTTAGTAAGTTTAACATTGAAGATACTGAAAATAATGATATGATTATTATACAGGGTGTTTTTAAAAAGTATGTCAATCACTTAACCACGGACTCAGCACGTCAAAAGAAGTTGATTCAGCCTAATTTACCTCTATTCAAAATAGCACCCCTATGAATATACAGTCCTCTAAAGTTGGGATTAAAAATATTTATTTTTTTAATATTGTGCAAATGGCTGTAGATATCTTTTTCAATTTCGGAACACTGAAATGTATGTCAAAGGGTAATAGTTTAAAGTAAAAACTGTTTAAAATCAAAGGCCGATTTGGGGGTAAACTACCCTTCCCTCCTACCCCCTCTTTTAGTGGTACGCCTATGACTTTTTTGATATAGGGTATTTTATATAAAATTTAATTATAAAACTTTTCTTTATCTTGTTTTTTTTTCATTTAGATAACCATTTTCAAATGGATCTGGAAATACTAAAACCATTATGAAAAGTGGAACATATGAAATAAAAAAGTTCTTCTGTGTAATTTTGGCATTTGAAGTTACTGGTATTATAATAAAAGATGTGCATTGCTATCATAAATTGTAAAATTTAAAAAATGTTTAAATAGGTTTTTTTATTAAATAAAAATCGCAGAAACTAAAACATCAATCATTAAAGCAACAAAGTAAATTAAAATAATATTAGAAGTAAAACAACAAATAATGAAATAAATTAAAAATAAAATAAAAAAATATCGAACATTAAAATTTTATTTCAGAATGTGCTCAAAATGATTTCCATTTTGTCGTACACAATACTTTGCCCTTTTTAGAAGCGAAAATCTCACATTCTGAAACACGGCAGGAATGTTTCTAAATTCCTCGGCTGATTGTTGAATTCTTTTTTGGAGATGTTCAACGCTCTCTATTGGAACAGAATAAACTTTTTCCTTCATAGCTCCCCAAAGACAGAAGTCAATTGGGTTTAAATCAGGGGACCGAGCAGGCCAACTGACTGGAGCATCAGCTCCTCGACCTGTCCAACGTCCTGGAAAACGCCTTGATAAACATTGCCTGACTTGCAGGCTATAATGGGGTGGAGCATCATCTTGCAAATACCACATGTTTTCTCTAATATTAAGATTAACAATATCTAATTGCTCAGGCAATTCATTTTCCAGAAAATCTAGGTAGTCAGCTCCATTTAAACGACGTGGAAAGAAAATAGGTCCAATTAGATGGTCATCAACAGTACCTGCCCAAACATTAACAGAAAAATTACGCTGAAAATGCGTTTCTATCTTTGCATTGGGATTTTCTTCAGACCAAATGTGATAATTATGATGATTTGTAATACCATTTCTATGAAATGAGGCCTCATCAGTTGACAAAATGGTGTTTACAAAACTTACATTTCTTCCATTTTTTCTGAGAAGCCAGTTACAAAATTCCATTCGAGAACCGTAATCTTGAGGTTCCAATGCCTGAACAGTCTGTATATGAAATGGAACTAGTAATTGTTCTTTTAATGTTCTCCATACTGAATAATACGATACTCCTACCTGAGAAGCTATTTTACGCACACTGCTTTCAGGCCGTTCTGATACAATATCTAAAATTTCCTCTTCGACCTCTGGAACTAGCACAGTCCTAGGTCTGCCACACTTCCAAGCACGATCATTTGATAGACTTCCAGTTTCCCTTGCACGACGATCGACTGCAAAAAATGTACGTCTATCAGGATGCCGACGGTTTGGAAACTTTTCCACATAACGCCTAGCTGCACTAGAACCATTTCCATTACATTCGCCTAATATTCTAATCATATCCACCATTTCGGTATTAGAATAACTCATATTAAATGCCATTGTTAACAATTAATAACTGATATCTATTAAAGCAGTTTGACAAAAATGACAGGTGTCAACTACCTATTAAATTTTCACAGGTGCCTTTGATCATCATCTACATTAATTTTAAACATTATTTGTGTTATTCTACAAAGGCGTGGTAATGGTTTTAATATTTCCAGATTCATTTGAAAATGGTTATCTAAACGAACAAAAAACAAGATAAAAAAAGTTTTATAATTAAATTTTATATAAAATGCGATATATCAAAAAAGTCATAGGCGTACCACTAAAAGAGGGGGTAGGAGGGAAGGGTAGTTTACCCCCAAATCGGCCTTTTAGAAAATTTGATTTTAAACAGTTTTTACTTTAAACTATTACCCTTTGACATACATTTCAGTGTTCCGAAATTGAAAAAGATATCTACAGCCATTTGCACAATATTAAAAAAATAAATATTTTTAATCCCAACTTTAGAGGGCTGTATATTCATAGGGGTGCGATTTTGGATAGAGGTAAATTAGGCTGAATCAACTTATTTTGACATGCTGAGTCCGTGGTTAAGTGATTGACATACTTTTTAAAAACACCCTGTATTATAGAAATTTCATTTTTGCAAGGTTTGGGAATTAGACGGGTTGGTCAACGTGTATCGTGACTTTTTACTACTTTTGGTGATACCAATTTAGTTTTCGCCATGACACTTTTTACCAAACTATCTAACATAAAATAGATCAATCGCAAGGTAGTTCCAACGAAAATATATCTTTTATTTTGTAAAAAATTAAGAAACAGCTATTTTATTCGATTTATTAATTTATGCAATCTTGTTCATTAAGAGTTCGTAGTTTTTTTTAATAGATGGATTGCATGGAGATCTGGCGCAGAAATTACTTTTACTTAAAGTTAAAAATAATGTTGAAATTAATTTCTTTTTAAATGTATTTGTTGTTTATACAAACAAGATTTTGCATAAACAATAATAAAATAATCGGTTTAACAACTCTCTTCGTTTACTGCTAAATATTTATAAAAATAAATTGAAAACTGGTCAAAAATTGAGGTCTGCAGAAAATGATTATCAACAGTAAATTTTACATTTGTCCCAATGTATAACTATTCTCCCAAAATCATTGTTATTTTATTCATTTTTATTTTTATTTTATACCAAGATTTCTGTATGTTACTTAAATAAACAGCTATGAGTATTTTAACATGAAAATATGTTACATAATTTTTTCATTTAATACATTACCTTTATACCTTTTTCCTTAGCCTGTAAAAAACCGCTGCCTAAAGAATCACTACTCCCACATCCAGATTTTTCATCCAAGTCACTTTAAAGGAAACATCTAGACTAGCTTTGCACTCTAGTATGTGGAAACTATTGGTCATAGAATTTTAATAATATTTGGGGTAGATATATAAAAGTTTGAGGCATTGTTTTCTGCCACAAACGTTAAAAATGAAGTTTCTAGTTTAAACTACTTATTTTCCCCTATTCAGAACCAACCACCTCCCACCCGTTCAATGGAATCATCTCAATCAGATGCCATTACAATACAAACGTGTACTAACTTTCAAGTGAATGTCTCAATTTTATATTATAACAGAAAAACCACAAAAACGACAGAAAACGTCAACATTACTAGAGGGAAGAAGAATAATCAAAAGAGTAGAATCATGCGCAATGAAATACTGGGGACACGTACAAAGACGAGACACGAAAAACGCAGCAACGTCAAAGGCCAACATAAGAAGCCTGAGAAGACCTGAAAGGGACATTATCCAACTGCTAGCAAAAACAGGAAAACCACAAAAACGACAGAAAACGTCAACATTACTAGAAGGAAGAACAATAATCAAAAGAATAGAATCATACGCAATGAAATATTGGGGACACGTAAAAAGACGAGACACGACACACCTACTAAAGAAAGCTCTGCGACTGAACAGCAACAAACTGAAAATAGGAAGGCCATGCTACACATGGATAACAACAATCGAGAGGATTATGAATAACCTAGGAAAAGATTATACACACTGGTAAAAATCGGCACAACAAAAGAAAACGGAATGCAATAAAGAAATATCAAGGATATACACACTACCAGACTCAGAAATAGAAGAAACAGAAAACTCAGAAGTAGAATAGGAGAGAAAATGATCACAGATAGAAACTAAAAAGAAGCATCTCACAAAAACCTGAAAGTAAAAAGAAGCACGAAAACCTTAAAGAAGCATCTCAGAAACGCCTACACTTTCCATTCGATAAAGACAGAAGGCAAACAAGAAGAAACATCTCACAAACACCTACACGCTCCATCCTATACTCCTACCCCATGCGTCATGCGGCTCTCGCTGCTGACAACAAGCATGTCTGATGTCCAATCCAGCGTATGCAGCCGGTCCGACGGTATATAAAAGCACCGGGGGTTTGTTCCGGCACATGGTGGCATTATCCGTTGGCCGGTTGGGTAGAGCCGCATGAATATGTAATAGACGACTGGTCGACTGCAGATGGACTTTCGGCGGGCGATCGGGCTGCGTGGTGGAACAGATCTCCATGCACCGGAATTGGCAGCAATGCCCACCTTACGCTGGCAAATCAGTCAATCAATCAATCAATCCCATTAACAATGCAGCGGAGGTGGTGGGGTTTGAAAAATATTAGAGAGAAATCTGTGGTCTTGGTTTCTAGTATATATGCACCAAATCCCAAATTTCTATACTCTTACAAGCTTGATTTACTTATTTTTCCATATTTACTCCTATTTAACCCCCAACCCTTCAACGGTATCATGTCAGAATATAATTTAGGTCCAGATGTCGTTATAATACATCCATCTACCAAATTTCAAGTGAATATCTCAATTTTATATTATTAACCCCTTTAATAATGTAATAAAGGTGGTTGAAAAATATTATAATAATTTGAGACCTTTCTAGTACATACACCGAATTTCAAATTTCTGTATTTACCCCTATTTAACCTCCAACCCTTCAACGGAATCATCTCAAAATATAATACATATGTGTACCAAACTGCAAATGCATGTCTGAATTTTATTTTATCCCCTATTTACCCCTATTTAACTGTTCAACGGAACAATCCCAAAATATAATCTAGTTCTTGATGCCCTTATAATATATACGTATACCAATTTTCAGGTGAATATCTCAACTTAATTTTATCAACCCCTTTAATAACGGAGCGGGTGCTGGTGGGGGGATGGAAAATATTATAAAAAATTTTGAGCCTCGGCTTCTATTACTTACACCGAATTTCAAGTTTCTGTACTCTTACCAGCCTGCTTTACTCATTTCCCCTTATTTACCCCTATTTACCCCCAACCCTTAATCGGATATATTCAAAAAACAATCCAGTTCCAGATCTCGTTATAATATATTCGTGTACAAAATTTCAAGTCAATATCTTAAACCGTTCAAGAGAAAGCGTGCGGACAAAAAAGTTACAGACAGATCGACAGACAGACCGAATTTTTTTTTCGCTCAAATTTAACATCTCGACGTTTCATGACATTCTAAACCTATTTCACGAAAAAAAAATATTTTTTTTTTTACTAATAAAATTGCTCATTAAGAACATTCAGTTTTTTGAACATTTCAACGAAATTTTCAATAAGCGATAATGATATTTTATTAAATATAAGGAAAATCTTTAAATCCATCTCTCTCACGTTTTAATTTGTTATATTCACCTCGCTCTTATCAGTATAAAAGCACCTTAAGGTCTAAAGGATGCAAACTGTGCTTTTTTAATGAGGCTGTGCGCCAGAGAGGGAAGTTTTGGGTAAATACCTTTACTTACCGATTTTCTTATAATATTTATAATATAATTGGATCAAAATTATTTCTTATTCATTTCGCGAAAAAAATATGTTTAGAAATTTTCTAACTATACTTTTAAGCACATCTAGGACAATTTACATCTTTTATGTAAGTATCTTCTGAATTATTAAAATACTTGTATGTAAAGCAGTGATAATACTCACATCTTACGTGCCTACATCTAGGTCTATAAACAAAAATGTTTAATTATTGCATTATTATATATTGATCATTCTAACTGCAATGATGTTTGATAGAGATTTTTATTCTCTTCAGTTGTCAAGATTTTAATTATTGCACGTTCAACATCATTGCTGAAGGAATTACTATTTTGTTTCAAAACGTATTCTTGACGGATCAGTTTTAAACTTATCTGATCTAACAACTAAACTCTTGAAATAAAATTTTTCGGATTTAGTAATTAGACTATTGTTCTCATTTCACAGTTTTTTGGATTATTAGTATGCATATTAACCATATCAATAATTATATAGACAACATATTTAAAACTATTTTAAATCTATTATTTGCTTGTCATAATATATCCTGTCTTGAGTTTCAATCATAATTAAATCACTTTAAATTTGAACGTAGGTACTATTTATAATACTGTTCTTAGCAAATTTTCTTTAAGATACATATACGATGTATGTATAATTCCGATCTACCTACTTATGGCAATAACTTACCATAAGTACGTTTACACAATTGGTCCTTATTACATCATATTGCTCTTAGTTTGTTTTCTTTAATACACACATACACATTTACAGAATATATGTATTGTTTTGATTCACCTACTTATGGCACTCTCACCATAAGTATGTATTTCAAATACACAATTATACCCAAGTATGTTTACACATATTTATGGTACCTTTTCATACCCTCGGTATGTCCTTGATATCATTTTGGCACCAGGTGCCGTATGCAGGTATTTTACTATTTTGAATTTTAGCGAGGGTATCAACAAACGGGAAAGAGCTACGGATACGTGGCGCTCCCGATATTTTAACTACATGCGCAGTTTCCATGGTGCCACTTGTGCGGTCTATTCCCAGGTGCCATATGCATTGGTGAACAGGTAATGGTGTGTGTGTATGTGTGTATGTATGTATGTATGTTCAAATCTGGTGATAAAATTTTTGACCACTTCCCGATATCCAATCATGCTGAAATTTTGCACACAACTCTGGTTCTGAAGACAATGCAATGTAGTATATTCAATATTATGGTAGGTCCAATATGGCGACTACCACAAAATGGCGGATTGCCTCTTTCTTGACAACCCCCCTCGACATGGGTATCAAATGAAAGGGTATATAAAGTAGAATATAATAAGCTGTGTGACGTCATTCTAAATGCAATATGGCGGCCGTCACAACATGGCGGATCACCTATATTTACAACGTACTATTACGTTTTATTAGAATGCTGATTGTTGATAAAGGTAATATATTGAAACATTCTTTATAGGATTTTGCAAACAGCAGAAAAATTAACTATCTATAAAAGAAAAACTTTGTGTAGAAATATTAATGAAATCATTGCTTTCTTTCGATAACCTGAATTCTGGTTATGCTAGCAAGTTAAAATCCTAAAATTAATTTGTCTAATTTCTTATTTGATAATTCTCATTCTAACACTAGCATCCACACAGTCCCCTACGGCCATGCAGATTAAACTAGTATCCACATAACCCCCTACGATTATGAAGATTCAGTTAAAAATGATAACAAAGACCTAAAATGAATTTATTTATCTACCTTGTCTTAAAAAATTTTTCATTCCAATGGATTACATTTTCATGAAATCTATCATTCTGTTTCCTGGAAATGCTTAGCCTTTGAAACGTTTTTCGCCCTTATTCTGGAGCTCATCAGAAAGACATAAAGCCATTCATAAAGATGTTTCATGCAAAACCAAGACAATTTCTATGAATTCATATATATTCATATATTTTTTTTTATTCATAGAAATTGTCTTGGTTTTGCATGAAACATCTTTATGAATGGCTTTATGTCTTTCTGATGAGCTCCAGAATAAGGGCGAAAAACGTTTCAAAGGCTAAGCATTTCCAGGAAACAGAATGATAGATTTCAAGAAAATGTAATCCATTGGAATGCAAATTTTTTTAAGACAAGGTAGATAAATAAATTCATTTTAGGTCTTTGTTCTCATTTTTAACTGAATCTTCATAATCGTAGGGGGTTATGTGGATACTAGTTTAATCTGCATGGCCGTAGGGGACTGTGTGGATGCTAGTGTTAGAATGAGAATTGTCAAATAAGAAATTAGACAAATTCATTTTAGGATTTTAACTTGCTAGCATAACCAGAATTCAGGTTATCGAAAGAAAGCACTGATTTCATTAATATTTCTACACAAAGTTTTTCTTTTATAGATAGTTAATTTTTCTGCTGTTTGCAAAATCTTATAAAGAATGTTTCAAAACAATTATAAGCAAACAAATAATAATTCATTTTTAAACAAAGGTAATATATTATATTTTATGAGCGTCCAATGGTTTTATTTTTTCATCATCATCATTTTGCAATTTAATCCCGGAATAAACATTATTTTCTACTTTTTAGTGCAATTCAGTTTTAAAAGAAAATCATTGCTTTAAAAAAATTCTTTGTATTTATTTACGGTCAATACAACCTGAATTCCAAAAGGTTCTATACCATTTTCTAACAGAATTTTTCATTGGAGGTTCCTTGTTAAACATAGTTCTAAATCTTCTTTATGTTGTCTTGTCAGATTTAGTGTCAGCAAAAAAATTACACACTGGGCTTTTCAAGTGAAGTTGTTTTTTCCATGACAAATATGAAATTTTCGTAAAGTGAAAACAATGGGTTTCCAACTGTAAAAATGTACAGCGTGTTACATTTGAAATAATGAAGCTGCCCTATATCCGAAAATACTCTGGCATTTCCGGTCAAACCGAAAGTGAGCAAAAAAGGAAAACTTAACAAAACTAGAAGAAAATCGCATTTCATTATCTTAATTAGTTCAAAAGTTATATATGTTTAAAAAACGTCAAAATATAATGGGGCACCCGGTGTCACTGTCAAGCAGCAGTATATTTTGGTAGCAATTTATTCACAATTTTATAATAATTCTTCGTGTTCTTTCTTTTTTCAACTTTAAAACGACTTCAATATGACTCATATGATATTAGTTTACGTTGAGGCAATACCTAGAAATGCAAGTTCAGCTTTATTATATTCAAGAAAAATTTCACATAAAGGCATATTTTAGGGTACTGCTTAGCGTTTAAGAAAAACTGACCCCCTGAAGCGACTTAGAGGGGATTATAGATGCAACGTATTCTTCAGGTTGGGAAAGCCGTCCTAAATACAGTCATACTGCAGGTAAGAATTAGAATTGACGCAATTGAGAAATTATATCGGCGCCTTCAAAAAGTCTAAAAACAGTATACTTACCATTTTGTATGAGTTCTGGAAATGTTACCGAATAATTTAGACCCTATAGGTAAATCAGTCGTTCTTACGTAATTAAGAAAGGATCTGAATTTTACTCAATATGTAACTTTTACTCATGGGCGAAATTTAAAAAAATTAGCATTAAATTGTTAGATTTCAAGCTTTTTCAGATTATTTTCCGCACAAAATAATTGCTAACTCTATTTACCGTAAAATGTTCATTGTTAATTACTTTAATTAGTAGCCAAACTATTTGTAATTTGTAAAGTAGATATCACTTACACACAACTCACGAATAGGTCTATTTAATTACTTAGATGATAAAAGATCAGGCAGAATGTTCTGCCTGATCTTTTATCATCTAAGTAAAAATGAAGCAAAATCATACAAAAAACAAAGCTTTATTCATTGCTCGGTCATCGTTAGAAGTTATTTTTATACAAAATGATGTCTTCTTTTTTGGCTTGAATTAAAGTCATCAATTACTTTAGAAATGTCTATATCAACACTCCTTTCGACAGCCAAAAGAGCTAACGAGGACATCCTCTCTTGGCCGATAGTATTCCTGGCGTATGTTTTCAACCGCCGTTGTCAGCAAGAAAAATACCTCTCACAGGATGCTGATTGCTGAGTTCATTGGAATTCTAAAAAACAAACTAAAGTTCAAAAAGTAGAGGGAACACACTTTTGAAAGACTTCTCAGCAAAAATGTCAGCTCTCTCTTGGATATTTTTGTTTTTTTGCTTCTTCTATATTATAAAAACATCTCAGTTCTGACAGAAGAAGTTCACTGTCCATTTGCACACATACTTTACACTTTCTATATCTACGTCTGTCCTACCTAAAACTTTGCTTAAGGTTGAGTACATCTAGGTTGCTTTCTTGAAGTCTGGCCTTTATCTCCTAGTTCAGGATGTAATAAGTGGGCAAAGGATTAAAACTTCCTAATAGTGCTCTACAGATTCAAATGGAACTTTACTCCTTCCGCCAAATTTGAAGGAAATTTTCCCCTTTTTTGGAAACTCGGCTGCTTTTGCACTTGTCATCGATTTCTGTGCAATGATTGAACAAATGAGTAAAAAACTCATCTGCTCTGAAGGATTGTAACAGTTCAAGTGTGCTGCAGATTTCACAACTTGGTAGGTCACACTGCTTGCCTGAAGAGTGTCTGACAATATAGATTGGGTTAGAACTCTCCTTAGTAATGGCCAAGTCAAATACAAAGCTGAAATCCTCTATAGTGTTTAATAAAGCATTGGCTGGTCCACCACTGTCAGGTTCTGTCTGTGTAATTTCTTATAGAGTCGCCAGAGTGGTTTCAAAATTATCTAACAAAGAACGCACTGCTTCAACACAGCAAGCCAATCTGACTTCAATGTTGCTGTTCCATCACAAAAGATTTTTGCACTTTTTTGAATATTTTCAAATACAGTGCCTAGTTTGGTTGATTTTTCAATAAAGTTGAAAAGACTTTGAAGTACAAAGAATGTGTTTCTTATTGAAGTCACGCTTGTGCAACAGCTTACAATGCACAAGTTCAATACATGTGTATTGCAGTGAATGTACATTGCCGTTGGGGCTTCTTGTGCCTTGTGCCCAGTTCTTTGGCACAAGGTTAAGCCAACTTTTTGGTAAAACTCCAAATTTAAGGGTTAACTTAACATCAATTTTTAAGGGTCAACTTAACACCTCATTCCACTCCAGATGAGGTGTTAATCGGTCCGAAATACGTCTGTATTGCTCGAAGTAGACAGGAAAATGACCCTGACGACCTGTTCCGATACCATCTAAAAATGTAGTTACCTATAATTACGCGAGGTGTCGCTGACACTGGTAACGTAAATAATTCTTTAAATACAATACAAATCTACACAATTACTCTACTGTATCATTTACATGAATTCATGAGTTCTAATTTAATCAGAATTATCGGTTTATAATTTTGTTTATTGATTTGGGATTTATTCACTTATACAGATTTCATTTTTTTAAATATTTGTTGTACCAGAACTGGGCTGCTGCTACTAATCCATGGGTTATTTGCCAAGAAGGAGTCTTTGAATCCAAATTGTTGGAGCGTCTTGGTAGAGTCCCCGCTGGATGAGAGCACCAAGTTAGAGTTTTGGTAACCGTCCACAGAAGATTAAGTTCTGAGAGTCGAGGGATCTCTGCTGTAGGTGTATATCAAGAGAAATAACAGATGGCGCTTGTATGCTAATTTATAATTTAAAGTTGGAATGATAAACACAAATTCTTCCGGATTCAGTAAGACAAGGACGGCTTCAGGATTGAACTGAAAAATTAATTAATAAGCTTACTGAATTGTGGTTTAAGTCTACAAAAATTCATTGCTATTAGAATAAAAATTAACAAGTGGCATTCAGGTAATTTTGAATGTCACAAATGGATAGTAGCTCATTCTGGAAAATCGGTGAAGAGTACTGAAAATGTTTTCCATGCTCAATGAAGAACTTCAATAACAAATTATTATCTTTGGAACGAAGGTTATCAGCTCCAAAAGGTTTCCTCTGTGCCGCGCTGGTAAAATTTTATTTTGCAATTGTTTGTAAATGATTGACAGTTTTACCTCAAAATGCAAAATACTGGGCTGGACAATTCTGAGGTGGCAACTGCCATCCCTTGCCACCCTCGAAACACGCCACTACTTTTACTGAAGACACATTCTTTTCTTGCAGATATATTAAAAATTTTCATAGAATCATTTCCTCAAATTAACTTAAATATTAAGTTTCCTTGTTTATTTTTTGTAAAGTATTACGATCTTAATTATACAAGGTGTTTCAGGTATGCGGTCATTAACGCGCCCCTAGGGCTGATTCCACATAAGAAAATATGAAAAAAGTTTCTAACAACATGGGTCCGGAAATCCCTCCTAAGGGCGCCGTAGGCCTCTGAAGGGCGTACCCAAAATTAGTGAAATTGCGTTTATAATTCTCTTGAATAAACTAAGGAAAAATAATAAATTATAAATAAATTAAAGAACTCAACAGGTTTCAAAGGTTATCCAATTAAATTAAATGATCAAAATGGGTGCCATTCAAATTCTTCTTACGCAAGAAGACTGGAAAAATTCCTTTAGGTTCAAATTTTTCGAAAGCGGCTGGTCCTACGGCGTTACAACAAGATAACCTTTTTTGTGTATTTATAGCCATCAATCAAGTTTACCCCATTCCAGTTTTGTGCACCTCTGATTGAATTTACCCTTGGTGGATAACATCAAATAATGACCTTGATAGATATAGCATCACGTGCAAAAACTAGTCACTGTAGCTCAAAGGGTTCCTGAGATATTAAATAAAATGCCAATTTTGGTTGCCCCTTCAGAGGCCCGCAACCTCCCTTGGAGGAATTTTCGGGGCCATGTTTGAACTTTTGACATATGAACTTTTTTCATATCTTTTGAGTAGAATCATCCCTACTTAATGATAGCATACCTGAAACACCCTGTATAAGAGCAGTTAGACAACGGTGGATTTATTAATAATAATTATTGCCCATTCTAATTCAAACCACGATCGTGTAAGCGTAGAAATGAGAGGAGAAAAACTGTATTACGAAATATTTATTTTTTAACACGATATGTAGGAAATTAACATTCAATTGTTTTAAAGCTGTTCAAGAAAGGGCTAAGAAGACAATGTTGTTGACCTCACTGAAGCAATGGGAGATAACAACTTCTGTGATTCACGAGCTAAATTCCTCCCGAGCACAAAAATGCATACACTTCTTGCAGTATTAAGCAAATAAAGTATTAGTAATAATAGTAATAATAGTCTTTATTGATGTATTGCAAATAATATTGCGTCATAATAATATAACATAATATAAATAAAAATATATCAAGGGCGAAGTTTAGCCACTAGAGCTATTCTACCAATTAATCCGTAACTTGAAAATAACAAACTAGACAGAGAAAATACAATAATTAAATCGTATGAACATACATTTGTAAAGCAGCATAAATATAGAAAATAATAATAATAACAATAATAAAATAAATATATTTGTACTGTTAAAAGTAAATTAAAGAGTGTGCACTGCTAAGACTCTTAAGCAAATTACCAATATTGTTATAAGAACGAACAGCATTGAAAGTAAAACATCGTTGAAATAGCGCAGTGCAGTATTGTGGCATAATTAAAGGTAGTGCAGATTTTATGTTCCAGTCATGGATTTAATTTTTGTAAATAACACAGGCACGCAAAAAAGTTCATGTACATTTGAGCATGTATTTCGAGCCGCTGCGCCACACAGTGATTAAAAAATGAATTTGTGTGCACAAAATTCGATCTACAACACAGTTTTGCTTGAAATTACTATTTTTTTAAAAGTATTCTCAAAACAATACTTTACAACGCCTAACTGCCCAAATTGAAGCAATTTGGCTAAAAACCTTAATTTTGTTTTAATATATAAGAGATATAATACTCACTAATTTTTGAAAATTGATTTTTCCGGTCTCTGAGAACATAAATTAATGCAATTTTCACAAAAATTACTTTAATGGCATTGTGTTATAAGTATAGTCCTATAACCTTCCAGATTTTTGTCGCAATATTCTCTGAAAATTTGAGCCGAATCGGTCAAGCAGGTTTTAAGTTATAATCAATCAAACAAACAAACAAACAAACAAACAAACATATATTGTATTTTCTATATTAGCAAAATTAGTAAAAATCAATACTTATTTATTTACCAATCCAAAAAGTTAGAATACTATGATCATATTATAGTTTAATAAGTTATGTAATAAGAACCTCGAAAAATTTTGAAGAACCCCCAAAAAAATGGCCAATTTCTCAAAATTGGACCACTTTTGGGTAAGACAAATATCATATTCGAAATCAACAACTCAAAAACATAATGTACAACCATTAAAAAACCAGAGATCTTAAATGTAGGAAGGTCCATCCTTGCCATTTCACTGTAAATAGTTTATTTCTCAAAAAATTAATCAAAAAGTAAAATAAATTTTTTTAATAATATTTGGTGCACATGTCATAGCACCATATACGTTAAAAATTAAGTTTATAGTTTATCCTACTTGTTTCCCCTATTCACAAACTCCCACCTTCTACCACTTCAATGGAATCGTCTCAATCAGATGTTATTACAATACATACGTGTACTAACTTTCAAGTGAATATCTTAATTGTATTTTATCAATCCCATTAATAATAGAGCAGAGGTGGTGGGGTTTGAAATATATTAGAAAGAAACCTGAGGCTTTGGTTTCTAGTATGTAAGTCCCAAATTTCAGTACTCCTACCAGCTTGATTTACTTATTACTTCCACATCCACGTAGTGGATTGGAAGTATAGTAATCGCAAAAAAAATTTCAAAAATTTTTATTCGTGAAATAGGTTTAGAATGTCATGAAACGTCGATATTTTAAATTTGAGCGAAAAAAAATGTTCTGTCTGTCTGTCGGTCTGTCTGTCTGTCTGTCTGTCTGTCTGTCTGTCTGTCTGTAACTTTTTTTTTGTCCGCACGCTTTCTCCGGAACGGTTTAAGATATTGACCTGAAATTTTGTACACGTATATATTATAACGAGATCTGGAACTGGATTGTTTTTTGAGGAAATCCGGTGAAGGGTTGGGGGTTAAATAGGGGTAAATAGGGGGAAATAAGTAAAGCAAGCTTGTAAGAGTACAGAAACTTGAAATTCGGTGTATGTACTAGAAGTCAAGGACTCAGATTTTTTTACAATATTTTTCAACCCCCCACCACCCCTACTCCATTAAAGGGGTTGATAAAATAAAGTTGAGATATTCATTTGAAATTTCGTACACGTATGTATTATAACGATGTCTAGAATTAGATTATATTTTGGGATGATTCCGTTGAAGGGTTGGGGGTTAATTTGGGGTAAATAGAGGAATATAAGTAAAATAAGTTGGTAAGAGTACAGAAACTTGAAATTCGGTGTATGTACTAGAAGCCAAAGCGTCAGATTTTTTAATAATATTTTTCAACCCCCACCACCCCTACTCCAATTTGAAAAGGGTTGATAAAATAAAATTGAGATATTCAGTTCAAATTTTCTACACGTATGTATTATAACGACATCTGGAACTAGATTACATTTTGAGATAATTCCGTTGAAGGGTTGGGGGTTAAATAGGGGTAAATAGGGGAAAATAAATAAAGCAAGCTGGTAAGACTACAGAAACTTGAAATTCGGTGTATGTACTAGAAGCCAAGGTCTCAGATTATTTATAATATTTTTCAACCCCCACCAACCCTAGTTCATTATTAAAAGGGTTGATAAAATAAAATCGAGATATTCATTTGAAATTTGGTACACGTATGAATTATAACGACATCTGGAACTAGATTATACTTTGAGATGATTCCGTTGAAGGGTTGGGGGTTATTTACGGGCCAATAGGGGGAAATAAGTAAAGCAAGCTGGTATGAGTACAGAAACTTGAAATTCGGTGTATGTACAAGAAGTTAAGGCCTCAGATTTTTTTATAATATTTTTCAACCCCCCCACCACCCCTACCCCATTAATGGGGTTGACAAAATAAAGTTGAGATATTCATTTGAAATTTCGTACACGTATGTATTATAACGACGTCTGGAATTAGTTTATATTTTGAGATGATTCCGTTGAAAGGTTGGCGGTTAATTTGGGGTAAATAGAGGAATATAAGTAAAACGTTGGTAAGGCTACAGAAACTTGAAATTCGGTACTAGAAGCCACAGCGTCAGATTTTCTTATAATATTTTTCAACCCAACCACCCCTACTCCAATATGAAAAGGGTTGATAAAATAAAATTGAGATATTCATTTGAAATTTGGTACACGTATGTATTATAACGACGTCTGAAACTAGATCATAATTTGAGATGATGCCGTTGAAGGTTTGGGGGTTAAATAGGGGCAAATAGGGGAAAATAAGTAAAGCAAGCTGGTAAGACTACAGAAATTTGGGATTCGGTGTATATACTAGAAACCAAGGCCTCAGATTTCTTTCTAATATTTTTCAAACTCTACCACCTCCGCTTCATTATTAATGGGATTGATAACATCAAATTGAGATATTCACTTGAAAGTTAGTACACGTATGTATTGTAGTGACATCTGATTGAGATGACTCCATTGAGGTGGTAGGTTGTAAATAGTGGAAAATAAGTACGGTAAACTAGAAACTTCATTTTTAACGTATATGGTGGAAACCAACTCCTCAAACTTTTCTATGACATCTACCCCAAATATTATTAAAATTCTATGACCAATAATTTCCACATACTGGAGTGCAAATATAGTCAAGACGTTTCCTTTAAAGTGACTTGGACGAATAATCTGGATGTGGAAGTAGTGATTCCTTAGGCAGCGGTTTTTTCCTTATTTACTACTATTTAACCCCCAATCCTTCAACGGAATCTTCTCAAAATATAATCTAGTTCCAGATGTCGTTATAATACATACGGCTACCAAATTTCAAGTGAATATCTCAATTTTATTTTATCAACCCCTTTAACAGTGGAGTAGGGTGGTGGGTGTTGAAAAATGTTATAAATAATCTGAGACGTTGGCTTCTAGTGCATGCACCGAATTTCAAGTTTCTGTACTCTTACCAGCTTACTTTACTTATTTTGTCCTATTTACCTCTATTTAACCCCCAATCCTTCAACGGAATCATCTCAAAATATAATGTAGTTCCAGCCGTCGGTATAATACATACGTGTACCAAATTTCAAGTGAATATCTCAATTTTATTTTATCAATCCCTTTAATAATGGGAATAGGGGTAGTGAGGGGTCGAAATATATTATAAAAATCTGAGGCCTTGGCTTCCAGTACATATACCGAATTTCAAGTTTCTGTGCTCTTACCAACTTGCTTTACTTATTTTCCCCTATTTACCCCTATTTAACCCCCAACTCTTCAACGGAATCATCTCAAAATATAATCTAGTTCCAAATGTCATTATAATACATACGTGTACCAAATTTCAAATGAATATCTCAATTTTATTTTATCAGCCCCTTTAATACTGGAATAGGGGTAGTGGGGGGTTGAAATATATTATAAAAATCTGAGGCCTTGGCTTCTGGTACATACACCGAATTTCAAGTTTCTGTACTCTTACCAGCTTGCTTTACTCGTTTTCCCCTATTTACCCCTATTTAACCCCCAATCCTTCATCAGAATAATCCCAAAATATAATCTAGTCTTGATTTCATCATAATATAAGCGTGTACGAAATTTCAAGTGTATATTTCAATTTTATTTTAACGCCTTTAACAATGGAGGGACTTTGGTGGTGGGGGATGAAAAATGTTACGTAAAATTTTGAGGGCTTGGCTTGTAGTATGTACATAAAATGTCAAGTTTCTGTACTTACCAGCTGGCTTTACATTACTTTACCCCTATTTACCCCCAACCCTTCACCGGATATCTTTAAAACATAATCCAGTTCCAGATCTCGTTATAATATATACATATACAAAATTTCAATTCAATATCTTAAGCCGTTCCGGAGAAAACGTGCGGACAAAAAAAAGTTATAGACGGACAGACAGAACATTTTTTTTCACTCAAATTTAAAATCTCGACGTTTCATGACATTCTAAACCTATTTCAAGAAGAAAACATTTTGAAAATTTTTTTTACGATTATGCTTCCGTATATTATACTATCCTATACTATACTTCTAATCCGCTACGTGGATGTGGAAGTAATGAAGGTTTTTAGCGAATTTGCGTCAATTTGGGCAGTTAGGCGTTATAAGGTATTATTTTGAGCAATATTTTTAAAAAATTAGTAATTTCAAGCAAACTTCATGTATAGATCGAATTTTCTCTATAAAAATTCATTTTTGAATCACTGTGCGCCGACTTCTATGCCGCCATAAGGATTGCCCTATCAGGTCAGGATTTTCCCTAACCTCAAAAATTGATTAAGATCAGTGAAAATATTAATTAGAGCGATTAGCAAAAAGTCTTGACATGATGGAGCAATTCTGATGATTGCATTGGATTCAAAATACTCTGTTCAAAGTCACATTATTTTTTTTTATTTTTTGTGTGCCCGTGTAATATTTTTTTTGACGTGTGAGGGACTAGAAGTAAACATAAGACGACGTATATAAACAAGTAAGTGGTTGTTAAAAATATCTTCCAGTTTAAGCCAATTAAATTCATCAAGTTTTTAAGATATATGGTCATATTTTCTCAAATTATAGATGAATCACCAACATGCGTTTTGTACTTTTTGGATCCGACTTTTAGATAACATCCCGAGACATGGATAGTGTATAATATAACAGTAATAAAATAGTGGTAACACAAAACCTTCCGATACATTTTTTTTAAGTTTTAAAATTTAGTATTTTATTTCTATATAAAATTATTAATCATGGATATCAAATAAATAAAGCCAAACCACTTCACAACGGAGAACCAAATACCTTGTGGGATTTCCTAAAAGAACATCATGCGATAATAGAGACACAAAGCGAGACTCGTAGAAATATGAAGCAACCATGGCTAACTGCTGAAACTATAACTGTGGTACAAGCTAGAAAAAATTGGAAGTTATCAACAATGTTTTGGAAAATATAACAGACTATCGCAGAAAATTCATACTCTTTGTCAAAGAGGCAAGAATAATTATTTACAGGACATCTGTAAAGAAATGGAGTCACGTACTGATCACAAAAATGGCGAGGACCTTTCCGAACACAAATTTAAACCCAAAACATGGTCAAATGGCGGTACAAATTAGTGAATTCCACATTAAAAAAATTGATAACGACTGATTATAAACCGAGTATGTCTTGCTGCTGTGTCCTTAAACAACAGGAATTATCCGTATTCATACATATTTTTATACTACTCTAACATTATTGTTTATGAATCTCCTCCAACACTTTGGTGAATGTATTATCAAACAAGTGTACAAATATTAAAAAATGATCTGAAATTGCCTTTTGATTTTTTCTTCATTCCAGATGGGCATCAAAATTGAAGATGTGTTTTGTGATATTTTTTTGAGTGAACGTTTATATTCGATGCCATTTGACAATTTCAGCGATACAAAAGTATCTCGTCTAATGTATCGTTGAAATTGTCAAAGGTATCAAATACGTATGGTGTATATATAAGTAACTGATAATAATTAAGATCAGCAACTATAAAAATTTCAGCTTATCATCATGGGAAAGGTAGAAGAGGCATTAAGTCCAGACATAAGACAAATAGTTCTAAAACTCAAAGAATGGAACCGAATGAATTTTCGAATATTAATAAGAAAGTAGTCGAAAACGAATGAACATTAGCAGTCGTTATGGTTAACTTTTCTGTTTCTAATGAAACATATTCTTTATAGGATTTTGCAAACAAGAGAAAAAACTATCTGTGAGAACTAAAAAGAAAAACGATCTCATAGATAGTTCTGTTTCTAAACTACCACATATGTAGAGGTTATTTTACAGTAATTGTATAAATTGGATAAAGCTATTATTTAGTAGATTTCACAATTATTTTTAGGAAAAAATATATGTGGTAGAGAATTCCAGACACAAGATAAGAAAATTTGATCAATACCAGAACTAACATTTAGATAATATTTATTGCCAACCTTCAATGATTTTGGAAAAAGCAATTTGCAAATAAAAACTTGCGAACGACCACCCATGACGTCACAAACACCCGTACACCACCAAAGGAATCGTAATTATGTCCAACCGTATGGTCAAAAAGATCCATTTCTATTTCGATATATCTTCAGTAAGTTAAATTACAAACGCACATTTTCGCATATAGAATAAAAACAAATTATAATGAACTGACTAAATTAGTAAACCTATGATATCTTATTTCCTAATTTAAACAGAAATTTGGTAAAATTGAAATATCGCAAATCTCTCAAAAAAAGGATAAATATATGATAACCAGTTGAAGAGATATGAAAACAGACACAAATTTGTAAGAATATGCGTTTTTGTGTCGGGAGTTAATAAAACATGTTCTATCAAAACGACATGTTAATTTTTATAACTCTTTTATTAACTCACTTTATCGGCAAATCTTGCAATCAAAATTTCGACTACTTCTAATTAACTTTGCACACGTGTATAAGTAAGGTGCCAATGAAATATAGTATGTTTAATATTGTTCTAAATTTAATATCGCGGACGCCCCAAGATGGCGGATTACCTTTTCTTCATAACCCCCTTGATATCAGTATCAAATAAAAAGGTTGGACGAACAAAATACGATAAACTGTGTAACGTCATTCTAAACCCAATATGGCGGACTCCCCAAGATGGCGGCTTATCTTATTCTTCATAACCTTGGTGTGGGTATCATATTAAAGGGTTTGACGAATAAGATAGTAGACAAACTCTCTGACGTTATTCTAATTCCAAAATATGGATGACTCAAGATGGCGGATTGCTGTTGTCGTCACAATATATTCAATATTTTATCACAAAAACTAAAAGGAGTTTAGTAAAATATATTTAATTTAAAAAAAAAACAAGGATTTTATAAATTTACTAAAAAGAAAAAAAAATGTTTTCCGTTTTAGTAAATAGGACCAGAATTTTTTTTTCGATCTTATAAAAATTATAAAAAAAATATTAGACTCAAAAAAAGCATTGAGCACCAATTAAACCAACATCTACAACATATTTTCACGCACAGCGTCTTTAGTTTTAATAAGTTATAATAAATTTTTCTTAAAATTACAAGATCAGAGAAAAACATTTTTTCTAGTATATTTACAAAAGAGCTGTTTTTAAAAGTGTTTCTTTATTTATTTTATTTCATAATTGTTTACCACCGGTATCTTGCAAATAAGAAGTTATTGAAGCCATTTTCTGGACCCACTTTTCGGTACTTTGAGGCTACGTTTATGTTCCTGAAATTGTACTAAGCATCTTTAAAACACCCTGTACAGATTAAACATATAGTACTGTGAAGAGTCTGAAACGAACTAGACAATTAAAGCTTGCAGGAGAAGAGAAGTATCAAATGTCAATTTCTTATTTGCTGTAAAATCGCTTTAAACCAAATAAATTTTACAGCTCTCAGCACAATATTGCTTTGGCAGCTTTCTTCACTTTAACTTTAAACTTTCACCTGTAAATTATCTCGTCATTACAAACAACTCAGTTATCTCTCATTAACACGCGTCGCGTCGTATATTAATTATTTCTTAAGGGTTACTTGGGTTAGGTTTTATCCCTTTTCCGTAAACTTGAACGGATATTATTATTGGTTACACAAGTACCTCTTGAAGTGATACATTTTTCAAAGCTTACTACACTATTTACTGACTTAAAATACTTGGAAATATGAATAAATTCAAGTATGTGATATTTTTTCCCTTTTGACTAATATTATAAACCATTCCATATCTTAGTTTTGGTGACGAATTTTCAACTTCAACACTGATTTTCTTTCAAAATACGTGCTCGTCTATCGACATAAATGTTCAGCGAAAGTCACCAGCCAAAACCATTATTACGCAATTAGTGAAAATATGCTAATTAGTAGAGCTAGGTATTGGAATATTTTACTTCACATCAATGATAAGTATCTAACAGGAACTTACAAATAACGATGCCGCCAAAATTCCTTATTAGGAGATAACTAATGTCCTCTTTTATTATAATGTCCTATTTTAGTTTAAAATTTGGCACACTTATTTATGATTATAAGAACTATTTTTTTGAAAATTCATCCAAATATGCTCGCAACAAGCTAAGTACTTTGAAAAACGAAAAATTATTGAGTGCCGTAGTTTTCATCTTTTTCTCCCCTGGCATACCGAAGAGAAGTATTGTATTTGAGAAAAAAATCACTCTTGGATTTCACTTCTTCGGATTTTTACGTTTCAGATCATGTAGATTACGAAAATATAGGTATTTCAATTCCGCCAGTCTGTCTGTCGGTCTGTTGTCTGTCTGTTGGTGCATTAACTCACGAACTACTTGACGGAGAACAGCAAAATTTGGTAGGTAGTTAACGCTGTTGCCGGCGGAAAAACAGTTAGACTTTCACTGGAAAATATACAGGGTGGACCGTCTAAAGGGAAAAGGTAATAAAAAAAATTGTATTTGCTCAAATTTAAAATTTCCACGTTTCATGGCATTCTAAACCTACTCAAACAATTTTTGAAATTTTTTTACCACTTGAATAGATTAAAAAAAATTGTTTTCCTCAAATTTAAAATGTCCACGTTTCATGACATTCTAAAGTTAATATTTAAAAAAATGAACATTTTTTTAACCACTCCATTACGTGGAAATGTGACAGGGAGCAATAATACCTACTTGTCATGTAGGTAACACATTTGGCAAGAAACAAACAATTCAACTACGGTGGAAATTTGTAACGCAAATACAAAACGAAGAGTATATTGCATTCGATCGGTACATTTCTAAATCCGGTAATATTGCTCTTATAGAAAAAATTTCATATCACGTTGTTGGTGATCGAATTCTGAACAACATTCAAAATGTCCGTCCGTCCGTCCGTCTGTCTGTCTGTCTGTCCGTCCGTATGTTTGTCCGTACATCACGTTTTTGTAAACACGATAACTTAAGAACAAAAAGTCCGACTGTATTGAAATTTTGATAGTAAGTTAGTATTAGCTATAGGAAAAACCCTATTATTTTTTAACAAAATCGATCATTAAGTAAAAAAGTTATAAATTTTTTCAATAAAAAAAAAAAAATTGTTTTGTAATTAAACAAAAAATGTTTGAAACTAATATCATTTACAATAAAAAACTGCGAAGATTATCCGATAGAATGTTCAACAATTATATAACAAGTGTAGTAAATCGGCAAAGAGTTTAATGGTTAACTTGTTTTAATTGAATTTGTACTGTCGGATGACCATTCTGTACTTATATTCTTTTCACCAAAAGTTATCAGGTTCTCTTTGTAATAGTGATAACTACATTCCGGTTATTATTATCATATTAGGTCGTTTCGTAATTAATTTTTAGAGTGACCGCCCTGTATAAATAAAGAGGGAAGTTCTGTGTAAATAATTTTACCAACTTTTTTGAGGTTTAATACCTGTACAATTTTGAAGTAAAATTTTATTTATTCGAACAATTCCGTCTTTACCCATTCCGATCCGACCAAAAGAAGCTATTTGTAAAAACTCAATGCAGATACAAGAAAAAGATACTTAAAGAATACTCCAAAAATATTACTCCTGTGTCATTGAAGAAGTAAAGATTGTGTTTACAGACATTCTATAATGTCGAGATAACTTTAAAAGAAATCCTGATATTATCAGACAATTTTCGCTTACTTGCCTTCACTACTTGTGCTTCATTTTTGTCTAAAAAAGATTTAGCAAGTGCGCTTAACATACAGCTTTACAACAACAAATTAATAATAGATACATTTCATTACCAGCTCAACACAAAATTCATGTCATATTTTCAAGAAATGTTAAATGCCAATTTACTGTTGTTTTGTTAGCATAACTAATAAAATAAAATCAAGGTGGATTTTGAAAGAGGTATTATACCTTGCACCATGATACAACTCTGCCAAGTTTCAGACAATTCTGTTGATTTTTATTTTATAAAAGTTAGCGAAATCTATTCAAATTTTACCCATTTTTTACTTCCCTCGCATACCGAAGGGAAGTATTAACTTGATGTATCCTGGGATTTTTCGGTCTTCTTTAAATGAAAATTCTTATATTTTCTTACGTTTCGGTTTTATTAACCATCGTCAGAGGAAAAACTACAATATTTATATTAACGTACAATTATTTTATGTGATTTTACAAATTTAATTTTATTACTTACAATTTAAGAAATTTTTTGTTTACACTATATTAACATTTTACGTTTATTTCTGTTGAAAGTTTTAATGCAACTAAATGCAGAACAAAAGTATTGCCTGCTTTCTGGTCTGTGTTATGTCACTATTGGTACAGTTTATTTAATTTATGGATGTTAGTTATGAGGTTTTCTCTAAAGGCTGGTAGTGTGAAATATGATATTTCAAGAATTATCTTGCGGACTTGATGGAACGATGTAAAAATATATGTTGTTTAATAATATCCCCTTTTTAGCTAATTTAACAAATTAAAGTATGTTTCACTTAAGTTTTCTATATCAGTGCGGTTGTTTATTGCGTTGTTATGTCTTTTAATTTGTAACATTTCGTGTATTGTCCTTCGATGATAATTTGGTTCCTTTTGTAAAATTTTTGTATTGTCAAAGTTAAAGCTATGGTTATGGTCTAAAGCGTGTTTGGTAAGAGCTGTCGAGTTTTGATTTATTGTTCTTATATTATAATTGTGTGTATATATTCGTTTATGCAGGTATTGTTTTGTTTGGCCAATATATGTACTATTACAATTATTACAGTCTATTTTATAAATTGCGTTAGTTTCGTCTTTTGGTTGTAGTTCGGGTTTTAGTTTTGTAAAGAATTTTTTTGTTGTAGTATAAGGTTTATGCGCTACTGTTATATTGTGTTTTTTTAATACATTTGAAATATTCTCAGATACTTTTGGTATGTAAGGCATGGATACATAGTTGTTATTATTCTTAATTTTTTTATTCATATTCTTATTATAGATATTATGTATTATATTATTAAACAACATATATTTTTACATCGTTCCATCAAGTCCGCAAGATAATTCTTAAAATATCATATTTCACACTACCAGCCTTTAGAGAAAACCTCATAACTATCATCCATAAATTAAATAAACTGTACCAATAGTGACATAATACAGACCAGAAAGCAGGCAATACTTTTGTTCAGCATTTAGTTGCATTAAAACTTTCAACAGAAATAAACGTAAAATGTTAATATAGTGTAAACAAAAATTTTCTTAAATTGTAAGTAATAAAATTAAATTTGTAAAATCACATAAAATAATTGTACGTTAATATAAATATTGTAGTTTTTCCTCTGACGATGGTTAATAAAACCGAAACGTAAGAAAATATAAGAATTTTCATTTAAAGAAGACCGAAAAATCTCAGGATACATCAAGATAATTTGATATCAACGGTCAAGAAAATACAAATATTTATTTATAGAAGGGAAGTATTGTATTAGAGAAAAAATCACCCTCCTAGATTTTTTCGGATTCTGACGTTTCAGATCACGGAGATTACGAAAATATAGGTTTTTTAATTCCGTCTGTCTGTCTGTCTGTCTGTCTGCCTGTTGGTGAACTTACTAAAAAACTGCTTGACGGAGAGCAGTCAAATTTGGCTGGTAGTTGACCCTACTGTCAGCGAAGAAATGGTAGAACTTTCACTGGAAAATATATAGAGTGGATCGTCTAAAGGGAATAAATAAGGAAAAAAAAATTTTTTTCTCAAATTTAAAATTTCCGCGTTTCATGATACACTAAACCTATTTCAGAAAAAAAAATTTTTGAAAATTTTTTTCACCAACATTTTTGAAAAATTTTTTACCACTAAAAAAGTTTCTTGTCTTTGTTCAGATTTAAAATGTCCACGATTCATGGCATTTTTAACCTATTTTAAAATAAAAATTTTTTTTGAATTTTTTTTTTACCAACAAATTTCCACGTTTCATAGCGTTCTAAACCTACTAAAAAAAAAAAAAAAAAAATTTCACTATTTTCGAAAAAATTTTACCTACCACTAATACAGACTGAATTTTTTTTCTTTGTTCGAATTTAAAATTTTCACGTTTTCATGGCATTCTAAACCTATTCAAACAAATTTAAAAAAATTTTTTGAAAAAAATGTATGTGGAATTGAAAATTTGACAGATGGCAATAATATTAGGCAAATGCACCTATTATACTATTATTGAAAAATGCACAGGGTGGTCATCCCAAGAAATAATTCAGTCATGGTGGACATTTATAAAGGTATTTGCCCAAACCTTCCATATTTGGCCCCTGTTATTTAGTATTGAACTTTTGCTGTTGGATGAGCACTTTGTATATTTTTTTGACCAAAACTTATCAGGTGTTCTTTGTAATAATAGTGATAACTATATTCCGATTATTATTTTCAATGTCACTTCATAATTATTAATTTTTTAGTGTGACCACTAATACTAATAAAGAGGGAAGTTCTGTGTAAATACTTTTACCGAATTTTTTTAATAATACCTTGACTGATTTTGAGCGAGGCGATAAAAGAAATTCCGACATTGTCGAAATAGCGGTCACCCTAATATCTACAAACTCCCAAGTAATCTTTAAGATAACGCCTGGCTTTTCCAAAGTTATCGATTAATATACCTATGGAAAAGAATGGAAATTATGACATATTTTATGTACCACAGTTCACAACCACATAATTTTAATAATTATTATTAACATTATTTTCTTCTTAGTGCATATCTTTAACAGTTTGAGTTGGTTGTAAAAACGTGTTTTTTAATTTTTTTAAATTATTTATTTTTGTAGGTATAATAAAGTCTAATATAAGATTTTCCAGTTATCATATTAGAAATCAGATCATATTTTTAGGCACATCTTGTGAAGGATTCTCACCTTGTCCTCACCAACTCGCCTAAGTGCCATAATCCTGTTTTCAGTCATATTCTGACTCAAAATTGCTATTTTGATAAGCTTTTTGCAGTATCGACACCACTTTTCAATAAATAATCTCACCTCTATCAATTCCTAAAGTACCACGGAAACTTTAATTGATCAGTTTTTGGGTTAAAATTTACGTCTAATTAGCTGCTGGTAAAATATATTTATTATTATTATTATTATTATGATAGCCTCCACTCCTCTACATATGTCTTGTAGACAAGAAGCCTTATATCTTAGATAATATATTCAACGTATCATATTAAATTAAAACATATTAGATTATATTGTTATCTTAAGTTGTATTATGTCGTGCCGTGTTGTGTCGTATCCAGCCTGTTTAGCCCTGACCTGCCCTGTCCCTTCCTGCCCTTCCTGGCACAGCATTCTATGACAAGCTATATTATACCATTTCATATATGTTTCAAGCAATTTGAAAAAATTGCTTGTTAAACCCCAAACATAAACACAACCGCAAATCGCCAATGTGACATGCATTTTTAATTCGTGGGATACACATATATTTTTTTATGTTGACTTGTTTTCGAAATCGGATTTCTTAGAACAAGTAAGAAGTATAGTTTTGCAATTCTTCCAGAGGTTAAAAATAAAACTTTCAAATCGAGTGCTGCACCTAAAGCCATCATTGTGTATACAGGGTGTTTCAGTTAAAAGTCCCCAAGCCATTATCTCTAAAATTAATAAAGATATTTTATTTTTGTAAATGGCAGATGATTGATACCAAAGAAAGGTTTAAATAACGATGAATTTTCATTTAAAGAAGACCGAAAAATCTCAGGATACATCAAGATAATTTGATATCAACGGTCAAGAAAATACAAATATTTATTTATAGAAGGGAAGTATTGTATTAGAGAAAAAATCACCCTCCGAGATTTTTTCGGATTCTGACGTTTCAGATCACGGAGATTACGAAAATATAGGTTTTTTAATTCCGTCTGTCTGTCTGTCTGTCTGTCTGCCTGTTGGTGAACTTACTAAAAAACTGCTTGACGGAGAGCAGTCAAATTTGGCTGGTAGTTGACCCTACTGTCAGCGAAGAAATGGTAGAACTTTCACTGGAAAATATATAGAGTGGATCGTCTAAAGGGAATAAATAAGGAAAAAAAAAATTTTTTCTCAAATTTAAAATTTCCGCGTTTCATGATACACTAAACCTATTTCAGAAAAAAAAAATTTTGAAAATTTTTTTCACCAACATTTTTGAAAAATTTTTTACCACTAAAAAAGTTTCTTGTCTTTGTTCAGATTTAAAATGTCCACGATTCATGGCATTTTTAACCTATTTTAAAATAAAAAAATTTTTTGAATTTTTTTTTTACCAACAAATTTCCACGTTTCATAGCGTTCTAAACCTACTAAAAAAAAAAAAAAAAAAATTTCACTATTTTCGAAAAAATTTTACCTACCACTAATACAGACTGAATTTTTTTTCTTTGTTCGAATTTAAAATTTTCACGTTTTCATGGCATTCTAAACCTATTCAAACAAATTTAAAAAATTTTTTTGAAAAAAATGTATGTGGAATTGAAAATTTGACAGATGGCAATAATATTAGGCAAATGCACCTATTATACTATTATTGAAAAATGCACAGGGTGGTCATCCCAAGAAATAATTCAGTCATGGTGGACATTTATAAAGGTATTTGCCCAAACCTTCCATATTTGGCCCCTGTTATTTAGTATTGAACTTTTGCTGTTGGATGAGCACTTTGTATATTTTTTTGACCAAAACTTATCAGGTGTTCTTTGTAATAATAGTGATAACTATATTCCGATTATTATTTTCAATGTCACTTCATAATTATTAATTTTTTAGTGTGACCACTAATACTAATAAAGAGGGAAGTGCTGTGTAAATACTTTTACCGAATTTTTTTAATAATACCTTGACTGATTTTGAGCGAGGCGATAAAAGAAATTCCGACATTGTCGAAATAGCGGTCACCCTAATATCTACAAACTCCCAAGAAATCTTTAAGATAACGCCTGGCTTTTCCAAAGTTATCGATTAATATACCTATGGAAAAGAATGGAAATTATGACATATTTTATGTACCACAGTTCACAACCACATAATTTTAATAATTATTATTAACATTATTTTCTTCTTAGTGCATATCTTTAACAGTTTGAGTTGGTTGTAAAAACGTGTTTTTTAATTTTTTTAAATTATTTATTTTTGTAGGTATAATAAAGTCTAATATAAGATTTTCCAGTTATCATATTAGAAATCAGATCATATTTTTAGGCACATCTTGTGAAGGATTCTCACCTTGTCCTCACCAACTCGCCTAAGTGCCATAATCCTGTTTTCAGTCATATTCTGACTCAAAATTGCTATTTTGATAAGCTTTTTGCAGTATCGACACCACTTTTCAATAAATAATCTCACCTCTATCAATTCCTAAAGTACCACGGAAACTTTAATTGATCAGTTTTTGGGTTAAAATTTACGTCTAATTAGCTGCTGGTAAAATATATTTATTATTATTATTATTATGATAGCCTCCACTCCTCTACATATGTCTTGTAGACAAGAAGCCTTATATCTTAGATAATATATTCAACGTATCATATTAAATTAAAACATATTAGATTATATTGTTATCTTAAGTTGTGTTATGTCGTGCCGTGTTGTGTCGTATCCAGCCTGTTTAGCCCTGACCTGCCCTGTCCCTTCCTGCCCTTCCTGGCACAGCATTCTATGACAAGCTATATTATACCATTTCATATATGTTTCAAGCAATTTGAAAAAATTGCTTGTTAAACCCCAAACATAAACACAACCGCAAATCGCCAATGTGACATGCATTTTTAATTCGTGGGATACACATATATTTTTTTATGTTGACTTGTTTTCGAAATCGGATTTCTTAGAACAAGTAAGAAGTATAGTTTTGAAATTCTTCCAGAGGTTAAAAATAAAACTTTCAAATCGAGTGCTGCACCTAAAGCCATCATTGTGTATACAGGGTGTTTCAGTTAAAAGTCCCCAAGCCATTATCTCTAAAATTAATAAAGATATTTTATTTTTGTAAATGGCAGATGATTGATACCAAAGAAAGGTTTAAATAACGGTGATTAGAATTTTTCCTCAACAGCACACAGAGATGGCGCTGCGATGCAAAACTATTTTTTGATGGCTGGAACCTTGAAACATAAGTCATGTGATTAAACAATAACATAATAATAATAATTTTGATAGTATAGAGAATTTACAAAAAACAAGCCGTTTTGGAGTTACATGAGTTTCTTTCATTAATGCCAGTACACGTGAATTTTGATAAATCCCTATAATTTATTTATTATTTATTATAGAATATTGGTTACCAAACACTTTTTTTCAAGATAAGGAAAGTGATATAATACACTATCATAAAATTATGTTTACCACTTCCGGCCAAACCGGAACTAACATGATGAACCAATATCCATATATTCCTACATATCACTTTTTTTTTTTCTAATAACGCTTCTAATAAAACGGCTCCCAAAACTTAAAGTAAGTAAGACAACAAAGAAAATACACACTAATTTAGAATGGTAATGAAAAACCTACTTAAGAGATATTAGTAGGCTTTGATTTAATTTTAAGTTTGACAGTTATTAAACAAAGTTTGTAGTTGGTGCATTTCAATCATAGTTCAATCATAGTTTCAAACAGTGTACTTAGAAACAATTCAAAGCAAATTAATCCAAATAAGGCAATAAAAAAAATAAATTTAAAAAATGGTTAGATACACCAATGAAGATAAGTTAAATATGATTTTAATATACGGTGAATGCAAAAGAAATTCCCGACAAGCAAAACGATTGTTTTGTTTACGATTTCCAAATAGACCTACTCCCGATAAAAAAAACATTTATCATGCTGTTTAAAAATTTAAGAAACTGGGGTAGTTTTAAGAAAACTATTCGTAACAGAAATAGGCCAGTTAGAAACGATGAAAATACAGCCTTGGTGTTAAATAGTGTTGTCAACAATCCTCAATGTTCTCCGGAAATTGGCATCGGAAACTAATCTGTCGATATCTTCGTGCCATAGAATATTAAAATCAAATAAATACCATCCATACAAATTAAAATTGATCCATCATTTAAGGCCTGGTGATTATGAACGAAGATTACATTTTCTAGCTGAATTTTCAGTTCTTTCTGAAGAATGCCCAAATTTAAAAAAAAATGTGCTCTGGAGCGATGAAAGCCGTTTTCACAACAACGGAGTTGTGAGTAAGCATAACTGCCGATACTGGTCACAAAATAATCCTAGATGGATGAGAATGACCCGAAATCAGGTAACTTTTGGAGTTAACGTGTGGTGTGGAATATTAAATTCATATATTATTGGACCATGTCTATTCCATGGGACTTTAAATGGAAGAAAATATGAGATATTTTTGAGAAATGTATTGCCAGGATTATTAGAGACTATCCCTCATAACCAGGAGAATATTTGGTTTCACCAAGATGGTGCACCACCCCATAACTCAGTACTAGTCAAAGATTGTCTTAATGAAATGTACCCTCAGAGATGGATTAGTACTAATGGACTAGTCAGATGGCCAGCACGATCACCTGACTTGACTCCATTAGATTTTTACCTTTGGGGGTATTTAAAAAGTGTAGTGTACATTGAACCCATTGAGGATATGGCCGATTTGTATAATAAAATATATGCAAGTGTTGCTGCTATAAATAGACATACCTTACAAAGAGTTTGCAATGAAGAGTTACTGAAACGGTACAATATGTGTATTCATGAAGAAGGGAGAAATTTTGAACATTTAATGTAATAAGTACCTACTAATAAGAAAGAAATTAGTTTAATTTCATTTTTAATAATATTTCGATAGTTTTTAAATGTTTGTTTATAAAACTTTTGTTTACGTTCTTTACTGAATTGTTAATATAAATTTAGCCCATTCTAAATTAGTGTGTATTTTCTTTGTTGTCTTACTTACTTTAAGTTTTGGGAGCCGTTTCATTAGAAGCGTTATTAGAAAAAAAAATGTAATATGTAGGAACATATGGATATTGGTTCATCATGTTAGTTCCGGTTTGGCCGGAAGTGGTAAACATAATTTTATGATAGTGTATTATATCACTTTCCTTATCTTGAAAAAAAGTGTTTGGTAACCAATATTCTATAATAAATAATAAATAAATTATAGGGATTTATCAAAATTCACGTGTACTGGCATTAATGAAAGAAACTCATGTAACTCCAAAACGGCTTGTTTTTTGTAAATTCTCTATACCATCGAAATTATTCACAAATTATTGTTTAATCACATGACTTATGTTTCAAGGTTCCAGCCATCAAAAAATAGTTTTGCATCGCAGCGCCATCTCTGTGTGCTGTTGAGGAAAAATTCTAATCACCGTTATTTAAACCTTTCTTTGGTATCAATCATCTGCCATTTACAAAAATAAAATATCTTTATTAGTTTTAGAGATCATGGCCTGGGGACTTTTAAGTGGAACGCCCTGTATATTATATACATTTTAAGTAATTATAATTCTCAGTTAAGGAGAATCTATATAGTCATATTGGTATTTAACGGAAATGGCAAAATCAAACCGTTCCATCTTATTTATTTTATTTTGGCACGTTTTCAATGTTTTCCTATAATTAGGTGTTTTCACAAATTTTATACTCACTTTTACTGTGAAGATAATGCTTTATTATAGTTAAAAACAGTCCAATAATACCTTAAAATAGGCCATTTTAATTTTGTATTGAAATGTTTTCGCGAAAAACACTACATCATTCCCTACGCACTCGTGACGTCATCAGTTATATTGTCAGTGTCATTTTGTGTTATAAACACGTTATTTTGCAGATAAATTTCCTAAAGTAGCTTTTACAAATCCCGTATTAGGTAGGCGTTACTTATTTAATCACATGTAAATCGTAAATAAAGCGAATAAAGTGTTGTGTTTAACAATTTTTAAACGCGATTTAAGAAACTAATATAACCGATGACGTCACAGCGTGTTTTACATACTCGTTCAATTACTAAAACTTTATGTTAGTTATTTGTTGAAATTTTAATTTGATGGACGGTAGAATGCTGTTTAGATATCAATAAGAGCTTTAGTATAACAAGTACTTCATATCAATAATATCAAAAAAGCAAATTTTCACATAGTGAAAACACCTAATTATACCAAATCTCAACTGTCTAACTATTTATTATATTTGATGATTCTTATTTGAGAAGATTCATGATGATAAATTTAGAATTTTATTATGTAATGATTTAGTAAAGATGAATCTGTTTCATATTTTTTTAGAATAAAAACAATTTTAATATATTTGAAACTATAAAAAAATGTAAACGAATTTAGGTGTTCCTCATTTTAGTAAACTTTCACCTTTTCAGAACATAACTGTTCTAGAAGATCTGAAATTGTTTACCTCCAATGCTTTTCCTATGGGGCCAAATACGTAATTCGGAAAGTGGTTGGTTGCAGCGAGCGAGGTTGGGCTCATGCACCTACTGGACAAACTTCAAACAATGAGCTACAGAGTACGGTTTGAATGTAATTACTAGATTACAAAGAAACCATCAAAGCAATTAAAAGGTGATCGTGGTAGTAGACAAGATGGTTTACCATGGAACCTTTGTGGATAGTACGGGGAATTGTAAATATGGGATTCGATGAAGAATACAGACGACAAGATCGGCAACTTGCCCAAAATTCAGCCTGACAGGAATATCACAGGGCTCACAAAGGTCAGACTTGTTAATTCTTTAGTTGTCTCTAACATTACATACTCCTTTGAGATATGAACTGTTATGGAGGTAGACAGGTATACATATTGATGCTTCGAAATGTGGGTATGAAGACGTTTACCCAGACAGCCCATAGCACCAATAGTTCGACTCTCTAAAAAATACGTTCTCCAAGACAATTATCCAACGTCGTACTTTCTTGATTCTTCTCATTCTTGGCCACATCAACCGGAGTGGGGGCAATACAGTATAGTTGATTATCCAGAGAAACCAGATGCCCCAAAGAACTTTGGTGAAGCCGTGCGTCTAACAGGCAGCCGCGATTTATGATGTGGGACTGCTGATCATTCAAGATAGTAAAGGAGGGCGAACAAGGTCAGTATATGAATCACAAATTGTCTGTCAGGCGGTGCGAATAAGAAGAAGACGGGTAGTGCACGATGAGGTGCATTCTGAAAGTAACCAATAATTGTGACTTTAGGACACCAGATTGAAGGTGTACGCAACCCTGTAGTACTGCTGTGAAGTCTGCGGGGCTCACGTATATCTTGAATTATATCTGTATTTATCTGCATGAATTCAATACGTTTGATATTCAATACCTTCCTAACTTTATGTTTACCAACGAGTATCTTGTAGTCGAACTGAGTGTAGTGCTGCGATCGTTACAATGTTGCACGTATCAAGGCATTGGTGTTTTATGCGTTAATTAATATAACAGGAATCAACTTGCATTATATACACATTGAATTATCCTAATAGCAATAGCTCAAATGAAAATAGCAAAAAATTGGAGCTCCCTTTTGGATGAACCCCTCAAGCGCGGATTAGAAGCAATATATCTACTACGTGGAATTAGAAGAGGACCCTAAGAAACTGATGGAACTGTTCCAGACGTTAGTTCAGAAGTTTTTCTTCTATAACTTCTTCCTGTGAATAAGAAACAATTACCAGAGAGAAATCAAAGAAGGCATGTGCAGTGCAAAATAGATCTAAACATTATAGCACTTACTGCGAAAAATGTTTATACTTGCTGCATATTATAATTTTATGCGAAAATTGCCTCAAAATATTATTCAGTGGTGATAAATAGTTGATTGCTATGTCATCACTACTTCCAATATGCATTGGTTTTTCTTAGAGTTTCTTCGTCGTGTTATATAGAATTTTTATAAATAAAGAAAAATTACACCAAGAGCGCATTTTTGATAATAAGGTTTGTAAAATTAAATCAATACGATGTAATTTAACTCCAAAACTAATATAAGATAAATTAATCATACAAATTGTAACAACAATATTTATTTGAAAAAAGAACTAATGAACCCTTAAAGTTATTTCTTTTAACTTCAGGTTTTGTGGACCCGGCGCTCGCTGTCGAATACCTACAAGAATTTGACGCCAGTACTGCAGGATCAAATGCAAAAGTTATTAAATATATAATACAACGAATGTCCCCAAACATCACTTGTTTTTTCGCCCACGATATCGGACCTGAATTAGGTCCTAGACGATAGATTATCATAAAACATGAATCCCTGGTGAGTTTAAAATTGAGCAGTTAGTTGCTGAGTTATGAGACCTCAAAGTTGTTGTTATACAGCATCAGCCTCGTCTAATAGTCTAGTAAAAGGAAAAAAAGAGGTTGACAGATCGCCTGCTATATCCAGAATACTTTAGCTTTATGTTTTCTGGGATGGAGATTACTAGAAAGTGGGTTTCGCGATACGTCAAGGGGTCTTAAAAGTGCAAAAACTTCCCATCAAGCGAGTTTTTCACATTTATTGATACAACATTTTTTAATAAAGTTGATTTTTTAACAGCTCTTATTATAAAAAAGATATTTTTGGCTTGAGAACGGCCCCTAAATTGCTGAAATTACCTCCAAATTTTAGAAAAGCTTGAAATAGGTAGTTTTCCTAATTTTTTCTAAGTAGCTTCTGTAGGTTACTATGAGTTACTAACCACCAGAAGGGGTGAAAACATAAAAATAGTCTTAAAAAGGCAGTTATTGCTGTTGTTTTTTAAATTTTTACAATAATATTGAATTACTGTAAAATATTCAGAGATATTACACTATAATTCCCCCCCTTAGCATAAAAATTCGTCCCTTTTGTAATTTTTCACATCAAAATTGTATCGATAAATATACTTATTGAAATTTTCGTTAGAGAAATACAGCGAATCGGAGTTTATGATTACGACGCCCGTGAAACCCACCTAATATGTTTTGTGGTGTATTTATACACAAAATCTATTCATGAACTTCAATCTGCTGTATTTTATGAATGAGTACTTTTATCGGGGCGATTCTATCTAAAATCTATAGTGTTTGGCCTAAACTGTATAGAATTTTAAGACTCCTTTACTCTTAATAGTAGTAGTGCAACCACACTGATTAGCTTTAAATCAAAACTAAAGAAATTTTTACTCGAAAATACATTCTATTCAGTTGAGGAATTTATTACTTTTTCCGAGCAAAATAATTAAATAATTTAGTAGAATAACTGTATAACGGATATTTTTTTATTTTTTTATAATGAGACATCCTACTTTAGATTTCGTGTTCTTTGTATAATTATATAATTTATATCTTTATCCTCTGTGTTACTAATGTTACTATTTTGTTTGTTATGTATTATACAAAATATTTGTGATTTATATCTTTATGTAATTATGTAGGTATATTTGAATTATATATTTTTTTCTTTTGACTTATCTATCCGATGTAAATTGGCTTAAAAATCAATAAATGTCTATCTATCTATCTATCTATCTATCTATCTTATACCCCTTGAGGGTATCTTTTATGTTAAAAGGGGGACTTATAGAGCAATATCTCTTAATATTTCATTGTAATCCAATTGTATCCTAAAAATAGAAGAAAAAAAAAACAAAAATTAGAAAGAAGTATTTATTTCGAAGTTTTCAGCAATTTGGAGGTGGTTCGAATTATTTAGGGGCAGTTTTAAAATAAAAAATAATTCCTAAATGAATGAAAAATCATTTACATTTAATTTTACTCAATTTGTAGTAAAAGCTGTAAAAATGAATTTTAATTAAGACATTTGTATCAATTTATCTGAGAAACTCCCTTGATGGGGTCTTTCAGCATTTTAAAGGATGTTCCATCCTCTGAGGAACTGTAAAACCTACTTTTGGATAATCTCCACACCAAACACCATAAAGTTAAAGTATTCCGAACACAGCAGGCGATCTTTCGACCCTCGTTTTTGAATTTTCCTCGACTATCAGGCTATTGCCTGATAGTCTATACACTATCAGCCTCATTGGCTGATAGTGTATAACAGCAACTTTAAGGGAATAGCTTTGAGTGCAAAGTCTGTTTTACCTGATGCTTTACTGAATCCAAGGATTATCGTACGTCATATGCCAAACAATGGAAGATAGTACACAAAGTTGCAACCGTCCAGTATATGACTTTTTTTTGTTAGTAATAAACTGGATATTCTTGGAATAAGCAGGCATATTTCAAGAAAACTAACTGAATGTTCCGTATAAATATGTTCAAAGGCATCTCTGTACAGGTTACAACCTTTCAAAAAGGTACACCAAAATCGGATTCTATATTCTTATCCTCAAAATTATTTAACATAGAGGCATAAAATTTAATATAATTATTCTAAAGATAAGAAGCCATTTTCTACCTTAAAGGGGTCGAAATAAACTACCACTTATAATATTTTTGAAGATTAGATTACAAATATTTGAGAGAAATATGCTTTGTTGGAAATCATTACCTATTTCTAAACCTCTTGCCAATTACTAAATTTGGTATACTCTGTGTTAAAGAAAATACATATATTATCATACAGAGAAAATTCTCACTAGATTTATTTGTATACATTATACCAAACTTATAGCATTCTGAGTTGTAAAAGTGTCCAGCCAAGCTGCGAAATGCCGTCAACAAATGAATCTCTTTCTTTTACACTGTCGGCATGCGGGCAATTACTACGACGCCTGTCATTAATCTGTGTACCTCCTTTCGTTTCATTATAATGCAGCTGTGCGACGAAGATAGAGACGTACAACACTGTCGAATGTTTGGCTTGCGCTTTTAGAAGAATTGTCTTTCCAGCACGGTTTCTTCAGTGACTGAACACCTGCACGTTACGAAGAAAAGGACGTAAACAATTTTATAGAAAATTAAATTTTCTATAAAAATGTCAGTGGTAGCATATGTCTATCTTAAATACTTTTGGCGAGAAGATGGTTGAAAGTCGCGCACTGGACAACTGTAAATTGTGTATTCAACTTTCAATCACTCTCACGCCTAAAGTATTGAAGATAGACATATGCCACCACAGACTTTCTTATGAAAAATTTAATTCTCCATAAAATTGTTTATGTCCATTTTTTTCATAACTCTAACGGTATTGGCAACGTCTCGAGTTAAAAGCTCCGGCGTCCAATTTTACTCGTATTTTTTTCACAGTAACCGGCAATTTAGACAATAATATTAATAATGTACTATTTTGTGTGCAAACAAGTGTACATGCCTGTTGTTCAATAAGATTTAACTAACAAAAAGTATTCAATAAGACTTCAGCCAATCCAATTTAGTCATCAAGAGAATTTACTTGTGTCCATAATTATTTGTAGCCTTGGTGGAAAAGCAAAATTCTAATATTTTAAGTTCTTGTCGAACAGACGTCATGTCTTTATTAGATTGAGTACTTCTGTGTTTTACGACTTAAACTGCTATAAGTTTGGTACGGTCTATAAATGCACAGTAGGACCTTTTTGTCATTAAATTGCCAATTTTAGGGTGTATTTAAGTGCAAAACATTATTAACTCCATAATTGAAATTCAGTTAAATACGATCAAGGAGTTAATGCATGTTCACAGTAAATTATGTATATACTTTTATTGCTAAATTGATGTAATAAAGTCTTAGTTACCTGAGTTAGTTGAGTCAATCAAGCCAAATCCTCGTCGAAACTTTGGAACACGCAAGAACAGAACCAATTTCATTGAAACTTTTTTAAAACGATTATTATACTGCATTATTTGAAATCAGAAATATTTCAGTGGTTGGACTATATGACGTTAATTTCGAAAATGTTGAATTCTTTAAATTTTCTCTAAATTCATATAGTGAATGCCACTTTCGACTAGAAAATATTATTTAAGAGGTTTTGGGGGTTGCTGATTACTAACAACTTGTCAAAAATTGTCGAGAATTTTCTCGAAATTTTGCAAAAATATTTCCAAATTATAGGAGAATTTTATGTTTTGTATAATTATTAAAATTGATAGAAATGTGTATTTCAGGAGTTTCTTGGATTAAATCATCACTAATATAGTTGAGTTACGCCAAAATTTTCTGGAAACTTTCTAAAAGTTTTTTAAAAAATTTTTAGTTGTAAGTTGTAATTATTTTTTTATCAGAACTGAATTTCTCCGAATAGTCGACTCAGATGAGCAGAAATTTGAGTGATCTAGGGAACATTTAAAGAACGTTTTTATTTTTAAGAAGAATGTCAAAAAATATTTTTTTTAAATTTGTGCTTATTCTGTTGAAGAATATCTTGATAGTGATATCGTGCTATGACACATACCAAATATTAACATTACGATTTTGAATATTTCTGTGGATTCTGTATAAACTTTTAGGATCTTTTATATATGTATGATATACAAATGTGTATTAATATAATAAGAGCATTACATACATGCTATGGGACAAGTCCGTACACATAAGTACATAAAAGAACTATTTAAAACACATAAATATATACTGTTGTGTATTTCCACCCCCTTTAGGAAACACCCTGTATGAACCCGTGGGTTTCAAATAATTTTAACAAGGGGTAACCACTAACACTTTATTTAACAATTTACTGATTACACAATACTTCTAAAATAACCTTTACAATGTTTTTATTTACACTTCGGATTTATAACCTCACTTTTCACAAATTTCACTTTTTAACAACTTCTTCTTCCCACCATGGAATCTTGCCTTATATACTCTGAAATTGCCTCTAGAGTTATCTAGAACATAATCGAGAATATTCTTAAACCTCATTCCAGAAAACTTTAACTCTTTCTACAAGTTCCTAGGACGTCTCTATTAGTCATGGACGTATAATATGGGGGATGTAACGCATAACTGTGTCCCCTCCTTAAGCCTGATCGTCACGTGGACTTTTTGCTTCGTTGAATCCGATAGACGACGTCATTAATTCGGGTAATAACAGTATGCAGTCCATCCCAAGGTAATTGAAGTTTCGGTGACCTTCCTTTCTTCCGCTGTGGGTTGTAAAGTCAAACCAGATCTCCCGCCTTGAACCCTTCTGAACTACACTTACGGTTATATCGAGCCTTCAGTCTGTCACTGGCTATGGTGATTTGGTCTATAACCAGCTCATGGACATTTTTTAGCCGTTCACTCACTTCATCTACATAGACGTTCACAGGAAGCCGTTCTCCGCCTGGCGTTCCAAACATCAAATCACACGACAGTCTGATCTCATGTCCAAATACTACTCGAGTCGGTCTGTTTTGTAGTCTCGTGAATGGCAGCTCTATATACCATGAGGAAAAACGGTATGTGGGGATCACAGTCACGTTGATTCTTATGAACGACTTTAGAGAGATGTTCTTTCATAGTCTTGTTATGTCGCTCCACCATTGCGGGTGAAGGGGTGTGGTCCGTGTCTTGTGTATTCCCAATAACTTGCAGATTTGCTGAAACACCCCTGACTCAAAGGTTCTCCCTTGATCTGTATGCAGCTCCAGGGTTACACCAAACCGACATACCAAGTTATCTACCAAGACCTTGGCGACAGTGGCCGCTTCCTCGTTTGGAACCGCATAGGCTTCCGGCCACTTACTAAAATAGTACATGGCAACCAGTATGTACTTGTTACCATCCTTGGTTACTGGGAATGGTCCTGCTATATCGATCGCAATCCTCTCACAAGGAACTCACTCCAACATTATATTGCTTCATTACACCCCTACTGTGTGTATATATCGTTCTGGTATCGACCCCTATGATTGATAATAATCTGAATAGCATTATCCATATTGCATTATATAATAATAAATACGTGTAATATTCACTATATAATTATGCAATAACCCAAACAATGAAAATATCTAAGTAGGGTTAGGTTAGGCTGTCAACGATAACGATTAACGATTGCTGATTAAGTAAATACTGTTCAACAACTCTCTTTTTGAAAACACGTTATTTGCAAATACGTATTGAAATAAAGTTGTCGTATCTTCATAGCGTTACGTTATTTTGAATGCTCAACAAATCTCTAATATATGCGATATAAAAATACCGTATATATTTATGTGTTGTAAATAGTTCTTTTATGTACTTATATGTACGGATTTGTCCCATAGCATGCATGTAATGCTCTCATTACATTAATAAACATTTTGGGAAATAGTAGAGCAATTTGATTTAAATGTAGCTTTTACGCAATTACGTTTCTTCACATAATTATTGTTATTATTAACTTTATTTTCTTCTTTTTAGTACATTTTTGAACAGTTTCAGTTTGTTTTTAAAAGCGCGTTTTTTAATTTGTTAAATTATTTATTTTTTATCTATATTTGTCCTTATCTCGAGGAAAATTGGGGGTACATATCTCACAATGAGTAAGATACTTTAAAACAATTCCATGTTTTAAGACAACAACTACTTGTATGGACTTATTTTCGTAGATACCGCTTTTATTTAGTTAATCTGCTTGGGTTATTAATTATGTCTCTAACTGATACAACTATGCTAGATTAACATCAGACTTGCTATCGGAGAATCCTATTCCTATGTAACAACTTTGTTGTAACTAGGAACATTTCTTTAATTGCGGCAGCTTGTCAGGTAATTTCTCGCTAGCTCCTATGCTATTAGCTAATTGTAAGAAAATTTAAACAGGTCTCTTGTTTTGGTGATTGGGTCGTTGAAATGTGCAAAGAAATATCGAATTATTTTAGTGTTGCTCTTATTAGCGTAACTATTTGAACCAATTTTGGCATGCAGTACACTTAGATAGAATTTTTTAAAGTTGTAACTATGACGTACTGTATAACTAATCAGTGACGGAGATACGGGTAATAAGAATCATAAATTTCATAACAAATATAGTAACACACTTTAGAAAATTAAAAGCGATCATACCTTATGATAAGTCATTCATTTGTGGACAATAATTATTGTATTACAATTCTTTTGATATCTCTCATATGTAGTTGACGAAGGTAAAGGTTATAGTTCTGCACACGGAAACATTTGTGAGGTGTGTTTCATGAAAAGCTTTATATTTTTCATCACGATGCAACTGTTTTCTTAAAATCGTCTAAGAAATAACACCTTAAAATATTACAACACCCTGTATAATTTTTGAACCCGCAACGCTCGTCTTCCTAGCTATACCTCAGAAACATTAGTGCGTTTTTAATACATCCTGTGTACTGTACAATTTTTACTGATCTGTTACATAACGTTAAAAAACTGATTCCGTAAAAACAAAAGTAAATATTATTGACAAATAAGGAATCAGCTGTTCAAATACGTAATTTATACAATGCTCCTAATTCCATCCAAGTAATTTATAAACTAATTGAGAAGATGCACGCATACCTTGTATTAATATATTAACCCAATTATAAAAATAAGGAGATAGGGGAGCAGTGCAATAGCAAAAATGAGGGTTCCAGCATCTAGCACGCGCAAACTAAGAAACCCAGGCTCTGTCAAATGTTTGAAGCGGGTGAATTGATTTGAATGATGGCCGCTGCGCGATCTGCTAACCGCCGCCATATATCATTCTCGTCGCAGGGGTGAGTTACGTCACCAGATCACTGCTTGCTTGTCATCGGGTCGTTGACTACACTCTTTATTATTTTTATTATATGTTTATTGTTTTTGATGAAGCTTTTTAGACCAGAAGTTAGTAAACACCCAACTTGAATAATAATGTACAAAAAGTTTTACTTTATCCACGAAACACTATTTATATTACAATATTAAAACTGCCCATCTGCCGAAACCAAGTGGCAACGTTGGTGCAGGGGCGACGCGTAAAATATACACATCGGCAATAAAGGAACGGAGATTAATTGTCACTTTTTTCTACACATTATTGTTCTTCCTAACAGAAGGAAATCTCTTAAAAGGAAAAGTTACCTAATAGCTAATTAATTTGATGTGCAATGCCTCATGCCATTTTGAAGCATGTTTAAAAAACTTAATACAAACAAGAAATGGACATTTTGACTTGTTTTAAATATTTAATGATCAAGCAAGGTTACCAGTGCTATTTTTTTTAATGTGTATGTACCTCCACGAGCTCTCATGACTGCAGACATCCTTCTTCTCATTCTTATGACGACGTTATCGATAATTTTTTTACCCAAATTCTCCCATACTTAAATTAGAGCAGATCTCGCCTCTTCTGTGTTTTGGACAGACCCAACTTGTCTGCCTAGCATATTCCACACACGATCAATTGTATTCAAGTCCGGGAAACAAGCAGGTCAGATCGTTGACGCCATTTCCACTCTGTTGAATAAGTCAGTTACATAACGAGGGATGTGCGGGTGAGGATTGATGATTTTTCAAAACATCGCTTACGTACCTATCTGCAATTAAAGTACCGCCATCCATCATCACCAACTCTGTTCGTGCCTCAGTACTGTTTCCTCATTGCAAAGGAGATCAGCCAAAAACACATCTATTCAACTTAAAATTCTAACAATGTTTGTACTTAGATCCCTCATTGCCTAATGCATATAAAAGTAAATGAAAGCGAATATACAACTCACAGCACATTACATAACTACTCCAGAAGAAAGTGTAACTCAAGTTTGCCAGACTATCTGAGGAACAGCATCAATTACTACGGAATAAGCATCATTAGCGTATTACCTACCCATATCAAACAGCCAAACTGTAAAAACCGCTGCCTAAGGAATCACTACTTCCACATCCAGATTTCCCATCTAAGTCTCTTTAAAGGAATACATCTTGACTATATTTGCACTCTAGTTTGTGAAAATAATTGGTCACAGAATATTAGTAATATCATATTTGAGACATTGTCTTCTAGCATATACGCCAAAAATGTACTCTGGACTCTTATTAGTTTTCTTTACTCATTTCAATCAAATATTATTACACTACATATGTGTACCAAATTTCAAGCGAATATCTCCCAAGTTTCTGTACTTACCAGCTTGCCTTACTTATTTTCTCTTATTTACCCTTACTTACCCCCACCCCTTCAACGGAATCATCTTTAAATATAATCTAGTTCCAGATGTCACTATAGTACATACGTGTACCAAATTTCAAGTGAACATGTCAATTTTATTATATCAATCGCTTTAATAATAGAGTCGTGGCGATTGGGGGGGGGGGCTTGAAAATATTATAAAAAATTATAAGACCTTGGTTTCGGATATATACACCAAATCAAAGTTTCTGTACTTTTGCCAGCTTGCTTTACATATTTTCCCCTATTTACTCTTGTTTAACCCCTAATCTTTCACCGAAATTAGGGCAAAATATAATCGAGTTCCAGATCTCGTCATGATACATACATGTACCAAATTTCAAGACAATATTTTAAACCGTTCCTAAGAAAACGTGAGCACAAAAGCAGTTACAGACGAACCGATAGTATATTTCTTTGTCTCAAATTTAAAATTTCGACGTTTTATAACATTCTAAGTATGATTCAACAGAGAAAGAAATTGAATTTTTTTTTGCGATTACTATACTTCCACTTCACTACGTGGATGTGGAAGTAAAAATTGAAAGAAACTGTGAAACGTCTTCTGCTCTCGTTTTCTCACTTTAATCTGTGTTAGTTCTGGCCTTGTGTACGCTTTTGTATTTTAAGGGCTTCTATCTCTATTTATGATATTATTATGACCTTTACCTTTAATTTTCTTCCATATTACTTCTTTTCATTTTTGTGTATCCATGCGTTGACCTGTGTAAATGCTACTTGCATATTAACACCAATAAACTATTATTATTAAATCATCCATTATGGTCTGTTTCATAATCAAGTTGATGATAGTAAACAAAAATAAAACAAATTTAAACAATTACTTCAGTCAGAAAAAATACGTATTTCAAACGTAATGTAACAACTAACGGATCTTTACAGGTTGACATTGGGTTGGCCATTGACTAATTTTATAAAAATATACAAAATAAACAACAATTGTGGTAAGACATTCTTGGCTTTCTACACCTTCAAATTTGTTAGGAAAAAAAAATCAAAACAGTTTTTATTTCCTCTATTTATACGGGGTGGTCACTATTATTAAAATTTATAATTAAAGAGCGACATGGGAGAATAATTAATAATGGGAATGTAGTTCTCACTATTGCTATGGAGAAAACCTGTTAACTTTTGGTTAAAAGGATATGCAGATTGGTCATCTGACAGAAAAAATGAACAAGCTAACTAGTATACTCGTCGCTGATTTAATACACTTTTTGTACAATTTTTGTACATTCTCTACGATACTCTTCGCAGTTTTTTGCAAATAATTTGCAAATAATATTAGTTTTAGATATTTGTTGCTTAATAAACAACATTGATTTTATAAAAGTTAAATCATACAATCGGACTTTTCGTTCTTAATTTATCGTGCTTACAAGAAACGTAACTGACGAACGGACGGACGGACATTTTAAAAGTTGTTTAGAATTCGATCACCAACACAGTGATATGAATTTTTTTTTCTCTACCAACGATATTACCGGTTTTAGAAATGTGCCGATTGAATGCAATAAACTTTTCGCTTTGTATTTCCGAAAAGTATAATAATAAGTAAGACGTACCTAAATATGTAAGATATGCGTAAAAGTATTTACAAATTTCCACCACAGTTGAATTATTTCATAGAATAACCACCCAGTATATTTTTCAATAAAAGAATAATAGGTGTTTTCCTCATGATTTATACAGCTTTGCTATTCATCTGCAGTCACTCATTCCAAGGAATTGGTCAAAAGAACTTTGATGTCATTTAATTTAAAATATGGTGTTATTTCGCACTACTTGACTTTTTGTCTGAGTCCATACCAATTGGATGGGGTTAAGTTCACAGGGCAATTATTGTACTGTTATTTGAGGATTCTTTGTCATTTCATCAATATCGTAATATTTGAGTCTTTTAATATGATTAATAATGGTTAAAAGTTGCTGTTTTACGATATCCATTTGATTTTTTTTTGTCGGATAACCATTGAATTATATCTGCTTTCTACCAAATACTCACAGGGATCCGCTGAATCTGCCTGGAGGGGTAATCAACATTATCCATTACAATTACAGATCCCTGAGGAATGAGATCCAACATTTATATAAAATACTTCACGAAAACATCTTCGTTCATATCTTCGTGATAGTTATCTGATTTTTTAACTCCAAATGAGAGTAAGCCGCCATCCACAAAACCTTTTGCACTGTCAATATGCGTGACTATTAATCGTCCCAATATTCCTGAAGGTGCTTTGAACTTTATTGACAGACCATCCAAAAATGCTCACCGAGAACTTTTACATTCTTATCTTGCCATACTTTTGTCACAGCATGTCCTTCGTTTACCCAAGTTCCGTTCAGATAATAAGTATTCTTCTGTTGTAGACAGAATCTTCGAATTGATCTTAGGTAGGCTCTTCGCGACAAACTAATTTTGTCTTTATCGATAAGTGTATGAGTTTCTCTAACAGTATTTCGGAAACTACAAATTCTACAACTAAAAATTGTGTCGGAACAAGTATCATTCCAATACACTGTTATGGTATAATACCGCACGACTTTCGACAAATCAGAAGCCGTTAAGTCAGACTTAGTGGTTCGGTTGCTATGGTTACGTCTAGCGTCGCATTTGACGTTTTACACCGCTTTGAAGTTTTTTTCATAATTTCTAAAATCTTGTTATAGAAAATATAGTTTGCAATATGTTTGGAATGGCACATACCACACTCGCGAACCGCAATACCCGCCTTCGGCTAGGACTACAAACTCTTCACTCGTGTGGAATATGGACTATTCCAGAACTTGTTGTAGAATAACTAATCTGTTCTACTTTTTTCAGAAAAAATCAGGACGTGTTAAAGTCTGTTTCTGTTGATTTATGGTGAATCGTTATCTTCTGAAAGTATTTTTCTATAACGATTTTTGGCCTCATTGTAGATAATTTTCGGGGACTCCATAGTCTCACGTTCATTTTTTCTTTTTTCAAAAGTCTGTAGATAGTCGACTTTTTAATCCATGTCGTTCACTGTGAACACTTTTCAACAATGTCGTCAATACTGTTGGAAGGATTTTGGTGTTTCAGCGGGTCGTGTGAGTTTAATATGATTATTTTCTCGTTTTGAGATAACTCACATCTTTTCGTATGTTTAGCAAGAACATAATCTGAAAATATTGCCATTTCCACTCACACAATTGCATTATCTACTGGTGCACTGTTCATTAAGCACAATGTTGAATTACATTGATTCCACCGCACTAGCACGTCTAGTCAAGTTCATCTCTAAGTCTGAATACAGTCTTTGTTGTCTTTCCGCAAATTACCTACTAATTGACAATTTAACATATTTAAATCTCAATCGTATACTGCGGTTTAATTACTTCCACATCCATGTAGTGTAGTAAACAAAATTTCAAAAATTTTTCGTGCTGAAGTAGGCTTAGAATGTCATAAAACATCGAGATATTAAATTTGAACAGTAAAAGTGTTCTGTCTGTCGGCCCGTCTGTCTGTTTATTTGCCTGTCTGTTTGTCGGTTTGTAACTTCTTGTGCGCACAGTTTCTCAGGTTAAATACATTAATTCGTAATTTGGTACATGCACGTAGCATGACGAGGTCTGGAACTAGATTATATTTTGCACTAATTCTGGTGCTGGTAGGGGGTTAAATAGGGGTAAACAGGGGAAAATAATTAAGCAAGTAGAAGTACAGTAACTTGAGATTTGGTGCATATACTAGAAGCCAAGGCCTCAGATTTCTTTATAATATTTTCCACACCCGCCAACCGCCCCCAATCCATAATTAAAGGTATTGATGAAATAAAGTTGAGACACACTTGAAATTTAGTACATGTATATTTTATAACGGCATCGGCATCTGGGACTAGATTATATTTTGTGATGATTCCGTTGAAGGGAGTAAATAAGATTAGTTAGGAGTAAATAAGGGGAATAAGTAAAGCAAGCTAGTAAGAGTACAGCAACTTGAGATTCGGTGTATATACTAGAAACCAAAACCTCAGATTTTTTTATAATATTTTTCAATTCCCTACCACTCCCACTCCATTATTAAAAGGATTAATAATATAAAATTGAGATACTCACTTGAAATTTGGTACACGTACGTATTATAACGGCATCTGGATTTAGATTGTATTTTCAGATGATTCCGTTGAAGGGTTGGAGGTTAAATAGGGGAAAATTAGTAAAGCAAGCTGGTAAGAGTACTTAGGATATGGTGTATCTACTAGAAACAATGGCCTCAGATTTTTTTATAACATTTTACAACCGCTCCACCACCTTCTCTCCATTATTAAAAGGGTTGATAAAATGAAATTGAAACATTCACTTGAAATTTGGTACACATATGTATTGTAAAGATATCTGATTGAGATGATGCTGTTGAAGGAGTGGGGGAGGTCAATAGGGAGAAATAAGCAAAGCAAGCTAATAAGAGTCCAGAAATTTCATTTTTGGCGTATATGCTAGAAGCCAACGCGCCTATTTGTTTATCACATCTGCTCAAATATTATACTATTAAAATTGTATTACCAATCATTTCTACATACTAAAGTGTAAATATTGTGAAGATGTTTTCCTTTAAAGAGACTTGGATGGGAAATCTGGATGTGGAAGTAGTGATTTCATAGGCAGTGTTTTTTTAATTTAAATTTATTAGAATTAGAATGATTAAATCTGACAATTTCTTCTTATAATTTACATAAATGTGAAAATATATAGTAGCACGCCCATGATTGGTTCTTATCTGAAGGTTTTATTACTACTATCTTTTTTCCAAATACCTCCACTATACTTGCGTATTTACTAACTGTCGGACTATTTTAAAAACAACAACAATATTTGCTAAGTCTATTTATTTACCTGATAGGATTAGTAGTTGTACAACAGGGTTGTATGTAATTAACATAGATAAATATTTTTCTGCTCTTTCTTATTCGATTATGCCTTATCATTTAAGAAGGGATGGATTTGTTTACATCTTTCATATCTTTACAAAGAACATGAGTAATGCAACTGATGCTGCTACTACTATTTACTTACCTATTTGCAATGAAAATAATGTTTTATAGATATATCTTTCTCTTAGTGGAATAATTTATTTTTAGCCATATCTAAACCTTAAAGACAAATAAACATATCAGTTAGTTTATCAATAGACCAGATAGATGTTCTTCACTCACCCTAGAGAGATATTTTGTTTAAATACACATTCATTTTCTCCATTTCAGTACGTTTTGCCGCCATCGATTTTATTATATTATTAACTACTTAAATCTCTTAGAGCTGGCCTAATTAACAGCTACCAAATTGCAATCTAATATTAGTAATCACTTTAGCTGTTATAATTATGAATTTACTTAAAACTGTTAATGTAAACTAATTATATTTATAATGAGTTTAAATCTATCAGTTTAATTGTAATCAGAATAATAAGGTGTAAACTTAGTATAATTGGGACTGACTTATTATCATTTGTCATACTTATTTCTAAAATTCAATTGGTGGTAAAAATAGCACAATAACGACGGTGGGCACACTGGCATACCTATTTAAATGACCATCACTCACCCATACTAGATAAACCTCAGTGTAGCTAATATAAGACCGCCGCTGAGTGATATTCTACAATTCACAAGATATTTCATGAAAATCACTTCAGCCATGTTAGGGTAATGATTGAACTAACGTAAAAAATAGGGTCGAATTGAGAACCTCCTCATTTTCAAAATTTTTGAAACAACCTTTTTAATAATGGAGTGGGGGGTGGTAGGGGTTGAAAATATTATTTAAAAAAAGGAGGTCTTGGCTTCTAATATATACACAAAATTGCAAGTTCCTGTACTCTTACCTGCTTGCTTTACTTATTTTCCCCTATTTACCTCAATATAACCCCAACCATTCAACGAAATCATCTCAAGATATAATCTAGTTCCAAATGTCGTTATAATACATACTAAATTTTAAGTGAATATCTCAGTTTCATTTTATCAACCCCTTTAATAATATAGTGGGGGTGGTGCGGGAGATGTAAAATATTATAAAAAATCTGAGGCCTTGGCTCCTAATATATACACCAAATCCCAAGTTCCTGTATTCTTACCAGCTTGCTATACTTATTTTTCCTTATTTACCCCAAACCTCTCATCAGAATTGGCGCAAAATATAATCTAGTTCCAGATCTGGTCATGATACATATGTGTACCAAATTACAAGTCATTATCTTAAACCGTTTTTGAGGAATCGGGTGCACAAAAAAAAGTTAGACCGATCGACAGACAGACATAAAAATTCTTTTCGCTCAAATTTGATATCTCAACGTTTTATGACATTCTAAGCCTATTTAAAAAAAAAAAAATTGAAATTACTAACTATATACTTCCTCACTACGTGGATGTGGAAGTAAAATAAATTACTTATCAAGGATGTAAATACGTTTTATAAAAATCACAAACATTTAAGTTATTTGTGCTTTTCGAACTTATCAATTTCAAACCTAAAGAAAACTTGTGTCTAAAAATTTGTATCAAATATATATTGTATATTTAGACGATATTCACCTTAATCCTAAATTCAACGAAGCCGAAGGAAAGACTATCCGTTCATTATTTTCGTTGAGTAAAAGTTGTACGAAACGAAGGAAGACGTAGATTTGAATTTCCCTGTTCCCTAAGGATATTATCTACACTTATAGAGTTACGGAAATGAAAATACTACAATTTAATTTAGATAAAATCGTATAAGTGAGGAAAGTTTGAAAGTTAAATAATTTACAAATCCCTTTATTGATTTTTAATGACTTCTGACTGTAAAATTTAGATAAAATATTTACGTAGGACTGTAGGAGTAAGACTTGAAACTATTTTTAAGTTTTCTGGATATTAATAATCTGATTTTCATTGACACTAAACATACATTGCAACAAAATATTCGGAGAATAGGTTGTTTCATAAAAAATAACAATTATTCTAATTCATTCCTCGAGTCTTCCAGATCGTATGATAATGTTATACGGTTATGTTGCCACGTGTTAACTAAATTTGTGAAACCGAATATACTATATGTTTTAAAACATGCAGGAATAAAAGGAAATGCTAAGTGGCGTAAATATAAAAAACAATAATAATAATCTTAGACGTGAAATTATTTGCCTACAACAAAACTCTCAGCAAGGTAAGAGCTAGATATCGTCAAATCGTTCTGTGATGATAACAAAACGGAACTTGGCTTAAACAAATGCACTACAGTGGTCCCCCAGTGAGGTAAATATGTAAAATTCCAGTATGTCGTGTTTTGCTCAATCTGTAGTAATCGTGTTGAATACTCAATCAGTTTAGATCTATGAGAAAGATAGAAGTATTCGGGTACCGACGAAATAAAAAATAGAGTAGCGAGCGAATACTACCAATATATTAGGAAGGTTCTTAAGACTCAGCAAAATGCTATGAATAAAATCGCATCAGTAAGCCCCATTGCTATCTCTGTAGTTATCTACAGTTGTGAAGTTATCGACTAGCTTCGAAGCGATATCGTGAAAATCGACAGGAAGACGAGAAGAATCCTAACAATGAGCGGAATTCATCAGCCAGAAGTGCATTATATAGTTTATAAATCAACAGCGGCTGTAGATTAATACAGTTAGGATCTGCTTTTGGATTTTCTATTGTAGGACTAAGAGTATATTTATGACAGGCGAAGGACAAATTCATATGTCTTATTAAAGAACTTGTGGTCCATCTAGAATATATAGCGTGTAAAAGCCGAGAACAGTCTCTGGGGATATAAACTACTAAGAAGATGAAACTCAGCATCACAAGGAATGGCCTGGTAAAAAGACATGTTAGTAACGTCGTGGCGGAAAGCATTTCTTTGATGCCATAGAAATGCTCTCATCGACGCAACGAGGCCAGTTAACTCCACTGTGGCATGTACAAGTGCTACGATAGAGCGGTATTTAGTAAATATTATAAATAATATACCCTAGAAACAGTCGTTAGTGCCGTAAATAGGCATATCACACTTATATAGGGCATGCCTATTATATTTGGCAGGGATATTCGCGCGAATCTACCACACATCGGAGTATGTAATAAAACGGAGAAATTATGTCTGCTGATCCGTATGTCCACCGTGAGTAATGCCAATGTGATATTCAGAGAAACTAAGAAATTGTGCAAGTACAAGGATCTCCAAATAGAAGTAAGCAGAATGTGGAATACAAAGACCACAGTTGTGCACATGTAAAATGGGCCATGCCATGGATTTTGCTTTGACCAAATTCTAGTGTCTGGGAAAGGCTTCTATTAGCTATTTTTAAGTCGATATCCGATAAGTAGTAAAGTGTTAGTTTAAAATTAAAATACACAGTGAAAATGTTTGATATCGCTAGCAGTGTACCGGTAGTAGCAGAAACCCTTGGAACTGATAAAAAGTACTGTAGTTTGTAATAAGTTCCTGGTGCAAGAAATGCAGAAAGGCGCACAATTTGTAATGGCGCATATTCTAAGGAAAATCCTGTAGTAGTCTCTGGATTTCCTTGTTGAGATCTGGCTGAGAGCTGTTGTAGGGTAATATCGCCAAATGGGCTCAGTAACCTTGAATGGACTCCTGCAGTGCTCAATCTATCTATTGGCAGTAAGGCCAACGAATCAGTAAAAATTCCTCTTGAAAACGTAATGCTCCTAAATATTATGTAACATAATATGGAGAATAGTATGATTAATGTATGGAAGTAGTTACTCTTTAGTTATTATTTGAAGCAAAAATTAAGATAATATGATGCGTTTAATTGAAAAATATAGAAATGTATTCAAATGATTATAATGATAGTAATATTATTTGTACAATATGGGAATACATAGTAGTCTGAATATTATGCTGTGGCATGTAAATATCATCTGCTGTATACTATAACAGTTGACTTTTATGTTTTCTTAGTTTTTAAGATATTCTATATTAAAAATTTACTTATGTGATCGTTTTTTAAATGTCTAGAGTCTGCGCGCTACAGCCCTTACGTTATCACCAAGTAAAATTAACCTCTTTTAAGGTGGCCTGAGAAAGGTCTCAGGTTTCTTTAATAGTATTTTCCATCCCCGCACCCCCCCACTCCCTTGTTAAAAGAGTTGATAAAATTAAATTTAGATTTTCACTTGAAATTTGGTATATGTATGTATTATAACCATATCTAAAACTAGATTATATTTTGACATGATTGTGTTGAAGGAGTGGGGGTAAGTAGAGCTAAATAGGGATATTTTTCAACCCCTTTCAACCCTTCCCCTACCCTTACTCTATTATTAAAGGGGTTGATAAAATAAAATCGAGATATTCACTTGCATTTTGGTAGACGTATGTATTATAATGACATCTGGAACTAGATTATATTTTGGAATGATTCCGTTGAAGGGTTGGGGTTAATAGGAGTAAATAGGGGAAAATAAGTAAAGCTGGTAAGAGTACAGAAATTTTGGATTTGGTGTATATATTAGAAACCAAGGCCTCAGATTTCTTTCTAATATTTTTAAAACTCCACCACCTCTGCTCCATTATTAATGGGATTGATAACACAAAATTGGGATATTCACTTGAAAGTTAGTACACGTATGTATTGTAGTGACATCTGATTGAGATGACTCCATTGAAGGGGTGGGAGGTGGTAGGTTGTGAATAGGGGAAAATAAGTAGGGTAAACTAGAAACTTCATTTTTAACGTATATGGTAGAAACCAACTCCTCAAACTTTTCTATGACATCTTCCCCAAATATTATTAAAATTCTATGACCAATAATTTCCACATACTAGAGTGCAAATACAGTCAAGATGTTTCATTTAAAGTGACGGATGAAAAATCTGGATGTGGAAGTAGTGATTCCTTAGGCAGCGGTTTTTTAGGAAGTTGCTGCTTTATTTTTACTTCCCTCGCATACAGGATGGAAGAATTGCATCCGAGAAAAAATCACCCTCCAAAATTTCTTCGGATGTTCAGGTTTCAGATCGTGTAGATTACGAAAATATAAGCTTTTCAATTCCGTCAGTCTGTCGGTCTGTGTGTCTCTCTGTCTATCTGTCGGTCTGCCGGTCTGGTGTCTGTCTCTTGGTGCATTAACTAAAAAACTACTTGACGGAGAGCAGTCAAATTTGACAGGTAGTTGACGCTGCTACCAGCGAAGAAGTAATTAAACTTTCACCGGAAAATATACAGGGTGGACCGTCTAAAGGGAATAGATAATGAAAAGAATTTTTTTCGCTCAAATTTAAAATTCTAAACCTATTTCAAAAAATAAATTGGAAATTTTCTTACCACTACGATAGAACCGATGATGAAAACAAATTTTTCTGGGCTCAAATTTAAAATTTCTATTATATATTACCATACTTCCACTCCACTAAGTGCATTTGCAATTAACATTATGACAGATAGCAATAATATTTGGCATATTTATACTTAACACAATTGGCAAGGAAAACACCTATTACAGTTTTATTGAAAAATATACAGGGTGGTTATTCTAAGAAGTAATTTGGTGGAAACTTGTAAAGGAATTTTCGCAAGCCTTTCATATTTGACACCATTTATCTAATATTGAATTATTGCTGTCGAATGGCCACTGTATATTTCTTTGACCAAAAGTTATCAGGTTTTCTTTGTAACGATAGTGATAACTACATACCGATTATTTTTTTCATATGTTGTTTAGTCATTAATAATTTTTTAGAGTGACGTTCGTGCATAAATAAAGAGGGAAGTTCTGTGTAAATACCTCGATATTAGGAAGTAGATTTTCTTGGAGGCGCAGGCAGTTCAATTTTTTTCCTAATTTCGTCTGTGCCTCGATGTACAAATAAATTTTGCTGCTATCTCTTGTAAATTATTTAATATTCCGCGATTGTGCGGTAGTCTGTTCTCTTTAAAACTCATAAAATAATTTTCTCTGTAAACATTAATTAATTCCATGGTATCGTCTTCTATATGCTGTTAAGAACAACATATCTATTTAGATTTATTTTATTTACTTCACTTAATTTCAATACTGTCCGAATTCAAGCAGTTACATAATATACCTAGTACCTTGTTGCCTTAGGGCCCCCCATTGAACTCAATCACTAATGTATTTTTAGCCAGGGTTGCCCAGCCAGACGGGTCGGTACCTTTTTCAGGTATGAAAAAACCTGTGTGCCAAATTTCAGGAATGTTACAAATTCGTTGACTACCTGATGAAAAATGCTGTCTACAAATATGTTAATCATACAAAATGTAAAATTATCTTGAAAATCTAAAAGAAAAACCGCTGCCTAAGAAACCACTACTTCCACATCAAGATTTTCCATCCTAGACTCTTTAAAGGGAACCATTTTCACTATATTTGCACTCTAGTATGTGAAAATTAATGGTCATATAATTTCAATAATATTTGAGGCAGATGTCATAAAAAAATTTGAGGTGTTGGTTTCTAGCATACGCGCCAAAAATGAAGCCTCTGGACTCTTATTAGCTTGATCTACTTATTTTCATCAATTTACATTAGTGTACCTGTCAAGCGAATATCATTCAATTTTATTTTATCAACAAATTAATAATAAAGTGTAGTATATGCACCATATCTCAAGTTTTTGCACCCTTACCAGCTTGCTTTACTTATTTTCCCCTATTTACTCCCAACTATTCAACGACATTATCTCTAAATATAATCTAATTACAGATGTCGTTATAATACATACATGTACCAAATTTCAAACGAAAATCTCAATTTTATTTTATCAACCCCTTTAATAACGGAGTGGGAGTGGTGGGAGGAGTTGAACAATATGGCCTTGGCTTCTAGTATATACACCAAATCTCAAGTTTCTGTACTCATATCAGCCCTTCAACGGAATCATCTTAAAATATAATCTAGGTCCAGATGTCGTTATATTTTATACGTGTACCAAATTTCAAGTGAATTTCTCAATTTTATTTTATCAACTCCATTAATAATGGAGTGGGTGGTGGAAGGGATGGAAAATAATATAAATAAATCTGAGGCCTTCGATAGTAGTATAGTTCTGGTATATACACCAAATTCTAAATTTTTGTACTCTTACCAGCTTGCCTTACTTATCTTTCCCTATTTACCCCTACTTACTCCCCAACCCGTTATCGGATAAGTTCAAAAAATAATCCAGGTCCAGATTTCGCTATAGTACATGTGCGTATAACATTTCAATATCTTAAACCGTTTGAGAGAAAACGTGAGCATAAAAAAGTTACAGACGGACATACCGACTGACCGCAAGGCCGAAGTTTAAAATCTCGACGATAACAATCTAAACCTATTTCAACAAGAAAAATTCAATTTATTTAAATTTCGGTATCTGTGTCTACATCCTTTTCTGCATCTGATGCAAATGGTGAACTTTCAGAGTCCGCTTCCAAGCAGGTTAGGCAGTAACCATTCGTAGTGCTATCGGCAGGTCCTCATGGTTCCTCCGTAACCCATGATAAATATGAGGACCACTTATTAGTTTCAGATTCTTGATATCGCACTCGTTCAGGCCATATCAATGGTATGACATTCAGTAACGTCAAATCACTGGTGGAGGAGACGGTTGGATCTTGAATTGTATTCATATTAAATGCAGAAACTCAAATGAAGTTTCTTATTATATAAGTAGATTTACCCCTCACTTTATTTTACAATTAAAATGGAAAGTTAAAAATTAACATTTTCATATTTTCACTTATTTTCGATTTCACTTTTTAAGAAATTTTATTTTCACAAAAAGTTACAATTAAAAACATTTCTTAGAAATTAATGATCCAAGATGATCCAAGAAGCTGTTATCGCGTATCTCAGATAAAGATGTCGAGTTACTTAACATATAACAACTCCCCTTTTTTTTGAAAAGTCGGTGTTATTCGCCGACTTTTTGGGGAAAATCGGGCATTCTTCTTCCTCCGTGTGTAGATGGGGGTCTTCTTCTCAGGAGGGTGTTGATTCTGTTCAGCATCTCGTTAGGAGTTGTGTCGTTGGATTTCTTACAGCAACAGCATCTTCTTTTGCACCTCCAGTCGATGTAAGAGGTGAGAATATAGATTCTGAGGCCAATAACTATGTACATGCTTATGGAAAAGTGTTTAGTTATACCTGGCTCGCTTATTAGTTTGTCCAAATCTCTGGAATATTGTTCGAGTTTGTGGTTGGCTATATCCAGATTTCTACGTTTAAATGATCGAATTGAAGAGGTTCTAACTTGGGTAGATGCACTTTTTCGGGGATGTTGCTACAACAATCACACAACCACTGGATAAGAACTGTCTGTAATGTTCATAGTATTACGGCTTTCTGTTTGCAATGGCGATATGAATGGGTTCAGAAACAATTATTAACCACACATTGTCTTGTAATTTCTGAACGTTATAACCTTGTCCATACACGAGAGAACTTTCGCAATTTTCGGGGATTTTTCGGAAGTTTTTCAGCAACTGGGCTTCGCGTGCTGCGCTGCTGTCGATCGGGTAGGCGTAAAGGTCAGAACATAACTTCTTGCGAGCATCTAGTTGTTTCCATGTGTAGGCCAGTTCTATTGTCTAGAATCGGGATGGGGTCTAAATGATACAAATTATAGAGTTGTTATTCTACTAATGGTATTCTTAAAAAAAAACGAGATCTGATTTTGACTGAAAGGCTTCCAGTTTGATAATTTCCAAGTATTGGGGAATTTCTGAATATTTTACTGGAAGAGGTAAATTATTTTTAACTAGATTTTGAGAGAGCGGTAATCAAATTTTCGGGTGTCATAATTGAAAAGTGTATTATTTTCAGGCGGGCAAAGGTGATTGAATTTAAAATATCATCTAAGTTATTCTGAAGGTACAGGTAACTTTCAGTTAGTTTTTCACATGTTACGACACATTTTAGTTCGGCTTGAACCAGTGCAACTGTATTATTTACATTATGTAAAGTAATGAGTTTCACAAGATTTCGAGGATATTGAGGTAGATATTGTTTTCAATATAATACGTTTTGAAGTCATCGAATTCTTCCCGACCGTTGTACAGCGAGATAAACAAGTTCTGGATTATAGACTCAGGGTCGTATGGTAGAGCTACGATAAAATAATTTCTATTTCGCACCGATTTACCGGATAATTTATTTAATGTTAAACTTCGAAAGTCTACATTTTCTTCTAACAAATCTTCAATGATTTTGTAGTGAAAATCTTTGAGATTACCTTGTTGGAAGAAGGTCACTATATTTTTGTTAGTTTTGTCTAGGAGTTGCCCGTTCGAGAATTCAATTTTGGAATAGTCGATAAGCGACTTTGTTTTGTACATTTTTATGAAAGTTTCGAATTCTCCTGCGATGTCTAGTTCTTCATTGGTTTCTGTAGCGTTACTTCGATTATCAGAATCAGGTTCTGCCGAAGTCGAGGACCTTTGGATAGGGTACGTTAATAATTTGGATTCCGCTTGAAAGTTAGAAAATTTTGGATGCACTGAATCTTATCGGGGTTGGGTTTTACTCCTTCTTTGGTAATGAGGTCACCTAGGTATGCTACCTCCTTACGAAGAAAGTCGCATTTATCCGGCTGGATTTTTAGGTTGGCATTTCGAAGACGTTTAAACACTTCTGTGAGGCGAGAAATGTGTTCATGGACTGTTGGGAATATACGGTAATGTCGTCCATTTAGACTAGACATCTCTCGTTCTGTATACTGATTAGAATGTTATCCATAACTCTCTGGAAGCTGGAAGGGGCGGTTTTAAAACCAAAAGGTATACGAATAAATACGTAGTGTCCGTTGTCTACACTGAAGGCACTTTTCGGGATATCTTTTGGATCTATCTCTATCTGGTGGAACCCAGAGGCTAAGTCCAATGTTGTAAAGTATTGGCACTTGCCTAATTGATTCAAGAGATCAGAGATATTTGGTAAGGGGTATTTGTCTCCTACAGTTACCTCATTGAGTTTCCTGTAGCCCACGACCACACGCCATTTTTGTTTACCCGAAGCATCGAGCTTCTTAGGGACGACCCATACTGGGGATGACCAGGGGGAATTTGAGGCACAAATAATATTTTGGTATAACATTTTGGATACTTGTGTTTTGACCTCTTCCTTGTGTATCTGGGGGTATCGATAAGATTTCGTGAATATTGGCTTCGCGTCATTAGTACCTATCGCGTGTTTAATCTCGTTAGTGAATGTTAGTTGATTGCCTTCAAGATAAAAGATGTCGCGTATTCCAAACAAAATTATTAGTTATTAATTTGTTTTCCTCTTCATTTAGGTGGTCCAGACGGAGTTGGGTTTTTATTTCATACTATCTGTCGAGGCAAATTTGGCCGTTCTCTTCACCTGTATTATTTAGTGAGAAATTTTGGATCGGTTCTAATTTAATATTTGAAAAATTAACAGTTTTGGGTACCGCATTTGCGTTTAATATGGAGTTTACGAATTTACTAAATTCGCCTTTGTCGTTTATTTGGACTATCGCGTTCGAAAGTCTTATTTTGTCTACTTTGGTAGCTTGCAGTATAGCTTCCCTGTTTGTTAAATGATATTTGAGTTTGGTAATTTTTTCTGTACGGGGTTCAATTGAAATTATATTTGAGATGTTACAATAGTATCGAGATCGTCCGGGTTTGGGTAGTTTTGCACATTTGATAGACCCTGTTCTGTGACTTTATAAGCATTTCTTAGAAATTAATGCCATGCTAGCGTTTCACAAGGGAATGTTTTTCCAGGAAGCTGTTATCGCTTATCTCAGATAAAGATATCGAATTACTTAGCATATAGCATAGATATATTTATTTACAAAAAGAACATTTATATACATTATTTATTTCCAAAAAATAGCCGAAGAACTAATCTATACATTTATAACATAAATTCGCCCAGTTCTTCCTCTTCGGGAGAGTCATCATCATCCTCGTAGTCCGAGTCGTTGGCACTCATCAACTATGTCTCCAATGATCAATCTGATGGAGAAGAGGGTCAGCTTGGTCGCTTCACTTCCATGGATGATGAAGGACTATTCGGCGGCTCTGCACCCATTGGTGATAATGGCCCCCACCAATTGCTATTATCTGGACCCTCTTCATGTTCCAGATCTTCCAGATTTGTACCACCCAATTGCTACTATCAGGACCCTGTCCATTATATGATAGCCCCACGTCGTATCACGTCGTATTCCCAAAAAGGCGTTGTTAACTCAGTGGAGTCGCTGGAACTAACTGCATTTTCTTGAGAAGCCATTTGTTTTCACCAGCTTTGCAGTTTAACTAAGAACCAAGAGACAAGGAGCTTCTTATATTAACGTACCTCCGCTCCAACACATCCCACATTAACAAAAGTAGGGTAGTAAGTTTCTTATAGACGATTTTACTTCCCTCGCATACCGAAGGGAAGTATTGTATTCGAGAAAAAATCACCCTCCGAGATTTTTACGAATTCTGACGTTTCAGAACACGTAGATTACGAAAATACAGGTTTTTCAATTCCGTCAGTCTGTCTGTCTGTCTGTCTGTCTGTCTGTCTGTCTGTCTGTCTGTTGGTGCATTTACTAAAAAACTACTTGACGGAGAGCAGTGAAATTTGGCAGGTAGTTGACGCTACTGTCAGCGCAGAAATGGTAGAAATTTCACTGGAAAATATACAGGGTGGACCGTCTAAACGGAATAAATAGTGAAAAAAATTTATTTTCGCTCAAATTTAAAATTTCCACGTTTCATGACGCGCTAATCCTCTTTCGGGAAAAAAATTTTTTTTAAATTTTTTTCACCAACATTTTTGAAAAAATTTTTACCAAGATAAAAAAAAATTTGTTTGTTCAAATTTAAAATTTCCATGTTTCATGACACGCTAAACCTATTTCTGAAAAAAAAAAAATTTGCAAATTTTTTTCACCATTTTTGAAAAAATTTTTACCAAGATGAAAAAATTTTTTTTGCTCAAATTTAAAATTTCTACGTTTCATGGCATTCTAAAACTATAAAAAAAAAAAACATTTTTTTTTACCATTTTTGAAAAAATTTTTTCTACTAAAATGATAATTTTTTTTTCTTCAAATTTAAAATTTCCACGTTTCATGGCATTCTAAGCATGATTCAGAAAAAAAAAATATTTGAAAATTTTTTGAAATTTTTTTTACCAACATTTTTGAAAATTTTTTTACCACTAAAATAGACGGATTTTTTTTTATTTCTTCAAATTTAAAATTTCCACGTTTCATAGCGTTCTAAATCTATTTAAAAGAAAAATTAGAAATTTTGTTTACTATTTTTAAAAAATTTTACCGCTAAGATAGAATTTTTTTTCTTTGTGCAGATTTAAACTATCCACGTTTCCATGGCATTCTAAAACTATTCAAACAAATTTAAAAATGTTTTTGAAAAATTTTAAAAAAAAATTGAAAACATTTTTAATCTATTTATCACTACTATAGAACAGACGAACAATTTGGTTTGCTCAAATTTAAAATTTCCACGTTTCATGACATTCCAAACCAATTTCGGAAAAAAATTTTTTGCAACATTTTGTTACCAGTTTGGAAAAAAAATTAACACTAGAATAGATGGAAACTTTTTTTTACTCAAATTTAAAAGTTTCACGTTTCATGACATTCTAAACCTATTTAAAAAAAATCGGTAAAGGTATTTACACAGAACTTCCCTCGTTATTTGTGCATGGCGGTCACTTTAAAAAATTAATAATTACGAAATGACATTGAGAATAATAATCGGACTGTAGTTATTGCTATTATTACAAAGAAAACTTGATAAGTTTTGGTCAAAAAAAATATACAGATTGCTCATCCAACAGCAAAAGTTCAATACTAAATAGCAGGTGCCGCATAAGGCAGGCTTCGTCTATTCTATTCTATACTAGTGGTAAAAAAAGTTTAAGATTCAAAAATTATGTATTTTTTTTTAAATAGGTTTAGAATGTCATGAAACGTGAAACTTTCAAATTTGAGTAAAAAAAGTTTTCATCTATTCTAGTGTTATTTTTTTTCCAAACTGGTAACAAAATGTTGCAAATTTTTTTTTTCCAAAATTGGTTTGGAATGTCATGAAATATGAAAATTTTAAATTTGAGCAAACCAAATTTTTCGTCTATTTTATAGTAGTGATAAATAGATTAAAAATGTTTTCAATTTTTTTTTTTTAATTTTTCAAAAACATTTTAAAATTTTAAAAGTGAATTATTTATTATTTGTTTGCTTATAGTAATGAAACATTTTCTTTATAGGATTTTGCAAACAGTGGAAAGAAAAGCTATCTATGAGAACTAAAGGAAAAACTATATATATATATATATAAAAATATTAATGAAATCTTTGCATTCTTTCGATAACCTGACTTCTGGTTATGCTAGCAAGTAAAATTCTGATTTGCCATTCTCATTTTAACACTAGCATCCAACCTAGTCCCCTACGGCTAAACTGAATTTACATATCGTAGGGGATCATGTAGATACTAGTTTAGCCTGCTTAGCCGTAGGGGACTAGGTTGGATGCTAGTGTTAAAATGAGAATGGCAAATCAGAATTTTACTTGCTAGCATAACCAGAAGTCAGGTTATCGCAAGAATGCAAAGATTTCATTAATATTTTTATATATATAGTTTTTCCTTTAGTTCTCATAGATAGCTTTTCTTTCCACTGTTTGCAAAATCCTATAAAGAAAATGTTTCATTTTAAAATTTGTTTGAATAGTTTTAGAATGCCATGGAAACGAGGATAGTTTAAATCTGAACAAAGAAAAAAAAAATTCTATCTTGGTGGTAAATTTTTTTTAAAATAGTAAACAAAATTTCTAATTTTTCTTTTAAATAGATTTAGAACGCTATGAAACGTGGAAATTTTAAATTTGAAGAAATAAAAAAACTTTCATCTATTTTAGTGGTAAAAAAAATTTCAAAAATGTTGGTAAAAAAAAATTTCAAAAAATTTTCGATTTTTTTTTTAATCAGGCTTAGAATGCCTTGAAACGTGGAAATTTTAAATTTGAAGAAAGAAATTTTTTTTTTCATTTTAGTCGAAAAATTTTTTTCAAAAATGGTACAAATTTTTTTTTTTTTTTATTAGGCTTAGAATGCCATGAAACGTGGAAATTTGAAATTTGAGCAAAAAAAAATTTTTCATCTTGGTAAAAAAATTTTCAAAAATGGTAAAAAAAATTTCAAAAAATTTTCAATTTTTTTTTTTTAATCAGGCTTAGAATGCCATGAAACGTAGAAATTTTAAATTTGAGCAAAAAAAAATTTTTCCATCTTGATAAAAAATTATTCAAAAATGTTGTTGAAAAAAATTTTCAAAAATTTTTTTTTTTTCATTATTTATTCCCGTTAGACGGTCCATCCTGTATATTTTCCAGTGAAATTTCTACCATTTCTTCGCTGACAGTAGCGTCAACTACCTACCAAATTTGACTGCTCTCCGTCAAGTATTTTTTTTAGTAAATGCACCAACAGACAGACAGACAGACAGACAGACTGACGGAATTGAAAAACCTATATTTTCGGAATCTACGTGTTTTGAAACGTCAGAATCCGAAAAAATCTCGGAGGGTGATTTTTTCTCGAATACAATACTTCCCTTCGGTATGCGAGGGAAGTAAAAATATGTAATTTTTAAATCTTAAACTTCTTTTACCACTATTATAGAATAGACGGAAACTTTCCTTTTTGCTTAAATTAAAAATTTCTACGTTTGACATTTTAAACCCATTTCAGAAGAAAAAATTAAATTTTTTTTTTTTAACATTTTTGAAAAATTAAAATAATGAAATTTTTTAACCACCACTATACTTCCACTCCAATGCGCGAATGTTGGATTGATGTGACGGATGGCAATAATATCTGACATATACACCTATTATACTTTTATTGAAAAATGTACAGGGTGGTCATCCCAAGAAATAATTCAGTCATGGTGGACATTTGTAAAGGTATTTGCGCAAGCCTGCCATATGTGGCACCTGTTATTTAGTATTAAGCTTTTGCTGTTGGATGAGCAATCTGTATATTTTTTTGACCAAAACTTATCAAGTTTTCTTTGTAATAATAGCAATAACTATATTCCGATTATTATTCTCAATGTCATTTCGTAATTATTAATTTTTTAGAGTGACCGCCATGCACAAATAACGAGGGAAGTTCTGTGTAAAGACCTTTACCGATTTTTTTAAAGTATCAAAGTCATCACCAATATAAACAAGAGCACAAGAGTTTTGAGACTGTAAGCCGATTTACCCGCCCTTTATTTTGTAGTTAAAATATAAAGTAAAAAAGAAATATTTTTATCAAATATATTTATTTACTCAATAAGAAAAGAACCAAATTAACTATATCTATTTACTTAAACTAAACTATTTACATACACACATATTTACAACAATTTAAGTTCCTTTAGTATTGCAAATATTGCAGATCAGCTTCCTTACCGATGCCACCTATGCTGCCACATATGTGTTGCCGTCATCGTCACGTCACAAATTATTTACTAAATCGAATTCCGCCAACCAATCCAAAAATTGTAAATTAGCATACGCGGTAGGTACGCCAGCCATGAAATTTGGTACAGCTGCGTTGTAGTTAGAAGAACTTAGCGTAAGCGTAAACATAGATATCCGTTGAAAATCAACTTACTTGCATCGAGTCACCTCACTGTAGCCGGTCACGTCATATCATCTCTGACGTCAGCACCCTAAACTTAAAATGTGAAAAAACGAGAAGAGGAACCCAGTCAGTAGTTTGCTTTCATATTTTTTATATACTGTAAATTGTTAATAAGTATTAAAATGCCTTTTCCAAAAGAGTGGGAATCCAAACCAACCATTTCGTACGAATGACCAAATTGTGTGTCATAATTGTTACGTGTCCTGGCCGAAGGAATATGTGAATTCGTGTACTGGATTGTGTGAAAATTGTATAAAGGACAATCCTGTGCCAATTAGGAGATGCCAAGAGGTTCGAGGAAGGCGTTCAGATGAGCGTCAATGCCGCAAGTGTCTCCAGCTGCTGACTCGGACAAATTTCGCAATAAGCAGAGATGTTTGTGATGTGTGCAACGTGGACTATCAATTAAGGCAGCAGTGTATAGTTTATGATAAGTATGGGGATGATTGCTGAATAATGTATGCAGCAAATGCAGAACAGACAAAATATTATGCGAACATGTTGGTCATTTTTATGCAACTTCGGCGAGTCACTATAGAAAATGCTGGTGTGTAAATCAAGAAATCCAATTCTTGAGGCTGGAGATTTAATTAGAATGTTCATTCTTTATTGAATTTTTTTTGTTTTGTAAATATTTAGATTTAGAGTAATTTGTATTTCACATATTTTTGTTCCAAATAAAACATATTTCAATTAATTTGTTTTTTTCCATAATATAATTGGATTATATCTGAGATGATTGCGTTGAAGGGTTAGGAGTTAAATAGGGGTAAATAAGAAAAAATAAGTGAAGCAAGCTGGTGAGAGTACAGAAACTTGGGATTTGGTAAATATACCATAAGCGAAGACCTCAGATTTTTTATAACATTTTTCAATCTCTTCACCACGCCCAGTGCAATATTAAAGGGGCTGACAAAATTGAATCGGGATATTCACTTGATATTTGGTACACGTATGTATTATAATGACATTTGGAACTAGATTATATTTTGAGATGATTCCATTGAAGGGGTTAGAGTTAAGTTGAGGTAAATAGGGAAAAATGAGTAAAGCAAGCTGGTAAAAGCACAAAGACTTGAGTGCAATGCAGGTTTTCACGGCCGTTGTCCAATGAAGTAGTTTCTTCCGGGTTTTGCCGCGGTCGTCGAACTTGACTTGACGTTTCGCTGATAATGCTGTCAGCTTCTTCAGAAGGGTTCCAAAGACAGTCTTTGGAACCCTTCTGAAGAAGCTGACAGCATGATCAGCGAAACGTCAAGTCAAGTTCGACTACCGCGGCAAAACCCGGAAGAAACTACTTCACAAAGACTTGAGATTTGGTGTATATATGCGAGATTCATTTATAATATTTTTCAACCCCTCACCACCTCCACTCGATTATTACAGGGGTTGATAAGATAAAATTGAGATATTCACTAGGCACCTACAGTATCTAATCTGATCCGTAAATTGAGGAGAATAAATAGGGCAAGCTAATAAGAGTCAAGAAACTTTTTTGGCGTATATGCTAGATACCAACACTTCAAATTTTGTTATGATGACCTCTGCCTCCAATATTATTAAAATTCAATTATTTTCACTTATTAGAGTGCAAATATAGTCAAGATGGTTTCCTTTAAAGAGACTCGGAAGGAATATCTGGATTCCTTAGACAGCGGCTTTTATGATTATGTCGCAAACTTATGAGGAAATGTCTTTTCCATAAGAAATACGTAGGAAACTTCACGACACGTGTTAATATCAATCGATTTTTGTCAAAGGAGGAGATCATTTTTCTTTTGGATATTGAATAAATTTATATGGTCGGAGAAAGAGGAATCGAAATCTATTTTTCACAAACATAAATTTATATACGTTTACTTCCACCATTCTGGAAAAAGTTGCCGCTTAGGTACTCTGCAGTTAACAAAAGCGGGTGAAAATGCCATTAATCAAAATAAGGAAAAAACCTATAGATATTAATGATTTTAGAAACAAACATTTGCACCAATTAGTAGATTGGTGCAAAGATTAAAATTTATTGAAGAATTTAGGTAAAATTGACTGTTTCACAACTATTTTTTTTTTCATAATTAGTCGAATACACAAATACAAAGACATAACTGATGCTCCGGCTGTTCAAAGTAATTTCAGGGAATATATAAATGAAGTCAACTCACTTCATGACGAAGATAAAAATACCTTGTGGGATTCCTTAAAGGAGACCTGCGCACGAGCGGCAACAGAAGCATAAAGAAAGACACATGAAAATTAGAAACAACCTTGGATAACTACTGAAACTTAACTGAAGGTCAGGCCCGGAAAAATTTGAAGGCTCAAGGTATCAGCAACGCTCGGGAATCAGAGGAATATAACAGACTAATGCGAGGAATTACACTTTTTGTCGAAGAGACAGGAATTCCTATCTACAAAACATCTGTAACGACCTAGAGTAACATGTTTATAACAATAGAACCAAGGATATTTTCCGAACAGTAAGGATGATTAGGTACACACAAGTTTCAATGCAAAACTTAATCAATTAAGATTCCACAGTACACTAAGTACTAACGGGGCGCCAATAATACGATAAGCTTTTCGAGGGTGACCATCCTGAGGCAGAAGAAATTTGGAAAACAGTAATCTAGCCAGACGAAAATTTCAGAGGTTTGTGATAATTACAGATTGCAAAGTAATGCTGTATTCTCTTAAATCCAGACTTCAGCGTTATCTGTCTTGGAAAGTGCCCCGTCAGCAAGTAGGTTTTGTTAAGAGACGAGGTATTAGATAACAAACATTAAATTTACGTCAACTTAACGAGAAGGCATGAGAATACTATATGCCTATCTACTTCTGTTCCTTATACTTATGGTAAAGAACTTGACAATATATAATAAAATTAGCTATGGACTATGTTATTAGAGAACACACGACTTCTGGTCTCTGTTAAACGGTGGACTGTGTGAAGAGTGTGGCGTTGTTTTGAATGGTTTTAAGTTGCCCAAGTAGTTATTATGTGGGCCACCCTTCGAGCGACGTGGTTAGCGTCACTGGTGTAACCTGGCTAGCACAGTAAAGATACGGAGAGCTAAAGGGGGTGGAGTTCAAAGCTTGGGCGCCATTGATTACTAAGGGTAATCAAAGAAAATCAAAGATAAAGATAAACAAAAGACAAAAGTTACATATATACATAGTACTATATTACAAAAATATTATATTACAACAAATAAACTATCACAGCATCAACGATACTGTATAGCAAAATATTGGACAGAAATATGTACAAAAGAAACTATATTACAAAATTTACTATATTACACGATACTCTATATTACAATGTGCCCCAACGGCAAAGCAAATCTGAGGCGTGTACGAGAACCAAAAATATATTACAAAAGATACGTCTCGTAACTTTCACCTCAATACTAAAATCATATATTACACAACATAGATATACTTGAGATCCTTTACGAGAGGCCAAATAACTATATTACAGAAGATAAGTCTCGTAAATTTATCTCAATATTAAAAATCATACGTTACAACAAAATTAGGAACTTGAGATCCTTTACGAGAGACAAAATACTATATTACAACAAATATGTCTCGTAACGTTATCTCAAAGTTCATAAACCTCAAACACTTTCGTTACAACCAAAAATTGAACCACGACTCACTATATCAACAACAAAAATGCATTACAGTACTACAATAAGATATTAATCATAAGGAATCACGATAAAAGCAACTACGAAACAATACTACGGCGGAATATTTGCGACAACGAATTCAGGATATAAGGAACTACGAATTAATATACAACAATGAATTTAAAATGCAAATAGCCAAAATATAATAGATTTCACTTGAATATAGTATGTTAATTTTAGACATTTTTGGCTCTAATAGCTCAACAATCATGTGAAAATAATCCCTTTTATTGGTAACAATTAAAAGTACTTATCTTTTATTTTGTTATCCTGATGGAGAGAACTCCTAGATACGGTCCTATTCTCCGATGATCATGGGTTTAATTTCACACGTGGCCGCCTTAATCCCATTGTGAGGTTAAGAAATCGTAGAAGATTGTCGCCAAGACAAAATGAAGAAAATCTCTTCGCCTAGAATGTTTTCATGTATTCCGATTCAAAATGTAGTATAGCAAGGTGTGCATAATCTCAAATCTTGCTTAAAGCAAATAATATAACGCCAAAGCTACGTTAAATCATTAGACGTGAATAAGTTTTGTTTCATAAGAAATTAATTCTTAATTTATAAGAATATAAGAAAAACCTAAAACAATATTTCAAATGTTAGATGGCATTTACCGGTATAATTATCAAAACCTTACCTCATGTGATCATCACGAGGTTTTTCAAATTCTAACATCCCCATTACAGGTCAAACAAAATTATAAATACGTCTAATTAGTGCAATGGTTCAACGAGAAAGAGAAGGAATTTAGTCTAACGCGACGTAGTGTAACATATGTCCCGGACCGACAGTAACGTGGCTCCGCCCCAAAAAGTAGTTCCTTTATTTTAATGAAGTATTTAATCAGCTAAAGGATCTATATTGTTACTGATAGTTCTACGTTTCATGTGGCTATCCGACTTTATTATAAATACTCGACTTAACTTCATTTTTCAGTTAGTATGATTTATTTATTTAATTTAATTTGAATATCATCGAGCGTGCGCTGTTCAACACACCGATGTATAAGCATAAGCTGCTACCAACTTCTCATCTGTTTAGGAATGTTCGTTATAGTACCAGAGCATAGGATAATAAAACGTTTGATTATTAAAATTTTTCTACTAAATATTAGAAAATGTAACGAAGGATGCTTTTGTGCATTCCGCACGTTACAATATCTCGCAGCCCACATAAAAATATATATCAAATATATATATTTTAGTTAAGAGAAACGTTTTTTCTAAGAGATTTTCTAAGAAATTTTTCTAAGAGATTGTTTTTCGAAGAGATTATTTTCACGTTAGATACATCATACTTCTATCAGATATAACCAAAATACAATATACACTTATAGAGGCAATTTACATAAATAGTAAATACAGAATATACAACATATGCAACATAAAGCAGACAATTTGGTCTATTTGCTTAAATTATTATGTTTTCTAAAATTATTTATCAAATTTAAAGAAGGATTATCAATGGAGATATCGTTATGCATGGCCTTGATATCTTTTATATAATAATGACCAATGGTCTTCCCTTCTAATTCATATATTAGAGGAGATATTTCACAAGTTATAATGCTTTTTAAGAACTTAGGAGCCGACTTTTTGAAAAATATTTTCTAGTATCACTCAAAACATAGTTCCTTTTATAAACTACATCTCAGACTCCGAATTCAACATCATGTTTCCATAAGTTATATTATTTTTCTTTATTTCGTTCATAAACTAACTTTATTTTTTTTGTTTGTTACGTAATACCTAATAGGTTGATTCTCGGTTCAATTTATCGTATGTTCAGCTAAGCTAGTCAATGCTAAATTTTGAGATACCAATTTTGAAAATTTCTGTAACTTTACTTGATTGTTGTTTTTGATTAACAGTTGAATCATACTAGGTAAATACAGAACAAGTGTGCAACATAATCACTAAGATTTAACAAAATTACTCGTGTTAATATTTTTAGCATCATGAACTGGACTATTAATTTTATGTCATAGGTGACATTCTATTTTCATTTAATTACCAAACTTATGTTTCGAAATCTAAATTCAATTGGAATGGTTCACAAAAAGCCTAAGTATATTTAAAATTATAAAATGGCGAATATTTGATACTATTAAACATGTAAAATAGCTTTAAAAGAAGTGTATCCAATAAAACATTGATTAGTTGCATATTAGGCAGAATTTTATTATTTTATTTTCCTATATAAATATAAAGATTATATTTGTTTCTGCACCTCTACCACCTAACTATAAGCATTCAATTTAATTCTTGCAAAAAAAATAAAGATAATAAACTTCAAATAAAGGAAGGTGTTTGATATCTCTTATCAACTATAATGAGATTGTCACGGTCCCTGATTTCACCATTGACCATTCAAGTTTTTATGTATTTATATCTTTATAAATCATAAACGATGTTTTATAGAGATTTTTATACATACATTGAAATATCTAGCAGTAAGCTTAAAATATAGCAATTTTCAATAGGTAACAAAATAATTTAAATGATAAATTAAATAGTTGATTGTATGAATATTATTAATATCGACTATATACTGTTCTAGCGAATTATCTATAAATACTTTATTATTTGAATGGCTAGAAGTACTTTGTGTTTGAAAATTCTGAACACCTATAATATGAAGTGACACATCGAAATTTATTACAATTTCATTGGTACCTATGTTTTGAGATAATCTTTGCTTTACTTGATTAAATAATGACATATAATAAGTTGAGACATAAATACTAAAAATTTGCAATTAGCAATTTTTTTTTTAACATTGGAAATTGATTTAAATAATTATGCACATATAACAATTTAGTTTTAATCCTTTTGTAATCAGGATATCGAATATCAGAATAAAATTTAGAATTCATACCCTCTAATATACTCATTTTTTCTACATATTAAAATTTCCTCGTCTTCTAAGAATTGATCTTTTCACATACTCCCATGAACGATAGCTCCTCTGATCCTTAGTTCATAGTTCAATTCATCTGAATGTGAGTAATTTACCTCCATATTGTATAACAATAAAATTCTCACTGAAACACAATTTCAAAGTATCGATTAGAATATATCAAACGATTAACCTAATCGTTAGTAAATAAAGGAATTTTAAAAGCATAGCATTAATAAACTAATATTAAATGTTAAAAACAATATTTACAACATACTAAAGCTAAGAAAATAAAAGCTAGCAAAATTGCAAAAGATAAAAGACAAATAGTAGGTAACTAGCAAAAGATAAAGGCAAAGATAATAGATATATAGTAAAAGATAAAGATAGCAGACAAATAGTAAAAGATAGATAAATAGAATTTTCCTTGAACTCTCCTCCTTTAAGTAATCAAGCCCCGCGTTGAAAAGGCGCTACTTTGTGTGGCGTTGTTTTGAATGGTTTTAAGTTGCCCAAGTAGTTATTATGTGGGCCACCCTTCGAGCGACGTGGTTAGCGTCACTGGTGTAACCTGGCTAGCACAGTAAAGATACGGAGAGCTAAAGGGGGTGGAGTTCAAAGCTTGGGCGCCATTGATTACTAAGGGTAATCAAAGAAAATCAAAGATAAAGATAAACAAAAGACAAAAGTTACATATATACATAGTACTATATTACAAAAATATTATATTACAACAAATAAACTATCACAGCATCAACGATACTGTATAGCAAAATATTGGACAGAAATATGTACAAAAGAAACTATATTACAAAATTTACTATATTACACGATACTCTATATTACAATGTGCCCCAACGGCAAAGCAAATCTGAGGCGTGTACGAGAACCAAAAATATATTACAAAAGATACGTCTCGTAACTTTCACCTCAATACTAAAATCATATATTACACAACATAGATATACTTGAGATCCTTTACGAGAGGCCAAATAACTATATTACAGAAGATAAGTCTCGTAAATTTATCTCAATATTAAAAATCATACGTTACAACAAAATTAGGAACTTGAGATCCTTTACGAGAGACAAAATACTATATTACAACAAATATGTCTCGTAACGTTATCTCAAAGTTCATAAACCTCAAACACTTTCGTTACAACCAAAAATTGAACCACGACTCACTATATCAACAACAAAAATGCATTACAGTACTACAATAAGATATTAATCATAAGGAATCACGATAAAAGCAACTACGAAACAATACTACGGCGGAATATTTGCGACAACGAATTCAGGATATAAGGAACTACGAATTAATATACAACAATGAATTTAAAATGCAAATAGCCAAAATATAATAGATTTCACTTGAATATAGTATGTTAATTTTAGACATTTTTGGCTCTAATAGCTCAACAATCATGTGAAAATAATCCCTTTTATTGGTAACAATTAAAAGTACTTATCTTTTATTTTGTTATCCTGATGGAGAGAACTCCTAGATACGGTCCTATTCTCCGATGATCATGGGTTTAATTTCACACGTGGCCGCCTTAATCCCATTGTGAGGTTAAGAAATCGTAGAAGATTGTCGCCAAGACAAAATGAAGAAAATCTCTTCGCCTAGAATGTTTTCATGTATTCCGATTCAAAATGTAGTATAGCAAGGTGTGCATAATCTCAAATCTTGCTTAAAGCAAATAATATAACGCCAAAGCTACGTTAAATCATTAGACGTGAATAAGTTTTGTTTCATAAGAAATTAATTCTTAATTTATAAGAATATAAGAAAAACCTAAAACAATATTTCAAATGTTAGATGGCATTTACCGGTATAATTATCAAAACCTTACCTCATGTGATCATCACGAGGTTTTTCAAATTCTAACATCCCCATTACAGGTCAAACAAAATTATAAATACGTCTAATTAGTGCAATGGTTCAACGAGAAAGAGAAGGAATTTAGTCTAACGCGACGTAGTGTAACATATGTCCCGGACCGACAGTAACGTGGCTCCGCCCCAAAAAGTAGTTCCTTTATTTTAATGAAGTATTTAATCAGCTAAAGGATCTATATTGTTACTGATAGTTCTACGTTTCATGTGGCTATCCGACTTTATTATAAATACTCGACTTAACTTCATTTTTCAGTTAGTATGATTTATTTATTTAATTTAATTTGAATATCATCGAGCGTGCGCTGTTCAACACACCGATGTATAAGCATAAGCTGCTACCAACTTCTCATCTGTTTAGGAATGTTCGTTATAGTACCAGAGCATAGGATAATAAAACGTTTGATTATTAAAATTTTTCTACTAAATATTAGAAAATGTAACGAAGGATGCTTTTGTGCATTCCGCACGTTACAAGAGAACTCTATTTTGGTGAAGATTGATAACACTATCTCCTATAAAATAAATGTAAACTTGACAAAATTGTCAGACATAGGTACACTCTATCGCCACTCCCTTTTAACATCTATAGTAAGCACGTGATGTCACGTGCGTTGGATGACTGGGAGGGGAGTAGCTATGAGGCTTATAACTTGAGGTTTCTGGATTCTCCAAGAAATACTCCCAAAGGCAATTCTCTGGCTTCGTATTTTCTCCAATCTTGTTATTATTTGGCCACATCAACCAGAGAGAGGACAATATAGAACGTTTAATTGCCCATGAAAAACCAGATGAAGAGGCGAAGAGGAAGACCACCAAAATGTTGGGCTGATGCCACCAAAGAGCTAATAAGAAACAGCTCTGGTGAAGCAATGCGCCTAATAGCCGCAATATATCGCGTGAAGCTGTAGAACATGCTATACAGGAATAAAGGGTCAACTAGAACATTACATGAATAACAAGACTTCTGTCAAGACGTTACGAATATAAAGAGAAATATAAGAGAGTTAAATATTTAAATTTTAGAGATTGATAATAGTACAGGAGCCAGCATGCAAGTATCTGGTACATTTGTAGAAGCTAGACACATAATCAGTCCTTTTCCCTAGAGAATAATAGACAAGAAAAGTGATGTGAGAATTTTCTTAGTGGTTCAAACTTAAATTATAAATGAAATTAATTATTTAAAAAAATGAGCTTGACATTTAGTAATCATGGTTTAGAAGTAGACACCTTACAGGTTTAAAATGTCTGCCACTCATAATAGGGACATATACCTGCCTCTGAACCTTAACTATTCGGGATGTCAAGGCATATGTCTGAATTTTTTCAAGCTTTTAAATTACATATTATTTAATCGCTACAATTTCAAACACGGGGGTAGTTTCTCATTTTTTTCCTTAAAAACTCGATGAAAATAAATAATACAGAAAAGATGCAAATTAGAAAGGTCTTGTATTTCGATGATACATTCATCTGAATTTTCTAGACTCTTTTTCCAACTTTTACATTTCCCCTCCACCTCTTTTAGGAATTTTCGAGTGACAGTATCTCGAAAAATCTGCATTTTTTGAAAAAAATACAAGAGTAAGAACATCTTATTTTGGGCAAAAAAAGAGTTGTTTTCTTTTCATTTTTGACGCAATTCTACAAGTTACGGAACCCGTGATAAAAGTGGTGTTTTCTAAACCTTCCGATCATTTCCTACTCTAATAGCCCGAGAGCTCACGACACCGAGGGTGAAAGACCTTTCTAAAATCTAATATTTATTTATTAGAATGTTTATTTATTAGTTTATATAAAAATATTGTTCAGCCTGCGCGCTGATAGAACAGCGGGCCGTCAGCTCCAATTTTCCGTGTCGCTGGAGAAGCAAATCCTCGGACCCCTTGCTTTGCCGGCCGCTATCTCACTTACAAATTATCGGAACAAATCATGCCATATATCATCGTGTCGGAAATTTAATTTCCAGCCGATCAAGCACAAAAAAGGGAAGGGGTCAATTTTGTCTGGAAAGAGCGGTTTATGCGAAGAGATGTCGAAATCGAATAGATTTTTTAATTCTATTGTACGGTTTTCCAAAAAAATTAAAGTGCCCGCAAGAATCTGAAATAATTCAGGGGTACGTAGAGAGAGAAATCGAATGGCGCAAACCGCAGCCTTGTATCTCGTTTCGTTTTCGAGATTGAGCCATCGCAAGTAAGTAAAAATCAGTCCCTTTACCTACTTCCGACAGTTCCTCGTACGGTCACCAGTTCAGGTGCCGGCACTCGATCGGCGAAGTTAAGCTACGTCTGTCTGGTCCAGCGCATGGATGGGTGAGTTCTCGTTCAGGTACGTCAGTCTATGTCATAAGCTGTAATAGCCTTGACTGGACTGAGACGGCTTGGCGAGAAAATAGAAACGAAGGGCTGATAACTTCACCAAGGAGCTCCTTATCAAGCAGACTGAAAGTCTAGTAAGGACATGCCTGGATAAGGAGCCCTAAGGTACAAAGTAGGAATACTACAATAGACCTCTACTGGTCGCAGTAGGCAAGGCCAATCGCCAGCTCCTCTAACTAAAATCTAGTCTAATCTACTTCCGATGACTCAGTCTCAAAAACGAAATGAGATACAAAGTTGCGGTTTGTACCATTCGATTTCCCTCGCCTTCCTACGTACCCCCTCCGTCCTTTTTTGTATTTGATCGACTGGAAATTAAATTTCCAATCCAGTGATGTGGGGCACGATATGGTCCGATAATTTTTAACTGAGATAGAGGCCGCCAAAGTAAGAGGTCCGAGGATATCGCTTTTCCAGCGACATGAGAGCTGACTGCTCGCTGTTTTATCAGCGCGCGGGCTGACCGATATTTTTGAATAAACTAATTAATAAACAAACTAATAAATAAATATTAGATTTTAGAAAGCTCTTTCATCCTCGGTGTCGTGATCTCTCAAGCTATAATCTTTTTTCAACTTCATTATTAACGTCATTACAAACACATTGCATACGTTTTCATCAAAATCAATTCATTAGCACTCAAATTAGAGATTTTGGTGACTTTAGCTCTCCGTTGACTGGACTATACATGATGTGACATATTCCACAGAGTGTTTTGAATTTAAAAAAAGAACAACATATGTCACACAGAGAATTTTATGAGTTGAATTAAATTTTCAGTGAAAACTAGTCCTATCAAATACACATCACGAATGAATTTAGAAGATGTTAGAAAGACTGTTTAGATAGTCAGCAAAATTATCAAACAACAAATTTTATAGAAATTCAGAGTGATTTGATGTTTGTGAAGTTCAGAGCACATTGTGTATAGAGCCTAACATATTGCCCACATATCTACAACAAACCAGATAAAAAAACCTTGTTTCATTGTGTTGAGTAAAAATAGATAATTAAAACTGTGAGTAGTCCTTGAAATAAAAACCTGATAAATATGAAAGTTTAGGCTAGAGTTATAATCTTGACTGTTTATGAATTATTAGTACCCACCTTCAGTAGTTGATAATACTGAAAGTAATAAATTTTAAATGTCTTCAAGATTAATTATGTTTAATCCTGAGCTCGCAACAAAATTTCTTATATCTTTTGTATTTTGGTATTTCTGTTTCAATATTGTTATTAAGGTCTATGTTAATGACTAATAAGTAGCAAATTAGGAAAAGATTATTGAACCAATTGCAAAGAAACAAAAATGATTACTAAAAACCGCTGCCTAAGGAACCGCTACTTCCACATCCAGATTTTCCATGCAAGTCTCTTTAAAGGAAAGGAAAACATCTTAACTATATTAGCATTCGAGGCGAATGTCATAAGAAAATTTGAGGCGTTGGTTTCTAGCATATATGCCAAAAATGAACTTTCTGGACTCTTATTAGCTTGCTCCATTTATTTTCATCAGTTTACTCCCTCACCCTTTAACGAAACCATCTCAATCAGATGTCATGACAATACCTGTTGTGTATACGTATACCAAACAAGTGATCAATTTTATTTGATCAGCCCTTGTAATAATGGAGTGAAGGTGGTGGGGGGGGGGGGGGTTGAAAAATATTATAAAGAAATCTGAAGCATTGGCTTCGAATATATAAACCGTATCCCAAGTTTCTGTACTCTTCCTTATTTTCCCCTATTTACCCTTATTTACCCCCCAACCCTTCACCAGATAAGTTTAAAAAACGATCCGTTTCAGAGAAAACGTGCGCAAAAAAAAAGTTACAGACAGACAGACAGACCGACAAACAGAAATTCCATTCGCTCAAATTTAAAATCTCGACGTTTCATAACATTCTAAACCTACTTCAACAAGAAAATTGTTTGAATTTTTTTTACGATTAGTATACTTCCACTCCACTACGTGGATGTGGAAGGAAAAATATGAAATAATATTTCACTCTGTTTTGCATGCCTGCGTATTTATTACTGGAAGCTACAAAGGAATTGGATGTTTTTACCGAATCATAATTTAAGGTCAGTGTAAAAATGTGGTATAAAGATGTTGTGATTTAGTGTTTATATTGGACGCCAAGGCCTCATTTTTTTTTAGCATCTGATCCCCCAATTTTATTAAAGGAGTTAACAGAATAAAATTGACACATTTACTTGAAACTCGGTACACGTCTGTACTATAACGACATCTGGACCTAGACTATATTTTGAGCTGACTATATTGAAGGGTTGGGGGGTTAATAGGGGTAAATAGGAGAAATAAGTAAAGCAAGCTAGGAGGAGTCCAGAAACTTGACATTTCGTATATATACTAGAAGATGAGGCCTCAGATTTTTATCACTTTGGTGGCCGCTAATAAGCTCAATATACAGGGTGTTTTTAAAAAGTATGTCAATCACTTAACCACGGACTCAGCATGTCAAAAGAAGTTGATTCAGCCTAATTTACCTCTATCCAAAATCGCACCCCTATGAATATACAGCCCTCTAAAGTTGGGATTAAAAATATTTATTTTTTTAATATTGTGCAAATGGCTGTAGATATCTTTTTCAATTTCGGAACACTGAAATGTATGTCAAAGGGTAATAGTTTAAAGTAAAAACTGTTTAAAATCAAATTTTCTAAAAGGCCGATTTGGGGGTAAACTACCCTTCCCTCCTACCCCCTCTTTTAGTGGTACGCCTATGACTTTTTTGATATAGGGCATTTTATATAAAATTGAATTATAAAACTTTTCTTTGTCTTGTTTTTTTTTCATTTAGATAACCATGTTCAGATGAATCTGGAAATACTAAAACCATTATGAAAAGTGGAACATATGAAATAAAAAAGTTCTTCTGTGTCATTTTGGCATTTGAAGTTACTGGTATTATAATAAAAGATGTGCATTGCTATCATAAATTGTAAAATTAAGAAAATGTTTAAATAGGTTTTTTTATTAAATAAAAATCACAGAAACTAAAACATCAATCATTAAAGCAACAAAGTAAATTAAAATAATATTAGAAGTAAAACAACAAATGAAATAAACTAAAAATAAAATAAAAAAATATCGAACATTAAAATTTTATTTCAGAATGTGCTCAAAATGATTTCCATTTTGTCGTACACAATACCTTGCCCTTTTTAGAAGCGAAAATCTCACATTCTGAAACACGGCAGGAATGTTTCTAAATTCCTCGGCTGATTGTTGAATTCTTTGTCGGAGATGTTCAACGCTCTCTATTGAAACAGAATAAACTTTTTCCTTCATAGCTCCCCAAAGACAGAAGTCAATTGGGTTTAAATCAGGGGACCGAGCAGGCCAACTGACTGGAGCATCAGCTCCTCGACCTATCCAACGTCCTGGAAAACGCCTTGATAAACATTGCCTGACTTGCAGGCTATAATGGGGTGGAGCACCATCTTGTAAATACCACATGTTTTCTCTAATATTAAGATTAACAATATCTAATTGCTCAGGCAATTCATTTTCCAGAAAATCTAGGTAGTCAGCTCTATTTAAACGACGTGGAAAGAAAACAGGTCCAATTAGATGGTTATCAACAATACCTGCCCAAACATTAACAGAAAAATTACGCTGAAAACGTGTTTCTATCTTTGCATTGGGATTTTCTTCAGACCAAATGTGATAATTATGATGATTTGTAATACCATTTCTATGAAATGAGGCCTCATCAGTTGACAAAATGGTGTTTACAAAACTTACATTTCTTCCATTTTTTCTGAGAAGCCAGTTACAAAATTCCATTCGAGAACCGTAATCTTGAGGTTCCAATGCCTGAACAGTCTGTATATGAAATGGAACTAGTAATTGTTCTTTTAATGTTCTCCATACTGAATAATACGATACTCCTACCTGAGAAGCTATTTTACGCACACTGCTTTCAGGCCGTTCTGATACAATATCTAAAATTTCCTCTTCGACCTCTGGAACTAGCACAGTCCTAGGTCTGCCACACTTCCCAGCACGATCATTTGATAGACTTCCAGTTTCCCTTGCACGACGATCGACTGCAAAAAATGTACGTCTATCAGGATGCCGACGGTTTGGAAACTTTTCCACATAACGCCTAGCTGCACTAGAACCATTTCCATTACATTCGCCTAATATTCTAATCATATCCACCATTTCGGTATTAGAATAACTCATATTAAATGCCATTGTTAACAATTAATAACTGATATCTATTAAAGCAGTTTGACAAAAATGACAGGTGTCAACTACCTATTAAATGTTCACAGGTGCCTTTGATCATCATCTACATTAATTTTAAACATTATGTGTGTTATTCTACAAAGGCGTGGTAATGGTTTTAATATTTCCAGATTCATTTGAAAATGGTTATCTAAACGAAAAAAAAACAAGATAAAAAAAAGTTTTATAATTAAATTTTATATAAAATACGATATATCAAAAAAGTCATAGGCGTACCACTAAAAGAGGGGGTAGGAGGGAAGGGTAGTTTACCCCCAAATCGGCCTTTTAGAAAATTTGATTTTAAACAGTTTTTACTTTAAACTATTACCCTTTGACATACATTTCACTGTTCCGAAATTGAAAAAGATATCTACAGCCATTTGCACAATATTAAAAAAATAAATATTTTTAATCCCAACTTTAGAGGGCTGTATATTCATAGGGGTGCGATTTTGGATAGAGGTAAATTAGGCTGAATCAACTTCTTTTGACATGCTGAGTCCGTGGTTAAGTGATTGACATACTTTTTAAAAACACCCTGTATAATCTAGTTCTGGATCTCATTATAATATACAGTATGCTTTAAAATCCACCAGTGGCATCCGTCGCTATGAAGAAAAATGTACCTAATATTAAAAAAATATATATTAGGAATAGTCTTAATTACAAAACAATCTCGTAATCTTATTCGTTGTTATCATAAACTCACTGAAACCGAATTTTAACAGTATACTTGGTGTTCACGTAATAGGAAAAGAAAATTTCTCTTTTTAAAGTATCAATTATTACAGTAATAACTGCATTTTAGAGTTAATTAAGCTGGAGGAAGACAGGCTTTGGATTTAAAATTAATCGCGTGACGTCAGTCAGTTTACTTAACGGTCAAAATCAAACAATTGACTTGGAAATTAAAAAAAGTTCAATTTTAGACAAATTTGATTCACGAACAATTCAAAAAATAATAAAATATACATTGATAAGTAAATCACAGTTCGCTCAACATAACACATGATTAATTCTGAATGGAACGACTGTCTCCTTCGTCCCTTCAGCTTAATTAATTCCGAAAATAGGGTTATGACTAATAATTGGCATATTAAAAAGGAAAATTTTATTTTCTGATCTTATTGAAATTCGGTATTAGTTAAGTTTTTGATAACAACGAATAATGTTATGAGGTTGGTTTACAGTCAAAACATTGCCTAATATCTTTTTTTGAAAATTAGGTTCATTTTTCTTCATAACAACGAACACCACTGGTGAATTTTTCAATATTTTACCGTGATACAATCTCCTGATGGGTAAGTACTGTCCACCCAATATTTTTTTAAATCGCGTTTTTAATAAGGGAGCTGTGATATGGGAGTCATGAAAAGTGAGACATACTGTATACGTGAATTAAATTTCAAGGCAATATCTTAAAGTGTTCCAGAGGAAACGTGCGCCCAAAAAGTTCGGAGAGACTGATCGACCCACCAACCGACAGGCAGACTGACAGATAGAATTTCTTTTTGCTCAGATTTGGAATCTCAACATTTCATGATATTCTAAACCTACTTCTAGGAACAAGATGTACATTATTTTCAACAGTTATCGTAAAAATAATGTATATTTTTTTCCTAGAAGTAGGTTTAGAACATCATGAAACGCTACGTGGACGTTGAAGTAAAATGCTAATATTTTCCGGCAAGTCCGTCGCGAGGGGGTGTCGGGGATGTGTTCTCCCGGGCCCGGAGTTTTTGAGGGGCCTGGAGCGTTTGAAGGGGCCCGGATTCTATAAGATGAATATGCATATGTAAATTTTGATTAGGAAAATCGTAGCTGGAAGTATCGAACCCTAAGAAGCACTACATGTCATTTTCTGAAATCTTACAATCGAGATAAAAATTGCACCGTAAGGAATACCCCCCCCCCCCTCATTGAAATTGAGGTAAAAATGTTTGTTGCAAGGAATCACCTGCCCGCTTTTCCATATTGCAATTGAGGTGAAGAATTGTGCCGTAACGAAATTGTTACTGAGGTAAAAAAATTGTGTCGCAAGGAATCATCTCCCCTCTCGTCAAAATTATATCGAAGAGTCGGGGACCCGCATGTCACCACCCACGGGCCCCGATTTTCTCTCGACGGCCCCGTTTCTGGAATAATTTAAACTGTACACATAAGTTTGCAAATGCGAAAAAATGTAAATGTAATATTTATTGCAATTCAAGATATTATTGATGAAATGAAAGCGAAATCCAGAGTTTTTGAATTTTGCATATCATTTTTACTTTTATTCAGAAAGTAACGATTATTTTAGAAACATTCATCGTTAAATCAAGACTAATGATGAGTATGATGTTAAATGTTTTTGTTGTGTTTTAGTTTAAATTAGTAGATTATATACCACAACTAGTTATATAATTGTTGCACATTCTGTGGGATACTCTTCGCATTCTTTTTTGTAAATAATATTAGTTTTAGACATTTTTTGTTTAATTAAATAACATAGAAAACATTTTTACAAGAAGAATTAATAACTTTTTTTTTATTGATCGACTTTGTCAAAAACAATAGATATTATAAACTCTGAAACCAAATATACCGAAAACAAAACTTAGAAATGAAAATCTCAACTTCGTTTTCAATGGCCTATTTAATGACCCTCCACTTGAGGTGGGGTGCATGTTAAGCCTAATATATCATCTTAGCAGACAAAACTAATTTTAATTTTTTTTAAATAATTTATTAACTAAATTGGATACATAATAATAATTAGTAAAACAGTCATCTTTGTACATAAGCATATTACAATAATTTACAGTCATTTAAACACATACATTTCAATATTACCTACTATACAATTAAAAGACAAAAATTATAATTATTATAAACCATGTCAGTTATCCATTTATTGTTTGGGGGATGACTATGATTTATTGAAAATTATACAGGAATTATCAAGTTTGCTTTTTTATTATAAGCATTCGTTGTAATGAAACTACATCGGACGTGGTATAAATCGCACATGCTCTTATATGTCCTGGGTATTTGCTCAATTTGGCACCTGCAGTAAGTTCTGTCTCTGAATGCAACGTGTTCTGAGTAGGTGACGCAACATTTTCTTTACACTTAGTAATTTCCAAAACTGTCAACAACAATGAATTGCTCCAGGGCCGGGAAGAGGTCAAGCGGGACTCTGCCCCTCTGAACGTCGCCAATTTACCAAATTAAACTATGTCTTAATTAAACGTTATCTCATTATAAAATCGAATCCTCTACAAAAATAACGAACGATGAAGCACCCGGTCTCCTACACTACTTGACGCAGTGATTACGAAACTTCACATTCATCCTTTTCATAAAACGAAATAAAAAATAGAAATATAGCAAAGGCGAGTTGAAATTGGTTGATTTGAGAAGCCTTGTGTGTAAGGCAACATCTCGAATATTCCTCGAGCCGACCCTGCATTGATGTGACGTCATACGTCACGTGAAGTTGAATGCACAAATATATTGATATTGGTTGGAAAACTAGTTTTCAGTTTCATTATGACAATTATGTGTTTTGTTTTATTTCAATTCCATTATTCTCTTCTAATCTATTATCTTTGCTCGCTTAAAGATTTTGGACGTATTATAAATTAATCAAACTATCAGGAGGCGTAATGTTGCCCAACTGTTGATCACCATACCAAGAAACATTTGCCGCTGGATGCAAATTAAACATAGGTTTATTTTCGGTTAAATGTACCTCAGGTCTATTTTCACAAGGCGGCAAGTTTTCATTTTTAATATTTGAGCTTGGTTGGTATAGCGTTTCGTTGGTCTCATGGTTAAATTGTGTGTATGAATTGGCAGGAAAATAATTAACATTATTTACTTGTGGAACATAATCGTATGTAGTTTCTAGTTGGGGCAACTGAGGTTGTACATAGTACTGATTATTAAAAAATATATTATTCTCCCACTGGGTATTGTATGAATTCTTTGGAAATTCCTGAAGAGCCGGCGAATTATGTTGTTTCTGCACCAAAGCAGAATGATTCAGTAATCTGTCAACAATAGCAGATTGCTCTGATTTTACATGTTGCAACTTAGGTCTGAGGCCAACGGAGGTTGGATTGCGTGTAGGAGAGGAACAATTTCCATTTGGGTGCGTTGGTGATGATTTATTTTTCTGTTCCTTTTTAAACTTCATTCTTCTGTTTTGGAACCAAATTTTAATTTGTCTCTCACTTAGAGTCAGCGATTGGGCCAATTGTATCCGTCTTGGACGGCATAAATATTTGTTGTAGTGAAATTCTTTTTCTAGCTCTACAAGTTGGGAGGACGTATAAGCTGTTCGGGCTCTCTTATGTCCCACACCACCGTTGCTTAATTTTGGAGTTGCGACAGGTTGTGGTCTTTCCATGTAATCTGAAACAAAGAATTATATAATATGACACAGTTTTTTTGATAGAAGACACGTTCTTTAATAAATTTTGTGATATATTTTTTTAATTGATATGTTAAATATTATAATTATAATTACAAATAAGTTTAATCCTCATATCCATCGTATTTTGAAAGAAGGCCTTTTAATTGGTTTTGAAAGATTATAAATAAAAATTTAATTTCAACTACTTCTTAACAGCTTAATTTAAACAGTTGAAACTTAATAATTCAAATTCTATTTAAATATAATGAAATTGGGTATCTAATTAATATTCTTGATATTATTACTGCCAAGTTTAAAAAATACACATTAAAGAGTCAACAGATAATCCAGAATTTAATCAAAACTCTTAACCAATAATTACTTAATAATGAATTTTATAGAAAATGGTAAATATTAAGCGAATAATAACGCTGAATTGAATATAGATGAATAAGTATTATTTTAATATCGTTCCGCAAGTATCTCATGTTTAGAATGTAATGCTATATCTTCAAAAACACCCTGTATATGAAAGAAGATTTTGAGATATTCTGCTGTTATAAGTGTAATATATTTGATAGTTCAAAAATTGTTGTCAGAATTATATTCCCGTACTTATATCCTGCTCAGAGCATCAAAAAAAACTATTTAAACTCAGTGATAAACTATAATAACTCTCAAAATGCTACGCAATTTTTGCCAATAGATCATATTATATTCATCAAGAAATATAAATTTAATATGAGAGAAATAAATAGAGATTAAAACATTTGTCACTTAAATGTAATTATTCATAATAGCTGAATTAATTAATGGCTACAAACATTCAAAATTATACATTATTGTACAAACACCGAATAACTGAATATGGTGGTTAAAGTTGTATCCATATAAAAAGTACAAATGACGCTAAATTAGTTCCTATTACATAACATGTACTGAAATATTAATTTTAAGAGCATTCATACACCTTTGATAATTTGGTAATTTTTACCAATTTGATTATGGTTTATTTACCATATTTTTGGTATTGATATTGAAAATACTTGACTTAAGACTTGATTCAATAAAAAAACAAACTAGGTTTACGTCATTCATATTAAATGTTTTCTCATTTTCCTGCATATTATATAACAATTTTTAACAGTATGTAAATCGGTCGTCTATACGCCTTGAAAGTAAAAAGAAATTAATAAAATATGTATTTCTTGGCATTAAAATAATCTTGAACATAATAACGAATTTTTTTAAACAAATCGTTGATTTTTTGCTTCCTTTTCTATTTTATAATTTAGAAGTATAATTAATAATTGCAAATATTTATCGATGTTGTATATACTAGCTATTTTACTGTTGTATATCTAATTAATTAGATTAAGACCGAGCTTTTAACGCATAACGCTTCAAATCTAAAACTGTTAGAGTTTCAAAAATTTATCTTACGGTACTTGAAATTATTTAAATTGCCTATCTATATTAAAACTAAAATTTTAAACTCAAAAACACATTGGTGAACACATTGAAAATTATTAAACAGCACATTACAGTTCTCTACATACATTTAAGGTACATAAAAAAACCACACAGTTTTGCCACTTATGTATATATGGAAGAGCGGGGCATGTTATATGTCCGTAGAAAATGGTAAATCATATTATAATGTATTACTTAATACATAGAACAATTAGAAATTAACGGAAACACAACTGTTTCAATTATAATTTCAAATTATTTTGATATAGTTACCCAACTCTCCCCTAACGGAATTATTTTAGGATGTATCGGTTTACAGCAGGTATGTAAATCCTGCCCTCGACAGAGTCGAACTTAATATTGTCAGTGTATCAAAGAATATCGAATTTGTCAAGCTCCACAAATATATGAGATATTATTCCCATCTTGACGTAAGCAAAACAGAGTATTTTTTTTAAATTTATCACTGTACCAAATAACTATTTTTATTTACCAAAGGCAATACTTCCAAATTTCTATTGTTATTGTGCACAAAAATTTTAAGTGCGGCCCTGTGGAATATCCCTTTTCCTAACGAGACAGTGATTTACGGTTGGTTTTTATGACTTTTCATGTGCCTTAAATATATGTAGCGAACTATAAAAATATTTCCATTCTAAGCCGTGCGAATTTTAATTTTTTATATCATATTTTATCACATAATTTATAGTTTATAATTTATAATTTATAATTTATAAATTATTGCACTCGTTTCTACACAGCCGCAAAATATTTATACTATTTCTATGCCCACTTTATTAATTATCAACTTATTATACTTCAATCAAATTTATATACTATTTTACACATTGTTTAAAGATGATTAATTATATATGTAGATATAGAACACATATGTAGATATAGAATGTAAATACTGCTCGACACAATACGAGGTCTCCTCAGGTGTCACTTTTTTGTTCTTTATGTAATTAGGTTAAGACATTTTGTTTAATAATTTTGTTGCAGTAATAAATAAATAAATAAAAAATAAAAAATCTTTAAAGCAAATTAATTACTTTGATACTAAAGCAAATAAAAAGTTCAAATCGTTTTATAGTATGTTTTACTTATTTTCAAATATGTCGTTGGAAACTAGTGATAAGTGATAGTAGTTAGCCGTTTTTTTACAATTTTTTTTTTTTTCAATAATATACATGGTGTTACCAAAATAGATTATGTCCTTTTAACAGCTGATTCCACAAGAAAAAGTGTTCTTTCTAAGAAAGCTGCTGTACTCCAGCCCCAGTGGTGCCTATATAGTGATTTTTACTGACTATCTCGAAAACAAATTGGAACAACTTTTTAAAATGGGCTGATGATTTTGCATCATTGAGGGTTATTATTTTACAGTTATATTCAAAATTAAATAAGTTCTTTTAAATTGGTAAATATGTTATAAAATGCATGAATTTTATAAATTAATTAATATCCATATTATTAAAAATAGTCTCTAACTGTTCCCATGGCATAATACTCATAGGGGTGAGAGACAAGGTTGAACCTTCACTGGAAAATATACAGGGTAAACCGTCTAAAGGGAATAGATAATAAAAACAAAATTTTCTCGCTCAAATTTAAAATTTCCACGTTTCACCATATTCTAAACCTATTTTTTTTCTTTAATTGAAATTGTTTTAACCAACGCAAAATGTGAGAGATGGCAACAATATTTGGCATATAGTAACACAATTGGCAAAGAAGGTACCTATTATAGTTTTAGTGAAAAATATAGAGGGCGATCACGATTCACTGGCTAATGTTGAATAACACATACATGATCTAATACGAGCTATGCTGAACTTCTATCTTCGTTATACAAACGCAGACAGTTGCGCTTTCATGGCATATAATGATACTATATACAAAAAAATATCCATAACAGTCATACATCAAAAATATATATTTTGAGATACTTCCCCATCGTATTTAGAGCGGCAGAACACGGCCTTCTTGACAATTTAGTAATTCAAAAATTTTCCAGGAAAAACGATTGAAACAACATACTGCTGATTTGTTTGGTATTATTGCGTATAGAATTATATCCTAATTGAACGAAATTTAATAATAATAATAATAATAATAATAATAAGTGAGGAAGAGTGAATTTTGTTCATATTGGTGTAGAATTTTTTATCAAGTTGATAGCTAAGAAAAAAAACACGCCGTATACGTAAGCAACATTTTTTCTACGTTTTTCTACTGATATTTATATATTAATTTATGTGACATTTCCAATTTTTTTAAAGTCCTAGAGCTGATAGAATTTACTATTGACAGTTACAAAAATAAACAACCAAATGTAAAAACTGTATCCTCCATCAAATTGCTTGAAGTTTAAAATCGCAATCCTACACAATTATTGAAAATGGACATTAGATACTCTGATCCTTATGTAGCGATTTATAAACTGCAAATAACATTCAAAATTTTGGTCCAAAAATGAAAATTTAACATAATTACTAGTTGAACTTTTCCTACCTAAAATTAATATTGACGTATACAATTCTTCCAAACACTACCAGAAATATTAATTATATTTTCATTTTAAAAGTCCCACTTGTTGTTTTGAGTACACGTATGCTAACATAAATATTACTTGTTTACCTTATGAACGAATTAATTATAAGTAACTTATGATTTTATTGCTAGTACACAATTTTAAAATAATAAAATGTAACTTCATCCAAAGATGATATGTTTAGTGTATTTAACTAAATAAATACAACATGTTTTTATATATTTATAGTTACCATTATTTATAAAGTTTACAAAAAATTCTAGTGGGACACGTGTCAAAATTTTTGGCATTAGAAACACAGAGCCTAAAGAAACGCAGTAATGTATGTTGTACCTTCTTGCAGTTCTTTCGAAACGGACGATACGTAATTTAAAAGTGTATGTAGGAATATGTACTTAAAATTTTTACTTACTGCTTGTTTGCAACGATGAACTATTTTCTGGGATTGGCGTAGTATCGTAAGGAAACCGGATATCATATGGGCGTCTTGCTTCGCTTGATATGGAAATTTGACTGTCATGTCCAGAGGAAAAGTTACTTTGTTGCCCTTGATTCCACTCCACGTTTTGGGAATTTTCCACGTATTGGTACTGCAAATATTAAGATTATTGTAATATAAGGTTCAGTTAAATTAGAAAATTAATCTAATTCTGAGTAACTTAATTTTTCTAACATGTAAAATTATAGAATTTGTGAATATTTCCACTTACCAACTGATGATTTTCGGATTGATATGGAACCCCAGAAGTAACATTATTTAAATAGTACTTGTTATTATTGTAAACAGGATAAGGAGGCGGTGATTTTGACCCACTGGAGCTTGGCGATATTGGTTCGGTCATCATTGGCAGTTGTCTGTTTTCACAATTTTCTAGCTGCGATGTTTCGATAGGCATTGTCGACATGTTGATACTTCTTAGGTAGCGAGAAATATGAGTTGAAATTTTCAAGTACTGTAATTAATACCTGACCATCCCTACCTATTTAATGTCTTTCTTATCATTATTTAAATCTGACAATATTCGTCCAATGGTAATTAGGCACTTAAGTGGAAGCTACGCCTATTTTTCCTTTTAACTTTAGAGATATTAAAATTAAATTTTGTAAGTCTTGCCTTCTACTAAAATAATAAAATAACAGATAAGGGAATGATAGTGTAAATTCGCGAACTCTTCGATATCGTCAAAACAAATAACAAAAAATGCCTTTTTATATACGTCGTGTAGTTTAGATATGCTATGCACAATGACTTGTTCACAACTAAGTTATTTCTTAGGCCATTGTCCACTTATAGGTAGATAATCTACTAATGCGTTGGGCTGTTTATTTTCCAAATGTTACAGTTTTCTAAAATAAATTATAATACGTGGACTTCGAGTTACGTTGCTTTCCTGGGAATTCAAAGATTTTGAATACTGAAATTGTATTTATATTAACTTCTATTATCACTCTATCACACTATGTAATACTTACACTATATATTATACACTATATAAGTTAATATTAAATTAGATATAAACATTACATTATTAGTCATTTTATTTTTACAATTGTTGAATGTTCAGTGGGATATTCTTCGCGCTTTTTGGAAGTAAATATATTTTTCAGGTATATTACAATATTTTTAAATGTTTAATTTTAATCGTCTCGTGATGATGGCAAATTCAATGGCGAAATGCTCGTTAGTACACTATGTAACATTTTTATTTTCAATATCTTATCAAAGATCGCAATGCTTTTCACGTATTTCTCTTTATTAAAATAAACTTTTATATTATTTATCATTCTTTCCCAGACTTAAACAAAATTACCATCTAAGGTGTAACATGAATGGTCTCTTCTCTCCTGAGGTAAAAAATATATATAAAAAAATATTTTTAAGAAAAAGTTTATTTTAAAAAACTGTACTAAAAAGTAAAACATATTTTTTTAAATTCATACACCTGGAAACCAAAAGCCTTGGGGACGGTCATATCGCCTACTGCATAGTTAATTTGCTGAATTGACCGCCCCCAAATCTTTTGCTTTTCAGGTGTATGAATTAAAAAAAAAACTTTTTTACTTTTTATTACAGTTTTTTTAAAATAAAAGCTTCTTAAAAATATTTTTTTTTACAATTTTTTTTTACTTCTTGGTCTACTTGTTTTATCGATCGACAAAACCCTTTCATTTGATACATTCAAGGGGGATGTGAAGAAAAAGGTAATACACCATATTCGATTTATAATGACGTTACATGGTTTATCGTATTGATACACTTATCAATGGGGTTGTGAAGAAACAAAGATAATCCGCCGTCCTAGTGCGTCCGCCATATTAGACGATATTAGATATACCATATTGAATTATCACCGGACACATATGTGCGCCAAATTTCAAAGCTCTAGGTTAATTAGAACTACTCGAAATTTTGATTATAAGATTTTACCTAAACAAACAAACAAACTAATAACATTGCAAGTTAAATAAAAGCTTTTAATTAATAAACTCGATCTAGTGATGGATATACGAAGAAACAAACAGACAGACAGTTGCACCGAATCCGATGACTAACACAATGATACGAAAATCTTCCTCTGCAAGCCGTATTTACGGTTATAAAAATATGCCGACCAAATGCAATATAGTCTTTGAGTTCGTATTTATTGAAGAGTATAGTGAAAATCCAATCCTTCAACGGATATAATACAGACGTGTACCAAATTTCAATTGAATGTTTCTATTTTATTTTGTCAACCCCTTTTAATGTAGTAGGGGCGCAAAATCTCATAAAAAAAATTAAGGCTATTGCTTCTAATATATACGCCAGTTTCAAAGATTCTGGACACCTACTAGCTTATGTTACTTATTTTCCCTTATTTACACACATTCACCCCCCAAACCCCCAAATATAGTTACAGACCGACAGACCAACCGACCGATCGAAAGACAGACAGACGCTAAAATTTGAAATCTCGGCGTTTCCTGCCATTCTTTTCTAAAAAATTTTCTTTTTCTAAATTTTACGATTATTATACTTCCTCTCCACTAGGTGGATGTGGAAGTAATTATTATCCGCACATTTATCTTCAATTAGGACTGATTACATCAAAACTTGCGATGGTCTAAGGCAGCGTAAACATTAAAAGAATATAGAAAGAACACACGATTTCAGAGATGTGACTAAATCGGCAGCATATAAAGTTAAAAACCCGCTGTCTAAGGGATCATAACTTCCACATCCAGATTTATTACCCAAGTCTCTTTAAAGGAAAACATATTGATACTATATTTGCACTATATGTGGATTTAATTGATTATAGAATTTTATTTGAGACAGATGTCATTAAAAAATTTTAGGCCTTGGTTTCTAGCATATACACAAAATCTGACGTTACTGGACACTTATTAGCTTACTTTATTTTTATCTACTATTTACCCTCACCATCCTTTCAACTGGATCATTTCAAAATATAATCTAGTGCCAGCTGTCGTTGTAATACGTACGTGTACCAAATTTCATTCGATATCGATTATATTTTTATATTTTATCAACTCCTTTAAAAATGTAGAGGGGTTGGGGAGGGGGGGGGGATTATTATAAAATACTGATTTTTACGATTACTGTACTTTCACAATAGTATGTGCATGTGGAAGTAATACAAAGGTCACGTGCTTGATATGATGAAAGCAAGCGACCCATCTCATGTAATAAAAGGCATAATATAGAGTATTAAGTCACTTCTTCGCCAACCCAGATATGCGCCGTTTACTCCTGTACCCTTTAAAATTGTGAAATATTCAATTGACTATAACTCGGTAATCCATTAAGCTATCAGATTCGTTCAGGTATTAATATTTTCATAGATTAAAGGAAAACAAGCTGTAATGGCTCGTCGCCGATTTATTGCAGTTTTACTTCCACGTCCACGTAGTGGAGTGGAAGTATAGTAATCGTAAAGAAAAAATTCAAATTTTTTTTTTGTTGAAACAGGCTTAGAATGTCATAAAACATCGAGATTTTAAATTTGAGAATACTGTACTAGAAGCCAAGGCCTCAAATTTTTTTTATTAAAAAAAAAACTTTATTTGCCTGAACTAATAATGGAAAAAACAGAAAAATTATACACCACTCTATCTACAGGGTGGGGCAATAGTGCGTCTGATCTCGATATCTCGAGTTCCACGATAGCTAGGAATCTTTTAAAAAATTTCAAGTAAACTAGATAAAAAGTCTATAACTGGAAATTATTTTCGAACATACAGGGTAAGCCAAGACGAAATTACAGGTCTAGGTACCTTTTTTTAAATAGAATGCGATGTATATCAGTACATTTTTTGAAACCTCTTTCTAGGCTATATTTATTTCTATATTAGCATTGAATATCTCCCAACCACTTGGACGTAATGAATTTTTTTGTTGAAATAATGCAATCTGCAGATGGATATTAAAAAAATCACCACAGTCACAATTATGGGTTTTAAGAAAAACTTATGTGAATACCATTTAGGAGACATTTAATTAATGTTTTTGAATCATTTTCGTTTCCTAGAACTGTACAGGGTCGCCAAAAATTATTTTTCAATTAAGAATTTTTTAAATTGAATTTTCTCAATTTTTTCTAATGGAACACCCCATATATTTTTCAACGATGTGATGTAGAAATGAAAAACGAACATTTTTTGTAAGTACTTCCTTATGGTTATTTGCAACAATTTTCGGTTTATAACTAAATATGTGTCAAATTCAAGAATAAATTTAAAAACAGAGGTCCCCTCAAATGATTCATTAGAAAAATTTACAATATGTGTTCGACGAGTTGCTCATTTTGCTTGACACACGTCTATATGCAATTTTTGAAATGAGGACATTTAGTGGGACAATTTCTTCCAATCCATTGAAATGAGTAAATAGTATTTAACAGGTCCCTTACTATAATGTTTTTTGTACATTGTTTTGCCGTTTCCGTTATTCGACAAGCAATAAAACCTCAGTTTGGTATAAATTGTCGTGTACAACGGAGCATTTATCACACTTATCCGTCATTAGTTACAATTTGTATTGAATTTAAAATATTTGGAATGTTACAATATGAATTTTAATAAAGCGGAACTTGTAGACATGACTTTTGCTTTGGGCGAGTCAGTCAGAAATTGTTTACTTGCCAATAGAATTTATCACCAACATTATCCTGAAAGAACGATTCCTGATGTTAGCAGCTTCCAAAACATTCTCGATAGATTTCTGGAATCGGGAAATGTCGAATATAAAAAAAATGAAAGAATGAAACCTGTTGTGAATGAAGAAAACGAGTTTTCTGTGGAGCTGGCAACGGTTGAGAATCCCCATGTTAGTCAAAAAGAAGTGGGCTCATTTGTAGCATTTACATTGCCACCTTATGGGTTTATTAATATTTAGATATTTAAATTCGATCTAGATAACTGTATACAATCAAATTTGCAAATACATATATTTAAAATTGCCTAAATTTGATAAATTAAAGCAAGTTTACCAAATAGAATTTCAAATGATATGAGCCAGTTTTAATTACTCCGTCATTGAAGATAGACGTGTCCTAGTATTGCTGTGAATTATTAAAGATCTTTGATCTTATTATATTGTTTTAAATATTTTCCTAACGTCAATTAGTAACAATAAATTTAGTGGACAGCATAGAGTAAAAATATGGATGGTTAATAGTTTTCGGAATAAACTTGGGTAAGAATTACTTAATTACTTCATGGAAACCATTTCTAAAATGGCGTCTTCCGCTTTTTTATAGCAAATTTCATACCCCGTTGCGGACCAGGAGCGTTTTTATAATGAAGGGAGAATTTTCTCATCAAACACCGGAAAATGTGTACCGTAAGTAAATAACTAAAACAAATATAACAAATTTAGCGCTTGTCACTTATTAGAAATTCAAACATATTTCATTTCATTTTAGGATGTTTTTATGGCTCCGAAATTTTCGTTTTTTTATTTTAATGGTTCTTCTTATTAAGAAGATACTTAATTTAAAGTAGAGCAGGATGCCCTCAGCATAGTTTAAAAAATAAATTCTTGGGAGACATATAGGACAAAGTATACATGATTTTCTAAAGCCACTTTGGGAAAAGTCCTGGATTGGTTCAGCATGGAACTCCTCGGCTTGCTGCTGAAAAATTCTAGAACTTCAACGACCGTGGAGGAGTGGATTTTCTCATAATCATAACCCTTCGTTGGACAGGAAACCCTCTTCTTATGGAGAAACCCTCAGCTAAGTGTCACTACATAACTTGTTAAAATATTCTTATTCCAAATTTGTTTACACCACATTTATTCATTTTATTATTAATAAGTGATCTGAGAAAAGAGTGCAATGGTAAAAAACCTAAATTTTATTAATAATTTTCATATTTGAAGTATATACATGTGTATACTCGTTTAAATTTAAAATAACATTGCTCGTTAAATTTATCATGCAATATGGAGAATTTAACTACATAATTATATAAAAGGTAAATGTTCGGATTTTGTGATCACAAATTCTTTAGTAGGGGTTTATTTTCTATACTATATATATATATGGTCTTTGAAAATACTATACAGTGTATATGTTTAACATACTATATATTTTTACTAAGATATTATTGATGGTACTTGTTGTCTATGTTGTTTCTCGGGTATAGATTAAAATTTCGATTTATTCATTTAGAATCTACCTGATTGGTTCATAAGCATATCAGTTTTACCTAGTTTTAAGTCCTCAGTTTTATTGATTTCTAATAAAATCAGTTTTATAATTTAGTTGATTGATTTAATTCATTGGTGTTATACAAATAACTGTTCTAAAGTTGTAGTGAGCTAACAACAACTTCTATTTCTATTACATTTGCTAAAGTACGATTAAGACTCACCAACGTATTAAATTAAATTTGCATTTTTTATAACTAATTTTCTGTATAAAATGTAAATTATAATTACAAAACGGATTGGCGCCTATATCTTTCTCTCTCACTCTCTGGGAAAATTTAATCTCCACTAAAAAAAAAAAATAACAACTAAGGTGTGTATGACAATACAATATTTTTATACCTACGGCCCATCCACCGAAACTTGAGCTAGGGGTGATTTATCGTAACAATACCTTTCTTTATCAACAATTTATTCCATTATCATGTAACATGCTTTGAGCAACTCAAAAAAAAAATATAAAGTAAGTATAGTATACGAAACACATTAGTAGGAATAAGTAGACGGTCTGTGGGTCGAATCTTAAAAACAAGTAAGTTGCACGCATATCATATTCAAATGCACCAGGAATTATCTGATGATGATTTTCAAAAGCGCCTACAATTTTGTAATTGGGCCAGAGATATAATAAAAGATGATGTCAACTTCTTCAATAATGTTTTATTCACTGATCAGGCAACTTTTCATAAAAATGGATTTGTTAATAGGCACAATTTCCATTATTATGCTTCGGAAAATCCTCACTTTTTTATCCAAGTTGAGAACTAACACAGATGGTCTAAACGTTTGGGGAGGAATTATTGGAGAACATGTAATATGGTCACATTTCTTTGATGGTACATTGACTGGAGCTATTTATCTTCATTTTGTGGAAAACCATCTGCCACAATTATTGGTAAATCTCCCTGAAAGAATTCTAAATAGGATGTGGTTTCAGCAAGATGGTGCTCCACCACATTATTGAAATGCAGTTAGAGACCACTTAAATAATACCTACCCTCATCAATGGATTGGAAGAAATAGACCCACTAAATGGCCTGCTAGATCCCCAGATATTACAAAAATGGATTTCTTTTTATGGGGATACGTGAATAAAATTGTTTATAGAGATACACCAACAACAGTATGAGATATGAAGGACAGAATAATAACTGCCTTTAGATCTCTCACACCGGCAGTTTTAGGAACAGTGGGAACCTTATTTCAAAAACGCATAAAAATGTGTGTCAATCAAAATGGGCAACATGTGGAACATTTATTATAATTTTTTCTGTTGAGTTATTTGAAGAAACATCTTTTTTTGAGTTTATTTTTGAATTTTGTAATTACTGCTCAATAAAACGAAATTGGTTGCAATTAGCCATAGGGAAGTACTTACAGAAAATGTTCGTTTTTCATTTATACCACATCGCTGAAAAATGTTCCACTTGAAAAAAATTATAAAATTCAATTTAAAAAGTTCTTAATTGAAAAATAATTTTAGTAAACAGTAACTAGATGTCTCGCAACTGGTATTCACATACGTTTTTCTTAAAACCCATAATTGTGACTGTGTTGATTGTGACGAAGTGAATTTTTGCAGACAAAAATTTTATTTAATTTAATCATAAACTTCGCCACTTTTCCCATCTTACGGCCGAAAGATTAGAATTTGTTCTATTCACCCCGCGACATGTAGATTTCTGTAGTAAAATAATGTAAGGTTCCATAGCGTTGAGAAGTTTTCTAAAATAACATTTTAATTAATTCCGATAAATCATCCCCGATGGCGTTAATCGCAGTTAAATTATTCCCCACTTGGTATTCAACACCAAGTTGGAGGGGATTTTACTTTCTGGGGGAACCAGCTAGTCAGAGACACACCGAAACGGGAGTTGATTTCTGCGAGCCTAGAGGATTACCACGTGAGGATCTAATATACCGTACCGTACCGTACCGCTCACCTGAAGATCACCACGTGTGTAATCCGATAGTCTTTGCCACCGCCACCAAATATAATAGCAATGTAAGTTTTCAAACATTTCTTGATATTTCCGTAAATTTCAAAATTAAATTTCATCTTAACAGTTAAGTGAATTAACACGTGGGGGTTCTAAAATACCGTACCGACCGACCGCCCGCCGTGGACCAACACGTGAGAGTTTACTTAACTGTGCCCCGTATATCAGCAGTGTAAATTCATAATTTATTTTATTTGATACACTTCATAAATAATATTTTCATGATAAACTAGCAAATCTCTGTTAAATATTCATGGTCCGATTTGCCTGTATTAGAGAAGTGTACAATTATAAATTATCTGATCCGAGATAAGAAACTGTTTCTTGCCCGACGTTTTTATCCGCTATTAGCAGATAAGAAATAAAATATTGAAACGCGTGGTTTAGCAATAACACTATAAAACGATTTCAAATTTGATGTATCAGAGTGTAAATATACTTTTCCGAAATACCGATGCACATCATAGACCTAACAAATTTCTCCTTGTTAATGTTTGTCCAATCGGGACTCTGTTAGATTCTCAAGATTTAATCCAGATAGCTATGTCCCAAATAATTTCCAAGGGAAAATGGACATAGGAGATATTTCGAGAGAATTATTATTTTGTCTCAAACTGTGGAGTCAAAATAATATCCGCCAAGTTGGTTGGGATGATAGAAACCCGCCGTCTGTAAATTTCTGTTTTAGTAAACCGAATTTTGCCGTGTAAAACCGTTCCAAAACCTATTGTTTTAACTTAACCGTTGTTTCGTAATTTATTGGGTTAAAATAATATCCGACAACATCCGACATGTTGTCGGATTGGTAGAACTCCGTTTTCCGGCTCTGTTATAGTTTCATTTTGTTTTAAATGATCTTCAGTAATTTGTTATAGTCCGAGAGTTCAGGGGAAAATCTAGGAGATACTCTGAATGAATAAATTATATTTATATTTTGATACATACACCTTTTCACTGTACATCTGGCAAGAAACACGTGGCGAGTCTTAATTCCGATCCGAATGCAATTTATATTTTGATACATACACCTTTTCACTGTACATCTGGCAAGAAACACGTGGCGAGTCTTAATTCCGATCCGAATGCAATTAGAGATACTCAACTATGTGGTTTGAGGCGCTTGGCGAATCTATCCGAACCGAACCGACACCGTGGAGATTAATTCTGGCTGTCCGTCCAGGCAGAATGATCTTTACCAAGGGAGCTGATACCGAATCCGATTACCACTTTATTCGGTATCAGTTTTCCACAATTTCACCAAGTTCTTTACACCACATGCTGCCGACTCATATCTAACATGTATGCAGATATGATAAATTCTGCCCGACAAATAGTTGCTTGCTTTTGCTAAAAAATTTAATTGCTTTCTGCTTACTGCTGACTTGTTCTGTCTTAACATCCACTGCTTGCTTGCTTGCTGTTATAACCGACCGTACCGCTTACTACCGTTTTACCGCTTTGCCGCCAAGCCTACTATCATTTTGCACATTATTTGCTTGGTTTTTGTTGCTATCCGAATTAACAAGAAAATATTAAAATCAGTAGTTTAATATCTTCTCACCGCCTGGTTCCTTGTCTTCGTAGCTTCATTTGTTTTTCATAGTTTCACTTGCTTTCATAGTTTCAATTGTAAATAAACCGAAATGAAATACCTTAAGTTTTACTTGTAAAATTTTCATAACATGACATACCTTAAGTTTGATATTATTTTTTTCTGAACTCTATAAGAGTATTTTGGTACCTGACCGTTTATTTATTTTCATAATTATTGTTTGTTGTTGAATATTTAATATATTTTAATAAATGTTGTTATTTTCCGAAATGTGCGTTTTACTGTTGTGTGTGAATGAAAATCTAATCTGCCGTCCAGACCCCTGGACATACCGTGTCTCCACTGTAGCTATCCCAGCCCTACTGCAACAGGCTGCGTTTAGGAGGCTAATGTGGGACCTTTGCCCCACTTAAAAATTGCAAAGGTGGCGCTCGAGATAACCGAATTTAACCGAAACACAGCTCAGCGCTAAAGTGACGCTTCCGCTTGTTTATGCGCTAGGCAACCGGGAGAAAGCACGTCACATGATTTTTTAATATCCATCAGCAGATTACATTATTTCAACAAAAAAATTCAATACATCTAAGTGGTTAGGAGATATTCAATGCTAATATAGGAATGACTAGAGCCTCGAAAGAGGCTTCAAAAAATGTGTTGACATACATAGCATCCCATTTAAAAAAAGGCACTTGTATTGAAACATTCTTTATAGGATTTTGCAAACAGCAGAAAAAATAACTATCTATAACTAAAAGAAAAACTTTGTGTAGAAATATTAATGAAATCTTTGCATTCTTTCGATAACCTGAATTCTGGTTATGCTAGCAAATTAAAATCCTAAAATGAATGTGTCTAATTTCTTATTTGACAATTCTCATTCTAACACTAGCATCCACACAGTCCCCTACGGCCATGCGGATTAAACTAGTATCCACATAACCCCCTACGATTATGAAGATTCAGTTAAAAATGAGAACAAAGACCTAAAATGAATTTATTTATCTACCTTGTCTTAAAAAAAAAAAAAAAAAAATTGTTCATTCCCATGGATTACATTTTCATGAAATCTATCATTGTTTCCTGGAAATGCTTAGCCTTTGAAACGTTTTTCGCCCTTATTCTGGAGCTCATCAGAAAGACATAAAGCCATTCATAAAGATGTTTCATGCAAAACCAAGACAATTTCTATGAATAAGTGTCTATGAAATTGTCTTGGTTTTGCATGAAACATCTTTATGAATGGCTTTATGTCTTTCTGATGAGCTCCAGAATAAGGGCGAAAAACGTTTCAAAGGCTAAGCATTTCCAGGAAACAGAATGATAGATTTCATGAAAATGTAATCCATTGGAATGAACATTTTTTTTTTTTTTTTAAGACAAGGTAGATAAATAAATTCATTTTAGGTCTTTGTTCTCATTTTTAACTGAATCTTCATAATCGTAGGGGGTTATGTGGATACTAGTTTAATCTGCATGGCCGTAGGGGACTGTGTGGATGCTAGTGTTAGAATGAGAATTGTCAAATAAGAAATTAGACACATTCATTTTAGGATTTTAATTTGCTAGCATAACCAGAATTCAGGTTATCGAAAGAATGCAAAGATTTCATTAATATTTCTACACAAAGTTTTTCTTTTAGTTATAGATAGTTATTTTTTTTTTTTGTTTGCAAAATCCTATAAAGAATGTTTCAATACAATTATAAGCAAACAAATAATAATTCATTTTTAAAAAGGCACTTGGTCTTGTAATTTCGTCTTGGCTCGCCTTGTATATTCGAAAATAATTTCCAGTTATAGACTTTTTTGTCTAGTTTACTTGCAATTTTTTAAAACATTTCTAGCTATCGTAGAACTCGAGATGTCAAGATCCGACGCACTATTGTACGGAAGCGCTGAAGGGCCAAGATAAACCTCTTTTTCTATGTCGCTTGTTAGACGAGTTTAATTCGACTAACAGTAACATTACTGTTAGGCGAGTTTTATTGTAATTAACAGATGCACGATTCTTAGTTGCGTTTATTTCGGCTATTAGACGTGTTTAATTCGACTAACAGATGCGTTACTATTAGGCGAGTTTAATATCGACTAACAGGTGCACGAGTCTTACGCACGTTTATCTCGACTATTAGGCGTGTTCATTGTTCTGCGCCACTCCAAACGTTTGTTTTGGTTCTAAATTTTCAGAGTTCTAGAACCGTTCCCGTCATGCGCAGTAAGGAAACAGTCATGCGTAGTACACTAAAATTCATAATTTCTTAAACTGCGCAAGACGGGAACGGTTCTAGAACTCTGAAAATTTAGAACCAAAACAAATCTTTGGAGTGGCGCAGAACAATGAACGCGCCTAATAGTCGAGATAAACGTGCCTAAGAGTCGTGCACCTGTTAGTCAACATTAAAATCGTCTAACAGTAGCGCATCTGTTAGTCGAATTAAACACGTCTAATAGCCGAGATAAATGCAACTAAGAATCGTGCATCTGTTAGTTACAATAAAATTCACCTAACAGTAATGTTATTGTTAGTCGAATTAAACGCGACTAACAAGCGACTTAAAAAAAGAGGTTTATTTTGGCCCTTCAGCGCTTCCGTACTATTGCCCCACCGATACTCTTTCAAGTACTCTATGGCACATAATACATTCTCACTTTATACCGACGTAGTAGTACTAAACTGAAACTACAATATAATCATCTTTGGCATACGTTTTATTACTGGTGGTGTCATTCGCAAAAGAAAACTTGATGTTAATATTTTGTGAAAAAAATTGACTGAACTTCGAAAAGAAACAATGTTGGCGAGCGGCGCGGCGAGGCATTTCACGCTATATTTGGTTGTGATAGCACTGGTTAGTTTATTAAAAAGAAAAGGTACACCATGATATTTTTATAGGTCTCTAAAACATTATAGTTTACTTTGTAGGTAAAGTAACACTTTAGAAAATTTTTAAGTAGGCCGATGAAATCACTCTTAAAGCACTCATTTCTCTAGGTATAGACAAACTGGCTTAAAATTAATTATCAATATTAATTCATTAGCTGAATTAAAGTGGTAGCGTTTTGTCAAGATGCAACAACAGAGTGATCAATTACCCCACCCATCAAAGAAAGTTTGTATTCTGCAGTCCGACGAGTAATATTAAAATATTACAAATCTTCATTTGAACAAACTCTCATATTACTAAAACTCTCGACTTGAAGCCCATTGTTTTTGGATGACAGAAAAATGAAACAGTCGACCTGGTACCGATTTTTTTCCTGAAAAAGTGAGCTCCACCAGAAATATTAAATTCAGTTAGATACAGCTATAACAAAGCTAAGTATAATGCGAAACATTGCGAGTGCCTAGTAACTATTTTTTTTTTTCGCTTTGGGAACGTAGCTCGTATATCCACGACAAACTGTAGATAATTTAAAATGTACAAAAATGTGCCAGTGCGAGGCCGATAAAAATAACTATAATAAATATTAATATAGAGAATAATGATTGTTCTGAAGTTGTGAAGAAGAGGAAGAGATGTTTCTAAATTAGAAATTCTGTTCCTGTGTATGTTATTATACTCTTCGCAAACACAAAACGAGGAGTATATTGCATTCGATCGGCACATTTCTAAAACCGGTAATATTGCTCGTAGAGAAAAAATTTTCATATCACTGTGTTGGTGATCGAATCATTAACAACTTTCAATGTTCATCCGTCCATCTGTCCGTCTGTCTATCCGTCTGTCTGTCCGTCCGTCACGTTTCTTGTAAGCACGATAACTTAAGAACGAAAAGTCCGATTGCATTGAAATTTGGACAGTAAGTTAGTGTTAGCTAGAGGAAGAACCCTATTGTATTTGAGCAAAGTCGATCGATAAATAAAAAAGTTATAAAAATTTTTAAATAAAAAAGAGTATAACGGTTAGCTTGTTTACATTTATTTTTCACTTACTTAGTAATTAAAATCACGTATACTTAAGTAAAGTATTTTTAGTTTCATTAAACTCACTAGAGCTACCTATACACTGTGTACATAAAGTACGGAATAAATTCATTAATTCTGAATCCGCAGATATTATGGCAAAACCTCGAGCAGGTAATTGCGCAACTTTCTCTTTGGGTTTTTAGCTATGACGTCATCGCTGCTTCAGTTATGACGTCACCTCCTTTTTTTTTTTAAATGAAACGCCCTATACATGTGTTTTCTTACGACTCTCTATGGAAATCTGAATTTAAAAACCTATACTACTTAAGGTCTAGAGTTTATAAGTTCGAAGCTACAGACATTTGAAAATATTCTTTCTTGAAGTTAAGCAATTCCAGTTTTATTGTGATCTTTTACAGTAAAAGAGATAATAAACAGTAAATAGTAACATAAAAAATTAATTTAAGGTCTGGGTGTCATTTTTATGAAGCATGTTTTTAGATGATCCTACAAAAACGAGTAGCCGAATAGGTTTTTTATAATATTTCTTTAAGTAGGCTGGTATGGTCAATCTAAGGGAAAACAAAATCCCATCTACAGTTCTATCTTGTCAGTGTTAAATTAATAACTGCTTATTATTTTTGTATCTTCTGCTTTATAACAGTGCGTTTGTCTGTACCTCAGAGAATAGACGCCCTTATGATGTTTGGATATGGTGACAGGGCACGAACACAAGAAGTATCTGTTTTATTTAATACTAAGTATCCAGATAGATCCATAAGCCAATCAATAGTGAGCAAAATAGAGAGAAAATATAGAGAGACTGGTTTCGTACATGGTCTACCAGAGAAAGGCCGTTCAGTTATTGACGAGGATACGAAATTAAAGTTTTTCTGGCTATAGAAGAAAATCTACACAATAGCGTTCGCCAGCTTGGCCGAGATTATGATATTCCTTTTACTTCTGTACACAAAGTGTTAAAAAAGCAAAAGTGGAATCCTTTTAAGATACATCTTGTGCAAGAGTTATCTGATGATGATCAAGACCGAAGAATGAAATTCTGTCAAATATTAATGAATATGTGCAATGATAATACCCTTCCAGTAAAAATATAATTTTTCCGGACGAGCCAACTTTCACATTAAATGGTGAAGTCAATCGACAACATTGTAGATACTGGACAAAGGAAAGCTCTCGATGGATGCGAGAGCAGCACACAACACCCCTGGGCGGGAATAGAAATAGAATAGTCGGTCCCTATTTTTTTTATGACACCATGAACGGACCAAGATATGTTCAATTTTTACAAGGATACCTGATCCCTACTTTAGTGACCTTATTTCCGAGTAGGAACAACTGTGCAACTCCCGACGAAAACTTATGGTATCAGCAAGACGGCGCATCTCCGCATTATGCATTCTGAGATACCTTGATCAAGTGGATTGGAAGACGTGGTACTGTTGAATGGCCACCAAGGTCACCGGATCTCACCCCGCTATATTTTTTCCTTTGGGGTCACCGAAGAAACATACTGTACAAATGTAAACCTGACAAAATTCCAAAATTGAAAAACATAATTAGATTAGAATGTAACAACATTTCCCAACAAACTATGAATAAAGTTCGGCAAGAATTCATTGATCGTTTGGGGCACTGCCAGACACAAAAAGATTTCCAATTTGAATATTTATTAGTTAATTCCTTATGTTATTATTTACTGTTCAATTGTTCATTTATTCAACTTAAAAGAAGAATATTTTCGAATGTCTGTAGCTCCGAACTTACAAACTCTAGACTCTAAGTAATATAGGTTTCCAAATTCAGATTTCCATAGAGAGTCCGAAAATGAAAAAATATACAGGGCGTTCCATAAAAAAGGAAATGACGTCATAGCCGAAGCAGCAATAGTTGCCCAATTAAAAATAGAAATCTTATTCGAGTTTCTTGGCATAATATTTTTGTATTCAAAATTAATGAATTTGTTCCATACTTTATGTACACAGTGTATATTGAATTGTATTGAACCTCTTCGTATATGCACAAATAAGTTATCCACTCCTGTGTAAATTGTTTAAACTGTTTGAACAATTGAAAATATAGATTTACCACAATGGAGCTAAATGAGTTGGTAATAATAGTTATTTTAAACAAATCTTTGCAAATATTTTAAGACGGTGTCCAACAAATGGATTTTTAAAAACATTTCGTTAAATCGTTAGTTGGCTCAGTTGCGCAGTGCTTACATGTTAGACTTGCGATCATGGAGTCCCCGATTCAAATACTGCCCAGGATATGGATCTTTAGCAGCGTTTTTAATTTGTTATCGAGACAGTAGCACTGGACTACAACATGTTTGGTCACTGTTATCTCTCCTGAATTCGAGTCTCAGCTGCGGTAGATGGCACTATCGCAGGGCTGCTTGTTGTGTTGATGTCTACGTGTACGTGTCCTGGTTGAGTGGTGAGATAGCCATAGTTAAGCTCCGCAAGGACGTAAATATAAATAAGTTGTAAAAAAAATCGATACATACAGTAATGAAATAAACCCTTTTAATTTTGGTATAGGAACGAATCTGATAGCTTAAAGAATGTCCGAGTTACAGACAATTGAATATTTCACTCTTCGAGGGAGTGCAGGGGGTAAACGACGCGTATCTGGATTGGCCACGAAGTGGCTTAGTGTGATATATTAGACCCTCTATTAGATGAAATGCGTCGCTTGTTTCATTCATCCAATCTCACGAAATTATCTAAGCCCGCCCACTACTATATGGAAGAAAAAGTATATAGGTATTTATATAATCACAAACAGACCAATGCGCTGAGGTGGAGTTGCCATTAATTTGTGTAACAAATAAAAATTTCCTGTAATCAGTGTGTCTGTTCAGATGCGAATATCTACTATACTAATCATTAATGTTGTCGGTCACGTCATCAATTTATATTTTTATCAGTCAGGAGATTTTTTTCTCAGCTTAAATACTACCCTATTAGAATGTAAATAACAGAAAGAAACGTGTGATGGGGCTACGACAGAAGTTCCAAATGTAACGATTCTTTTTAGAGATGAATAATATGGAATTGGGAAATTAAAAGAAGATGACATAAGCGACAACATGCATTATTCGTATTATAGTAACTAAGACAAATGTATTACATGATAATCTAGGTATTTCGGTAATGTGCACACCTCTAAGAAGTAATAATGTACTTATAGATATGTTAAAATCTATTGGTGCTACATCTACATAGTGACGTGGAAGTATTATAGTAATAGTAAAATTAACGTCCACAAAAACAGATTCTCTGTAAGAAAAATAGCGCCAAGTACACTTCGTCCAAAAGAGTATCTTCCCTCTATACAAAAACATAAAATAAGAAAATGTGATCCCTCCAAAAATATTTGAAATCAATTAAAAAAGCCAAGTCCGGTATCTATTTATAAAAAGAAACTTTACGAAAAAGTTTTTTTTCAAATACAAAAAAACTTGGTAAGGAGATCTGGAACCAGGTTATATTTTGAGAATATTGCGTTGACGGGGTTGGGAGGTAAATAGGAGTAAATAAACAAGGCAAGCTAGTCAGAGTCTAGAATCTTGAGATTTGGTGTATATATAGAAGTAAAACTTCTCAATTTGCCAACCCCAACACTACGTCCAACATCCCCACTCCATTATTAGAGGGGTTATCAAAATGAACATGTGTTTTAGTGTGTGTATGAGAACAAAAGTATTACCACCTCGGGGCCGATGATTAGATTGTATTATTAAAGTTTTATGAGCAATTGTTTCCGCTTACTAGAATGTAAAAACAGTATCAAGACGTATTGCTTTAAAGAGACTTGGACGAGAAATCTGGATCTGGAAATAGTGATTCCTTAGGCAGCGGTTTCTTATTTTTAAATGTGTCTTTTAATAATTTTCCATACTTTATAGTTTAATATACGTACTATCATAACTGAAAGATCAATGAATACTAAATGTATTACAGTGTATAACATAAAAAAACCGCTGCCTAGGGAACCACTACTTTCACATTTAGGTTTCCCAACCAAGTTTCTTCGAACGAAAACATTTTGATACTATATTTGCATTCCAGTACGTGGAAGTAATTTTTCAAACAATTAATTTAATATGCGAAATCATCATGGTGGTATGACGATGGCCGGTGCGAAAATATTTTTTGGAAACTGTTGTTCTCATACACACACTAAAGCACAATCTTGTTTTGATGGTTCCTTTAATAATGGAGTTTGGATGGGGGTGGCAGATGTCAAAAAATATATGTATTTAGCTTCTAGTATATACACCAAATCCCAAGTTTCTGGACCGTTATCAGCTTTTACTTGCTTTTACATATTTACCCCTAATTACCCACCAACTCTTCAACGGAATGATAGAATATAGTCTAGTTCCAGGTCTCATTAGTTCCAGATCTCATTATAATATATATATGTACTAAATTTCAAATCAACAACTAAATTTTATTTCGTTAACTAAACTTAATAATGAAGCGGTGGGGGTAGCATATGTCATAAACAAAATTGTGGCTTCGGCTTCTATTATATACAGCAAATCCTTACCAACTTGCTTTACTCATTTTCTTCTACTTACCCTCGAATTCAGTTTTACTTTGTTAATCCCTTTAATAAGGGAATGGTGGTAAGGAGTGGCAAATGCTATTAAAAAAATCGGTAAAATTATTTACACAGAACTTCTCTTTATTCATAGAAGACGGTCGCTCTAAAAAATTGTTAATTAAGAGATGACATATGAGAATTACAATCGCCTTGTAGATAGCCCTATTATTACAGAGAAAACCTGATAACTTCTTTCCATCATCTACTTTATAGTGGTGGAATTTTTTTTATTTTTAAAACATTTTTTTGTTGAAATGGGTTAAGGGTATAAGGAAACGTTGACATTTTAGAATTGAAGAAAATAAAGTTTTCCATCATCTATTCTATTGGTAAAATAATAAAAAAACAAATATATTTTTTGAATTTTCAAGGTCTTGAAATATGTTTAGAATATCATGGAACGTGGAAATATTAAATTTGAGCAAAAAAATGTTTTCTCCATCACCCATTTTATAAAAAATGTTCACATTTTTATTTCCCTCACATACCGAAGGGAAGTATTTGTATTCGAGAAAAAATCACCCTCCGACGTGTTTTCCGATTTTATCGTTTCAGATCATGTAGATTACGAAAATATAGGTTTTTCAATTCCCGGCAGTTTGTCTGTCTGTCTGTCTGTTGGTGCATTAACTAAATAACTACTTGACGGAGAATAGTCAGATTTGGTAGGTAGCTGACGTTACTGTCAGCGACGAAATGGTAAAACTTTCAGTGAAAAATATACAGGGTGGATCGTCTAAAGGGAATAAATAATGAAACAATTTTTTTTTCCTCGAATTTAAAATTTCTACGTTTTGTGACATTCTAAATATACCTCAGAAAAAAAAATAGAAAAAATGTTTTACCCACATTTTTGAAAATTTTTTACCACTGAATTAGATGGAATTTCTTTTTATTTATTTAAAATTTGCACGTTTAATGACATTCTAAGCTTATTTCAGAAAAAAAAATGTTTCAAAACTTTTTGAAACATTTTTTATCAGTAGAAAGATGGAAAATTTTCTTTTGCTCAAATTTAAAATTTCCCCGTTTCATGACATTCTAAATCTATTTTATAAAACAAATTGCTTCAAAGAGAAAAATTTTAACATTTTTTTCAAAAAGAAAAATTTGAAAATTTTGTCAAAGAAATTTTTTTGATACTGATGGAAATATTTTTTTTGCTCAAATTTAAAATTTCCACGTTTCACGACATTCTAATTTAGAAAAAAAATCAAAAGGAAACATTTTTTGATCATATTTTTACAACTACTATACCTAGAATAGATTGTGGAAAAAAAATTGTTTTGCTCAAATTTAAAATTTCCAGGATTCATGACATTCTAAGCCTATTTAAACAAAAATAAACAATTTAAATTCCTTTAAACACTATACTTCCACTCGTGGATATGGAACTGAAAATATGACAGAGGGCAATAATATTTGACATATAGTTAACGCACCTGGCCAGGAAGACACCTATTATAGTTTTATTGAAAAATATACAGGGTGGTCATTTAAAAAACAATTAAACTATGTTGGAAATGTGTAAAGGTATTTACGCAAGCCTTCCATATTTGGCACCTTTTATTTAATATTGAATTTTTGCTACCGGATTGACCAAAAGTTATCAGGTTTTCTTTGTAATAATACCTTCCGATTATTATTCTCTCACATGTGGTTTCGTAATTAATGTTTTTCTTAGAAAGACCTCCCGGTATAAATAAAGAGGGAAATTCTGTGTATATACGTGGAAATTTTAAGTTTGAGCAAAACAATTTTTTTCCATCATCCATTTTATATAAAATTTTCAAAATTTCAATATTTTTTTCAATTTCAAATTTTTATAATTTTTTTGGTAGGTTTAGAATGTCACGAAACGTGAAAATTTCAAATTTGAGCAAAAAAAAAGTTCCACCCGTTTTATAAAAAAATTTCAAAATTTTCTTTTCAAAACTTTCAAAAAAATATATATTTATTTTGAAATAGGTTTAGTTTGGTAGTCTAAAAGTTCCCTTTTCGTGATTCTGTTGAATAACTTGAAAACCACACGTGAAAAGGGGATATTTAAACTACCTCCCCCCCCCCCTCGGACCATACATTGGTCAGGACTTTTAGTATGTTGTTCAGGGCACCCCCTCGACAACTGTACAAAAATTGGGCACTACACGAATTATTTTCCCTATTTTCCTTCGTTGATTCTACTATTAATGATTGATGATTTTCTAAACCTATTAAAATATTTTAAAAAAAGAAGAAATTTATTTTACGATTACTTTACTTCGACTTCTCTACATAGATGTGGAAGTAAGAGAATGTCAACTTTACTATTTTTGAAGAATTAAAAAATTTATTCTTGAGTGACTTTTTTAGCAATAACTTAAAAGCAAACATTTTACGGAAATAAAATAGTATGATTAGCTCATTTTCCTAGAAATTTTAAACGAATTTGCTTATTATAAAGCCTTGCTAACTTAGTGATTGGGTTAAGTGGAAGAACAGCTTTTATGGGGACTGTGCTGCACTAATTTGAACTTCACCTTTTTATGTATGATACCTCATTATTGAAATGAAACATATTCATTATAAGATTTTACAAACATCAGAAAAAACTATCTATCGGAACTAAAAAGAAAAACTACCTGTAAAAATATTAATAAAACCTTTGCATTATTGAGTAAAGTATATTATTATCATCAAATTTTGATTAAATCATTGACTTTTTGGAAGAAACGAACATTTTATTATGAATTTTGTGAGTATTTGAGTAGGTTAGCCATGAATCCGGTGTTATAGTCTTCAATATAAAGTGGTTCTCTAAATATGTTTGTTAATAAAAAATAAATGTCTTGACAGACCCCAGGAGTCTTTTCTGGATTGCCACCTCTAATTTGAGTGCTAGTAAATAGATTTTGATTTTGATGAAACCTTATGCAATGTATTTATAATGACGTTAATAAGAGTTGAAAAAAGTTTAGAGTAGGAAGTGATCGGACCCTTTTTTCAAGGGTTCCGTAACTTGTAGAATTAGGTCAAAAATGAAAAGAAAAATAATATATTTACCTTCTTTGGCCCAAAATAAGATGTTTCTAATCTTGAGAATTTTCTCGAGGAATAGCCACGCGAAAGTTTCTAAAAGTGGGGGAGGGGAAATGTAAAAGTTGAAAAAAAATCAGGTGAACCATGGAATACAAGGTATTTTTTATTTGCAACTTTTCCGTAAAGTATGTTTTCGCCGAATTGATCCGGAAAAACATGAATAACTACCCCCTTCTTTGAAATTGTAGCGCTTTAAAAACATGTAATTTAAAAATTTCAAAAAATTCATACGTATGCATTGAGGCCTTCTAAACATTTTTGGCCTCTTGGCATTTTCTTGTAACTTGCTAATTTTTCGAGTTACAGGCAATTTTTCACGATAAATAAAATCTTCAGTTTAAAAATTATATTGAACCTTTAAAAATGGTATAACTATATACGTTTCGTATTTTTCATAATAATATATATGAATCGCGCTCATTTTTCAAAATTTCATGCATTTCTTTATTGAAAATATACAAGAAACATAGTACATCATTTATCGTGAAAAATTGCCTGTAACTCGGAAAATTAGCAAGTTAAAAGAAAATTGCAAGAGACAAAAAAATGTTTAGAAGGCCTCACTGCACACAAAAGAATTTTTACAAACTTTTAAATTATATGTTTTTAAAGCGCTACAAGGGGTAGTTTTCATTGCTTCTTCGGAAAAACTCGGTAAAAAGGCGCTTAACGGAAAAGTCTTGTATTTCGATGATACATTCACCTGATTTTTTCAATTTTTTTTTCAACTTTTACATTTTCCCTCCCCCACTTTTAGACATTTTCGAGTGGCCATATCTCAAAAAATATGTATTTTTCGAAAAAATTCACAAGAATAAAAACATCTTATTTTGGCCCTAAGAAGATAAGTATATTGTTTCTCTTTTTCATTTTTTACCTAATTCTACAAGTTACGGAACCCGTGACGAAAGGGGTGTTTTCTAGCCCTTCCGATCATTCCGATCATCTTTTTTTCATTTTTTTTATTAACGTCATTACAGATACATTGCTCAAGGTTTCATCAAAATTCATTCGCTGGCAATCAAGTTAGAAATTTTAGTCATTTTAGCGCTACATTGACTGGATTAATTGGATTGGTGATTGGCTGTATGGCTATTGGCCAAATGGACACAAGATATATTCTTCCACCGTGTGACAGAAAAGAAAAGATATATAAATCTATGACCAAATATATTACAATAATTGAAAAAACTACAATTTACACATTATACACAACACCAATACAAATACAACAATTATTAAAATATAAAGTACCAATGAAAAGTTCAACATCAATAATTTGAAGTAGACAAATATATTATAAATTATACAAGAATTAAATTTGCATGCAAATTAAACTAACTTATGTTCTCTTGGCTTATTCCTCATATTACTCTCCTGTGTTCCATCTTATCTATCACTGATAGTCAGAAATTGAAGAAATTATGTCCATCCTTAATAGTAGAAGTAGAAATATATGTTGTTCTTTCCAATTAACAAAATCGGAAGACGTATAAAGCATTCTTATAACTTACTCCATTCAATTTAATGCCTGTAGCAGGTTATCCACATAATTTATTATTATCTTACTTTTTTCTAGTTCCACTAGTTGTGAAGAAGTAAATGCTCTCCTTGCCCTTTTGGGACCTGCTCCAAAGTTAGATGATTTTGAGCTTCTATGTATCCTGGAAAAAGATAAAGTGAGCTTATGTGGAACATCGAGGATGTCAAAGTACGCATTGTTGCCCAAACGTTGACCAAGCAACATTTGCTGATACAGAATAATTTAGCAGTCCAGCAACAATAGCAGGTTGGTCCGATTTATTATTCTTTCATATTAACCGGAGCTGGCAGGCAGATCTGACGGTTAGAATAAGAGGCGAATGATTCGCATGTGACTGAAATGGTGATGACTTCTTTTCTTCATTTTAGAACTTCATTCTTCTATTTTGGAACCGAATTTCAATTTTTTTCTCAAGCAGATTTAGAGTTTGGGCTAATTGTATCCTCCTTACAGGTTGTATATATTTGCTCTTGTCAAACTCTTTTTCTACTAGTTGGGTAGGAGTACATGCTGTACTTGCCCTTTCAGGACCTGCTCCATCGCTAGATGATTTTGAACTTGAAGTGGACTCGGGCCTTCCTCATTTCAATTATAGTTTTCCGAATCTTTGCTGAAATATGTTGAGCATATTATAATGGAGTTACATTGCCAAAAGGCATCTACCAACAATGGCAGCTTGCTATGGTTTATTATCCTGGAGCCTTGGTCTCATATTAACGGAAGCTGGACTGCGTAAACTGACGGTTAGTATAGGAGGTGAACAATTTCCATTTAGTTGCAATAGCGAAGACTTATTGTTTCTTCCTTTCTAAATTTCACTCTTCTGTTTTAGTACTAAATTTTAATTTGTTTCTCACTTAGCATTAGCGATTGCACCAATTGTATTAGTCTTGCACGGTGTAAACATCTACTGGTGCGAAATCCTTTTCTCCAGTTCCACCATTTGGGAAGAAATAGAGGTTGTTCTTGTGCTTCTATGGCCTGTTCCATTGTTATTTAATTTTAAACTCGAATCGGACTGTGACCTTTCTACGTATTCTAGAAAAAGGTGTGGTGAGCCTGCATGGAATATCAAGGATGTCAAAGGACGTATTCTTGCCCAAATAACATTTGCTGATATATTCAAATTAACGGTAGGCATCTACTTTTGTTTGATTTTAAATCTGTTTTCTTTATTTACTTTTTTATTTTAGTTTTAGTATTGTGGGTATTTTATAATGGAGTTAAATTATTCTCAGACGTATTGTTGTCCAACTTTTGATCATCGTACCAAGCAACATTTGCTGGTACATTCAAATTTAGTACAGCTTTAGTAAATTATATTTCCTCTTTAATGTAGCAAGGTGGAACATAATCAGTTTTACAATCTAAGTTAAGCTGTTCTAGGGTTTGGCTGAGTTCTTGGTTGAGCTCCTCATAAAAATAATTACTCGTTTGTGGAATATATCCATTATATGTATTTTGTGGCTGAGACGTTTGTGGTTGTGTGCAGTACTGATTACTATAAACCATACTACTGTTCAATTGTGATTCGTAAGAATGTTGAGGTGTTTGAACGGAAGATTGAATAGGCGCTTGAAGGGGGTATTGTCTCTGCATTATGGCAGAATAATTTAGCAGTCCACCAACAATGGCAGATTGGTCCGATTTATTATCCTGCAGCCTGGGTCTCATATTAACGAGAGCTGGACTGCGTGAACTGACGTTTAGTATAGGAGGCGAACAATTTCCATCTGATGACGACTTATTCTTTCCTTTATTTTTAAACTTCATTCTTCTATTTTGGAACCAAACTTTAATTTGTTTCTCAGTCAGAATTAAATATTGGGCTAATTGTAGCCTTGTTGCACGTGCTATATACCTGTTTTTGTGAAATTCTTTTTCTAATTCTACTAGTTGCGAAGAACTGTATGTAAGTTTTAATTTGTTTCTCGTTTCTCCCTTAGATTTAGCGATTGCATCAATTGCATTATTCTTGCAGGGTGTAAATATCTACTGTTGCGAAATCCTTTTCTCCAGTTCCATCATTTGGGAAGAAGTATAGGTTGTTCTTGTGCATTTATGGCCTGTTCCATTGTTTAATTTTAAATTCGAATCGGACTGTGACCTTTCTACGTATTCTAGAAAAAGATGTGGTGAGCCTGCATGGAATATGAAGGATGTCAAAGGACGTAATCTTGCCCAAGTGTTGACCAAATAACATTTGGTGATTTATTTAAATCAACGGTAGACATTTATTTTTGTTTGATTTTAAATCTGTTTTCTTTATTTACTTTATTATTTTAGTTTTAGTATTTTGGGTATTTTATAATGGAGTTAAATTATTCTCAGACGTATTGTTGTCCAAATTTTGATCATTGTACCAAGCAACATTTGCTGGTACATTCAAATTTAGTACAGCTTCAGTAAATTCTATTTCCTCTTTAATGTCGCAAGGTGGAACATAATCAGTTTTAGAATCTAAGTTAAGCTGTTCTAGGGTTTGGCTGAGTTCTTGGTTGAGCTCCTCATAACAATAATTACTCGTTTGTGGAATATATCCATTATATGTATTTTGTGGCTGAGATGTTTGTGGTTGCGTGCAGTACTGATTACTATAAACCATACTACTGTTCAATTGTGATTCGTAAGAATGTTGAGGTGTTTGAACGGAAGATTGAATAGGCGCTTGAAAGGGGTATTGTCTCTGCATTAAGGCAGAATAATTTAGCAGTCCACCAACAATGGCAGATTGGTCCGATTTATTATCCTGCAGCCTGGGTGTCATATTAACGAGAGCTGGACTGCGTGAGCTGACGTTTAGTATAGAAGGCGAACAATTTCCATCTGATTGCGATGATGACGACTTATTCTTTCCTTTATTTTTAAACTTCATTCTTCTATTTTGGAACCAAATTTTAATTTGTTTCTCAGTCAGAATTAAAGATTGGGCTAATTGTAGCCTTCTTGTACGTGTTATATACCTGTTTTTGTGAAATTCTTTTTCTAATTCTACTAGTTGCGAAGGACTGTATGTAGTTCTTGCCCTTTTAGGGCCTGCTGCATCATTTGATGACGTGCTTGAAGTGGATTGTGGACTCTGTGAAGTGGACCTTTCTATGTATTCTGGAAAAAATACAAGATAAAATAATTATAACATTACGTCAATAATAATACTACGACTTTAGTTATTTAAAAATGTTTGTTGTAACTCTTCAATTTAATCTTCTGGTACCGATATTACTAGGCTAAGTATATTACATATATTTACTGTAAATGTCGGCATAAATTTAAAATAGGAACACAGTTTTGCCAACAAGGCGAGAGCTTTCGGGCTTTTAGAGCTTTTTAAAAAGGGAAAGTTCTACTCTAGAAAATTGTACTATTTGTATAGATCGCTTTGAACTTGTATTGATTTCTGACGTTGTATTGATTTCTGATGTTGAAAATTGCCTACATCTGGCGTCGGGTCGGTTTGTTTCTACGAAAACACTCTGTAGGTTGTAATCCGGATAAACTTTCAGTATTTTAATCTGAGACTAGAATCCCATTGAACTTTATATTAATTCGTCGAGTAGTTTCATTATTCTAAATAATTATTTAATAGCTTTCTTTTGTTATCTGCATCTATCAGATCAGTAATAATAATTTAAATTGAATTGTTTTTTTTCTCTCTAACCCATAAATAGAACAAAGAATTAGTTTCAAATTTGTATCACGTTATCATTATTTGTTGAAACAATACATTTTCATAATTATAGAAAATATAATTTATTTCCGAGGCTGTGTAATGAAATGTGAGAATTTGCAAGGGTAATTATGAGGGTAAATAAAATATAGCAAGTGAGAAAATATTTTACCGTTCCAAATATATAGGGAAGAAATAAAGATAAAACATGGACGTAACTTTATTATTCCAATGTTTTTTTCTAGGATTAGGAATTTTTTAGAGTATTTCCTGTAAATAAAATTGATCCATGAGCTATTCTTATTTATGTATATTATAACTCTTATTTGATAAAACGAGTTGCGTGGTTTGTACATTTAGTAACCAACGGCTTAGATCTTTAATCTTTAATGTTCTACACAAATATACATTGAATAACGCAAGATGAAATTGATAAAGTTTGTCAAGTTTTAATTTGTTTCTTTTAGCTGTTTTAAACTAGTATACTCATAGATCTTTATACCAAGACCAAATCTATAGACATACATTTTGGATATTTTGTAGTCAGTTACATTTAAAAGGAAAGTACCATAAATTATTTCGTACTATGATATATTTTTTTAATATTACTTATCGTAAATATGAGTTTAAGCATCAAGCCTAAATTTTTTTTCGAAGTTAAGAAACATTTTCAAGTTTTCTTTCATCTAGATAACATTATTATTATTTATTCTCATATAGCGGGGAAAACTACATTTTTTCATAGATAATACTAACAACACTTTTATAATTTTTTTATGAGAGGCCATTGTGCTAACAATAAATTTAATAAATCTATCAATGTATTTATTTTCACATATAATATACATATTCTGAAAATTTCTTGAAAAACTCAACCGCTTTTAAAAAGTGAGAGAATTATTTCATCGTCCCTACCTGATATCCATATTGAAGTTGGTTAAAAATACATTAGATTTTGTTACTTGTTCATTCTTACACCTATCTTAATATCGATATTATTTAATAAGGTTCAATTAATCGAGCGACACTGAAATTACTTCACATCAACGTAGTGGAGTGAAAATATTTCAGAATTTTACTTCCCTCGCATATCGAAGGGAAGTATTGTATTCGAGAAAAATTACCATTCTAGATTTCTTCGGATTTCCACATTTTAGACAATGCAGATTACGAAAATAAAGGTGTTTCAATTCCATCAGCCTCTCTCTATCTATCTGTCTGTCGGTCTCTTGTCTGTGTGTTGGCGCATTAACTAACTACTACTACTTAAATCTAAAGAAAATTGAGACCTTGATTTCTAGTACATTCATCAAATCCCAAGTTTTTATGTAGCTGAAGTTCGGAACGTTCAAATGAACGAAAACGAGGAAAATAAAATTATGCTAAGATCCTTTAGATCTGTCTAAAAATCTACTTAATAATTGTACGTTAGCTTCAGAATTCATATAAAATTTTCCAAACTTCCCCCTGCACCGGAAGCCACCCTTACAGGCACCCTAATTATAATATAATACAATACATAAAAATATTCCAAAGCTTTAGATCAAGCTGGATATTTTCTTATCAATTGAGAGTCATCTTACTAATTCATAAGAAAAAATTTCAAACTCCTCCTTGCCCCGAAAGCCTCCCGTACATGCATCCAAAGTATAATTTTATTCATAAAAATATTCCAAAGCTTTAGATCAAGCTGGATATTTTCTTATTTATTGAAACTCATCTTACTAATTCATAAGAAAAAATTTCAAACTCCCCCTTGCCCCGGAAGCCACCCGTACGTACATCCAAACTATAATTTAACTCATAAAAATACTAGCTTGCTTTATTTATTTACCCCTATTTAGACCCCACCCTTCTTGGAATCAGTTCAAAATATAATCCACCTCCAGATGTCGTTATAATACACATGTGTACCTAATTTCAAGTGAACACCTATCTCATTTTTTTATTAACCCCTTAAATAATGGAATAGGGGTGGGGGTGGCAAATGCTATTAAAAAAATGTGAGGCCTTGTTTTCTAGCATATACCCCAAATCGCAAGTTTATGGTCTCCTTCTGGCCTACCTTACTTATTTTCCCTTATTTATCTACTTCCGTTCTCAAAACTTTTTTGGCCGTCAACCATGACAGTTCTTTGTTTCTCTTCCGAAACGTTAACTACCTGTAGCTTTGATTTTCAGTTTTTAGTTCATAACATTGTTCTAGTTTATATATTTTTAGGTGTGAGACTTTTTGAAACAGTCAAGTACTCAAGAACCAACCTCTGTCTGATCCGTTTGACGCAGAGGTTTTTTCATTAAAATTTTTAAATATTTTTCAGTGGCAAAATACTCAATAAAAAGTAAGAAAATCTGAATATGCCACAAATAAACAATTACAGACAATATAATCTAGTTGTAATGCAAGCATGTAATCAAATTACAAGTGAATATCTCAATTTTATTTTATTAACCCCTTTAATAATGGAGTTGATTTAGTGGAGGGGGTGGCAAATATTATTTAAAAAATTGCAGCCTTGATTTCTAGTATATATAATAATAATAATAATAATAATAATAATGTTTATTCAGTAATAAAGAGAATTACATAAGAGTGAATATAATATTTAAATAAACATAATACTCCACAAAAATATCCAAGATATTTGAGCGTGGATAGCACAATGAAAAGTATATGATCACATACACACACACACCTACACACATACATACACATGTACTATTTATGTAACATAAAATTTTAGAAATTATTTAATATAACTATATCTGAATTTTACACAAATTTAAAGTCAGTACAGTAAAATAATGGGTTATTTTTAATAAATTTGTTATAATGAGGGTAGGATATTGTTTTTATAATGAGGGTAAAATATTGTTTTCAAACAGGAAGATTTGTATATACTTATAATAATGCAATAGCAACAACGGCATATATACACGTACACATGGATGTAATTTCTTAGAGTATTTGACAATTTTAGGATTTTTGTGAATTAGTAGTTTTTTAAATCAATTTGAGAATATATTATCTCTCGGTTTTGATGTTGTATATAATTCTTGCATGCTTTTTTGAATTTATTTAGTGTGTTAAGACTTGTTATTTCATGAGGTACTGAGTTAAAAATTTTGGGTCCTAGAAAGTTTAAGCTTCTCTGTCCTATTGTTTTTTGCATAAACTCGACAACAAAATTATGTGATTTTTGCCTTGTATTGTATTCATGGGCTGGTAATCGTAACAGATGCTTATTCTTATAGATATAAATACAAACTGTGTAAAAATATGCTGCCTTATGTCAAAGATTTTTATTTCATCAAGTAATTGGTCTGAGGGATACAGAATGCTTTTGTTTAATATTATCTTAAAGAATCTTTTTTGTAATGTCTCTATCGGTTTTAGATGATTGTTGAGTACACCTCCCCATCCCAATATTGCGTAATTTATATGTGGGCTAACTAAAGAATGGTATAATGTTTTTAGATCTGCCTCGCTTAAAATGTATTTGATCTTGTGAAATAGATATATGATGGATCTAAGTTTTTTGGTTATATGTTCCATATGTTTATCCCATTTTAAATGAGAGTCCAGATATATGTCCAAATATTTAACGCTATATGTTGAGTTAATGTGTGTTAATTTGCCATTTTCATTGATTTCTAACACGTTATATGATGGTAATTTGTTTTTATAAGATGAAAAGGGAATAAAAAAGGTTTTATCGAAATTTACGGTAAGTATTTTATTATTAAACCACTGTTTAATACGCGTGAAATCTGTCTCTACTTTCTGTTTTAATTTAGCCCAATCTGTGTCTCTGTAATATACAACTGTGTCGTCTGCGAAAGTAATTAGCTCCCCATTGGTCTCAAGAAGAAATAAGTTATTAACATATATAATAAAGAGTAATGGGCCCAAAACCGTGCCTTGAGGAACAGCATATTTTATGGTTTTGGGATCACTATGTACTCCATTTAGGCTAACATACTGAATCCTATTTTCTAAGTAATTTATAAATAATATTAAATTGACACCTCGAATGCCAATATCTTCTAAAGATTCACAGAGTAGGGGAAAACTCACCGTATCAAACGCCTTCGCCAGATCCAAAAAAACTGCTAGCGAAGGCATCTGTTGATCCAGTGAGCTATAAATCTTTTTTGTAAGATATATAATAGCATCTTGTGTCGATATCCCTGTCTGGAAGCCATATTGTTTTGCGGCTATTACTTTGTACTTCTGCAAGTATGAGGTGAGTCTTTTTTTCATAACTTTTGCAAAAACTTTGGTGAAGTTACTTATTAAGGATATTGGCCTATAATTAGTTGGATTAGTTTTATTCCCTTTTTTATAAATCGGTTTAACTACAGTTGTTTTAAAGGCAGATGGAACAATTCCGGTATCAATAATAGTATTTATAATATGAGTCAGTGGGTCACAGATATAATGTACTATATGTTTTAATGTTTCTCCCTGTATGTTATCAAATCCAGGAGACTTTTTATTTTTAAGTGAGCCGATGATACTGGTCACTTCATATTTATCTGCGTGGCTTATATAAATTGAGTTTTGTAATATTTTTCTTTTTGGGGTGTGGTTATGATCTGGTACAATATTCCTAGCTAATTTTTCTCCCATTTCTATGAATGTGTTATTAAATATGTTTGACATAGCTTCATTATTTGTTATTATTTCATCGTTTTTAATTAATCCTATTCTGTTGTTAATGTTTGTTTTTGTATGTAGTTCTTTAATAGATCCCCAAATATTTATTTTATTATTTTTGTTTATTTGTATTAAATTTTTATAATACTCAATTTTTCTTTTTGCCATTAAGTTTTCAAGAATTTTTTTGTAATTTTGATATTCCATTCTCAATTCTAGATTCTCTGGATTTCGTTTTGTGGCAATAAATAAAGAATTTTTATGATTTACAGAGTTTACCAATGAGGTTGTCATCCACTTTTTTCTTTTAATGTTCTGATGAGAGATTTTCTTGTAGTATGTACACATTTTTATTTTGTTTAATATGGTTTCTGTAAATTTATTTGTTGCAATTTCTACATTTATGCTATTGTATACGCAGTCCCAGTTTAATTGACTTAATTCTTTCTTTAGTTTGTTATAATTAATGTATTTCAAAGATTTATTGTTATTTTTTATATTGTTACTTGTTTTTTCTGGGGCAACACACTGTAAGGCAATAGAGTAGTGGTCTGTTAAATCTGAAAGTATTATCAGTGGTAGACATAGGTCATAGTCAGTGTGGGTTTTCAAAAAAATGTGATCAATACAAGATCCTGAGTTTTCCTGAACTCTCGTATATTTATTTATTAATGAAACATACCCAAATTCATAAAGAATGTTGAGGTATTCTGTATTCTATATATATACTAAATTCCAAGTTTCAGGACTCTTACCATGACTTATTTCCCCCTATTTAGCCCCGAAACCCACGTGTACCAAATTTCAACTCAATAACTTAAGCCGCTCCTGAGAGAACGTGCGCACAGAAAAGTTTTGATAAAACTGCGAATAGTATCACGTGGAATGTGAAACAATTATATAAAATGGTCAATATATCAGCGAAGAGTCTAATGTTTAGATAATCTACAACTGAATGAAATTATAAAATTTCTTTAATAGTATTTGCGACTAAACATTATTGCTATGCAACATAATTCTGTGAAATAAATTGCTAATCATACAATAGACAACAGGCTGTATCTGGGTATATAAAAAATAAATAAAATTAAATTATTTTGTTTTATAGACATACAAAACAAAAGAATATAGTGAGAGAGACATACAACACATCTTTAAAAATAAATTCACCCGTTTTAAAACTCTCAAGATTTTCTACCTATTCATTGATTGATTCATTGCAAATGAATTGTAATTAGATAACATTGTTACCTTCTTACATTATTCTTAAATTTTTTATTTAAATCTTGTCTGTTTCCAAAATAACATAAAGCTTTAAATTGAAATCATAATACTAGTATAATAATCGTTTGACTCCACAAAATTTAACCTTTTAAAAAAATATTCGTACCAACAAACTGAAATCTAACGAAATATAAGTTTATTAAATTCGTGAAAATAATAACATTTATGTTCTTACGCCAGTCAATTTATACACAAAAAAGCGCTCGACCTTACAAAAGGCCATGCAGTTCTGATTTTACTTCCACATCCACGTAGTTGAGTGGAAGTACGTAAGTATATAGTAATCGTAAAGAAAAATTTCAAAAATTCTTTTGTTGAAATAGGTTTAGACCTATTCTAAAATGTCACGAAACGTTAAGATTTTAAATTTGAGGAAAAAAATTCTGTCTGTCTGTCTGTCGGTCTGTAACACCTTTTTTTTTTGTGCGCACGATATCTCTGAAACAGTTATTAACTTGAAATTTTATACACGTATGTACTATAACGTGATCTGGAACTGGATTGTTTTTTGAACTTCTCCGGCGAAGGGTTGGGGGTTAATTAGGTGTAAATAGGGAAAAATAAGTAAAGCAAGCTGGGAAGAGTACAAAAACTTGGAATTTGCTGATATAATAGGAGCCAAGACCTCAGATGTTTTTATAATATCTTTCAACTCCCCCACCACCCCACTCCATTATTAAAGGGGTTGATAAAACAAGATTTAGATATTAACTTGAAATTTGGTACACGTATATATTATAACGACACCTGGAACTTGGTTATATTTTGAAATGATTCCGTTGACGATTGGGGGTTAAATAGGGCTGAATATGGGAAAATAAGTAAAGTAAGCTGGTAAGAGTACAGAAACTTGGGATTTGGTGTATATACGAGTGTACATACTGAGATTATTTCAGAATATTTTTCGACTCCCCCACCACCCCTACTCTATTATTAAAGGGGTTGATAAAATAAAATTTAGATATTCACTTGAAATTTGGTACACGTATATGTTATAACTACATCTGGATAGATTATATGTTGAGATGATTCCGAGATAAAACCAAAATATTCACTTGAAATTTGGTGCACGTACCAACTAACCCCAATTATTTATGAGATCTGCCTCAAATATTATTAAAATTCTTTGACCAATTATTTCCACATACTAGGGTGCAAATATAGTCAAGATGTTTTCCTTTAAAGAGACTCGGGTGAAAAATCTGGATGTGGAAGTAGTGATTCAGTGGTTTTTTTAATATGTTGTTAGGACCTTTGTCAACAGCAGGAAACCTAGTTTGCAGCTTCGAAAGACCTGTGCTGCCCAAATAACAGCGATATTTTTGCACTTATTTCGGTTCTTGCTCAATATTTCCTAAACTATGCATCCTACAGAAAAAGGTGTTACTCCGTTTTTAAGTAGATTGCATTTGCTACAATTAAAGCCCAAGTCGAAATCCAGAACTTTTCAAGACACAGTTCTTCAAAAATTGGTAATTGTCTCCAAAAAGTGAAAAAATTACGTTTTGATCATGTATCTTGCCAAATATCAAGAATAGTTCTCATTCCACGAGGTAAGTCATGAATAATGAATATGAAACAAATTCACTTAGCTTTGATTTGAGCTCAGAAGGATGCCCGTAGGCCCAATAGATCGCTCGAAAATAGCATAATACCAAAATAACTACCTGTTCCTGTACCTACTTCTGTATTTTCGTAGTATTAAACTAATTGAAAATTTCAAAATAGTTTATAATATTCTTAATGTATTGAAGCATGTCATTAAAAAACCGCTGTGGAAGGATTTCCGGTCCAAGTCTCTTTAATCGAAAACAACTGAGACTATATTCAGTGTGGAACTAACTGCTCATAGAATTTTAATAACATAATACTTAAAATCGTCTGCCACAAGGTGATAATGGGGGTGGTTGCTGCCAAAAAATGTTCTCGTGCATACACTAAATTATAATATATTATTTTGTTAACCTTTCTAATAATGGAGTGGGGGTGGTGATGGAGGCAGATGTCATAATTTGAGTTACCTTTGCTTCTAGTATATACACCAAATCTCAAGTTTCTGGACTCCTATTAGCTTGCTTTATTTATTTACCCCACAACCCTTTAACGAAATAAGTTCGAAATATACTCTAGTTGCAAATTCCTTTAAAATACATGCGTGTACAAAATTTCAAATCAATAGTTTAATTTTACTTTGTTAACCCCTTTAATAATGAAGGTGATGGCGGTGGGGTTGCAATGTCAAAAAAAATTCAGACCTTGGCTTCTAGTATATACACCAAATCTCAAGTTTCTGGACCCTTACTAGCTTGCTTAACTTATTTACTCGTATTCTGTTTATTCCTATTTACTCCCAACTCTTTAGCGAAATGAACTCAAAATGTAATAGTTATAGCACACACATGTACCAAATGTCAAGTTAATATCTTAAACCACTCCACACAGTTACAGACCGACAGACAGGTAGAATTTTTTTTTTGCTTTCATTTAGAATCTACACGTTTCATGACATTCACGCACCAAAAAAAAACAAACATTTTAAATTTCTTACGATTATAGTAGGGCCAATAAGTCTAGTCAGTAGAGCCAGGGGCGTGCGGATTTACGAATTTCATAAATTCGCACATACGTAATTCGAAGAAATGAAAGCACTCGGATTGTTTTAATTATGCATTAGCTACCATATCTCTTGAATTTAAAATATTATTCTTAAATATGGAAACATTGTCTCCACGTATCATAGCAGCGCAGCAGCAAATATTTATCCGTTGCATTAAAACCGTTATTATTGTAAATATATACGTGGCGCCGCTAAATGTGTAGGATTGACTCGCGAAGTTCGTTTACGAGAGTTATTCTGCAAAATGCACACACAGTAGTTGAACAAATTATTAGTTTTAAAGGCACCATATTCAAACAGTTATTCTATTTGGTCGATTGTATCAATTACACATAATGACCTAGTCGTGGTTTTCATCTCTGGTAGGCGGATAAAACTTTATATATTTCTCGGAATTATGTGAGATTATATAACAGAACGAGGTGCCGCTTAAGTATTACGAAACAACTACTATCCCTTGACCACAATGCCGCTGACTTATTAGCTCCAGTATAAGTATTATACTTCCACTTCACTACATGGATAATATTAGAGTTCTGCACACATTTTTGCATATTTGGAAATGTGCACCAACTCCAATATCAAAAATATATAATACTTGAATATAAATTTATTGTATGTAAAATGGCAAATTGGCTAATTAGATGAAAATCGACCAAAACTTGAAGAAGATTACCGAATTAATGGACTTTCACAAACCTTTGTGGATTCTCTTCGTTCTGATGTCTAGAACAAACTTAAAAAAGGCCGCTGTTACCCTGCAATTGTTATAAACAATGGTTTTGTTGCAAACTTGTTAACTAGCAAAATTGAGTTTAAAAGTGAATTATTTATTATTTGTTTGCTTATAGTAATGAAACATATTCTTTATAGGATTTTGCAAACAGCGCTGTTTGCAAAATCCTATAAAGAATATGTTTCATTACTATAAGCAAACAAATAATAAATAATTCACTTTTAAACATGGATAGAGTATATAGGCTCCAATATTAGTTAGCTAATAGATAGATGAAGATCTGTTGTTTTTTATCAGTCAATGTCAAATATAAATATTTCATACTTATTCATGGATATTGCCTTGGTTTTGCATGAAACATCGTTATGAGTGGATTTGTGCCTTTCTGATGAGCTCAGAATAAGGGCGAAAAACGTTTCAAAGGCTAAATTTCCAAAAAAAAATTAACACAAGGTAGGTAAATAAATCCATTTTAGGCATTTGTTCTCATTTTTAACTGAATCTTCATACCGTAGGGGGTCATGTAGATACTAGTTTAATCTGCTTAATCGTAGGGGACTATTATGTTGGATGCTAGTGTTATAATGAGAATGTCAAATAAGAAATTGAACAAATTTATTTTAGAATTTCAATTTGCTAACATAACTAGAAGTCAGGTTATTTAAAGAATGCAAAGATTCCATTAATATTTTTTACAAAATTGAAAAAAAACAAAATGTATTTTTAGATAATTTGATGAAAAGTAACAATTTTTTACTCTTGTAAAGTTTTCGAGAAAATGCTTGTTTTCTGAGATATAGCAGTTCGAATTTCTCCAGAGGGGAGAGGGATAATAAAAACTGACGTGAAAAAATCGAGAAGAATTCTGGTGAATGTGTTAATAAAATTCAAGACTTTTTTCCTTAACGACTTTTTCCTAAATTGCTCTCTGTCCAAGTTTTTTCGGAAAAAGAAGAAAGAAAGAAACTTAACGGAAAATGAAAAATTTCGTAGTCTATGGAGTATAAAAATCTGGAAAAATTTAGACCTATAGATCTTTATACCCTTTAAAACGTTGGTCTCTTGTAATTTTTTTTGTAACGTGCATATTTTTCGAGTTTTCACCAGTATTTAACGATCAAAAATGTACCTAAATTCTTTCATAACAAAATGCGTAGGTATAATCTCTGAAATTATAATTAATTTATTTATATATATTTCAAAAGAAAAATATCTAATTTGTGAAAAAAAATTAGTTGAGAAATAAAAAATTTTCTAGGAATTTTTGTCTTTTTAATTTGGAATAATTGATTAAAAAACTACCGAAATGGAAAAAGAACGGCATAATAAGACTCTTTTATTCTACAATAAAAAAAAATGTTTAATTGAAATAAATAAGTTGTGTTATGAAAACATTTAGGTACATTTTTTATCGTGAAACACTGTTAAGAATTCGGGAAATATGCACGTTACAAAAATATTGAAAAATAACAATATTTTGAAAATTATATTATCCATACGTCTGAATTATTCCCGACTTTTATATTTCATGGTTACGAGATTTTCCATTTTCCAATCTTGTGTTTTAATAATATGTTCACCGGAATTTTTCTGGATTTATTCTCGTTCCTTTTCATTCCCACTCCCTCCTCTTTGGAAATATTCGAACCTCTATGTCTCGGAAATGCGCATTTTTCCAAAAATTTTATCAGAGTAAAAAGTTATTATTTTTCGTCATATTATCTAAAAATTCATTATTTAAAATTTACCTTAATTTTGCTAGTTAACAAATTCACAACAAAATCATTGTTTATAATAATTGCAAGGCAATAACGATCTTATTTTTTACTTTGATCTAGATATCAAAAAAAACATAATCCACAAAGTTTCGTAAAATCTATTCATTCGGTAAACTTTTTAGTTAGAAATGCTAATTTGCCTACACTCACAGTAATCGCCCAGCTTTTCAAAATTTATGTTATTTTTCGTATCAACAAAGCAAAATCTAAAGAAATATTTCTATTGAATTCTAAAATGGAACCGTTAATGAAATTTCCACACTGTGCCATTTACAGAGTGTTCAACATAGCATGACCGCTTGTATTTTCCTAGTATAAATGTAACAAAAAATAAACAAAATATGTTATAATATTAATTGTATAAAATATTGAAATATGAAACATGATAATTAGAGCACTGTACATATTAGTATATATTATTTGGAAATGGCTGATAGTATCACATCATTTGTCAGCCTGTCTGTTAATCTTAAGGAATACGATAAACATAAACAAATTATTACAAAAAAATTGAATTGAAATTCAATTAAATAATCGCATGGTAACAGTACCGAATATCTGAATAAAGGATGTTTCGATAATTATAGCGATATAGAGCACAATTTATAAACCATGATTCCATTTAAAAATCCTAAATCTAAATATATTCTGTTGTACTATTAAAATATAAACAGTGTTTATTAAATTATTAAATTACATATTTTGAAAATAGTAAAAAATACAAAACCAAACATGTAAAAATATATAGCAATTTGTATTCTAGAACCGCGTATCTTTGACATTCCCTGTATATGTTTTGACACCGCTATTTGAAAAGTAGTGAGAGAGGTTTCTTTACTATTAATTTAAAAAATCAGAGAAAGGTTATGTCGAACCCTTTCGCAATACTTATTTGAAGTAAATACTATTAAAGAATAATACAAAAATTTTACTCACGATGTGATTGCAATGGCGAGGTTGTTTCTGAGATATGCACGGTATTGTGAGGAATTTCACATGGTCCACTGGCTTCATTAGATGCAGTTATTAGATTTGCCTGTCCAGAGTAAAACTCTCTTTGCTGCTCTCGATTCCAACCTATGTTCTGGCGATTTGCGCCAATATGTTGCCACTGCAAATAGATAACCACATAATCAGAATGTTATGTAAAGTAAAATTGGGAAATTGAATTTTCTCAGGGATGAATAAATTGAGTAAATATTGCTATAATTTCAACTTACCCAGTGATTTTCAACTTGATACTGCGCTCCAGAATTAAGGTTGTTTAAGGAATAATTTGTATTATATCCTGGATAAGATGGTGGTGATTGTACATTAGAAGTTGGCGATATTTGTTCGGTTATGGTCGAAATTTGTAAGTTCTCGTAGTAGTTTGTAAGCTGCGCGACATCAGTAGACATGGCTGTCATGTTGTTTGTTACCTGTTAACTAACAAGAAATATGACGTGAAATTTTGGAAATCAGCTATTTAAAATCTTTCTACCCCCTACTTATCTGTTATATTATCTTTGCTTAAATCAGACGATGAATATTCAACCAATAGCAAAAGGGAGCTTAACAATAGGCCACGCCTCTCTCCCTTTATACAAACTATGAGGTATTAAGACAATATTTAAATTGTTCTGTCTTCTACAAAGTATTGATAAATAACTAGATTAGAAATAACATATTCACGATTACTTTTGCAAAATTATTCATGTGTAATGCTTTTTACATACCTCACATAGCATAAATAACTTCAAGAAAAGCGCCGATTTTGACGAGGCTCTTTAAAAAATTATATTTATACCAAGGCTGAGAAACTCCTTTTTGCGTACCGACAGAAAAATTTCCGCCGAGGCCGCTTGCGGCCGGGGCAAGATAATCTCGAGAGCGCTAAAAAATTTCGCGGCCATGGTATAAACACTATTTTTTGTGCAATATAATAAATGGTGAAAATGACATCACTGTTTATGCTATATTTAGGGATAGCTAATGTCACAGCGTACCTATCTATCTATGCAAATGGTATATTCTGTATGTATACAAAACACTGACAGTTCTTGAAAAATTATAAAAATGTCTGACAGCGATAATGATATTTCAATTTCTTGCACTCCTCCAGAGCTAAAAAATATCGTAAATTCGCTGCTTTCTGATTTAATACCTGAGCAATCTAAACGGCAATACGCGAAATAAAATATTTAAACTGGAGTGCTAATTACAATAGTGATTTTTAGTTTGGCGGCCGTTACTAAGAGTAACGGCGGAGAAAATAGTCACTTCGCGCACGGCTGCGCAAAAAAATATTTGTCATGTTACTTTATTTGAAATCAGAAACATTTCGGCTCTCGAACTCTGGATAAGATGAAAACCTCGCCTTCGTATGAAAAAAACGTTCAATATAATTTTTTTACATATTCACGTTCGGGACATACTCACATACCGAAGGGAAGTATTGTATTCTAGAAAAAAACACCCTCCGAATTGTTTTCGGATTTTCACGTTTCAGATCATGTACATTACGAAAATATAGATTTTTCAATTCCGTCAATCTGTCTGTCTGTCTGTCTGTCTGTCTGTCGGTCTGTCTGTCTGTCTGTCTGTCTGTCTGTCTGTCTGTCTGTCGGTCGCTTGGTGCATTAACTAAGAAACTACTTGACGGAAGACTGTCAAATTTGGTAGGTAGCTAATGCCACTGCCACCAAAGAAATGGTTAGACTCACTGGAAAATATATACGGTGGGCCGTCTAAAGGGAATAAATAGATAATGGGAAAAAATGTTTCCTTCAAATTTTAAATTTCCATGTTTCATGACATTCTAAACCTATCTCAAAGAAAATTTTTTTTTGAAAATTTTTTGTAAAATGGGTGATGGATTTTTTTTTGTTCAAATTTACAATTTTCACGTTTCGTGACCTATGAAAAAAAAATTTGTTTTGCTCAAATTTAAAATTTCCACGTTTCATGACATTCTAGACATATTTTAGGAAAGAAATTTGTTTTGAAAATTTAAAAATATATTTATTTTTTATTATTTTACCACTACAATAGAACAGATGATGAAAAAAAAATGTTTTCTTTAATTCTAAAATTTCCACGTTTCATTCTATTCTTAGCCTATTTCAACAAAAAAATATTTTGAAAATAAAAAAAAAATCCCACCACTATACAGTAGATGATGGAAAAAAGTTATTAGGCTTTCTCTATAATAATAGGGCTAACACCATGGAGATTATAATTCTCATATGTCATATCTTAATTAATAATTTTTTAGAGTGACCGTCTTGTATGAATAAAGAGGGAAGTTCTGTGTAAATACCTTTACCGATTTTCTTTAAACAAATTGCAAAATGTTTGGCCATTTTAAACAAAAAAAGGTCACTTGTCATTTTGTCGTAAAGTTGACCGTTTCCGACTTATAAACAATTGAAATAGGGCGTGCCCGGCTAAAAACGTCTATTTAAGAATTAAAAGTTTGAAACCCATTAGTGCCCAATGATCTATTTATAGATCACAAGAGACATTTTTTTTAACATGACAATAGCAAATTTAATTTCGTAAAAACTGATTTAAATTAATATCTATAATTACTACAACAGTAGAAAACCATTTTCTAATAATTTGTCAAATTGGAAGTATTTTTTTAAATTCTTTAAAATTTTGAAAAAAATTGCCGTTTACACTAACAAATTTATTTATTTATAAACAAAAACCTATTGCATATAAGAATATGATATATGTCATAATGAGTCCCTGAAATATAAAAGTTTATTATTTCATAACTCATTCTACAATATTTTCTTTATCAGCATAATTGTAAACAACTTTACTTAGCTGATCTATATTTATACCACTGGGCACAGATAATATCTAACTGGAACTTTGAGAGTTTATCCGCATCAGATGTGTTAGGTCATTGTTATTATTATCGGTCAATCTTAGTAAGTGTGTGAGATAAAATCTTTGAATGCTATTTTCACTAAAATGTCACCTGTTTCCATGGTATTGGTGAAAAATATAATTGGTAAGTAAAGCTTTTTTTCTTTTGCGTTCATACAATCAAACATTTGTAAGTGGAAATTAGATATGATAAAATTATAATATAAAAAATGAAAACATGGTGATGGTTTGAATAATAATAATAGTAATAATTTACTTTTAGAGGACATGGATTTCAAAAAGGGCGCTTGTCTATGACAAAAGATAGAAGAAATTATTGCCGATCGCAATTTTTATATTGACGATGATAGTGCTACCCTAGACATTATTGTTTTACCTCCAGAACCAGATTATGTGACAGATGAAGACGAAGTGGATGATGACGAATTGGGCATAGCGGAGGTACAATATGTGACTGGTTAGTTGGATGTACAATACCGTCATGAAGATCAAGATACAGAAGATTTTTGAGATATTTCTTTCAGATGATATAGTAGATTATAGAAAGGAAGAAACTCTGATTGGATCATTAGTAAATATGGAATCTAGATTCGAGGAAAAAAATTATCCCGGCCAATGTTCATTCTTATTCTGGATGTGGTACTAACAAATGCCTGGATTCTATATCGCACCCTGCATGGTCGTTAGGCTATCAGCGTCTAGAATTCAGTAAAGCAGTTGCAGTTCCATATATGAAACTCACATCCTCTGCTAAAAGGAAAACCAAAGCTGCAGTGGCCCCTGAAGACTTTCGATTCGATGGCCTAAATCATTTTATGCAATATCATGATGGTCAGAGATGCCAAAGAAAAGATTGCAAGAGTAGTCTAAAACCTATTGCATCAAATGTTACTCTTTGTGCCAATTGTTTCCTACCTTACCAACAAATATAGCTGTTAAATTTTGCCATTATTATTATAATTTAATGATATTTTACTGATGTTCTAATGGTAATATTATTACATATATAAGTAGAGTAACATAATTATTATATATTAAAATATATATTACATCTGCCCAGTGATCTATTTATAGATCAACACTTTTTTGATAAACCACATGATGAATTTTTTTTATGATTATTTTTTACGGTCATTTGAAAGCATTTTTAACATATGTATCGAATATTTTTGCAAAATTCAAAAAAAATTGTCTTGGGCGTTAATGGGTTTTAAGATTTATAATGAAAGAAATCTGCACTTACTCTTCAGGATTTCGTTAATGGATGTTCAAAGATTGTATAAGGATTTTAGTGAACTTCAAAAATTGTTTTAATATTGTATTTCAACCTTGAAAATAAAATTACGGTTTTTGCGTTTTTTCAAACAATAAATTGTTTATAAGTCGGAAATGTTCAACTTTACGAAAAAATGAGAAGAGATCTCTTTAGTTCAAAAAGACTAAAAAACCTAATAAAAAATAATTCGGGTAAAAAAGCGATTTTTGCAATTTGTTTAAAAATAATTAGTTTAAATAAATTGGGACTATATTTTCGTCCGGAAAACTCTCGAACCTTATTCAGGGGCATGTCCCGAACGTGAATATGCACAGATACTGCATGGGACATTTTCTTTCATACGGCGAGGTTTTTGCCTTGTCTGTCTAGTAATTTTAACAGTATTAAGAGTATTTTCTTGAACATTTAGTACAAGAAATAAAATTTTAGTCAAAGAGCAACATAATTTCCGTTGCAAACTGTTAATTTGCTCTTAGCCATGGAAAAGGTAATGCGATTTATCATAAGTGTGTGTTAAAATTAATCGAAGTGTATGTGTTTTTATGTCTGTTTATTAACTTAGAGATAAGTTTTGAGTATAACACATTCATATGCTATGATATCGTGTTTTTCTTGCAATTTTGAGCATATTATTTGCATTATTCTTTAAGTTTTGATCCTACATTTTTTACTAGCTTACGTGCCATACTCGCATCTAAGATAAATAATGCTTGTCGGTTTACAGATTATTGCTAAATCTAAAACTAAACATTCTATGCTCATTGGAGACATATTCACCCAACGATACTGGATGTTTTAGTCTTCTATCTTCGATATTTTTAATTCTAGAGCAATTATCTCTTCCGATTTTCAGTTCACGTTGAAAAAGATCATTTGTTGTGTTAAGAATATTTGGTGAATATTGGTAAAATTTTGCATAACCGTTTGAAATAAATTTGTTTTTCAGTACAGCAGTTTTAAATACGTTACTTGCATTGTATGTCACTATTGGTACAGTTTATTTAATTTTTAATTAAATAAACTGTACCAATAGTGACATAACACAGACCAGAAAGCAGGCAATACTTTTGTTTCAGCATTTAGTTGCATTCAAACTTCCAACAGAAATAAACGTAAAATGTATTAATATAGTGTAAACAAAAAATTTCTTAAATTGTAAGTAATGAAATTAAAATTGTATAATGACATAAAATAATCGTACGTTAATATAAATATTGTAGTTTTTCCTCTGGCGATGGTTAATAAAACCGAAACGTAAGAAAATATAAAAACCTGTTTCGGAAAAAAAATTGCAACATTTTACCATTTTGGAAAAAAAATACCACTGGAATAGATGGAGAAAAGATTGTTTGGTGAAATTTAAAATTTTCACGTTTCATGACATTCTAAGCCTACCTACTAAAAAAAAAAAAAAAAATTGAAATTTTTTTTCGCCATTTTTAAAAAAAAATTTATCACTAAAATAGATGTAATTTTTTTTTCTTTGCTCAAATTTAAAATGTTCACGTTTTGTCATTCTAAACCTATTTCAAAAGACACAAATTTTGAAAAATTTTTTTAAAACATTTTTTTAAAATAAAAAAAAATGAAATTTTTTAACCACCTACTCCACTGCGTGAATGTGGCTTGAAAATGTGACAGATGGCAATAATATTTGGCATATGCACCTATTATACTTTTATTGAAAACTGTACAGGGTGCTCATCCCAAGAAATAATTCAGTCATGGTGGACGTTTGTAAAAGTATTTGCGTAAGCCTTCCATATGTGGCACCTGTCATTTTGTATTGAACTTTTGCTGTTGGATGAGCACTCTGTATATGTAAAAATCCCCTGCGATATCTAATAAGATGACCAGGATGTACTTACGCTCGTTGCTGCTGGGTGTGGAGGTTAACTCTGCTAAGGGATCAAGAGTTGTCAATCCGGCTCGGAAGCCGAATTGCGTAGAAGCTATGAGATTGAGCCCCATTACTTCCTGAATTAAGATCAAAAGGGTTCGCTCGAAGAGCTTATCCATTTCGGGCAATAAAGTGATAGACCTAAAGGCCTTAGGATCAGTTAGATCTTTGTCGGGAGACTTCAAGATAGTAATGAGGACCCCTTTCTTCCATAGTGAAGGAAACAGACCAGCAGCGAGGCAATCATTGAATACGTCTATATAAAAAGAGTTCAAAATATCCCTTGTTACGAATAAGACTGCCGGGGATGTTGTCCCAGCCAGGTGCTTTTCTGGGCTTGATCTTGGCAGAAGCCTGGTCGAGGTGACGTTCCGTGACCAAGACCGCGTTTCCTTCAACTCGGGTAGAGCGGTCCCGAAGGTCCGCTTGGAGAGAGGAATCGAAATGGGGATCATCATCTGTCATCAGCCGGTTTATGATTTCGTCGAGGGTCGTTGGCAAGATGCGCGTACAGCGGTCCTCAGCCACAACGGCATGAAAGGCCTCCGATGCGGGCACCTTGCCCGAGGCTAGCTTATATCATGCCCCACATGTCGGACTCAAGGTCTTTCGACACAAAGTTTTCCCAACTGTCTTTTTTGGGCTTAAATATGGCCTGACTATACTGATTTCTCAGCAGATTGTATCGTCTAGTGAGGTATGCTAGACTCCTAGCGTTATTTCGTAGGGCATACTGGCGACGTTGACCTTATTCTTTAAAGTTTGGAGTCCGACCGACTACCACGAAGTTTTGTGGGGCCTGCAGGGACGCTTAAGCAGATGTGCCTCGCAGATAGCTGAGAGGCCAGATGTGAGCCTTTCGACTCGATGTTCGATGTTTGGGACAGAATTGTCTCGGGGAATGAGTTTGAATACCTGTCGGAGAGAGACGGTGTCGATACGAAACCTCTCCTCATCCATCCTTGCCAGATCGTACCCATACTTCACAGCCTGACTAGGCCGGCCACTCTGGGAGTAGGAACACTCTATCAGACGATGGTCGCTATTGACTATGTCAGGCAGGACTTGCCAATTTTCAATCCTGTGTGTGGCGGATCTGTTAGCCATCGTGATGTCGATGTTACTCTCACCATTAGGGCTGGAAAAGGTTGTAGGAATACCAGGTTCATTGATGATGAAGAGGTCGTTGGCAGTGACAAAGCCCTCCACCAAGGATCCTCTCTCATCTTCCAAGACCGAGAACCATGACTCGGCCTTCGCATTGAAATCCCCCACGATGATGATGGGAGAGTTTCCAAGGGTCAGAACGATTTCAGTCAGTCTCAGGAGGAGTGGATCGATATCATGACCTGGTGGAAAGTACACCGAGATCGCATAAAATCTAGATAGGCCACCAGAAATTTCAGCCACAGAGATATAAAGGTCAATCAAGTTCGGAAGAGCCAGCACATCCAGGTTGGCGTTCATTACGATTATTGCGGTGTGTTGCGTCCAAAGCCAGGAATGTTTCTAGGGGAGTCCCCTGAAAAAGCCGCAGTATACGGCTCATACCCCGTTGTTTTGCAACCACACGGATTTCAGAAGTTGGAGTTCTGGCACCTTGGAGATTTACGCAGCCCATTATGAGCTTAGAGAATCTATCCATCATAATCGATGCTCGACAGAAGACTGGATATTCGCTTGGCATAGAAGGGACAGGTCTTATAGGAACCTCGTGCTTTACATCTTTAAAGCCTGCGGTGTTGCAATTGGCACCTTTAGTTTTCTAATCAGGCTGTTTACAATCTCGGGTCTCATGCGCCCCGCTGCACCTGGCACAGGTCAAATTTCTCTTGCAATTCTCCTGGGAGTGGCCAAACTTCTGACAATTGAAGCATCTCAGAATTCGGAGATGATCTTCTACACGGCAAGTAGCGAATTGGATGTATAAGCGGCTTCTTTCTAGTAATTCAATACGGACTTTAGGAGAAGTCTCAAGGATCCAGTGAACAAAATTTTTGCCTTTGGGGCCAAATTTAGCTAGTACCTTTAGGTCCTCGGGCTTGGGGGCATCCTCCTCTCCGAGGTTCTGGGCCACAATGCATTCTCTGACCTAGTCAGGGGTCAGAGCACTGTCCACACCGAACACGCCGAGGCGGGGTTGAAGTTTTCCAACAGGCTTCACCACTAGACCAGCTTTGATGAACTGGTCCAGTTTTAACTTGGACAAATCCGTTTGACGGCTTTCGATTTTAATTCCGTGTTTAGAGACTTTAACCAGATTGTCTACCTTGAGACCTAGTTGTGTCGGTTTTATGGAAGATATGTGAGCACGCTTGGTATCCTCGCTAGAGCGAAGTTTGGAATTCTCCGTGGCAGGGTAGATCAATACCGAGGAGGTCTTAGCCGGCTGGACAGTACGGCCCGCTGGAGTTCTCACTGCACTAGACGTTGAGGGCTGCAGTAACTGCAGCAAATGTATGCTGTGGTGGCGGTTTAAAAACAGCAGAAGAAAGCTCCTTCAACTGAGCAGCAAGGGAATCCAGTATTGAGTCGACCTTACCAGACAACTTCACGTTGGCCGCGGCCGTGGCCGGGTAGGAGGAAAGGAGTGTCGACATGTGGCCACCAATTTCTTGACGACGCTGCACGGAGACTTCTTTCAGGCTGCAAATCATAATCAGGAGCCAGTTATGTGCCCGGTAGAACTCGGCCGAGTGGCGTTCGAGGGAGGAAGGAGAGTCCTTTGGCGTTGCTGTGGGGCTCTCATCCTCCAGCTCGGTGTACCTCTTCTTCGAGGACTGAGGACCCCTAGGCCCTGGGGTGTGCTGTGGACACCGCTGCATCCTAGTGAGGCGTACCTCTAATTCCGGATCAAGGTTCAGAATTTCGAAAGTACCCTAAACTGGAAAAAGCACAACAAAAAAACCGAGCCCTGGAAAACCAGAACCCGGCTAGGTCTTAAGTCACTCTTAGCCCTACAAGGAACTTGTAGCACGAGTTACTGGTTATACTACCAAATGAATAGAGGTACACCATCAGAGCTGCGTGACTTATTGCCTTGCTTGGTTACCGCCTTTAACCACGGGGAGGTGGTGACAGGTTCCCGTGGAGATGCTTACAGAGAATTGTGCACAAAATAAATTTGTAACACACAGACGAATTGTAGAAAGCAAACAGACAACCTTATAAAGACGATAGATTTTTTCGCTTTAAAGGGAAACCAGAGTTTCGTTCTTAAGTTATCGTGTTTACAGGAAACGTGACGGACGGACAGACGAACATACGGACGGACAGACAGACAGATGGACGAACAGACAGACGGGCGGACATTTTGAAAGCTGTTCGGAATTCGATCGCCGATACAGTGATATGATTTTTTTTCTCTACGAACAATATTATGGGTTTTAAAAACGTGCCGACCGAATACAATATACTCTTCGTTTTGCATTTGCGATTTTAATGTTTGATTTTAAAGCGGATATGGTTATTACCAGAGCACCAGATGGATGGTCATTGAAACAATTTGCACTGCGTTCTAACATTAACAAAAATTCGGAATTTAACATTTTAAAGGAAGTGAAGAACAAACAGTTTAGTTACTTCATAAGAAACATTATTTAAAAAATTGAAAAGTAACTATTAATAAGAAATTTTTTTTTCCATCATCCATTTTATAAGAAATTTTCATTTTTTTTTATTTTCAAAGAATTTTTTTTAAGTAGGTTAGAATGCCATGACGGTTTAAATTTTAAATTTGAGGAAAAAGGAAAAATATTTTTCGTTCCGTCATCTATTCTATAGTAGGTAGTGGTAAAAAAATGTAAAAAAATGTTTTTTTAATTCACAAAAAAACATTTTTTAGGGATTGCTATGTCGGGTCCTGGGTTCAGATCACTTTTTTGTGTGCCTGTTATAATTAATTTCAGTAATTCTCGTATAACACCAGAGTTGCACAATATTTAAAATGTGGAGCTATTACAGATTTATTTCTGGGCGATTCTCTTCTACGATGATTAATTTTATTTAACATTTTTGTACGGTAATACTTATTTTAGTAATTATTAAAATGAAGCGAATATATCAGAAAAGTGCACTTACTTAGTATTATTTATATTTAACTCTACCCTCAAAGATACAAAAAATTCACAAACTAGATTTCTGGCATCCCTCTTTTTATTCACGGTAATTTGGCAAATATATTATGATAGTTGAAATTTCCTCGTTGTGTCGTCCAGTAGCCTCATCAGATGCCACTTCTGCAGGTACGCGCAGATGGTATTTCTTCACAGTTCATCTTTGATAGACCGTATGCAATACACACCAACAGTAGCAATGAGGCTGTCGGTGAAGGAACAGTTAACATCTTCACAGACGGATCGAAAAAGAAAGAAGGAACAGGTGGTGGGGCATACTCCAGGAATCTGCAAATTCAAATTAAATGGGCTATGGACAAACAAGCCAATACAACACAAACAGAACTGGCGGGAATAACCATAGCTGCAAAAGAAATTTCCCGTATACAAATAACGGGAAAAACAATCAGAATCTACACTGACAGTAGACAATCACTACTGGCCCTACAGAGACACAAAATAATAACAGGGTCAGTATGGGAATGCCATCACGCACTTGTGGGCGCCTCCATCATGAACAGTGTCATTCTATGCTGGGTCAAAGGGCATGCACAGTACAGAGGCAACAGGCAAGCTGACAGTCTGGCTAAGAAGGCAGCCAATCTAAGTATACTTGGACTTGGCCCTTCTAACACACTGCCGGCCTCAGCAATAATGCTAATGATTAAAGAAAACACCCACAGAAAATTTAAAAAACTGTGGGACGAAACTCATAGTTGTCAGTTGGCCAGGGATCTGCTTAGATACCCCGACAAGGATACAACGATCATCTACCTGGGAATGTCCAGGAAGAACCTGCGCTTCGCGACAGTAATTCTTACTGGTCATTGCCAGCTGAGAAACATGAAGTTAAACGACACACCCCTATGCAGAGGTTGTGAACAAGAAGACGAGACTGTCCAACACGTACTCTGTGAGTGCCCGGCAGTCTCCTCTAGCAGAGAATCCATTTTGGGAGAACGTTGGCCTACTTTGGCCGACTTGAGGGATATTCCCCTAGGCAGCATCACCACCTTCTTCACAAGATTAGGATGGTTGGAGGCCTAGGTGGAATCTTGTATCCCTCGGGAGGACGTACAAGGGGCCCAAAGGGGCCTAGGTGCGGTCACTCTTTGTGACTGCCCTCCCAAAAAACTCCAAACTCCAATAAACTCATCTATCGCGACTTCCTAATAGGCACACTGCCTCTCGGTTTTTTCCATATGCTCCTTGGAGATATCAGCCCAATGTTTTGTAGGTCGTCGTCTTCGACCATCTGGATTTCCCTGCACGATCAATTGTTTCATATTGCCCTCTCAATGGTTAATGTGACCAAAAAGTGAAAGGATTCAGGAGGATGCGATGCTGAAGAATCACTGTAGGGGAAATAAGCTGTTGATATGAAGGGCAGTCTAGAAAATTGGACGACTCGTCTCCCTTCCTAACGGTCCATGTGCGCGAGATATAAAAAAGAATGAAAAAACTAGAGCATTAGCAAGCCTGTTCGTCTTGCGCTTCATGACGTTCCTGTCATGGTAGATTTCTGATCAATTTAGGAGAATCTGTTTTACTTCTGTTCAACAAATAACTGAGAGAAATTCATACACAACCTATCAAAATTGAAAATCCATAAAATTAGAAATCAATAATATTAACAATTTTCGTGACATCTCTACAACGACGAATCTACCCCTTGTATTATATCACACACGATATCAGGTATCCCTGTTTTTACTCTTTATTTTTTGAAATAAAAATTTGAAATTCGGTTATAAAATATTTGACAAAAACAGTATATTATATGTGCGATTATGATAGCCATTATTCACGAAGATGATGTTTGAACCCACGAGCCGTAGGCGACTGATGCAAATCTTCTGAGTGAATAATGGTCAGATATGACCATTAAACAAATAAATTAGACCGACATTTGATAGCATTAATCGGTACCTACTCGTAAGAAGTGGAAAACGTAAACAAACAATATGGCGATACACTTGGTTGTCAGTGTTAGCGAGTTAATTGTCAGCCGCAGCAAGAGTTGATCACACTCGATTTAAAAGATCATTGGATCAGTGAAACAGTGATTTTTGAATTTGTATTTGTGATTGGCCGGATGCAGTGAATTATGAATCAATAATTCACTATAGTGAATTATAGGTACGATTGTTCACCAAAAAATGTTAATAATTGTCATATAATCAAATAAGTGTAGAAAAAATACATTATTTGACATAGCCGGATCCAAAAGTTCACTTCCAGTTTAACGGAAGTACTGCTAAGTTTTTGATTTAAAATAGCATTCTATTAATTTGTTTATCTTATCTTATAGAGATTTGAATTACCTTTACAATGGTTTTTTCGTTAAATACTATGCTTGTTGCTAATTACTGACAAAACTGGTAAATCATAATTGTGTCATCCCCAACCTCAAACTGTAGTTTCACGTCCATTTATTGATCGATTTAAAAAGTGAATGGAAAATTAGCCTGTGTACGTCATAACTTTGCACTGAAAAAATAATTAAATAATACCCCTCTCAATGGGGGTTGAAGTAAGTATAAATATTGTTGACTGATTTTCTTTTGATGGTGGTTTTTAATAAAATTACTTCAAAGTTATTTTTCAGGGTAATTAAATTTAAAAAAATCCGTGTCTAAAAATCACCCCTGAATAAGGGTTAAAACTACTCTTACATTAAAAAAAAATTATGGAAATATAATTCATGTGATTACCCCAACAAAATAATAAAAATAAGGCTTACGATGAACTAATAAAAAAATTACGTGAAGTAGATCCTACAGTGACAAAAGCAACAGTTAAAAAAAATTGATTCTATGAAAGGGTCGTTTCGAAAAGAATTAAAAAAAGTTAACGCATTTAAGAAATCCGGGGCTGGTGCAGATGAAATATATACACCATACCTGTGGTATTTTGAATATTTTTTGTTTTTGGAGGATAATGAAACATCTAGATAGAGTCAGTGCAATGTAGGTGTTGATCAGGAACATTCAGAAGGAGATTCACAAGAGGTGAGTCATCCAAAATAACTTAAAAAATACTTGCAAAACTTGTAGTGCTATCTGCACTGCACAGTCTTAACATGGCAGTTAGTCGTTCATGACATGAAATTGATTTTCTTAAATGAGTGTCTTCCTTCTCAATAAAGGAAGTTACTAAATGCAATAGTTCTAAGTAGGTTTCTTCATCCATACATAAATAGTTGAACCAGTCATCTTTTTGAAATGTTAATTCAGCTAACAAGTTTACATGCGAAAATTGTTGTCTTTTTAAAAGCCAATCTTTTGCAACATTTTTTTCTAATTCTTCGTTTTGCCACTAAAGCCGCTGCTACTGCCAAGAAATGTTTTGGCTCCATGCTTAAGCACAATTTAAACTGAACACACAGACATGTAGTGTATGAACAATTCCTTCTACAATTTTGCACGCACAATTTTAGCGTGATTAAAATTGCCAGGTAACACATCGCAGTAAATGGGGGGCTTTAAGGAATTTTGCGGTGACTTTTTGAAAATTGCATTGCCCACACACAGGTATATAAACTTACATTGATATCTTCCATTCAATATTGTAGGCTATTGACTATATCGAAATAACCAGTGGTACAAGGAACTAATTTGTAAAGGTATTTTAGTGTTTCATATGTTCAATTGTACTCGAAAGATTCCACAGTGTTATTAAATTTAGGCTTGGATTTTTGTGAACGGAGTTTTGTCCACTTTTTAGTTTTTTAACCATAACTCAGAAACTATACATTTTTAGTAAATACACATTATACGATTTTTTGTAGAGAATCAAATTTCCTATCGAAATGGCACTTTATAAAGTCAACAATATTTTTTTAAACAAAGTGAATAAAAAAAACTATTCAAAAAGAAATCGGTATTTACACATAACTTCCCTCTTTATTTGTGCATGGCGGTCACTCTAAAAAATTGATAATTACGAAATGATGTTGAAAATAATAGTCGGAATATAGTTATCACCATTATTACAAAGAAAACCTGATAAGTTTTGGTCAAAAAAATATACAGAGTGCTCATCCAACAGCAAAAGTTCAATACTAAATAACAGGTGCCAAATATGGAAGTCTTGCGCAAATACCTTTATAAATGTCCACCATGACTGAATTATTTCTTGGGATGACCACCGTGTACATTTTTCAATAAAAGTATAAAAGGTGCAAATGCCAAACATCATTGCCATCTGTCACATTTTCAATTCCACATTCACGTAGTGGAGTGGAAGTATAGTGGTGGTTAAAAATTTTCTTTTTTTTTTTTTTGAAATTTTTCAAAAATGTTGGTAAAAAAAATCCAAAAACACTTTTTTTTTAAAAAATAGGTTTGGAATGCCATGATACGCAAAAATTTTAAATTTGAACATAGAAAAAAAAATTTTCATCTATTTTAGTGGTAAAAAATTTTTCAAAAATGTTGCTGAAAAATATTTTCTATTTTTTTTTTTCTGAAATAGGTTTAGCGTGACATGAAACATGGAAATTTTAAATTTGAGCAAAAATAAATTTGTTTCGTTATTTACTCCCTTTAGACGGTCCACCCTGTATATTTTCCAATGAAAGTTTAACCATTTCTTCGCTGGCCGTAGCGTCAACTACCTACCAAATTTGACTGCTCTCCGTCAAGTAGTTTTTTTAGTTAATGCAGCGACAGACAGACAGACTGATGGAATTGAAAAACTTATATTTTCGTAATTTACGTGATCTGAAACGTCAAAATCCGAAAAAATCTCGGAGGGTGATTTTTTCTCGAATACAGTATAGTATGCGAGGGAAGTAAAAAACGACAAATTAATTTTTCTTTTTTTTATTTTTGTGTATAACTTTTTATCTGAGTGAATTTAGGTATAGGCGTTGGTTCACAAAAAAGAAATCTGATGTAATTCCCGTCAAGATGGTGACCGATAAAAGTATTTTTGATAAAAATTGGCAGAGATACAGTCGTTCAAAGTTACCTATTCTTTTGCGATTTTACCACGTTTTACCTTGATATCATGTTATTTTTAATTTTCACACGCAAAAATTACTTTTATTCAATACAAAAATTATTTCCGGTTTATCAGTGATATAATGATAAAGGTATTTGTTTAAAATTTTGATGTTCATATGATCTTAGACATAAAAAAAATTTAATGCTTTACTTATTTATAACTTCTTTAAAGACACGTTTTTGAAAATTACATATTATTATGTATTATACAGTGTGTCCCAGGATAGATGTAACAAGAGGTGTAATGGACCAAAAATTTCGTAATTTTGGAATTATATTCGGGGATTAAGTCCTGCTTGTTGTAAAACTAAAGTATACCAAAAGTGACTTGATTCGGTGTTCTACAGGGTGTTTTATAAGCAAAGTTGTAAAAATCACTACTAATAAAGTACCTTTATTTTTCAAAATATGAAAAAATTCCAATAAGAAGTTGTTTAGAATCCAATTTTATACCTCTGTACCAAATTTCAGGAATATAAAATTATTTTTTTGAAACTTTATTTATTATTTTTTGTGAATTATGTAATATTTAAGGTTATGTATGTAGAAGATAAAAAATTTTATTTGCCAATAGCCTACTCTTTGAGATGATCAATATTTGCTCCTACATAACTTTAAATATGAATCCAACTCTTAATTCGCAAACAATGGGAAGTATAGCAATGTTGGTAAGTTTAAAAAAAAAATTATATTGGTTCCTGAAACTTGGTACAGAAGTATAAAATTGCATTCTAAATAACTTTTCCTAGGGGAATTTTTTCATATTTTGAAAAATAAAAGTACTTTATTAGTGATAATTTTTACAACTTTGCTTATAAAACACCTTGTAGAACACCAAATCAAGTCATTTTTGGTATACTTTAGTTTTATAACAAGCAGGACTCAATTCCCAAATACCATTCCAAAATTCCAAAATTGTTTGTCCATTACACCTCTTGTTACATCTATCCTGGGACACACTGTATATTAATTAACATTATGTAATTAACCAGTTCTTAAAGTAAAAGTATTTGTACAAAGTTTTGCTATTTAGATGATCTTTAACATGAAATTTTTTAAATTAAATTCGCATCTGAACACATCGTAATTTCTCTGTATGGCTTTTGATTTTATTAAAATCAAAGGTATGGCATTAAGACCAACAGGTTAAGTAGCTGTCACATACAAGTTTTTCAAAGATTATCGAAGAGCACAAAAATTTCTCTAGCACATTTGCCACCAAATTCTGATGCCACTAAACAGCACGGTTTAAGGGCGTACCACCAAATTCAACAGTGGAAAGGAAATATTTTATATCCCTTTGAGTGGGGTTGGAGAAAATCTAAAAATGGATGAATGCCAATTAGCCCAACCAAATCGCACCGCATATTTTACTGGAGCAAATAGCTTGCGGGAGCATAAAAGGTTGTCACGGAAATTGCGGGTGCAGAAATTTAGCAATTAGCTGCTCGATGTTCTGTATGGGCTTAAATTGTGAAAACGCTAATGTTCCAGAAGTTACGGAAGAAGACGTCGAAAACGATGTTAATGAAGATGTTGATATTCAATTCAAAAACATTATTTATTTATTTATTTATTTATTTATTTATTTATTTATTTATTTATTTATTTATTTATTTATTTATTTATTTATTTATTTATTTATTTATTTATTTATTTATTTATTTATTTATTTAACAATACACTGCCCAACAGAGCATTCCAATTACAGGGCAGGAGATAATAAGTACATATAAAATATATTAAAAAATATTAAAAGAATATAAGTAAATAGAAATATGGTAACGTGTTTTAATTTATACAGTTAATCTCTTTATCTCAGGTACATTGCAGTGGAATATATCAAACTGGCCTTGAAGACTATTATGGTTCTCACACATTTTGTACAATGGTGAAAATTTCTGTACGTTAGTTCTGGGGGTCGGCAGATAAAATAAAGCGTTTTGTCTGGAACCTGGTCTAGGTGTTCGAAAATTTAGTAAACTTAAGATAGCACTACAATCTGTTATATTATGTATTACTTTAAAAAGAAATATTTGTTGTGAAATAGTTCGGCGAGTCTCCAAAGTCGAAAGCGAAAATCTGTTTAAAAGTGTAGTCTGGGGAAAACCAATAGCAGGATAGACACCGCCCTCCTTGTAACTTAAAATCTTTAAGAAACGTCTCTGAATTCTCTATTTTGTATATGTAGGTTGTAATGAGGAGACCAAATAATTGACGAGTATTCTAATTTTGATCGAACAAAAGACTGATAAAGTAGTTTCAGCGTATTACTGTCATTAAAATCATGAGAACATCGTGTTATAAATCCCAGTGTTCTAAAACTTTCATTGGTTATGGTGTTTATATGACAATTAAAGTTAAGTTTACTATCAAATGTTACACCGAGATCGCGGAAGGTTGATGGACGTGTAAGCACTGAATCTTCTAAGCAATAATTGAATTCGACCAGCTGATGTTTATTGGTAAAAGTTAGAACATTGCACTTCTTTGCATTCAATTGTAGTTTGTTCAAATTACACCATTCATTTACTTTATCGAGGGCCGCTTGTAGAGCAACACAATCAGTAACATCATTTACTTTATTGTACAACTTAATATCGTCTGCGTATAAGAGACAATTGACACCCAGTTCTACTGTTATGTCATTATTGAAAATATTGAAAAATAAAGGATCTAACACTGAACCCTGGGGTACGCCTGAAGTGGATACAAATTCTGGGATACCTAAAGGTAATAGTGCAACATTAAAGTTTCTTTTATATCTAAGATCATATGAATATCAAAATTTTAAATAAATGCCTTTTTCATTATCATTAATAAACCGAAAATAATTTTTGTATGAAATAAAAATAATTATTACGCATAAAAATTGAAAATAACATGGTATAAATGTAAAAAGTGATAAAATCGTAAAAAGTAGATAACTTTGAACGACTGTATCTCAGCAATTTTTATCAAAAATGCTTTTGCCAGTCACCATTTTGACGGGAATTACATCAGATTTCTTTAAATAGTTTTTACTTCCCTCGCATACCGAAGGGAAGTATTGTATTCGAGAAAAAAATCACCCTCCGAGATTTTTTCGGATTCTGACGTTTCAGATCACGTAGATTACGAAAATATAGGTTTTTAAATTCCATCAGTCTGTCTGTCTCTCTGTCTGTCTGTTGGTGCATTTACTAAAAAAACTACTTGACGGAGAGCAGTCAAATTTGGTAGGTAGTTTACCTTACTGTCAGCAAAGAAATGGTAAAATTTCCACTGGAAAATATACAGGGTGGACGGACCGTCTAAATGGAATAAATAATGAAAAAAATTTTTGCTTGCTCAAATTTAGAATTTCTAAATTTCATGACACGCTAAACCTATTTAAGAAAAATTAATTTTGAAACATTTGTTCACCAACATTATTGAAAAATTTTTTACCACTAAAATAGACGAAAAGTTTTTTCTTTGTTCGAATTTAAAATTTCCACGTTTCGTGGCATTCTAAACCTATTTCAAAAAAAAAAAAATTTTTAATTTTTTTTTTACCATTTTTAAAAAAAATTTTACCACTAAAATTTATGGACTTCTTTCTTTCAAATTTAAAATTTCCACGTATCCATGGCATTCAAAAAAATTTAATTTTTATTTTTAAATTTTTTAAAAAATTTTTCAAAAATTTTTTGATTTATCACTACTTACTAAAGAATAGATGAAAAAATTTTTTTGCTCAAATTTAAAATTTCCACGTTTCATTACATTCCAAACCTATTTGAAAAAAAAAAATTGCAACACCTTTTCACCACTTTGGAAATAAAAATTAAGACTAGAATAGACATACAAAAAAATTGTTTTTGCTCAAATTTAAAATTTTCATGTTTCATGACATTCTAAACCTATTTCAGAAAAAGAAATTTTGAAAATTTTTTTTCGCCAACATTTCTGAAAATATTTTTACCACTAAAATAGATGGAAAAATATTTTTTCTTTGCTCGAATTTAAAATTTCCACGTTTCATCGCATTCTAGACCTATTTCAAAAAAAAAAAAATTGCTACTATAGAATAGAAGGAAACTTTCCTTTGTACTCAAATTTAAAATTTCCACGTTTCATGACATTCTAAACCTATTTCAGAAGAACAAAATTTTGTAAACATTTTTACTGACATTTTTGAAAAATTTCAAAAAAGCGAAATTTTTTAACCACCACTATACTTCCACTCCACTACGTGAATGTGGAATTCAAAATGTAACAGATGGCAATAATATTTGGCATATGCACCTATTATACTTTTATTGAAAAATATACAGGGTGGTCACCGCAAGAAATAATTCAACCATGGTGAACATTTGTAAAGGTATTTGCGAAGCCTTCCATATTTGGCACCTGTTATTTAGTATTGAATTTTTGCTCTTGGATGAGCACTCTGTATATTCTTTTGACCAAAACTTATTAGGTTCTCTTTGTAATAATAGTGATAACTATATTCCGATTATTATTTTCAATGACATTTCGTAATTATTAATTTCTTAGTGTGACCGCCATGCACAGATAAAGAGGGAAGTTCTGTGTAAATACGTTTACCGATTTGTTTTATTTATTTTGTTTAAAATATGTTTTTGACTTTATTAAGTGCCATTTCGATAGGAAGTTGAATTCTCTACAAAAAATCATGTTATGTGTATATACTAAAAATGTATAGTTTTTGAGTTATAGTTAAAAAACTAGAAAGTAGCCAAATTTATTCTGTTCCCAAATATCAAAAATTTAATAGTACTTTGTAGAATTATCATTTTTCGGGTACAATTTAACGAATTAGCTCCTTATTTACTAATTTCTGTAAAAAGAGAATTTTTCTACAATTATTTATTATAATTATTATTAAGGATTTTTCTCTGGTTATCATTTGACTTATTAGATTAAATCAAATAGGTATAGAAATTGCACTCTGCTTAATTATACCACAAATGTTTACACTGTAAACAACAATTTTATTCCTAATTGTTTTTTCGATGATTTGTATGTATGTAAAATATTAGAACGGAAGTACTTTTTATACAGGAGCTTTTGCAATGGAATAATTTCGTTCGGTTGGTAATAAACCAATGCAATTTATGTTTTTAGATAGTACATGACCCAGTAATAATAACATTTATTATAGTGTATTTACCTACGGCTTAGTAGTCTTCGGATATTCACCAAAATACAATAAATCTGCCATCTGCCTTAAATTTTAATATTCATGTCTTATCCAAAAACAACTTGTTCTTTCTTGTAACCGACAGGGTTATTTGATATTATTCATCGTTGTTATGAGGTCAGCTCAAACCCTCATATTTGGAAAAAACAAAAACATTCATGACTCATTTGAAACAACAGGTAGCATGTTGACGGTCTAGCTAGATAATAGTACATTATACAGCAAGGGAGAGAAACCTCTTATTTTTCCTGAGGTGTAATTTGAGGCCCGAGGGCAACAAATACATCGAGGGAAACTGGCGGTCTCTCATGAGGTGTATATACTATTTTTTTCACGATCGGGAGTAGAAACATTTATTTCATAAATAAAGAATTATAATAAATCGGAGCGAAATTACAATATTTAGAAGCCTTTGGGATGTTTCCATTCAACCTATCATGGCAATATATATTTGTTTACAAATACATTTGTCAAGTGCAAAAGTTGAGTTTTGGCATTTTTGGTATGGAAATTCAAGAAGAACCACAAGATATCGTTGAAGCTGCCGGTGCGGCAGTTTTAAACTTATTACCCACAAAATCAAGAAATTTGTATGATAAAGCGTACAATCAGTTCAGAGAATGGTGCAAGAAAAAGAAGGTACAAACGTACACGGAAAATGTTATGCTTGCCTATTTTCATGAAAAATCAAAGGAATATAAATCTTCCACGGTATGGGCCCAATATACTATGTTAAAATCGTGTATGATTGTGTACGATAACATAGATATAAGTAAATATGTAAAGCTGATGGCATTTTTTAAAAGAAATTCCGATGGTTATAAAGCAAAAAAATCAAAAATTTTGACAAGGGACCAAATTGACTCTTTTTTATCGCAAGCAATTCACGATGAATATTTAATGATAAAGGTAAGATTATATTAAAGTGTTTATTAAGGTATGATTATGCATTAATGTTTTGTTACTTTTTTAGATTGCGTTGATCTTCGGAATTTCAGGCGCATGCCGTGGAGATGAATTAACTAACCTAAAAGTTGGTGATATTGAAGATGTAGTATCATCTTTAATAATAACAATACCTAATACCAAAACTAAAATATCCCGAACCTTTGTAATAACCACAAATGAAGGAAACATAAATTTACTCGATCTATATCGTAAATATGCCGCACTGCGTCCCTCTCACACTAGTCATGGTCGATTTTTTTTATTTTGTAAATCAGGAAAATGTACTACACAGCCAGTAGGCAAAAACACTTTTGGAAAAATCCCAAATATAATAGCCACCTACCTAGGATTATCAGATCCAACCTTATATACTGGCCATTGTCTACGTAGATCTTCAGCAACTCTATTAGCGGATGCAGGCGCAGACATCACGACTATAAAACGCCACGGAGGTTGGAAGTCGACGACAGTTGCTGAGGTGTACATTGAAATTCGTTGCAAAACAAAACAAATATAGCAAATCAAGTACTACAAGCTGCAACTACGGTTCAATAAACTATAAATCTGAGTAAAGAAAGTGTTTCATTTAGTGAAGTTCCTTCGAATATTAATTTCAATAGTTGTGAGAATGTAACATTTACTATCAATGTTAATAAATAAGAATTACATTTTGTTTAACTATTGGCATGAAATAAAAACTCCCCTAGGGAAATTGTCGTCTTATTTAAATAAATTATAATATATTACCTTTATCAACAATCAGCATTGTGATAAAACATTATCAATGGTATATTGTAATATAAGTACCAGCAACAGCAATACTTTATGAGTGTCCAATGGTTTTCTTTTTCATCATCATTTTGTAATTTAATCACCGAATAAAAATTATTTTTTAATTTTTAGTGCAATTCGGTTTAAATTTTTTTTCAATTGTTTACTTTTTAGTTTCCCGTCTGCCTCATTTTTTTTTAATTCAGACGCCATCATTTCGAGTACTGTTGTCAAACCCTTTCATTTGATACCCATATCAAGGGGGTTGTAAAGAAATAGGTAATCCGCCCTTTTTGTCTCGGCCGCCATATTGGATTTAGAATAACGTCACATAGCTTATTGTATTCTACTTGTTATACCCGTTCATTTGACACTCATGCCGAGAAGGTTGTAAAGAAATAGGTGATTCGTCATTCTATGCCGGTCGCCATATTGGATTTAGAATTACGTCACACAGCTTATTGTATTTTACTTTATGCACCCTTTCATTTCATACCCATGTCAAGCGGGTTGTCAAGAAATAGGTTATCCACCATTCTGTGGTGGCCGCCATATTGGATCTACTATAGTATTGAATATACTATGTTATATTATCTTCAGAACCAAAGTTGTGTGCAAAATTTCAGCATGATTGGATAACGGGAAGTTGTCAAAAATTGGATCACCAGATTTGAACGTACATACATACACAAAACATTTCGAGCTAAAGAAAACCACTGAATAAATAAATATTTCTTTTTAATCAATGGTTTTCTTTTAAAACTGAATTGCACTAAAAGTCGAAATTTAACGCTCATAAAATATTGCTGTTGCTGTTATATTACAACATACTATTCATAACGTCTTATTACAATGCTGATGCGTCCAGTGGTTGTTTTTTTCATCATTTTGTAATTTAATCACCGAATAAAAATTATTTTCTACTCTTTAGTGCAATTCAGTTTTAAAAGAAAACCAATATTTTAAATAACATATATATTTATTTATTTTTTACTTTTTAATATCCCGTCTGTCTCATTTTTTATTCAAACGTCATTATTTCGTTTACTCTTGTCAAACTCTTTCATTTGATACCCATATCAAGGAGGTTGTAAAGAAATAGGTAATCCACCATTTTTGTGTCGGCCGCCATATTGGATTTAGAATGAAGTTACATAGTTTATTATATTCTACTTGTCATACACTTTCATTTGATACCCATGCCGAGGGGGTTGTAAAAATATAGACGATCCGCCATTTTGTGCCGGCCGCCATATTGGATTTAGAATGACACACAGCTTATTGTATTCTACTTCATATACCCTTTCATTTGATACCCAAGTCGAGAACGTTATAAAATAATAGGTGATCCGCCATTTTGTGTCGACTACCATATTTGATTTAGAGTGGCGTCACACAACTTATTTTATTCTACTTTATATAACCTTTCATTTGATACTCATGTCGAGGGGGTTGTAAAAAGCAGGTGATCCGCCATTTTGTTCCGGCCGCCATATTGGATCTACCATAATATTGAATATACTATACTGTATTGTCTTCAGAGCCAAAGTTGCATTCAAGATTTCAGCATGATTGAACGTCGGGAAGTGGTCAAAAGTTCGATCACCAGACTTGAACGTACATACATACATATATACATACATTGAACAACTATTGAAAAATATCTGTGCGTATGTGTGTATACCTCTGTGTGATTGTTACTTAGCTTAGAGCCAATACCAATTGACTAATATCGTTTAAAATCGATATCTAGAGTCAACTTACAAATATCTCAAGATGTGTTTTATATTTTCCACCTACTCTTAAAATTAAGGGTACCTAGTTTACTGGTGCGACAAAATGGAAAATATCGATTTACTCAAAGACGGCTCTAAGTGTTTTGCTCATATTTGTACGTTAATAGTAAATTATAAACCTAACAATATGTCATCAGTCATTTTTTCTGAAAAAATCGCGTTAATGTAACTTACTGATGAACAAGAATTTTTCAACAACTTCCGGCGTCGCCATACCGTTCATATTTTTAACACTTGTAGAAAATCTACTGCAACATAGTATAAGGAAATAGGTCATTATTTTACTAATTGCAGAATGAGGAAAGAATTTCGCATGATAAGATAACGGACCTCTACTCATTCATTAGAGTGACTTATGTAATAGATTTTCGTATGGGTTTTATTCTAATAATTTTATCATATTTTTTTCAAACTTACTTTTAAATAAAAGAATGAATTTAGCTAAACTCTCCACGTACATTGTACATTGAGGTATACTGAAATTGTCTGTCTGTATTAAGAGTTCTTAATAAAATTTTAATATAGACACTAATAAACACTAGTTTTAACTAAGATTAAAAAAAACAACCTAAGAGACGCCAAGAATATAGATTGCTAATACTAAATTTAGAAGAATGTAGACAATTATAGATTGTAGATGGTTCAAGGGGTTGCTTAGCTCTTTAGCCTTAGTTTACCTCGACCTATGTGAATTACTCTACAAGGATTCTCAAACTTTCAACAATGTTTATGGTTTTCTTGGAAAATAATTTCCGCGTGTTTTCTTTTCTAGGTATTTAATTCTAGTGTAGGTTATTTCCTATTTACATTTTTCAAGGGGCAATCCATTCATAGGACCTACTCAGATTTTTGAAGTTCCAGAAATCTTGTCACATTATACCGAATAAACTATGAATTTTTATTCTTGTCTCTGGTCGAATATTCCAGTAGTAGAATTGTTTCTAGACCGAGCTCCCATGTCAAAATAAGTACCTCATCGAACACCTCAAATTTAAAAGGTGAAAAGAGTTGCAAAAGATATAAATATCATGTTATGCCCGCCATACCTTTAAAAATGGGTTAATTGTAATTTTTTATGAATTTTTTGAATTTAGCTAAAAATTTTGCATTTCAAAGCACTTGCTTGAAATGTTCTCAATTTGTGATAAATAATGAATCATTTTAAAAAAAATTGGTATATCTGACAGTTTTTGTTAACTAATGTGACAATCTTATTTTTTTATAGAGCATTTTTTATGAAAGTACACTTCATAACACCTCCTTGATTTTGGTTTTATAATGAAGTTGGTCTGGTGAACTGGTCTGTCTGACAATTTTTGTTAATTAATGTGACAGACTTAATTTTGAATGTGCAGCATAAATCCATCAGGATTAATCACTGGCATCTCATAACGCCTCCTTAAAAAAAACAACTGAAGTGTAGGATCTCCTCTATGCATAAAAATTTGCCTGTCATTGAAAAAATGTGTTTCACCATGTCACACTTAATTTTGAAGCGCCGTGACGTTTTTTTTTTAAATAAGCTTTTACAATGGACGGGTCAAAACGCCACCTTCATTTTTTTTCTCTAATTAAGTTTGAGGTCTCTTTTATGCATAAGAATTGGTCTGTCAGCGAAACGATGTGTTTAACTAGGACGGACTCAATTTTTAAAGTGCCGACATTCCTTAATTAAAAAATATGGTATGACCGTTGCTAATTAAAAAAAAAAATTTCAATTCTAAATTAATATTGTAGATTCCTTTTATATCTCAAATACATTTTTATCGAAAACATGTGTTTTACTATGTCAGGCTTAATTTTTAAGCGTCGCGATAACGTTTTTTTTTTAAGTAAAATTTTCCAGACAGACAAGTTGTAATAGGTAGGAGAGGTCTTACACTTAATTTTAAAACAAAAATCGAGGAGGTGTTATGAAGTGTACTTTCATCAAAAAGAATTATTTATAAAAAGTTAACTCTGCCAAATTAATTAACAACATTTGTCAGACAGACCAGTTGTAATTGATAGAAGAGATCTTAAACTTCATTTTAAAATAAAAATCAAAGAGGTGTTATGAAGCGTACCTTCAGAAAAAATATATATAAAAAATTGAGTCTGTGAAATTAATTAACAAAAATTGTCAGACAGACCATTTGTAATGGATAGGAGAGATCTTAAACTTAAATTTAAAACGAAAATCAAGGAGGTGGTATGAAGCATACTTTCATAAAAAAATGCTCTATACAAAATTAAGTCTGTCACATTAGTTAACAAGAATTGTCAGACAGACCAATTTTACTTCCACATCCACGTAGTGGAGTGGTAGTAGTAATCGTAAAAAAAAAAAATATATATATTTTTTTTTAAATGATTTACCACAAATTAAGAATATCTCAAGCAGATGTTTTGAAACGTAAAATCTTCTTTTTTTTAAACTAAATTCAAAAATTTATAAAAAATCACAATTAACAATTTTTTAATGGTCTGGTGGGCGTAACATGATATTTACATGTTTTGCAATCATTTTCACCTTTTAAATTTGAGGTGTTCCATGGGAACTCGGTCTATTCGTTGATTTTATTACGATACTAACTCGACTTGGATCTTCAATTTTCTGTAAAACTACCTGGTGCTGACTGCGGTTCAGATCACTAGTTGCTCATATCCACCTTCTTGTTACACATGAAAGCATATCGAGGAAACACGGAAACATTCGTTCATCGTAGTTAATCTAACTTTAAAAAAATTACAAAATTTTAAAAAGATTTTATTGAAAAAAATTTACAAGAAAGTAATAAATAATTGTTTATAAAACATGCATCTGGAAACCTAATGCTTTGGAAGTGGTCAAATAACTGCAAGTGTGCAATAGTGTTCTATGACCGTCCCCAAAGCCAAAAATATTTTTTTACTTTTTAGTACTTACATTTTTCTAAATAAAAGTTTTTTTTTTAATTCATAAAGATCTATTTTTTACTCTTTGAAACAGACAGACAGAACCCTTTCATTTGATACCCATGTCAAGGGAGTTGTGAAGAAAAAAAGTAATCCGCCTAGGGCGTCCGCCATATTTTATTATATTTTATTTGTCAAACTCATTTGATACCCATATCAAGGAAGTTGTGAAGAAAAAGATAATCCGCTATCATGGAGCATTCGCCATATTGGCTTTAGAATGACGTCACATAATTTATCGTATTTTACTCGTCAAACCCCTTCGTTTGATTTCCATACCGAGGAGGTTATGAAGAAAAAGGTGATCGGCCATTTTGGAATGTCGGTCATTTTGGATTTGGAACGACGTTAACATTGTCATCGAACTTATACACGTGCGCAAAATTTCAAAGTTCCTGCTTAATTAGAACTAGTCGAAAATTTAATTGCAAGATTTGACCCAAACATATTAACTAACAAACAAAGCAAGTTAAATAAGAGCTTTTAATAATAAATTCGGTGAAGTTAGTCCACTCCGTGACGAAGATCTAATGCCGTGTGGAATTCTCAAAAGAGAACAATACACGAACAATAACGAAAACACAAAACGGGATATGATGAAAAATGAGACAAACCTAATTGCCGAAATTATAACTGAAGTACATGCCGGAAAAGATTTGAAAGCTCATGTTGTCAATGCGACCTTGGAATCGAAAGAATACAACAGATAGATGTGAATAATTAAGGCTCTTTGCCGAAGAAATAGTAATTCTTATCACTAAGACAGTATCCTAACAAAAAAATGTACGGTTGTATACTTTTATGCGTATTCGGATTGTTATTAATGAAAAGCTCAAAATGTAATCCCAATAACGTGCAAGTAACAAGGACAAGTCATGCACAGAAGTAGAAATATAATTCAGCAACCAATTAAAATAATTGTATGGCGACAGGCGAAGAAAAAATCCAACAAAAGACCTTGGAGCGCTGATTTTGTCAACGAAGTTATATAGGATAAGAAAAGCTTTCTTGTTTTAGATAAACTATACTTTATAACAACTTTAAGTATTAAGTATTACTAAAAGTTCTAGTTATCTTACAGAATCGATCGTATTCGAATCAATTACTAAAAAGAGGATATTAAATAAATCTAAGAACTCCAATGTTAGATGGAGCATTGCGAGAACTTTCCTAATGGGGTTAGACATCCAGAGTAATGTGAAATAGAAAAATGTATTTGGAACTCACTCTGGAAAGAAACACCGTAGCTACCTGAACTTACCTCAGACTGTCTGGTAAAAGCTCGAAATTCATATATTGGTATAGCTATTTGCTTGTGAGACCTATGGTGACCGATACATCATGAGTATAGTTTCCAAAAACTAAGGAAAAACCAACACAAAGAATGTTGCATAAATAGATCTTGTCTTTTTTGGAGCTACAGGAGCAATACGTTTCTGTCATGTGGCAACTATGGAGACAATGTGAAACCTGGCTTTTCTTTGTTTGTATGTAAGAAGAAAGTAATTGGTGTTCTAACGCTGCAACAGGTATAAAAATGTAAATCAAGTGACCTGGTTGGTCATGTAAGGATTTTGAAGGTAATTCAAAGTCCATATCCACAATCAAATTTACTATCTCAGCACCGACCACGTAGGATCTTTGTCGACTACATCACAATCACTTTTCCTTTCCGGATCTAAGTGATTGTCATGTCGTCGCTCCGGAAGAAAAGTGACCCAACTCAAAATATGTATGTTTTGGTTTTCTTGCACAAAAAGTTCACAAATACGATAGAGATGTCCCTAGGAAAAGGTCATAAATAAAATGCCTCAATTTCGCCACTTACGTGTGTCGTTGTTCCCCCATCAGGATTATAGTGTTGCCAATCTTGAACAACCTAACCATTATACTTTTCGCCGATTCACTGCACTTTTTATATAATTGTTGCACATTCTATAGGATACCCTTCGCACATTTTTTGTAAACAATATTGGTTTTAGATATTTCTTGTTTAATTACAAAACATGCAATTTCTTTTTTTTAATTCAAATGATTAATAACTTTTTTATTTATTGATCGATATTGTTCAAGAGCAATAGGGTTCTTCCTCTAGCTAACACTAATTTACTGCCCAAATTTCAATACAATCAGACCTTTCGTTCTTAAGTGCTTACAAGAAACGTGACGGGCGGACAGACAGACAGACAGACATGCAGACCGACAGATAGACGGACAGAGTGACTTGAAAATTTTTTCTCTACGAGCAATATTACTGGTTTTAGAAATGTGCCGATCGAATGCAATGTACTCTTCGTTTTGTATTTGTGAAAAGTTTAATAACGTCATAAGTTTAGTCGAGTCGCATGTCTGAACTGGATGCACTACATTAACTCAATAGATTTGATTTAATAGCAGTGATATAAAAAAAACCTAATACTTAGTTATATCTCTCTCTTACAGCTTATTCAGCAAAACTTTTAAAATGATAACTATTTTAAATTCTCTTTTTTGCAAAACTGTGTTTTTTGAGTTTTGTCACTTTTCTTCCAGAGCGACGATACGGTCGGTTCACAATTATAATTTTCCTTCTGTTTTAATTTTTACTAAAACCGTACTCAGATATTATGACCAAGGGCTGTTCAACAAGTGTATGAGTTCGTTCTCACTTACTACAACTATGTATCATTTGATAATCCCAAGTTAGAATTCTTAGTTCCTCCTATATTTATCCGACCTTGCCAGTCCTTCAGCACATGTGATATTACGTGCTCATTAAGGATCAAAGAATTAGTGATAAAATGTATTTTTTAATAGGAGACTGTCAATTATGTTGACCAAAGATTCTCGTAATTCCTCGACATGTTTTCATATTCAACAAAGAAGTGGACATGAGCAACTAGTGATCTGAACTTCCTGAAGGAAGCACCGGGTAAAGATTTACAGACAAAAAAATCAACGAATCAATTCCACTGGAGGAATATTCATGGCCAAAGACAAGAAACAAACTCATAATATTTCTAGAACATCAACAATCTGATGGCTGGACAGCAGGTCCTATTGAACGGAACATTGCCCCTTGAAATATCACCTTAAGAATGTACTTTGTGAATGTAAAATAATAATCCACTCTAGAATAAGGTCCCTAGGAGTGAAAATATGGGGAAATAATTTTCCAAGAAAGTAACAAGCTTTGCTAAAAGTATGGGAATCCCTGTAGAATAATTCACAAAGGATTTTTAGCTAAAGTAAGGCTAAAGAGTCAAGCAATCCCTTGAACTGTCTACAATCTATATTCTAGATTTAGTATTAGCAAAATATATACTTTACTTCTCTCAGGTTAATTTTTTTAACTAAATTAAATTTAGTGTTTATCAGACTCTATTGCAATATTTTGTTAAGAAAATGAAGCAGGAAATAGGCCTAAACCCCAATATGAGACTCCGCCCCATCCGATTTTTATGTGAGATGGTGCAAAATGTTCCTAAAGATGTATAAAACAAAGTCAGGGTCATGGGAACTGGTGCTTTTTCGATTTCCGGTCATATAGTGGGACAGAAATGCGCTATTTGCGATCATCAAAGATTTGAAGTTGAAAAAAATCCATTGTATTTGATATTTTGGACAATTCTAAGAATTTTCTGACTTTTGGCATTTTTTACCTAACCTCACTCTTCTCGAGATATAAGCCTTTAGAAAAAATAGAACGTGAATTTGAGCTTCTTGTTTTTTCAAAAAAACTAATATTTACGATTATTTCTGGTCTTTGATTGTCAATTAGAACTTTGGTCAAAGATCAATAATAATCGTAAATACTAGTTTTTTTACAAAAAAGCTTAAATACACATTTTGTTTTTTTAACGCTTATATCTCGAGAAGGCTGAAGTTAGGTAAAAAATGTCGAGTCGAAAAACGCTTATAACTGTCCAAATTGTAAAGTTCACATGTTTCAGTTCATAATAAACGCCCACAAATAATCGAAAATACTAGTTTTTTGAAAAGAAATAGCTTAAATATACTTTTTTATTTTTAAATGCCTATATCTCGAGAAGGGTGAATTTAGCTAAAAATGTCAAGAGAAAAATGCTTAGAATTGCTCAAAATATAAAGTCCATATGTTTTAATTCATAATAAACGATCAAAAATACTAGTTTTTAGAAAATATAGAAATTAATGCACTTTTAATTTTCTTTTGAACACTTATATCTCGAGAAGAGTGAGGCTAGGTAAAAGATGACAAGAGTAAAACAGTGCTTATAATTTTCCAAGATATAAAGTTCACATATTTTAATCCATAATAAACGCCAAGAAATAATCGTAAATTCTAGTTTTTTCAAAAAAAAAAAATAGCTTAAGTATACGTTTTCTTAATTTTAAATGCCTATATCTCGCGAAGGGTGAGATTAACTAAAAAATGGTAAGAGTCAAAAAATGCTTAGAATTGTCCATAATATAAACTCCACATGTTGTGATCAATAATAAATGCCCAGAAATAATTGTAAATACTAGTTTTTCGGAAAAAGAAAACCTAAATACATGTTTATTTTTATACGATTATATCTCGAGAAGAGTGAGGTTAGGTAAAAAATGTCGAGTCAAAAAATGCTTAGAATTATTCAAAACATAAAATGCAGTGGTTCTCTTTCTGCTTTAAAAAAATTGTTGGTGACCGGCAATAGCGAACTTCTGTACCAATTTACGACCGGAAATCGAAATAGCACCAGTTTCCATGATCCTGACTTTGTTCTACGCATCTTTAGGAACATTTTGCGCCATTCACATAACAAACAGGTGTGGCGGAGTCTCATGTTGGGGTTAAATGCTTAATTTCCTCGACTATGAAGATTTATTATAACATTGTTAATAAAGGCAAATAGACAATTACTTTTTTTATTTAGACATTAGTACAAAATATTGTAAAAGTATTAGAATAAAACACATGCAAAACATATTACATAAATCAGCCTAATGCAAGTAGTAAGAAATTGGAGATACTTATGTTACGGATATGAAATTTTTATCTGGTTTTGCAATTAGTAAGATAATTACCTATTTCCTTGTATTAGGTTGCATTAGATTTTCTACAAGAAGTATTAAGAACATGAACGGTATGGCGACTCTGGAAGTTGTTGAAACATTCTTGTTCATCAATAGGCCACATTTATGCGAATTTTTCGGAAAAAATTACGTATTTGTTAAGTTTATAATTTACTATTAACTTACAAACATGATCAAAATCGTTAGAGCCGTGTTATAAAAAAACGGATATTTTCTATTTTCTCGCACCAGTAAACTACCCTTAATTTTAAACCTAGGTGAAACATAAGAAACAAATCTTAAAATATTTGTAATGGATGATATATAATGGTTAATATTATTGCAAGCTTGCAATAATATTATCTATTGTGCTTGATAACCAAATTAATATTTGATAACATATACCAATACTTTTTTCTGAAAAGGCTTACATTTTATATAATTAACTGTTTTATCAAAAAATATTTAAATACGTTGATAAAATTGATGTCACGTTTTTGAGAATAACTGCAAAATTTTAGAATAATAAATTGTGAAAAATTTTCCTCGTACAAAAAATGCCGTGCTTTATCGGTATCTAAAATATTATTTACATAGTAGGCATATTTTTCAAGGTATAATGGATTTAAAACTGGTATAGTCAAAAATAAGTAAATAAAACAAAATTTTCTTTGCACCAAAAAGTAGAAAATAATTTTTACTCAGTGACTAAATTACAAAATGATGAAGAAAACACCATTGGGCGCTCATAAAGTAATGCTGATGCATCCAATGCTTTTCTTTTTCATCATTTTGTAATTTAATCACTGAGTAAAAATTACGTTCTAGTTTTTAGTGCAATTCAGTTTTAAAAGCAAACCATTGTTTAAAAAAAAATATATTTATGTATTTATTTTTTACTTTTTAGTTTCCTGTGTGCCTCATTTTTTATTTAAACGCCATAATTTCGTTTGCTATTGCCAAACTCTTTCATTTGATACTCATATCAAGGGGGTTGTTAAGAAATAGGTAATCCGCCATTTTGTGTCGGCTGCCAAACTGGATGCCCTCACTTCGTTTACTCTTGTGAAACTCTCTCTTTCATACCCATATCAAGGGGGTTGTAAAGAAATAGGTAATCCTCCATTTTATGTTGGGCGCCATATTGAATTTAGAATGACGTCACAGAGCTCATTGTATATTACTTTATATGCCCTTTCATTTGATATCCATGTCAAGGGGGTTGTAAATAAACAGGTGATCCGCCATTTTGTGTCGGCCGTCATATTGGATTTACAACGTCACAGAGCTTATTGTATTTTATTCTATATACCCTTTCATTTGATACCCATGTCGAGGGGGTTGTAAAGAAATAAGTGATCCTCCATTCTGTGCCGGTCGCCATATCGGATTTAGAATGACGTCACATAGTTTACTGTATTCCACTTTATATACCCTTTCATTTGATACCAATATCGAGGGGGTTGTCAAGGAAAAGGTAATTCATTTTGTAGTGGCCGCCATATTGGAAACTGCCACCCTGACGGAGAAAAGGTGTAGAAATAAAATGTTCTCCATTATTATCTACGCAGAAAATGTCATGTAGATCATTGACCCATTCCCCAATATTTTCCCACGATCGGCATTCAAAGCAGTACAAGATGTACAAAATGATTAGAATGGAACTTGCAAAGCAAAATCTCCTCTACCAGATCCATGTGTTATTATTTTGTTTTGATACATTTTGTCGATTTTTTTCACATTTTCCGCAAGCACGTATTTTGTAATTAGAGCTCTTCATACCACCCGCAAGGTAGAGCTCTGGGCGCATTTTTCTTAGTTGCTTTTCCTTCAGGCCTACTCCATTACCATATTGGGCGGTTTCAATCGTCAGTAGGGTCTTCTTCCCAGACCTCGTCTCCAGTTGGTGAATTCAGACAAGCGTAATCCAACTTTTGGACAACCACATCGTCTTCCACAACCCATTTTGCAATTGCAAGACATTAATTTAAGAATTGAAGACGGAGCTGGCGCCTCCGTTGCATATATGGGTGATAGAATTTTTTAATTTTTCCCAATCCCACTCCTTCGGATCAAGACTAACTCATCGCCATAATTAAATTTGACGGAAAACCCGATATGAATGTTGACTACAAGCTGCAGATGTTGGCAGCAGTCTTGATAAAATTACGGCATTATTTGATTGTCCAACCAAGTTATTAAGTGTAAGAAATCTTGGACGATTTAAAGGTCTCTCTTTCTTTGGAGAATTATGTACTGCTAGCATGAGACGCTCTTCAGCGGTTGCGACTTCTGCTGTTGTTGACCCTCGATTATTAAATATGGAAAAATCTGCTAAATCGTTTCTGTTATTTGGCAAAGTTGTTGAAAAATATTATGAAAAATCTGAGTCCTTGGCCTCAAGGTTCTGTGCTCGTACTAGCGTACTTTATTTATTTTCTACTATTTACCCTTATTCAAAATAAAATCTGGTTCCAGAGATCGTTATAATACATACGTGTATCATATTTCAAGTCAATAGCTCAATTTTGTTTTATTAAACTCTTTAATAATGGAGAGGGGGTACTGGGGGGAGGGGTTGAATACATTATAAAACATTTGAGGTTTTGTCTTCTAGTATATACACCTAGTTCCAAGTTACTGCACTCTTACCAGCTTGCTTCACTTATTTTCCCTTATTTTATTTACCCCCTGTATTTAACCCTCAACCAATCACCAGAATTAGCGCTAAATATAGTCTAGTTCCAGATCTCGTCATGATACATATGTGTACCAAATTTCAAGTCAATGTCTTAAACGGTTACTGAGAAAAAGTACGCACGTAGAAAAGTCAGACAGACTCAAATTAAAAATCTCGACGTTTTATGACATTCCAAGACTATTAAAAAAAAAAATTGAAATTTTTTTTACGATTGCTATACTTCCACTCCACTGTGTGGATATGGATGTAATATTTTAGACACTAACGCCATTAATTCAATTATTGATCTCACTAATCTAGCACTGCAAGGTTTTCTACCGTATATTAATATACGAATGAGACTAACAAACAAGTAGTACTATTGACCATATTTTTGTTCGCGTGGGAGAAAATGTTTTAACACAGCAAATTTTAGGAGTACCTACACCAATTTCATTTGAATCTGCATCAACTGACCATTATATAATAGTGTTATCTATAGAATATAAAAAATAAAATAATGTAAATCAGTAAATAAAATAAGCTATAATAAATTAAGTAAATTATTTAAAAAAAAAGTCTGGCTTGATTTTATGCAAATAAACGATAGTGAAACTAGTTATGAAGTTTTTATAAGAAAATTAAACGATTTCATGGATGTATGTACAACTTAAATAAAATTAACTAATAAGTTTAGCAAAACTAAACCGTGAATTACAACCGGTATAATGAATTCCATTAGGCACGAAGATAATCTAAAAAATATATTATATAGGTATACTAAAAATAAAATTTACGAAAATAAAGTCATATATCCAGTACGCACAATACGGAAATTGTTAAATAACAATCTAATAAAACACGAAACACGAATATTACAAAAGTAATATTTTAGATTCACAACACGATTACAAAAATATTTTGTAAAAAATACACGAAGTCTGAAACATACATAAAAAAATCGGTAAAGGTATTTACACAGAACTTCCCTCTTTATTTGTGCATGGCGGTCACTCTAAAAAGTTATTAATTACGAAATAACATTCAGAATAATAATCGGAATATAGTTAAGTATCATTATTATTACAAAGAAAACCTGATGAACTTTGGTCAAAAAAATATACAGAGTGCTCGTCCAACGGCAAAAATTCAATATAAAATAACATGTGCCAAATAAGGAAGGCTTGCGCAAATATCTCTACAGATATCCACCATGGTTTGGTATACGTATGCATTATATTGACATCTGATTGAGATGATTCAGTTAAGGGAGTGGGTGGGTGGTGTGTAAACTGAAGTATATGAGTAAAGCAAGCTAATAAGATTTCATAACATTAATTTTTGGCGTATATGCTAAGAACCAACGCCTCAAATTGTTTTATGACATCTGCCTCAAGTATTATTATAATTCTATGAACAATTATTTCCACATGCTAGAGTGCAATTATAGTCAAGATGTTTTCCTTTAAAGAGACTTGGATGGAAAATCTGAATGTGGAAGTAATGATTCCTTAGGTAGCGGCGGTTTTTAGTTAAAGCATCAACAGACATACAGCAGACCGATATATACTCAGACAGACAAAGTGACGGAATTGAAAACCCTTTATTTTCGCAATACTTCCCTTCGGTATATGAGGGAGGTAAAATATTATGGACATACTTATATTTAAAAACTACATGAACAAAGTGGGAACAGTTTTATTTTCTTTCGCACTTTTCGATAAATACTCTACACACTATGCTATGAAAATTCTCAGCATTATTTATGTACCTAAATAGCAAATATATCGCCCTAATTATGATCAATTCTTAGAAGACCCATTACCTGCCGGGAGAATATCAATTCGTCTTTATCTTTTATATGTAAATTAATTCACACTACCTGTTAATAGATCCTTTAAATAAAGTCTAGATTTTAAACAAAACCTAGTTGCATTTCAAACGTAAAGTGAACAGTGTCTTTTATAGTAAAACTGGTTGAAGAATACAGTGCATTGAAAAAACTTGAACAATTCGTTACAGAGTGTGAAACCAAGATGTCTACCGATATTTATGGACTTAGTTTATATGTAAGTACTCCTTATCAAATGTTTTTCGTGAATTTTATTATTAACTAGACTAAATAACCCGGCGCTGCCCATGCATAAGGGCGGGTTGTATCACCTAAGTTTAAACCAAAATCAGCTTGATCCAAGATGAGAAAATATTTTATTGTACTTTCGACAACACTTTAGTATACTCCCGAAAAAATTTCATTTTACTTTCGAAAAAATGTTCGTCTTACCTTTGAAGACTGTTACCAGTACTTTCGACAAAACTTCATCATAGTACTTTTGACAACATTTTAGTACACTTTCGTAAATATTTCATTGTTTCTTCGGAAAGAAAGTAGTATACTTTCGAAAAAATGTGAGTGTACTATCGAAAAATGAATTGAAATGAGTAAGGAGAATACCGCGTCTAACTGACGTTTTTTTGCAGATTTGGCATTCATAACTTTACACCACTATAGCTATATTTAATTTCTACTGTTTACTTCCTCAATTTTTCAATTGAATCAGTTCAAGATATAATCTAGTTCCAGATCTCTGGGTTGTTACTAACTTATTTTACTTATTTATCCCTATTTACCGCTATTTAACCCCCAAAGGAATATGTTCTAAATCGAAACAATTTCAAGATCTCGTTAGTACATACGTGTACCAAATTTCAAGTCTGTATCTTATACCGTTCTCGAGCAATCGTGCCCATAAAGAAAGATACAGACAAACCGATCGACAGATATACATTTTTCTTTGCTCAAATGTAAGATCCTGACGTTTCATGACATTCTAAACCTATTTCAACAAAAATAGATTTCTTTTACTGTTACTATACTTCCAAGTATTTTCAGCGAAAATGAATGCTGGCACACTGAGTGAACATAAAGCACATACCCAGCAGGGTGTGCAATAACAGCACCTAGCTAATCAAAATAAATAGCCAATTTATCAATACAAATTAATATTAATTGTATATGTTGTAAATTCCTATTCGTTATAAACATTTCTGTTTCAGGATCAAGATATAAGTGTCAGCGAGTGGAAGCAATGTTATATCGTGGCGTGGATGAACAATGTTAGGAATATTGAATACGATACATGGGAAAATACAGAAAATAGAAACAGTGACATTACCAGTGCAGCAGATAATAGCATGATTGTAAATCGTAAGTATTTACATAATTTATGAGTGGTAGATTTAGTTGTGAATTTCAATGATGAGTGCAGCACATTCCACAAACTGAAAATGTAGGTAGGATCAGATCCTTCCGTTTTGAAGTTCCACCCAAATAACATTAATTGATTTATAGGGGAAGTCAGAAACTCCTGAGGAGAAGGAACTGAGGAAAAAGTTCTTAATTGGAATGTGCCTGATATACAATGTGTAAAGGAAAATAGCTAAGAATTTATATATCGCCAACGTATAAGAGCAAAACCTTTATATTAATTAAGATATGAGAACGTGCTCACAGTATCTATACTACCACTATCTATATACTCAGAATAGGCGCAGGTTTATAAATTAATTGTATCGTGTGACGACTGCAAAAACAGTACTCATACAATTATTTAGCACCCCTTAGTAACATTCTCATTAAATACATAAACTATCTTAAAAAGCTCTTATAAAGCTGCACAAAGTTCAGTAGAAGCTCCCTTACAGTCTTCTATATAACAGTACTGCGCTATTGTAGCCCATTGATGTATCAGTTACGCAATAGATAAAGAGCTTTGTCGTTTTATAACAGTTGTGTCTACAGATTATATGAACTTATAGAATATGGAAAAATTGAATCGTTGTTTCCACTTATTCGCTATGTAACTAAATGCTTACATACAAATTTAAATTTTCATGAGGCTACTAGAACTAGAATTAATTTGCTAATTTACTGTCGACATGTTAGAAATGTAATAATATCTCATGAAATTACAACACACCACCGGAGTTCTGCAAAAAACTGAGTAAGATTTATGAAGAAAATTATGAAATAACACGAAATTTTTGAAAAAGATAACTGTACATTTGTACTAGTAGTGAGAGGAGTTTCATAAAAAACCATTGGTTATTTTCAGATTCAATTGAACAGCTTCTATAAAACTTTTTGTTTTATAGTAGCTGTTACAAAGCTCTTCTATTTGCACAGAGACTGTTGTGAAATTTCCTAAAGAATAGTTAGGTTTCTATTTGCAGAAATTATACATATTACAACTTTTCCTTACATAAACACTGATTTTATATAACTTTGTATTTTTGTTCGTTTTTGTTGCATAAATACATCCACAGATTTTGTTATAAAATAATTTTACTCATAATACCAATACAGCCATAAGCCCTCGTGCTTTATACAGACAGGCCATGGCTTACCTTAGGTAACTATTCAGCTCCTTACGCAGATATTGTACAACCTCAAAGCTCGAGGAGTAGTACAGTGGATTCTCTTATGTAACTATAATTCTGTATGTGATTCACTTGAAATTATGTGAGGTACAGTACACATTTTTAACAATTTCAATATTTCTATTAAATGTTTATAATATAGTATCAAATCTGGTTTTCACTCTATGACTAATGTTTCCACAATGCCTCAGTTTCTTCCTCGTTGACATCGTACTGACGTACTGACTATCTTAATGCTCTTGAAAGACGTAACTAATATGGTCGTAATCTATAAATAGACTAATCTCATTTCTCGTGTTATAACAAGAACATAAATTTTTCACCCACTTGAAAAGTTTCAAAAATATAACTATCGTAGATAAAATATTGCAATGACAACCTTTCGATTGTATAAAATTCACTAGATTCAGTTAAAACACCTTAATAAAAAGTTTGTATAAAAGCATTACCAAGTGCTGTTATCAGTATGCTTAACTGTTTTGCAGTTAATTGTAAACATGTTCATATCACTCGGCAATACAACATCAATCGAACAACCTTTAAGTTTTACAATAGCTGCAATAAACAACATTTGCGCAATAATAAATCGTTATACAATAGAAATATTCACATGATTAGTTGAAGTTGTAAGAGTTATATCGGGAACCATTAATATAATTATTTTATTTTAAATAATCTCGACTTAAAAAATAACACTGCTTGCATATTTTTCGACTTGAAACGTGCCTTCGACACAGTTAATTTGAATTTATTGCTAAATAAACTAGATAAATATGGAATAAAAAATACCGCTTTAAATTGGCTGAAATCATATTTGATGAATAGGACACAGGAAGTTGTTATAAGGAGCAACGGTGTCGTTTATAAATCTGATACTAGCATGGTCAACATGGGCGTCCCCCAGGGAAGTGTACTGGGACCATTGCTTTTTATAATTTTTATAAATGACATTGTTGATCATTTTGATGACTCATTCGTGTCTTTATTTGCGGACGATACATCTACTGCTGTCTCTGCCCCAAGTATAGCTGAACTCAGCATATATGCAAATGCTGCTGTAAATAATATGATAACATTTTGTTCCAACAATGGCTTAGCATTAAATAATTCAAAAACCGAAATATTGTTCTTCTCTGCAAAAGAGAACAACCAGAGTCTTCTCGTAAAAGTTAATAATATGAGCATTCAGCAAAATAACTCTGTCAAGTTTTTGGGATTACATCTTGATACCCATTTAACGTGGAGCATTCAAATTGATTTTTTATTAAGAAAATTAGCTACACATTGCTTCGTATTATGGCAAATGAGAAGTAAAGTTAACTTGGACATCTTAAAGTCATATTATTTTGCACATATACACTCGTCTATTAACTACGGTATTATATGCTGGGGAAATTGCTCTAGAGTTAATGAAATCTTGATAATTCAGAAAAAAATTATTCGCACTATGCTGTTTAAACCTATCACTACCTCCTGTAGAGAACTATTTAAGCAGTTAAATATACTAATCGTACCTTCACTTTATATATTTAATGCACTGGTTTTTGTGAAATCAAATCCAGAAAAATTCATACAAGCTCGAGATGGAAGTTCCCGTTATGGGCTTAGGCTGAATTTTAATATAAGTATTCCGCATCACCGCTTGTCGCTGGTTGCTAATGGTCCCACTGTTATGGGTATAAAACTTTTTAATAAGCTACCTGCTAATATTAAAAATCTTGAAAGATTAGGTGAATTTAAAGCCGCTATAAGAAATTTATTAATAAGGTCTAGTTTCTACTCTGTCACAGAATACTTTACTGCCGACTTTAGTAATTAGTTTTTAATATGTATTTTACTTCAATATTTGTATGTGTCTTTACTTTTCTATATTTTATGTGATTTTATATTCCATGTAACTACTATTGACAATATTCTATACTTGTGTAGGCGAGTCTGATGAAAATAAAGTTTATTATTATTATTATTATTATTATTATTATTAGAGGAGGATAATAGAGTCTTAATGCTATAGCTTCATAATTAAGTTCTAAGGATATTCATATAGCAATTTTAGGTCCCAAAGTTATCACAGTAACCCTAATATCCCGGTTTTTATTGTTAAAAAGAGTATTTTGGCAGTAAAAATCGTATTTTGGCAATAAAAACCGGGATTTATGCGAAATCTACGAGGTAGAAAACTTAATTTGGTTTCAGCACACAGAAATACTTATGGCATGATAGGTTTACTCTTTGGAGCCTAAATGCTTTTCTTATACCTGTGTTATTGAAACTGATAAACAGCAAACATTATTCTTTTTGTAACTCAATGTCACCACCTTTATTCATGTGAATATTATACTATGAAGTCGCATTGCAATTTAATTATGACTTATCATACCTGTCTTGTTACAGGTTATGCACCTCTCCGAGATACACCACAGTCTAAGAGTATATTACCAAAAAATCAATCTCCGTATACTTCCAGTGATAAATCAATAAAATTTATTTCACGGAGAAACTGTCGAACTAGAGCCGAGAAATTCATGGGCATCGCCTTAAAGGAGATCCATAAAGAAAAATGTTTTCAAACCCGAAGAATGAAGAAAGAGGACCACATAGATACATCGAGAAATGGTTTTACTAAATATCTCACTAGAACTGAGAGAATGCTTTCAGCAGTAAACCTGAAGAAATAGAAAAAACGATTGACAAAATCAAAGATGAAGATTCAAGGATTAGATAAAAGTTCCAAAGCAGTCCGTACTTTAAATCAACTAAATTTGGAAATATCTTATATCTTATCCTTAAAAAAAATACCATAGCAATTACCTCAAGCTGTCGAACTAGAGCCAAGAAATTCATGGGCATCGCCTTAAAGGAGATCCATAAAGAAAAACGTTTTCAAACGAGAAGAATGAAGAAAGAGAACCACATAGATACATCGAGAACTGGTTTTATTAAATATCTCACTAGAACTGAAAGATTGCTTTCAGCAGTAAACCTAAAGAAATAGAAAAAACGATTGACAAAATCAAAGACGAAGATTCAAGGATTAGATAAAAGTTCCAAAGCAGTCCGTACTTTAAATCAACTAAATTTGGAAATATCTCATATCTTATCCTTAAAAAAAAATACAATAGCAATTACCTTAAGCTGTTGAACTAGAGCCGAGAAATTCATGGGCATCGCCTTAAAGGAGATCCATAAAGAAAAACGCATTCAAACCCGAAGAACGAAGAAAGAGGACCACATGGATACATCGAGAACTGGTTTTACTAAATATCTCACTAGAACTGAGAGATTGCTTTCAGCAGTAAACCTGAAGAAACAGAAAAAACGATTGACAAAATCAAAGATGAAGATTCAGGGATTAGATAAAAGTTCCAAAGCAGTCCGTACTTTAAATCAATTAAATTTGGAAATATCTTATCCTTGAACAAAAAATACCATAGCAATTACCTTAAGCTGTCGAACTAGAGCCGAGAAATTCATGGGCATCGCCTTAAAGAAAAACGTTTTCAAACCCGAAGAATGAAGAAAGAGGACCACATAGATACATCGAGAACTGGTTTTACTAAATATCTCACTAGAACTGAGAGATTGCTTTCAGCAGTAAACCTGAAGAAATAGAAAAAACGATTGACGAAATCAAAGATTAGATGAAGATTCAAGGATTATATAAAAGTTCCAAAGCAGTCCGTACATTAAATCAACTAAATTTGGAAACATCTCATATCTTATTCTTAAAAAAAATACCATAGCAATTACCTTAAGCTGTCGAACTAGAGCCGAGAAATTCATGCGCATCGCCTTAAAGGAGATCCATAAAGAAAAACGTTTTCAAACCCGAAGAATGAAGAAAGAGGACCACATAGATACATCGAGAACTGGTTTCACTAAATATCTCACTAGAACTGAGAGATTGCTTTCAGCAGTAAACCTGAAGAAATAGAAAAAAGGATTGACAAAATCAAAGATGAATATTCAAGGATTAGATAAATGTTCCAAAGCAGTTCGTACTTTAAATCAACTAAATTTGGAAATATCTCATACCTTATTCTTAAAAAAAAAATACCATAGCAATTACCTAAAGCTGTCGAACTAGAGCCGAGAAATTCATGGGCATCGCCTTAAAGGAGATCTATAAAGAAAAACGTTTTCAAACCCGAAGAATGAAGAAAGAGGACCACATAGATACATCGAGAACTGGTTTTACTAAATACCTCACTAGAACTGAGATATTGCTTTCAGCAGTAAACCTGAACAAATAGAAAAAACGATTGACAAAATCAAAGATGAAGATTCAAGGATTAGATAAAAGTTCCAAAGCAGTCCGTACTTGAATTCAACTAAATTTGGAAATATTTCATATCTTATCCTTAAAAAAAATACCATAGCAATTACCTTAAGCTGTCGAACTAGAGCCGATAAATTCATGGGCATCGCCTTAAAGGAGATCCATAAAGAAAGACCTTTTCAAACCCGAAGAATGAAGAAAGAGGATCACGTAGATACATCGAGAACTGGTTTTACTAAATATCTCACTAGAACTGAGAGATTGCTTTCAGCAGTAAACCTGAAGAAATAGAAAAAAACGATTGACAAAATCAAAGATGAAGATTCAAGGATTAGATAAAAGTTCCAAAGCAGTCCGCACTTTAAATCAACTGAATTTGGAAATATTTCATATCTTATCCTTAAAAAAATACCATAGCAATTACCTTAAGCTGTCGAACTAGAGCCGAGAAATTCATGGGCATCGCCTTAAAGGAGATCCATAAAGAAAAACGTTTTCAAACCCGAAGAATGAAGAAAGAGGACCACATAGATACATCGAGAACTGGTTTTACTAAATATCTCACCAGAACTGAGAGATTGCTTTCAGCAGTAAACCTGAACAAATAGAAAAAACGATTGACAAAATCAAAGATGAAGATTCAAGGATTAGATAAAAGTTCCAAAGCAGTCCGCACTTTAAATCAACTAAATTTGGAAATATTTCATATCTTATCCTTAAAAAAAATACCATAGCAATTACCTTAAGCTGTCGAACTAGAGCCGAGAAATTCATGGGCATCGCCTTAAAAGAGACCCATAAAGAAAAACGTTTTCAAACCCGAAGAATGAAGAAAGAGGACCACATAGATACATCGAGAACTGGTTTTACTAAATATCTCACCAGAACTGAGAGATTGCTTTCAGCAGTAAACCGGAACAAATAGAAAAAACGATTGACAAAATCAAAGATGAAGATTCAAGGATTAGATAAAAGTTCCAAAGCAGTCCGCACTTTAAATCAACTAAATTTGGAAATATTTCATATCTTATCCAAAAAAAAAATACCATATCAATTACCGTATGCTGTCGAACTAGAGCCGAGAAATTCATGGGCATCGCCTTAAAAGAGATCCATAAAGAAAAACGTTTTCAAACCCGAAGAATGAAGAAAGAGGACTACATAGATACATCGAGAACTAGTTTTACTAAATATCTCACTAGAACTGAGAGATTGCTTTCAGCAGTAAACCTGAACAAATAGAAAAAACGATTGAGAAAATCAAAGATGAAGATTCAAGAATTAGATAATAGTTCCAAAGCAGTCCGTACTTTAAATCAACTAAATTTGGAAATATTTCATATCTTATCCTTAAAAAAAATACCATAGCAATTACCTTAAGCTGTCGAACTAGAGCCGAGAAATTCATGGGCATCGCCTTAAAAGAGACCCATAAAGAAAAACGTTTTCAAACCCGAAGAATAAAGAAAGAGGACCACGTAGATACATCGAGAACTGGTTTTACTAAATATCTCACTAGAACTGAGAGATTGCTTTCAGCAGTAAACCTGAAGAAATAGAAAAAACGATTGACAAAATCAAAGAGAAGATTCAAGGATTAGATAAAAGTTCCAAAGCAGTCCGCACTTTAAATCAACTAAATTTGGAAATATTTCATATCTTATCCTTAAAAAAAATACCATATCAATTACCGTAAGCTGTCGAACTAGAGCCGAGAAATTCATGGGCATCGCCTTAAAAGAGATCAATAAAGAAAAACGTTTTCAAACCCGAAGAATGAAGAAAGAGGACTACATAGATACATCGAGAACTAGTTTTACTAAATATCTCACTAGAACTGAGAGATTGCTTTCAGCAGTAAACCTGAACAAATAGAAAAAACGATTGAGAAAATCAAAGATGAAGATTCAAGAATTAGATAATAGTTCCAAAGCAGTCAACTGACAAAATCAAAGATGAAGATTCAAGGATTAGATAAAAGTTCCAAAGCAGTCCGTACTTTAAATCAACTAAATTTGGAAATATCTCATATCTCATCCTTGAAAAAAAAGCAATTACCTTAAGCGTGTATTAAATTATGCTCATAAAGAGACACGCTAGTGCCTACGAAAATACAGCAATTAATGGGTATTAAAAATAAATAAGAATATGTAATTATATACAAATAAATCTACTTCAGTAATTCTTTTATTCTCTTTACCTTATTTAATTTTACTTCAACATCTACTTACTGGTGTGGAATGAAGTATAGTCATCGTTAAGAAATTTTCAATTTTTTTTTTTTTTGTTGAACTAGGTTTAGAATGTTATGAAACTTCGAGATTTTAGATTTGAACGAAAGAAAATTTCTGTCAGTTGATCTGTAACTTTTTTGTGCGCATGTTTTCTCAGGAACGGTAAAAGATAGATATCGTAATAGTAAAAAAAAATCGGTTTATTTTTAAATAGGTTTAGAATGTCATTAAACGTGGCTATTTTAAATTTGAGAGACAAAAAATTTGTTTCATTATCTATTGTCTTTAGAGGGTCCATCCTGCATATATTTCAGTAAGAGTCTACCCATTTTTTCACTGACAGTAGCGTCAACTACCTATCAAACTTGACTGCTTTTTGTCAAGTAGGTTTTTAGTTACAGCGCATACAATAGACCGACAGACAGACTGACGAAATAAAGTGACCTATATTTTCATAATCTACATAGTCTGAAACATAAATATCTGAAGAAATCACGGAGGGTGATTTTTTCGCGAATACAATACTTCCCTTCGGTAAACGAGGGGCGTAAAAATACAAATAAAATAAGAAATGTGTTGAATTTCAGTGATAATTTATTAACATATGACAAATTAAAATCCGATTTATTTAACAATTTCTTTATAAATGATGGAAAAAAATATCGCTAAAGATATGAAAACCCACATTCTAATCATTGAAATACATGAACCGGACATAACAAGTTCGCTGTACATAAAACCTGTAATAGAAAATAATTTTGCACCAGGCCATATAATAAATTTGTCCATAACCAGTTCGCACATCCCTTTAGCGTGCACACAGTCGATAGTTGCGCCTGTATACAACACAGGCAAGAAAAAATAATTCAATTATCGACCAATTTCTGTTATTACTTATTTTGCAAAAATCTTTGAAGTGTTTAAAAGATTAAGCGACTGTTTAGAAAAAAATAAAATAACATATAACAAAAGCGTTTAAACAGAAAGCCAAACATAGTCGGCAGGAATGAGTTCCTAAATTAAGTAAAAACACTCCCTCCTCAGAACGATGAAAACAATTTAAAAAACCGCTACCTAAGGATTGATCCCCTAGGTAGCGGTTTCTTTATTTGTCCATATCCAGATATTTCATCCAAGTCGCTTTGAAGAAAACTATGTTTGCACTCTAGTATGTGGAAATTATTGGTCATAGAATTTTAATAATATTTGGGGCAGATGTCATAGAGAAATTTATGGCGTTGGTTTCTACCATATACGTTGAAAATGAAGTTCTTAGACTCTTATTAGCTTGCTCTACTTATTCTCCCTTATTTACAACTTCTCAGCTCCCACCTCTTCAACGGAATCATCTCAATCAGATGTCATTATAATACCTACGTAACTAATTTTCAAGTGAATATCTTAATTTTATGTTATCAACCCCTCCAATAATTGAGTGGAGGTGGTGGAGGTGGGGAATTGTAAAATATTGGAGCGAAATTTGAGGCCTTGGTTTCTAGTATATACACCAAATCCCAAGTTTCTGTGCTCTAACTGGTTTACTTCACTTATTTTTCCCTATTTACCTCTACTCACCCACCACTCCTTCAATGGAATCATCACAAAATATCATTTACTTTCAGATGTCGTTATAATACATACGTCTACCAAATTTTAAATGAACATCTCAATTTGATTTATCAATCCTTTTAATAAAGGAGTGGGGGTAGTGGGGAATGGAAGATATTATAAGAAAACCTGAGGCCTTCGCTTCTTGCATATACACCAAATCCCAAATTCCTGCGCTCTTACAAACTTGCATGACTTATTTTTCCCTATTTATCCTTATTTAATCCCCAATTCTTCAACGGAATCACCTCAAAATACAACGTAGTTCGAGATGGCTTCATAATACATACGTGTACCAAGTTTCGAGTGACTACCTCAATTTTATTTTATTAACCCCTTTAAGAATAGAGTAGGGGTGGTGGGGGGTTGAAAAATATTATAAATAAATCTGAGGCCTTGGCTTCTAGCATATACACCAAATCCCAGGTTTCTATGCTGTTACCAGCTTGCTTATTTTGCCCTATTTACCTTTATTTAACCCCCAACCCTACAATGGAATCACCTCAAAATACAATCTAGTTCCAGATGTCGTTATAATACATAAGTGTAACAAACTTCAAGTGAATACTTCAATTTGATTTTATAAGCCCCATGAATAATAGAACAGGGGCGGAGTAGGAAAATAATGTAAATAAATCTGAGGCATTAGCTTCTAACATATACACCGAATCCCAAGTTCTCGTGCTCTTACCAGCTTGCTTGACTTATTCTCTCCTATTTACCCTCGTTTATCCCCCAATAATGGAGAGGGGATGGTGGGGGATGGGATGAAAATATGATAAAAAAATTTTGGAGGTCTTGGCTTCTAGTATATACACACCTAGTCTCAAGTTACTGTACTCATACCAGCTTGCTTCACTTATTTTTCCATTATTTACCCTTATTTAACCCCCAACTCTTCACCGGATTTAGCGCAAAATATAATCTATTCCAGATCTCGTCATGATACGTAATATGTGCACCAAATTTCAAGTCAATATCTTAAACAGTTGCTGAGAAAACGTGCGCCCAAAAAAAAGTTACAGACCGACAGGCAGACAGAACATTTTTTTTCGCTCAAATTTAAAATCTCGACGTTTTATGACATTCTAAGCCCATTTCAACAAAAATAATTTTACAAATTTTTTTTTCAAACTTCCACTCCACTACGTGGATGTGGAAGTAGTTATATAAAGAATTTCCATTCAACATAATGAATGCTATAATTACGAATGGCTGGAAGATTTTTTTATTAAGGTATCACCGCCCACAGCTAATCAGAATTTAGAAGAACATTTACCTATGAATATTTCCAATGATAATACTGATATTTCCAAACCATTCACAGTAACCGAACTATACTGGACAATTAAAACAACAAATAATTATGTTCCTAGCTTTGGCGAGATGTGAGGAAGGGCTGTTCAGAGCCGAGGGACCCCTTAAACAATCTACAGTCTACAATCTTGACGAGATTATTTATCCAATGTTAACACATTTGCCGGCAAATGCGAAAAATGTCTTCTTGAAATATTTAATGATGTTTGGATTAAACACGAATTCATAGAAACGTGGAAAAAACTAGTAATTATATTGTTACAAAAAGAATAGCTCCTTCTGTACTGATGATGGGCCATATTTATTATACAAGGTTACTGTTAGTGGCATAAAATTGTTCAGGTTTTACATATACTATATTTTACTGGAATCTTAGACGAAAATTTAACTAGGGTTTACTTCCCTCGCTTGCCGAGGCGAACGAAGTATTGTATTCGAGATTTCTTTGGATTCGATTGCGAAAATTAGGGTCTTTCAACTACATCTGATTGTCTGTCTATCTAGCTGTCCGGTGTCGCTGTATCTACAAAACTATTTATATATACTTAAAGTGGTAAATTCACAGGGCGGACACTTTAAAAAATGAACACTAATATTTTGCATGTAGCTAACACAATTGCTAATAAAGAACCGTGCTTACTATTAGTGAAAATATACGAAGTGGTCACCCAAATACTGTGGCAGATATCAACTTTACTTTAAAATGATCTTACATCCACATTCACGTAGTGGATGCAAGCTGGTAAGAGTCCAGAACCTTGAAATTTGGTGTGTATACTAGAAACAAAGGTCCCCCTTCTCCAATTTCGCGCCCACTCCATTATTAAAGGGGTTAATAAAATAAAATTGAGACATTCACTTGTTACATTGGTACTCGTACGTATTATAACAACATATGGAACTAGAATGTATTATGAGATGATGTTGTAGGGTTGGAGGGTAAATTGAGGTAAATAGGAAAAAATAAATAAAGCAAGCTAGTAAGAGCCCAGAAACTTGGGATTTAGTATATACACTAGAAGCAAAGCCTCAATTTTTGGATTGGTATTTACTTTAGAAGTGACTAATCATCCGGGAGTCACGGATAAATAGTTGGGCTCCTAATCGTCCGATACCTGCCGAATCAACAGCTCTGTCGCTATTCGCACGGTAGTGGTCGGTAAAATGGTAAAACAAATTTTCTCATTTGAAATATCGACAATAACTCATTAATTGGGATTTTACCTATGTGCATGATTGATCATCGATTTGTCAGTGTGTCCCAAATGTAAAGAATAAGTGACATTCTTATGCTTCCAGAGGCCCACGCCCCAATATCAAATCATTGGCTCTGGTTACCAAATCTACTGGCAGGACCCCACTCTTTGGGGGGAGAAATGTGAAAACATATTTTTCATCAAGATATATCATGCAGGCTGGGCCCACGGTTTAATAATTGATGAAATTTATAATTTTCTACATTCACTGACTTTGACCAACTATTAAGGAATGGGAAGTGTTGTACTCGTGGAAAAATCACCCTCGGAGATTTTTATGGATCACGTTTCAGAACACGCGTAGATAATGAAAAAGAAAGCAGTTTGATTCCGTCAGTCTGTCTGCATGTAGGCGCTACAGCTACAAAACCATTTGACATACTAACGTAATATTTAGTTGATATTATATAGTGCCAACGAAGAAATTGCGAAAAATTTGTAGGCTAGACACCCTAAAAAAACATTTATTTTTAGGAAAAAAAATGTGCATGATCGGACAGAGGAAAATAATATTTGGAATGTAATGCATAAAACAAAATAAAAATGATTAAAGTTTTACAGATATTGTTGCCTAATTTTGATATAAGTATTTAACCCAATTAAGTTTGAGGTTGATATTCAGCTGCAGCTCAAAAAATAATAGGCTTTAATCGAATGCTTAATGAATTAATGAATAAAAATTGTATGTATAAACCCACGAAATTTAAAATTTATTGCGTCTCAACTATCTGCAAAAGTACCACAATTCAGCCAGTAAAAACGAAATTTTAACGTTATTAATATTATTTTCTTCTGTATCAACTTTTCGATTATATGTCTGATTACCTTGACTATGGCTATCTTTTGTTTGATTGGATGACTGAAATAATAATTCAGTAATTTGAACTACGATTAAGATGTTGACATATTCTCTTATCAAAATATCGAAAAATTATATTTTTCCGTTGATTTCTGTTTCAACAGTAAACTTAAAATATGAATCAAACTTGTGTTGAACAGATTTAATAAAGTTTATTAATATTTACTATTTCACAAAGAAACGTTAATTTATATTTTATATAAATAATAGATTTGTTGCTTGTAAGGGACAAGCAAGAAATCTATTATTTATGTAAAATATAAATTAACGTTATTTACGTCGATTTATTCCGTTGTTGGCAGGGCAGGTACTCTTGATACTCATTAATGCGGATTATCTCATATTTATGACGTCTCTCTGCAAGAAACAGACTAGAGGTATGCTGTATACCTGCATTATTAGATTAAAGTTACTGTTATCATATTGTTTGACACTATTAGGTAAATGGGGAGGAGAAGTTTTTATGAACTATTGAATAATGTCAAGAAGATATGTGCATCCTATCTAAAACTTATAACATTGGGATTAAGAAACTAACAGGCCTGGAGTCTTTACAACATTCAAGTTGTACAACTTTAGGTAAAATTGAAATATTCCCTGCATTTGGAATACAATTTTCAACTAAAAACTTACAAAGCAGTAACAGGCAGGTACATCTAGACATATACCTACTTAAGCTATCTTCATCATAACATACACTTTGAAGCAATATTTAGTGATTTAGATTATTTTAAGACTATCACTATGGAAGTGACCATTTTAAAATTAATATAAATATTTAATTTCACAATAAGCATATGTGTGATTAGCACATTTATTTATAAAAAGTTATTCTTGACGTTAATTTAAAATCTGTAAAATTATTTCCACAAAACTTCCCGCTCCATTTGACGCCCTTTAATTATTATCTTTACTATGAAATTTCGGATTGCTCTTTCGGGACGAACTTTGATACCCTGGCATTAAATTAAAGAATTCTCCATTGAAACCCTTTCCAGGTTATTGGGCTCTTATTGCGACGTTGGTCATGTCTCCTCCAACAGATCAGAGTCCAGATCTCAACAAAAGATCGCAGAGATTTCTACTCCAAGATGTTTCTTAGAATGTACGCCATTCTCAATAGTGCTATCTTCTGCACTTCTTGTGCGCTCGGTTGACCAGGCAGTTGTTGCTGACTCTGATCTTAGCAGTTCCGAGGGTTCCTGTAATTACTGGCAAGACTGCTCACTTCTATTAGGAGGTCTTTGTTCTTTCTCAACTTTTCAGCTTTCCTGAGTATCACGTTGACGTCATTTGTGATGGATACATCGATCAGCAAACGGGATTTCTCCTGTTCATTAATATATCACGTCCCACATAAGTGTGACGTTGTTGCTGTTAACAACTTTTCCATATGTATACTCATGATGTTTTTCCGGTGCCGTTATACCGCACTGCTTACACTGACCCAGTGGCCAAAGTAGTACATTCCGCCACCAAGTGACTGAGACGTACCTCTGATAGGCGGTACATCCTGCACTTGCTCTCAACAGGCTGTTTCAGGATCATCCTCTGGTGGTTCTGCGCTGCTATTATTAAACTTTCTGTCGCTCCTTTCAAGTTCCAGTCACTCAACCACTTTGTAAATGTTTCTCTGTCCACTGCTGGTCGGTCATTTTCTATGTAACGACTTTGCACAGAGTACGTCTATTTTCCTCTTCTCAATGCTGCATTTAATTTTTCCCTTGGCTTCATCATCAGTGGTTTCGGCCTCCAGGTTTTTTTTTTGATTCCACGAGCTTTTTCTGAACAAAATACAAATATTTCTCTTGGTCATATTCTCTAACTACTGGTGGAAATTTGTCCTTCGTCTGTCGAATATACGCGCCCAGTCCTACAGAATCGAGGAGTGATAAGCATATTCCAATCCCAATCCCAAGGCCACCGTCCTTTCTGTTGATGTATAACCTGTACACATCTGCTTTTGGATGATGGAATTCCACTCATTATTACGATTTTCCTCATTTTCCTGTCCATTTTTGCAACATCGCTTCGAAGTCAACCGAAGATTCCAAAACTGTTGCTAACTACCAGGGCAGCAATAGTGTTTATTACTGCAATTTTGTTCATTGCATTTAGATCGGTTCTTAGAACTTGTCTAATGTGCCGATAATATTTTCTTGCTACTTTACTTTTCATTTCATAGTTGTCGATTTTGGCGCATAACAATATTCTAGCTTATCCCTTGTTTACCTCGCTGGAGGATCATTGTAGCGCATTTGTGTAAACCAAGTTCCATTCTGCTGTCGTCAGTGGACGATTTGACGATATCTAGCTCTTGTTTTGGTTGAAATTCTTTCTTAATAAACAACTTCATACAGCAAAAGCGGTTCACTCTATGATTGCCATTGGCTTCGAAGCTACTTTGTTCAAACATTTGTTCATCTGGATTGATAATGGGACAAGCACTAGGCAATATACTAAAGCGAGAAAGTTTCCCTAGAAAATTTCTCTTTTAATGTGCATGTTCCCTGTTTTTATATGACCTTTCGTGTGGTAGAGCCACGTCCTTGTTTTCCACCTCCTCATTCTTGTTTCCAATTATTATCGAGCACACACGATAAATTTTGAGGGATTCAGAGATTCAAAATATAGATTTGAGAAAATTAAGGTTTGCATCCACTCCTTGGAGCATGTTCTGACAAAATTCTAACCGTTTTCGCTTGTTATCTTCTGTAAGCTCCTGTACCGGTCATCATTTATATGGCCTATATTTATTCTTTTTTAAAGTCCTTTGAATGTTTAAGTAAATTTTTTTAAGTTCTCGCGATGCATTCCATAAACTAGTTTTAGGATTTTCTAAAACAAATTTTTTCATAGTCAAATATCTCAAGAGTATTCATCGAGGCTTTGTTTTATAGGAAATCTAGTAGTAATACGGACGCGGTATTTAAAATATTAAATTTACTTTTGACTTTTACTTTTGATAGAATAAATGATAAAAGAATTCAATTCTTTATTTCCGTTTTCTCTTTTGGTACTTCTTTTCTCTTGAAATTATCAGTTTCGCTCACATGACGGTAAGTGTTTAAGAATGTGTTTTCACTTCCTAGTGACGATTTGGGTATAACGCTATTCATTTTCATAATTTTTATCATAAAGGCAAAATATATCAAACTTTTCTGCTTCTGTGTAACCCAATTTGATCAAATAATAATACGAAATGTCAAACAGTAACAATTTTATCATAGTATCATCACTCAGAGCCTACTGCGTAAGAGTAATTAATGCGCTTCCTTCGATAACCTGAAATGCCTATATATGCAATAAGATGCATGTTTGAAGCACGTTTAATATCTGACATACTTGAAATGAGGGAAAAAAGATCTAAAAGAATATGTAAAAATATACAGGGTTTTCCATTTAAGACAACAACACATCACCTATGCAGGCAATTGTTCTCTTATTGCTTAAAAAATATTTTTATGTAACTGACAACTTTTATACCAAACTTATTTTACTTCCCTCGCGTCCCGAAAGGAAGTATTGTATTCGAGAAAAAATCACCCTCCGAGATTTTTTCGGAATTTTACGTTTCAGATCATGTAGATTACGAAAATATAGGTTTTCAATTCCGCCAGTCTGTCTGTCTGTCTGTCGGTCTGTTGGTGCATTAACTAAATAAGCTACTTGACGGAGAACAGTCAAATGTGCTAGGTAGCTGACGCCACTGCCACCGAAGAAATGGTTAGACTTTCACTGAAAAATATACGGTGGACCGTCTAGAGGGAAAATGTAAAAACATTTCTTTCGCTCAAATTTCCACGTTTCGTGACATTCTAAACTTATTAAAAAAAAAAAATTGAAAATTTTAGAAAGAAATTTTGAAATTTTGAAATTTTTTTCTAAAATGGGTCATGGAAAAAAACGTTTAAACTCAAATTTAAAATTTCCACGTTTCGTGACATTCTAAACCTATTTAAAATAAAAATTTAAATAGAAAAAAAAAATTTAATGTTGAAAATTTTGAAAACTTTATAAAATGGCTAATGGGAAAAAGATTCCTTGCCCAAATTTAAAATTCCACGTTTCATGACATTCTAAACCTACAAAAAAATTTTTTTTTGAAAATTTAAAATAGAAAAAAGTTTTGAAATTTTGGAAATTTTGTAAATATACCTACTTAAAATGGATGTTGGATTTTTTTTTACTCAAATTTAAAATTTCTACGTTTCAAGACATTCTGAACATATTTAGAAAAAGAAATTTGTTTTGAATATTTAAAAAAATATATATTTTTTTAAAAAATTTGCCACTACAATAGAATAAATGGAATTTTTTTATATTTCCACGTTTCATTATATTCTAAACCTATTTCAACAAAAAGTTTTGAAAACAAAAAAAAATTGAAAAGTTTTCCCTCCACCACTATACCATAGTAGATGATGGAAAAAATTTATCTGGTTTTCTCTGTAATAATAGGGCTAATTACATGGCGATTATAATTCTCATATGTCTCTCTTAATTAATAATTCTTTAGAGTGACCGTCTTGAATGAATAAAGAGGGAAGCTCTGTGTAAATACTTTTACCGATTTTTGTTTCTCTAATAATAACAGAAATAAATGGGGGGGGTCAAAATATAATGAATAACCTTGTACCATAAGCTTTCAATAATTTTGTAGTCTTGTAAGTTTCTAACATGAACAATTTAGTTGATATGGATACAATCTTTTTGTTACTTATGGAGAGGACCGAGGATCGGCCACTGGGAGCATTAGTTCAAGGAAACGTAAACATTATAGAACGCAGAACGACTAACACAGTTGGTTGGGAAGAAAAGAATACGAAAGAAAATTGAAATTAAATTTAATACTGTCTGTAGCCTATTCAGTAACTGGCTGAAAAATAGATACAAATATATAAAGAAAAATTCCCAAATTCCCAAAATAAACAAAATTGGTTTTTAATATGGAGTGGTCATCAATATTACTGATGTTGATGGAAAAATAAAAGAAATAATAGGCGGTCATTCCGAGAAAAGAGAAATAAACATGACTTATATGTGTATATTTATAAAACACAAGATAATAATTATCAAAAATATCTATCTGTAGGATACGAAATTTAAACGAAAAAGCGCTAGAAAATAATTGTTATCAAATTCTTCAAAGGTGTTTGGTCTGTTTATTATTACTTTTGACTCTACCTTCCTCATCGTTGCTATACAGTGTGGACCTAAAGAGACGCACAAAATTCATATCTTTGGTATGTGTCATTTGTCAAAAAAATCCTCGGTCGATTTTAGTTTTGTAATTGCTACATTTTGTCACTATACCAAAATTTATGACGTCGTTGGTTTTTTAGTTATGACGTGATCACATTTTTTTTTAGTGGATACAGACATTTTGTGTGTTTTTGGTGGTATATTCCTTTAGCTTTCTGGCGATATGAAAAAAATTGATATTACCTAAGCCATTCCTTTGGAAAAAATATTTTTATTTATTGATACCGTACATAAGTAATTGTGAGAAAAAAATTATTTCCAAAGCTCAAATTGCGACCCTCCAACCATTAGGCATTGACCAAGACGGGTGTAGACACTTTGCACGCTGTTCTGAATCATCTCATGTGTAATTCGTCTCATCTCCAAGCCAATTCTGTCTTTCAATTATTCTATTGTAGTATTCATTTTTGAATTTAGCGCCTCTTTTATGTTGGCACTGAAAAGTTGGTAGTAGCAAAATGTCACTAGTTAGTTACTGTTGAAAATGCGAGGGAAAGGTTTTGTATCGAGGTTAGGTGCGTTAAGGAAATTAATAAAATAAGCCCAAAATTAGTGTTGTTTATGATTTTTTATGGCCCTCCTACAACTTCAGAAGTGGGATTAAGCCAGATTACGTCGAGATAAAGTTATTAAAGCCAAGTGTGATGAATAATCGTGAAGATACGGAGAGTGGTCAAACACGTGGTCCAGAGGCAAGTACAATAAATGGAACTGTTCCACTTCAGATACAGGGAACGCAGCTGACAGTAGAGGATTTAATTCAAGCTACAGTAAGAACGATCATGATCTACGATGATCGCCGTCAATAAGTTGCGGCCCCAAGTTTTAGAGATGAGAGCACGTTACATCAACGTTCTAGGCCTACCTTTACTAACAAAGAAATCGCTGCTTTGTTACCAGAGTTTGGTGGTACTGGTCAAAACATAAATGTATGTCTGGAACGAGTAGATTCTGTTCAAGGAGATTATGGCGTGCCGGATGATGTGATGCAGCTAATTGCAGTAGGGAAGCTGATTACGCAAGCGAAAGAATGATATCAGTCTAAAGTCAATTTTATTACAATGGACTGGGAAACTCTGAAAGGCGAAATGAAGAAAATGTATAGTGTAGATTCTGATCCAGTTACTCTGAGAAAAATTATGGAGAAAAGACGATGGCGTAGACATGAAAAATTTTCAGCCTATTTTCATGATAAAGTTCTGTTAGAAAATAATGCCGGAGTAAGCGAACACGAGATGATTCATTATGTGATAGAGGGATTTGATGACAAACAATTACAAAATCAGGCCCGGATGTTTAGCAATCAGTTCAATAGTCTTGAAGATGTATTTAATACAATGAGCAATGTTGTGCGCGAGGAAGCTACATCAATTACAAAAAGTAGTGCAAACACAAAAAGCAGTTCGCAGGCAGCTCAAAAATCATCCAGTAGCAGTGTTTTAAGGTGTTATAACTGTAACCGAGAAGGTCATAGGATAGCTGATTGCGATAGACCGAAGAGGGCAAAGGGATCCTGTTTTCAATGTGGTACGATGGGACATAAGTACAATGATTGTCCACAGCGGCGTTCACGAGCAGAGATAGCAGGTACCGCCCCGGATTCTACTACTAAGACAGTCACTCTAATAGAAGAAAGAAATCTACCCCAGGCATTTACGTAAATTTCAATATCCTCAATTTACATATCGAGTCAGTATTGGACAGTGGCAGTCCAGTTTCACTCTTAACTGAGTCTATAGTACCTTTAAATTTAATTAAACCATATAGTGAAAATTGTTTACTAAAGGGTATAAATAACTCTGCTTTAAAAATTATTGGTATGTTTAATGATAAAATTATGATCAACAACAATTTTTATGATATGCAATTTTATGTAGTTCCTAATGAAACGATGTCATTTGATTGTCTTTTAGGTAGAGATTTCATAACTAATGAAAAGGTTTAACAGGTTACTTTTATTGGTAACAATGTGGTAGAAATTGAATGTTAAAAATCAAACTCAGATTTTTTGTCCATTGACATTCTGTTAATTGAAAATGTATTTGATACCCCCGATATAAATCTTGATATCGACTCATCTTTAACGCCTACTGTCGTGTCTGAAACAAAAGAAATTTGCATTAACCATTATTTTAATTCTAAACGTCCCGCTAAACCTAATGTTGATTTTAAGATGCACTTAAATATGAAAAATCATGAACCATATTTTACTAGACCACGACGTTTATCATTTTCTGAAAAACTAGCATTGGATCAAATATTAAATGACTTGATAGAAAAAAATATTATACGAGAAAGTGAATCTCCATATTGTTCAGCAGTAGTATTAACAAAGAAAAAGACAGGCGAATATAGAATATGTGTAGATTACCGCACTTTAAACAAATACCTAGTTCGAGATCAATTTCCTATACCATTGATACATGATCATTTAAACCATTTAAGAGACAAAAAATAGGTATTTCACTAAACTTGATTTGAAAAATTATTTTTATCATGTTGCACTTGAAGATGATTCAATTAAATATACTTCATTTATTACCCCTTCAGGCCAGTTTGAATTTTGTAAAATGACTTTTGGTTTAAGTTCTAGTCCTGCAACATTTTCAAGATTTGTAAGCAAAATTTTTAGGGATCTAATTAAAACCGGTAAAATAATAATTTACCTCGATGATATTATGATAGCAACTAAAACAATCAACGAGAATAGACATATTACGAGAAGTCTTAGATTTAATGACGGCTAATTTATTAGAACTTCGACTCGATACATGTTCCTTTTTGAAACAAGAGATTGACTTTTTAGGTTACCGAATTAATGTAAGCGGTATAAGTCCAAATAATTCCAATATATTAGCTATTCAAAATTACCCTGTTCCATCAAATGTAAAACAGTTACACAGCTTCATAGGGTTAGCTAGTTATTTTAGGAGATTTATTCTAAATTTTGCGATTATAGCAAAACCGTTGTATGATCTGATAAAGAAAAACGTGAAGTTTGAATTTAATGAAGAACATGTTAAAGCCTATGAAATGCTTTAGTCAAAGCTAATGTCCCAACCAGTTTTATCAATTTATTCGCCCCTAAATGAGACAGAATTGCATTGTGATGCCAGTGCGATAGGATTTGGATCAATATTACTGCAGAAACAGTCAGACGGTAAATTCCATCCAGTATTTTTCTTTAGTGAACGTACCACTGCGTGTGAGTTTAAGTATCATAGCTATGAATTAGAATGCTTGAGCATAATAAATTCTTTAAAACGGTTTCATGTGTATTTACAAGGCATTCCATTCAAGATAGTCACCGATTGTGATAGTTTTCGACTAACTTTGGCTAAAAGGGTTATTGTTCCTCGTATTATGCGATGGTGCCTTTGTCTACAAAATTATGATTACACTATTGAGCATAGATCAAATACACGAATGAGACATGTTGATGCATTAAGTAGAGTGCAAAGTATATTGATATTAGAAGGAAATGCTTTTGAACAAACATTAGCATTAAAACAGACGACAGATGCTGATATAATTCGTGTTAGAGAAAGCTTAGAAACGACAGAGCATCCATTCTTTGAATCTCGCAATGGTTTAGTATATCGAAAGACAAACAATAATATATTATTTTATGTTCCAAAAGATATGGAATTTCATATAATGCATACTTACCATAATGAAATGGGTCATTTCGGTCCAGATAAAACACTCGAATTGATCACAAGAACGTATTGGTTTCCTAAAATGAAAGAAAAGGTTAAGAACCATATCAGTAATTGTTTGAAGTGTATTGAATTTAATCCTAAATGTGGGAAGGGTGAGGGATTTTTGCATAATATCCCTAAGGGAAATCTTCCATTTGAGGTTATTCATATTGACCATTATGTTCCTTTAGCAAAAACAGGGCAAAGAAATAAATGTATTTTCGAAATAGTGGACGGTTTTTCTAAATTTGTTAAATTTTATGCTTGCAAGACCAAAGATGCTGGAGAAGTAATCAAACATTTAGAAACTTATTTTAATGCTTACAGTAGACCAAAAACAATAATATCTGATCGAGGAGGATGTTTTACATCAGTTATTTAGCGAATTTATAACTAAAAATGATATCCATCATACTTTAATAGCTACTGGTTGTCCGAGGGCTAATGGACAAATTGAGAGAATGAACAGATTATTAACTCCCGCACTAAGTAAAATTACTGACGAACAACAAATTTTGTGGGACAAAGTTTTAAATAAAATTGAATTGTGTATTAATAATTTGGTAAACCGATCAACGAAAGAAACTCCATCAAAATTACTATTTGGCAGAAATCAGATAGGTAAAATTAAAGATAATTTGCGTGTAATATTAGAAAGTTTAACTGACGATGATGATCCTGTAAACCTGTCAATGATAAGGCAGAAAGCATCTACTAGTATTGAGAAAGTACAGAGCGAAAATAAGAAATATTATGACAAAAGACATAAAGAAGCTCATGTTTATCAAGTAGGAGATTATGTTATGATTGCTAACGTTGACACAACGATTGGGGTTAGCAAAAAGCTAATTCCTAAGTATAGAGGACCTTATGTCATTAGTGCCGTACTTCCGAATGATAGATATGCTGTTACAGATATAATTGGTTTTCAGAATACCCAAATACCACATGATGGCATATTTGATGCCTTAAGTTTAAAACCTTACAGTAATGAACAATAATGCAAAATGTTACTTACCTGTTTCGATATTAAGAACTCACTTAGACTTACCTTCATGGTGTGAACTTTCTACCTAATTGACTTATGCTTACCAGATTTTGTTATATATTATTTAAGACGATTTGTGTTTAAAACCCTTTATGTTATGCCTTATTTTATGTAAAGATCACTTATGTCATTATGTTATGCATTATACTGTTTTATGTTGATGTTTCTTATGTTATTATGAATTATGTAATATGAATATGTGAATGACATATTTTAGGATATGTATATCTCATTATGTTTATGGTATACTTCATACCGTTTTGTCATTAAGTTAGGGTGTTATGTAAGATCGAGGTCGATCTAGAATCAGGTTGGCCGAACTGTAGTATTCATTTTTGAATTTAGCGCCTCTTTTATGTTGGCACTGAAAAGTTGGTAGTAGCAAAATGTCACTAGTTAGTTACTGTTGAAAATGCGAGGGAAAGGTTTTGTATCGAGGTTAGGTGCGTTAAGGAAATTAATAAAATAAGCCTAAAATTAGTGTTGTTTATGATTTTTTATGGACCTCCTACACTATGGTATTCGGTTTGTTAAAATGTACCCTTGGCTTTAAGTAACCCCAAAGAAAAAAGTCTAAGGGGGTTAAATCCGGTAAAAGCGGGGACACTCAATCGGACCTCGACAACCTATCCACCTTCCAATAAAAGTGTCATCTAATAACTGACGCACTTCTATCCCAAAATGAGGTGGGGCCCCGTCTTGCTGAAACCAGACGTTTTCAGCAGGAATATCTTCATCTTCATTGTTCGGAAACATAACCGCTAAGGCTGGCACTAACTCAACTCGCAAAAACTGTAAATATCTTACGGCCGTAACATTTTCTTCAAAAAAAGATCCTAATAAACGATCACCAATCGTACCTGCCCACACGTTTACTTTGCCTCGTCGCGTCGCTGTGTACGGGTTTCTTGAGTTCAATGAGGATTTTCGCATGACCAATACTTATGTAGTTATGCCGATGTACAGTCCCCTTTAAAGAAAATGTAGCTTCATCAGAAAAACCAATGTTCTTTAAAAAATTTGAGTTTTCATCGCACAAGGTCATCAACTGTTCACAAAACTGCCTTGTCGAAAGATGGTGGTTTTCCTCACTTTCTAGAAGAATATTTAATTTGGTTTCGTTGCTTGTGCTAGGGCGACCAGATCGAAGGAGGTCAGCTACACTGCCAGATTCATTATATCTAGCCAACAATCTACTTACAGTGGATCTAGAAATTCGCTTTTCGGGATATTTGGCATTGAAAACATCACATGCTTCCTGATGAGTTCTCAGCCTATCACCATATCCAACCATCATCAAAAGTTCTACGTGTTCTCTTTCAATTAAACGTGGCATTGCATTCGCTAGTTTTAGACTGTCTCAGAAGTGTCACAAAACTGAGGTTCCACACGTGCCAGGAATAAAAAAGTTATCGATACTTTTCACAAAAAGGCCTGCATCTCTCTGCTGTTAAGGTGATTGTCTTTTTATTAATTTCTTTGTTTTGTTTTTATGTCAAATGTTTTCATGCTAGTTAAAACAAAAATGTAGGCAACAAGATTTATCAGTCCATAAGAAAGTGGAACATTACTCGTGAATTTGCGAAAGGTAAGCTATTTTTACAGAAAATGTCATTTTTCCAAAAGAATGGCTCAGGTAATATCTTTTTTTTTATATCACCAGAAGGCTAAAGGAATATACCACCAAAAACAGTAAACAAAAATGTCTGTTTCCATTAAAAAAAATTATGATGGCGTCGTGACTCAAAAACCAATGACGTCATAAATTTTGGTATAGTGACAAAATGTAGCATTTACAAAACTAAAATCGATCTGTGCGAGGATTTTTTTGAAAAATGACACATGCCAAAGATATGAATTTTGTGCGTTTCTTTAGGTTCACACTGTATACGTTTACCTCATAATGGTCATAGTCTATCGTATTTCAATTATTTCAATAATGACAATTTATCCACACAATAATACAAATAATTATAGGTTAGCTTTAATCCGAAAATTGCAGTTAACTAATGCTTCATTTTAGAATTGTCTTAACCTCGATTTAACTTTGGGTTTCAAGTTAATTCGCATTTGAAATACGTTACCTGACGCTAATCAAAAGTTAATTCGTCAATAGGAACTCGCGACTTAAAAACTTGTTGAAAGATTATTACACTACTTCGTCAGTAATAGATAGTAGTTCATACCGTTAGTCACAAATTTTGTAAGTGGAAAATCTCCATTGGTCTTTAAAAATATTTCACTCTGTATGCATACAAATCAGTCATATGTTATTCACAATTAGTAAGAATATATTTTTACTGCCAATGACCTTTTGGGTATTTTTATACCTTATGATAATCTGCTAAACTTCTAGCCCTTCAAGGAAAACAACTACGATGGTTTGGCACAAAAGGATCAGTAGGTATATTGTTGCTATTAAATAGATTTCATTTTATTGCCCAACGGAAATTAATCCGATTACAGCCCCAATATTATAGATATAAAGGAACATAATAAATATAAGTACAGATAATTAACTGACTAAATACGTGCACAGGGTGAGTCGGGCGAAAAGTGCCAACTCATATACATAAGTGTATGACTGAAATGCCCAAAAATTGCAATTCGATTTACCATCCAAGTATTTCTAAAGAAAAACATCATATTTACATTCCTATATGAGGAAATATTAGCTCATAGAATTTTAATAATAGAATGTTTGAAATTGTCTGCCCCAAGTTGGTAATTGTTGTGGCTGATGCTAAAAGTTTTTTAAGAAGTTTTATTCTCATACACACAGTAAATTACAATTCAATTTTGTTAACTTCTTTAATAAAACCGCTGCCTAAGGAATCACTACTTCCACATCCAGATTCTTCATCCAAGTCACTCTAAAGGAAACATCTTGACGATATTTGCACTCTTGTATGTGGAAATTATTGGTCATAGAATTTTAATAATATTTGGGGCAGATGTCAAGTTTGAGGGGTTGGTTTCTACCATAATCGTTAAAAATGAAGTTTCTAGTTTACCCTACTTATTTTTCACTATTCACAATCTATCACCTCCCACCCCTTCAATGGAGTCATCTCAATCGGAAGTCACTAACTACAATACATACGTGTACTAACTTTCAGGTGAATATCTCAATTTGATGTTATCAATCCCATTAATAATGAAGGGGAGGTGGTGGAGTTTGAAAAATATTAGAAAGAAATCTGAGGCCTTGGCTTCTAGTATATACACCGAATCCTAAATTTCTGTACTCTTACCAGCTTGATTTACTTATTTTCCCCTAGTTACTCCTATTAACCCCAACCCTTCTACGGAATCATCCCAAAATATAATCCAGTTCCAGATGTCGTTATAATACATACGTCTACCAAATTACAAGTGAATATCTCAATTTTATTTTATCAACCCCTTTAATAATGTAGTAAGGGTAGTGGAAGTGTTGAAAAATAGTATCAACAAATCTGAGACCTTGGCATCTAGCACATATACCTAATTTCAAGTTGCAGTACTCTTACCAGCTTGCTTTACTTATTTTTCCCTATTTACCTCTACTTACCCCCACTCCTTCAACGCAATCATGTCAAAATATAATCTAGTTTCAGGTATAGTTATAATACATAAATGTACCAAATTTTAAGTGAAAATTTAAATTTAATTTTATCAACTCTTTTAATAAGGGGGGGGTGGTGGGCAGATGGAAAATATTATAAATAATCTGAGACCTAGGCTTCTAGTACATACACCGAATTTCAAGTTTCTGTAGTCTTACCAGCTTGTTTTACTTATTTTCCCATATTTACCCCTCCCTATTTAACCCCCAACCCTTCACCGGATATCCTCAAAGAACAATCCAGTTCCAGATCTCGTTATAATATATACGTGTACAAAATTTCAAGTCAATATCTCAAACCGTTCCGGAGAAAACGTGCGGACAAAAAAAGTTACAGACAGACAGACAGACCGACAGACAGAATTTTTTTTTTTCGCTCAAATTTAAAATCTCGACGTTTCATAACATTCTAAACCTATTTCACGAATAAAAATTTTTTAATTTTTTTTTGCGATTACTATACTTCCAATCCACTACGTGGATGTGGAAAGAATCAAGAGGGGTGGTGATGGAGGTGGCAAAGGTCATAAACAAATTTGACTCAGTGGCTTCTAGTGCATACACCAGACGCCAATTTTCTGGACTCTTACTAGCTTGCCTTACTTATTTTCCGGCATTTACCCCCAACCTTTCAACGGAATCAGCTCAAAATATAATTTACTTTTAGGTATCGTTATTATACATACGTGTGTTTTTCAAGTGGATATCTCAATATTGTTTTCTTAACTCCTTAATAATATGATGGGGGTATGCTGGTGGGGATGGCAGATGTCATAAAAAAATTGAGGCCCTGGCTTTTGGTGTATATACCGAATTTTAAGTCCGGACTTTTACAAGCTGGCTCTACATAATTTCCCATATTTACTCCAAATCCTTCAACGGAATCAGCTCAAAACATAATTCGGTTCCAGATGTCATTATAAGACACGTGTACCAAATTTCAAATGAATATCTCAATTCTGTTTTTCTAAACCCTTCAATCATGGCGTGGGAATGGTTGTGTGGGCGGCAGATGTTATACCTATACACTAAATACTAACTCTTACTACTTTACTTATTTTTTCCTATTCATCCCCTAACCCTTCAACGAAATACTTTCAAAATATAATCAAGTTCTAGATCTCGTTATAATAGGTACATGTGAGTACCAAATTTCAAGTCAGTATCTTAAAGCGTTCTATAGTAGATCTCAGATTAGAGTTGTTTGCGTTATGAGCGCAGCATAGTTTACCCAGGCACATGAGAATTCCCAAGTAAATGGAATCCTCGTCGAGGCCGTCTCAATGCCATTAGTACCAAAAATAAAAATGAACGGTTTAAATTCACTTTCATTTGGCACTTGGCTAACTTATAAATACATTGAATATGTTTAATTTAAACATAAATGTTCTTATTTTATTGCAGAAGATGATGTAAGAAATCTGTTCTGATTTACTAATTTCCCCTGCGTAAACTTGGCTTGCAAATATACCAATCGGAGACCCAGGACACACGTTCCCTATCTTTACAAGCACTGCATTCTAATCTGCGATTTATTATAGAGTAATCCTGTGCACAAAATAAATTAGATATCGACAGACCGACAGTTTCTTTTTCTCTTTTTAAAATATGCATATTTCATGACCTTCGAAACCTAGGCATTTCAACAAAAAAAAATTGTGAAGATATTTACACAAAACTTCTCTTTTTTATGCAAGACGGTCACTATAAAAAAAGCATTAATTACGAAATCCGATAACTTTTGGTCAAAAGAATATAGAGAGTGGTCATCCGACAGCAAAAATTTACTATTAAATGAAGAGTGCCAAATATGGAAGGCTTGCGTAAATACCTTGACAAATTTTCACCATGGTTGAATTATTTCTTAGGAAGACCGCCCAGTAGATTTTTCGATAAAACTATAATGTGTCTTCCTTGCCAATTATATTAACTATTTGCCAAATATTATTGCCATCTGTTATATTTTTATTTGCACATCCACGTAGTGGAGTGGAAATATAGTAGCGCAGTGGTTAGAACATTCTCAATTTTTTTTTTTAATAGGAAGAATGTCGTGACGCGTGAAAAATTTAAATTTGAGCAAAAACCATTTTCTTCATCTATTTTAGTGGTAAGAAAAATTCTAAAATTATTTTTTCTTAAACTAGCTATAGAATGTCAATTTTAAACCAAAAAAAAATAATTATTTTTTATTATCTATTTATTCCCTTTAGATGGTCCACCGTACATATTTTCCAGTGAATGTTTAACAACCATTTCTCCGCGGGCACTAGCGTGAACTACCAACCTATGTACCTTTGTCTGTGCTCGTAATTCGCAAGTAGTTTTTTAGTTAATGCACCAATAGATAGACAACAGACCAACAGAGAGACTGACGGAATTGAAAACCCTATATTTTCGTAATCTACATGATCTGTAACGTGAAAGTCCTAAGAAATCTCGAAGGGTGATTTTTTCTCGAATACAATACTTCCCTCCGGTATGCCAGGGTAGTAAAATTGAAATTTTTGTAAGATTACATCCACTACGTGGAAGTGGAAATAATAGTATTAGATATATTTTTATCCCACGATAAAACAGCGGGATAAATTTGAAGTTGATGATGAAGAGAAGGTGATACTGGAAATACACCTTGAAATGACAATAGGTAATATAGATTGACTTTATTGAGAAACTCCTGAAATGCAGAGACCTAATGAACTCGTAACATGAAAATGAAAAGGTTCAACAGCAATGATATTTAACGCTATTTGTTATAAAAAAGCTTATATTACGACCACATCTACATTGCGAAGTGGAAGTCTAGTGATCATAACGTAGCATTATTTTGCTTAAATAGGTTTACAATGTTATGAAACGTCGAGATTTTAAAGGAACTCCCACAAGCTTTACGGAAAAACGGTTTCCGCTAATTTAGCCCATATTTCAATGGGAATCGAAGCCAAGGTCTCATTTTTTAATGTAAAAGATTTCACTCTCACCACCTCTCCCACTCGTTTTTATAAATTTATATTAATTACAGATGTATTACTTCCACATCCACGTAGTGGATTGGAAGTATAGTAATCGTAAAAAAAAATTGATTTTTTTTGTTCTTGAAATAGTTTTAGAATATCATTAACCGTAGAGATTTTAAATTTGAGCGACAAAACTTTCTCTCTGTTTGTCGGTCTGTCTGCCTGTAAATTTATTTTGTCCGCTCGCTTTCTCCAGAACGGTTTAGATATTGACTTTAAATTTTGTACACGTATATATTATAACGAGATCTGGAACTGGCTTGTATTTTGAACATATCCGGTAAAGGGTTGGGGAGTAAATAGAGGTAAATAGGAGGAAATAAGTAAACTAAGCTGATCAGAGTACCTACAAAAACTTGAAATTTGGTGTATGTACTAGAGGCCAAGGCCTCAAAATTTGGAGGAGTTGATAAAATAAAATTGAGATATTCACTTGAAATTTGATATAAGTATATATTATGATGACATCAGGAACTAAATTATATTTTGGGATTATTCCGTTGAAGGGTAGCGGGTTAAATAGGGGAAAATAAGTAAAGCAAATTGGTAAGAGTACAGAGGAAAGAAACTTGAAATTCAGTGGATATGCTAGAGGCCAAGGTCTCAGATTTTTTCATAATATTTTTCAACCCCCACCACAACCCTACTCTATTATTAAAGGGGTTGATAAAATAAAATTGAAATATTCGTTTGAAAGTTGGCACAAGTGTGTATTATAACGACATCTGGAACTAGATTATATTTTGAGACGATTTCGTTGGAGGATTGGGGTTAAATACAGGTAAATAGCGGAAGGTAAATAAAGTAAGCTGGTATAAGTACAGAAATTTGGGATTTGGTGTATATACTAGAAGCGAAGGTCTTAGATTTTTTGTGATATTTAATTAAATTGAGATTTTCACATGAAATTTGGTACACGTATGTATTTTAACGACATCTGAAACTAGATTATATTTTAACATGATTCCGTTGAAAGGGTGGGGGGTAGTAGAGGTAAATAAAGGAAAATAAGTAAAGCAAGCTGTAAGAGTACAGAAACTTGATATTAGGTGTATATACTAGAAACCAAGGCCTCAGATTTATTTCTAATATATTTTATTATCTAATATTATTATTATTAATGGAATCGATAACATAAAATTGAGATATTCAGTTGAAAGTGAATAGGGGAAAATAAGTAGAGTAAGCCAGAAACTTCATTTTTAACGTATATGGTAGAAACCAGCGCCTTAAATTTTTCTATGACATCTCCCCCTAATATTATTAAAATTATATGAGCAACAATTTCCACATACTATAGTGCAAATATAGTTAAGATGTTTCTCCTTTAAAGTGACTTGAATGAAAAATTTGGATGTGGAAGTAGTGATTCCTTAGGCAGCGGTTCTTTCGTTGAAATTGAACGGTGTAGTAAAATAGTGAAAAGTCAATTATTTATTATATATGCCGTATTTGGGGCAGACAAAGAGTAACAAATCACTCAGAAAAAAGATCAACCATGGGCATATTTCTCTTTACATTTGTGGAAATTATACTGAAAATTTCATTATTAAATTAATTATTTCAATTATTTTCAATTCTTACTTTTACACTCTTGGTAATTTGGCAGAGTTGCATAAATCACATACTAGAAGACTAGGCGAAAATATGGGAAGTCGACAATTGTATTGACTTCACTATAGAACCTATCATAATAATTAATGTAAAAACCGGAGATAATTCGTCCGAATATTCAGAGGAAGAATAAAACAATTCAGTATTTTACCCATTTATACAACATATATGCATAATTGGAATAGTCCTTAAGAGAAAAATTGATTTTCTTTGTACCTACCTATTTTGTGGGCTGAGAACTATTAAAATAAATCAATTTTTATATTAAATAAACGTCCGTTGTTTAATTTGTCTAACTATTTCATAACAACAAAAATAATTTTTTCCTTCTTCAATTCTTTGGGACTTCCTGCCACATGTATGTTTTCTTTCTAAGCGGTGCTAGGGGAATCTACAAAATATATCACAATTAACCAGTATGTTACTGGTAAAAAACCTCTACGCCTGTGACGTTTACGTCAAAGGATCAGTTAAAGGTTGGTTTTTATAAATAAACAACACAAATAAGCATAAAAATTTGAAATTAAATATTTCGAAGACGTTTCGGAAATCTAATCTGTTTCCTTTTTCAAGGCTTTTTTTGAAAAATCTTGTTTGCTTCACAAACTTAACATTGTATAGAAACTAAAAACTGTTAACTATATCAACAGTTCTATGTAAATAGTAAGTATCTATGGATGTTGAATATAACAAACATTCTTAGAGCTGTGTATTTGTCATACACAGCGAAAAAGATTTAAAAAAAAAAGCCTTGAAAAAGGAAACAGATTAGATTTCCGAAACGTCAGCGAAATATTTAATTTCAAGTTCATAACTGGTTACGAGAGAGAACGACGGACAGATCGCAATGGCAGAGACAAGGACAGATTGAACCGAAGCATGTAGAATTGTCCATAGTACGTTAGGTAGAGAGCCCACTGTATAGATCTCCTATGAATAAGATACATGAAAAACTTTGTATGAGTGAGTAAGTACTACCACAGACTTACAGGTAAACACTTTTCATATAAGCAAATTTTGCCGGCGTCATCGAATTTTACCGGAAGAGGCAATCAATTTTTTTTCATTACTAGAAGGCTTATACGTTAACTTAAAAAAAAATAATTCATGCATTCGATGACTTAAGAAAACAGAAAAAAACTATAATTGAGGGTGTCTCTGGGTTACGGGCAAATTAAGCCTGAGTAGCCTGACAGTCAACTACAATCTCATTGTATACCTCAAAACCTACATTTTGACATAAGCTTTATTCGTGTATTCGATGACACAAAAAATCGTGACCGGAAGTGACGTCAGAATTCCATGACGCGGGCAAAATTTGCAAAAATGAAAGGTGGCTCCCTGTATGTCTGAGGTAGTACTTACTCACTCACATAAAGATTTTCATGTATCTTATTCATAGGAAATTTATACAGCCGGCTCTCCACCTGTATTTCGAGCGAACTTTCTTTAAAAGAATAGCTCACCAATATAATGTAATACATAATAGAAAGAAATTAATAAGCATTGTGACTGTACTTATTGAGTTTGCATTTATAATGTGCTTTTATTACTATCGTTCATTTCCAAATAGCCTTTCATGGCAAGATTATAACAGTAATAATATAATAAAAATATTTAGTAGCCGAACAGTGTAACCGGAGCTAGGGCTCGACAAAATGATTGTAATGATGATGAAGTAATTATAAATATCATTTGCGGGTGCAACTGCTAATAATCATAATAATAAAATATTATATTAAAATTTCACACAAAATTGCCCGCCAGTAACAAGAAAAATTTAGTTTATAGTGAGCGGCGATGGAAGCCATGCACTCCAGCCAGCTAGTCGGCGGGGGATATTAGTTGATATACCACAAAAGAACATATATCGAAAAGCAAACGTTTCAATATCTACTAATTTAATTTAGCTAGATATACCAAATTATATCACAATCATATCACTTACGTAAGCAGAATATTGAAAATTGTGCTTCACCTATCTAGCAAGAGGTCTGTAGATGTTATAGTAAACAAAGTTTCTTTAAATAATTTTACCGACCAAATGTCATAACTTTCGTCTATTTACAAACAATAGACAAGTTAATTGTAATGAATTATTTCTTAATTTTAAATATAAGGTATGAAATTATTCTAAGCGACATATGTCTCAAAACTTAATTTAATATTCTTAAAACATTTGACTTGATTTTGGGAAAATATTGGGCGTTATACGTATACGATTTTTCCATAAATGTACCTCATATAATTCATAAGAATTTATTACTTCCACATCCACGTAGTGGATTGGAAGTATAGTAATCGCAAAAAAATTTTCAAAAATTTTTATTCGTGAAATAGGTTTAGAATGTCATGAAACGTCGAGATTTCAAATTTGAGCGAAAAAAAATTTTCTGTCTGTCGGTCTGTCTGTCGGTCTGTCTGTCTGTCTGTCTGTAACTTTTTTTTTTGTCCGCACGTTTTCTCCGGAACGGTTTGAGATATTGACTTGAAATTTTGTACACGTATACAGGGTGATTCACGTAGGCCATTCATTAGAAGTTTTTCAACTTGCAGTTGGATTAGAAACTTGAAATTTGGTATGCAGTCATAATTGATCATGCCCGTTCTATCGAAAATATTTTCAGTCCTCCAACTATACAGGGTGTGCCAATAATTGGTACCAACTTTCTAATTTTAAATGGAAACCTATATTTTTGTTTAAATGGTTCGATTGGTCTTCTAATTCTGAGTTTGGAGAACCTAAGTTATGTTAACTTATCTATTAGAATTTTTGACATATGTCCAATTATTTGAAAAAAATTGCCGCTGTAGTAGTTTACCAACAAATTTTTATCTCGCAAACCTTTCAAAATTATGAAACCAAATTTGTGAAGCAGTTAGCTGGAAGTCCAGGCTAACTTTTGATGTCCCATCGGTGGTCCCATTTTGTACCATATGGGCGCAGTCGATTTTCAAATGTCGCAATCAAAAATTGTCAAAAAGTCAATTTTTTCAAATGGCACCTACTATTTTTTTTCACGCCATTCGAAATAAAATTGAATTTTACAGTGGATTACTTAAGCATTCCCTATACCTAACTTCACCCAATATCGAGTTATTCAATAAAAATCAAGAAATACCTTATCTTGCCGAGAGATTCCTTACTTCATCAGGTATGCCATGGAAACAAAAGACAGTTGTAATAATTTTTAAAGAAGAATATGGATTCTTATTTAATTATACACAACACCAACAAATTATTATTAACGAACAAGAACAATGTTGACGAAATTCTGACGTAAATGTTCAATGTGACCACCATATTTTTGTTCAAATATTCTATTATTCTACTTTCAACAGATTGCGCAGCACATCTTTGCGCCTACCATTTCTGATGCCAGAAATCTATGCAAAATTGAATTTTAGGGCCACTTTTATTAACATTGTGTATGTCTATCTACAGTCGTTTTTGAGTTATTGGCATTTTTTGAAAAAAATATTGTTTTTTTTTTCTCAAGGGTAGTAGGCTTTGGAAACAATCATTTCATTTTAATTTTTATTCAAAAATCGTATTGCAATAATAAATAATAACAACAAAATAACAACAAATAAACAGATTAACAAAATAATTATTTCAATACAAATGCTCAATGTGTGCACCGTTTTCACTGACACAGTCTACGATACGCTCCTGAACAGACTGCGTTGCTCTCCGAATTTCCAAAGATTCCAAACGATCAAAAAGCTCCAACTATTCTTACTCTCAAGTCTTCATAATTTAAAATGTTGTAAAATTTTGCATTGATTTCTGGCGTCAGAAAAGGTAGGCGCAAAGATGTGCTACGCAATCTGTTGAAAGTAGAATGATAGAATATTTGAACAAAAATATGGTGGTCACATTGAACATTTATGTCAGAATTTCGTCAACATTGTTCTTGTTCGTTAATAATAATTTGTTGGTGTTGTGTGTAATTAAATAAGAATCCATATTTTTCTTTAAAAATTATTACAACTGTCTTTTGTTTCCATGGCATACTTGATGAAGTAAGGAATCTCTCGGCAAGATAAGGTATTTCTTGATTTTTATTGAATAACTCGATATGGGGTGAAGTTAGGTATAGGGAATGCTTAACTAACTCACCCTAAAATTCAATTTTCTTTCGAATGGTGTGAAAAAAAATAGTAGGTGCCATTTGAAAAAATTGACTTTTTGACAATTTTTGATTGCGACATTTGAAAATCGACTGCGCCCATATGGTACAAAATGGGACCATTGATGGAACATCAAAAGCTAGCCTGGACTTCCAGCTAACTGCTTCACAAATTTGGTTTCATAATTTTGAAAGGTTTGCGAGATACAAATTTGTTCGTAAACTACTACAGCGGCAATTTTCTTCAAAAAATTGGACATATGTCAAAAATTGTAATAGATAAGTTAACATAACTTAAGTTCTCTAAACTCAGAATTAGAAGATCAATCGAACCATGTAAAGAAAAATATAGGTTTCCATTTAAAATAAGAAAGTTGGTACCAATTTTTGGCACACCCTGTATAGTTGGAGGACTGAAAATATTTTAGATAGAACGGGCATGATCGATTATGGCTGCATACCAAATTTCTAATCCAACTGCAAGTTGGAAAACTTCTAATGAATGGCCTACGTGAATCACCCTGTATATTATGACAAGATCTGGAACTGGATTGTTTTTTGAGGAAATCCGGTGAAGGGTTGGGGGTTAAATAGGGAAAAATAGGGAAAAATAAGTAAAGCAAGCTTGTAAGAGAAGAGACACTTGAAATTTGGTGTATGTACTAGAAGTTAAGGCCTAAGATTTTTTTATAATATCTTTCAACCCCCCACCACCCCTACCCCATTAATGGGGTTGATAAAATAAAGTTGAAATTTTCATTTGAAATTTCGTACACGTATGTATTATAACGACGTCTGAAATTAGATTATATTTTGAGATGATTCTGTTGAAGGGTTGGGGGTTAATTTGGGGTAAATAGGGGAATATAAGTAAAACAAGCTGGTAAGAGTACAGAAACTTGAAATTCGGTATACGTACTAGAAGCCAAGGCGTCAGATTTTTTTATAATATTTTTCAACCCCTACCACCCCTACTCCAATATGAAAAGGGTTGATTAAATAAAATTGAGATATTCATTTGAAATTTGGTACACGTATGTATTATAACGACATCTGGAACTAGATTATAATTTGAGATGATTCCGTTGAAGGGTTGGGGGTTAAATAGGGGTAAATAGGGGAAAATAAGTAAAGCAAGCTGGTAAGACTACAGAAACTTGAAATTCGGTGTATGTCCTAGAAGCCAAGACCTCAAATTTTTTAACAATATTTTTCAACCCTTCCACTACCCTTACTACATTATTGAAGGGGTTGATAAAATAAAATTGAGATATTCACTTGTAATTTGGTAGACGTATATATTATAACGACATCTGGAACTATATTATATTTTGGGATGATTCCGTAGAAGGGTTAGGGTTAATAGGAGTGACTAGGGGAAAATAAGTAAATCAAGGTGATAAGAGTACAGAAATTTGGGATTCGGTGTATATACTAGAAACCAAGGCCTCAGATTTCTTTCTAATATTTTTCAAACTCCACCACCTCCGCTTCATTATTAATGGGATTGATAACATCAAATTGAGATATTCACTTGAGATTAGTACACGTATGTATTGTAGTGACATCTGATTGAGATGCCTCCATTGAAGGGGTGGGAGGTAAAATTCTATGACCAATAATTTCCACATACTAGAGTGCAAATATCGTCAAGATGTTTCCTTTAAAACGACTTGGATGAAGAATCTGGATGTGGAAGTAGTGATTCCTTAGGCAGCGGTTTCTTAAATAAAAATCACACTAAATTATTCTAGCACTTAGCTGTGTTCCCGTGTTTTTTCAAAAGCATCTCCTGTAGGGTGGTTTCTCGAAACATGGACGTCTCGTCGTCAGCATGCAAGTTTCACGGCTGGCAGTAAAGGGTTTCCGCTCAGTGAAAAAGAATCCAGAGGCCGTGCTTGGTACAACTACTACTCTCAAATATACTTATCAACCCAGACCATAAAATTGTGCCAAGAAACGGATGGACACGGGCACTCAAAATGGAAGAAATAATACTTAAGACCAAAAAAAATATATAAAAAAGAAAGCCCTGAAAGAGAATAACGCCCAAATTACCCTAAGTGAACAAAATATAAGGTTAATTACTTACTTCTACCTCTTGTAGAAAGCTTCTTTGAACATCCAAATTTATCTGAGGGTGGCTTATACCAAGTTCGTCGTCTGCCGAGTTTAATCCGGTAAATGGTAACTGCGAGAAAATCACCAACAACACAAGAAAATATTCCTCACAATTATTTAAATACTTCTGTAATATAATTCCAATCAAATGGTTACCACAGTAAATTATTTTTACAACAGTAGCACAGCTCAAAAAGCCTAATCTAATTCATTCAACACCTCAAACAAAAGTGAACTCGAAAAAGTAGGACCAGACATAGTGGGCAACCCATAAAAAAAGCGACAGATAATGACTACAAAAATATTATCATATCCCCATGATAGAACTATTACAAAAAATCTAGGTACTAGCCGATCCCAAATATATTTTACATCCTATATTTACAAACTAATTAATAATTTATCTTGGAACTACTTTTTAGCAGCGTACTGGTTCCCTTTTTTTGTGCGAATCATAGACGTATATCAATTGAATTGTAAATCGGTCGATTTATAATTATTAAAGTAGGCAACCAATTATTCGAGGTGACATATTGTGACAAGTAGCATACGACCAAGCGAAATTCAACCTGTAACAATAGGATATCCGCAATTGCAGGACAAAGTATTCCCTTTCAAGTCTATTTAAACGAAACCATCGAGATGTTATATTTGCACTCTAGTATGTGGAAATAGCTGCTCAATTTTAATAATACAATATTTGAAATCGTCTGACCCAAGAACCCCCATATAGTGCATTCTGTGAGTCGGATTGAACCTCGAACAACACAAATATTTTCTAGCCTATCGAGACTATGTCCTCCCCCAATTATCGATAATGCTGAACACGATGTCAGTGGTTAAATCTCTCTTCGAGGTCACCCCACCCTCTAAACAGCCAAAAATTACCCTCGAAAGGGGTAAACCGCGTATTCGCCATCTCCTACCAGCGAAACCTCTCTTACCTCTGTTTTCGAGGATGCTGAGCACGATGGTGATGTTGAGACCTCTCCTCGACCTCGCCAACACCCCAAACGGCCAAAGAGCAACGCCAAAGGGGTGAAACGCGAATAGGCCGTCTGCTCTCGGCTAAACCCACGAAAACCCCCCGTTTTCGAGGATGCTGAGCACGCTGGTGTTGTCGAGATCCCTTTTCAAACCCTGCCAACTCCTAAACGGGCAAAATCCACCCCCTATAGGGGGTTAACCGCGGACAAGCCATCTCCTACGAGCCAAACTTATGTTACCCCCAGTTTTTGTGAACGCAGAGAAGGTAACTTGCACTTGGACCAGCTACAGTAAAAGCATCGACGCCGAGATGCTGAAGTAAGAGTAATTAAATTTTTATATTCCCAAAAAATTATGACGTGGTGCCACACCCAGTAAATGTATGCATGAAGAGGACATATGTAGGATCAAAGTTGAAGGAAGTGTTTGAGTACTATAAACCTGCTTTTTTACCTTTCCCTAGTTTGTGGAAGTACAAGTTCTCGTACTTGTTTTCGAGGCCCGTTAGTAGAACGAGAACGTCAATGTCCTCGCTAACAGTTGCCACACTGTCGGATTTTGCTGCTTGGGAAATGGCTGTTTCTACAATTAATAAATCTGCATCTTCTTCTGCCTGTTGCGCTTGGATTCCTCTTTCCTTAAATTTTTGTATAAGTATCAAAATCAACTGGTTTTTGTTGCTCTAGTTTGCAAGAAACGTTTCCTGTGACACTACAGCATTTGTTTCTTCACTGAAAATGATTGTATTGAAACATTCTTTATAGGATTTTGCAAACAGCAGAAAAATAACTATCTATAACTAAAAGAAAAACTTTTTGTAGAAATATTAATGAAATATTTGCATTCTTTCGATAACCTGAATTCTGGTTATGCTAGCAAATTAAAATCCTAAAATGAATTTGTCTAATTTCTTATTTGACAATTCTCATTCTAACACTAGCATCCACACAGTCCCCTACGGCCATGCAGATTAAACTAGTATCCACATAACCCCCTACGATTATGAAGATTCAGTTAAAAATGAGAACGAAGACCTAAAATGAATTTATTTATCTACCTTGTCTTAAAAAATTTTTTTTCATTCTAATGGATTACATTTTCATGAAATCTATCATTCTGTTTCCTGGAAATGCTTAGCCTTTGAAACGTTTTTCGCCCTTATTCTGGAGCTCATCAGAAAGACATAAAGCCATTTTTTATCAGTCAATGTCAAATATAATTATTTCACACTTATTCATAGAAATTGTCTTGGTTTTGCATGAAACATCTTTATGAATGGCTTTATGTCTTTCTGATGAGCTCCAGAATAAGGGCGAAAAACGTTTCAAAGGCTAAGCATTTCCAGGAAACAGAATGATAGATTTCATGAAAATGTAATCCATTAGAATGAAAAAAATTTTTTAAGACAAGGTAGATAAATAAATTCATTTTAGGTCTTCGTTCTCATTTTTAACTGAATCTTCATAATCGTAGGGGGTTATGTGGATACTAGTTTAATCTGCATGGCCGTAGGGGACTGTGTGGATGCTAGTGTTAGAATGAGAATTGTCAAATAAGAAATTAGACAAATTCATTTTAGGATTTTAATTTGCTAGCATAACCAGAATTCAGGTTATCGAAAGAATGCAAATATTTCATTAATATTTCTACAAAAAGTTTTTCTTTTAGTTATAGATAGTTATTTTTCTGCTGTTTGCAAAATCCTATAAAGAATGTTTCAATACAATTACAAGCAAACAAATAATAATTCATTTTTAAACATGCATAGAGTATATAGGCTCCAATATTAGTTAGCTAATAGAGAGGTGAGGTTGTTTTTATCAGTCAATGTCAAATATAATTATTTCACACTTATTCATAGAAATTGTCTTGGTTTTGCATGAAACATCTTTATGAATGGCTTTATGTCTTTCTGATGAGCTCCAGAATAAGGGCGAAAAACGTTTCAAAGGCTAAGCATTTCCAGGAAACAGAATGATAGATTTCATGAAAATGTAATCCATTAGAATGAAAAAAAAAAATTTTTAAGACAAGGTAGATAAATAAATTCATTTTAGGTCTTCGTTCTCATTTTTAACTGAATCTTCATAATCGTAGGGGGTTATGTGGATACTAGTTTAATCTGCATGGCCGTAGGGGACTGTGTGGATGCTAGTGTTAGAATGAGAATTGTCAAATTAGAAATTAGACAAATTCATTTTAGGATTTTAATTTGCTAGCATAACCAGAATTCAGGTTATCGAAAGAATGCAAATATTTCATTAATATTTCTACAAAAAGTTTTTCTTTTAGTTATAGATAGTTATTTTTCTGCTGTTTGCAAAATCCTATAAAGAATGTTTCAATACAATTATAAGCAAACAAATAATAATTCATTTTTAAACATGCATAGAGTATATAGGCTCCAATATTAGTTAGCTAATAGAGAGGTGAGGTTGTTTTTATCAGTCAATGTCAAATATAATTATTTCACACTTATTCATAGAAATTGTCTTGGTTTTGCATGAAACATCTTTATGAATGGCTTTATGTCTTTCTGATGAGCTCCAGAATAAGGGCGAAAAACGTTTCAAAGGCTAAGCATTTCCAGGAAACAGAATGATAGATTTCATGAAAATGTAATCCATTAGAATGAAAAAAAAATTTTTTAAGACAAGGTAGATAAATAAATTCATTTTAGGTCTTCGTTCTCATTTTTAACTGAATCTTCATAATCGTAGGGGGTTATGTGGATACTAATTTAATCTGCATGGCCGTAGGGGACTGTGTGGATGCTAGTGTTAGAATGAGAATTGTCAAATAAGAAATTAGACAAATTCATTTTAGGATTTTAATTTGCTAGCATAACCAGAATTCAGGTTATCGAAAGAATGCAAATATTTCATTAATATTTCTACAAAAAGTTTTTCTTTTAGTTATAGATAGTTATTTTTCTGCTGTTTGCAAAATCCTATAAAGAATGTTTCAATACAATTATAAGCAAACAAATAATAATTCATTTCTGAAAATGATGTCTGCCAAAGAACCTGATGTCTTCAAACGACGAGATTTTTCAGATGACTTTGTTCCTCTTCGTGAAGCACCATTGGATATCCATCGAATATAAATTTTGGATAGGTAATGCTTTCTCAAGTAGGTTTCATATGTTTTACAGATGTCTCCAAATTTTTTATTGATATGCCAAACAAACTTATGCAGGAGGTATCCACCATCCACTACAAAACTTTTTATATTGGGTGTCGCATGTTGAAGAGGTGTGAATGCTTCATATAGAGATGATTTTGACCCTTATGGAGACTTTCTTCGGTGAACATGGGGTACGGAGCAAGTTGAAATGAGAAACAGCATTTCAAATCTTCATTGGATTGTTTCAGAACACACACTCTGTGTAAGAACTTAAAATTACATGAACTTTCATTCTATGGATTTTTTCATTTCGATTAGCCGGAGCTGAATACGTTTAAAAAGTTACCCAGTGTGAACTTTTGATAAGTTTGTAAAAATTGTTGCTATTGGACTGCCAATTACACCCATACCTCTTGATGTTGAAAATTTCAATTCATTCGAAGCGAAATTAAATGCTCTTTAATTACTTCCACATCCACGTAGTGAATGTATAGTACCTAATCATAAAAAAAAATTTCAAATTTTTTTTTTCTTGAAATAGGTTTAGAATGTCATGAAACGTCGAGATTTTAAATTTGGGGGAAAAAAAATTCTGTCTGTTTGTCGGTCTATCGGTCTGTCTGTCGGTCTGTCTGTAACTTTTTTTTGTCCGCACGTTTTCTCCATCAAATGGGGGGAAATAAGTAAAGCAAGCTGGTAAGGGTACAGAAACTTGAAGTTGGGTGTATGTACTAGAAGCCAAGGCCTTAAAATTTTTTAAAATATTTTCCATCTCCCCAGCACTCCCACACTCCATTAGTAAAGGGGTTGATAAAATAAAATTGAGATATTCACTTGAAAGTTGGTATACGTATATACTATAATGACACCAGGAACTACATTATATTTTGGGATTATTCGGTTGAAGCGTTGGGGGTTAAATAAGGGTAAAGAAGGAAAAATAAGTCAAGCTAGTTGGTAAGAGTATAGAAACTTGAAATTAGGTGTATGTACTAGAAGCTAAGGCCTCAGATTCTTTTCATAATATTTTTCAACCCCCCACCACCCCTACTCCATTATTAAAGGGGTTGATAAAATAAAATTGAGATGCTCACTTGAAATTTGGTACACATATGTATTATAACGACAGCTGGAACTAGATTATGTTTTAAGATGATTGCGTTGAAGGGTTGGGGGTTAAATAGGGGCAAGCAAGAGAAAATAAGTAAAGCAAGCTGGTAAGAGTACAGAAACTTGAAACTTGATGTATGTACTAGAAGCTAAGGCCTCAAAATTTTTAAAAATATTTTCCATCATCCCCAACACTCCCCCACTCCATTATTAAAGGGGTTGATAAAATAAAACTGAGATATTCACTTGAAATTTGGTATACGTATATATTATAATGACATCAGGAACTATATTACATTTGGGGATTATTCCGTTGAAGGGTTGGGGGTTAAATAGGGGAAAATAAGTAAAGCATGCTGGTAACAGTACAGAAACTTGAAATTCGGCGTACGTACTAGATCACAAGGCTTTAGATTTTTTTTAATATTTTCAATTATTGGCTTGATTCACTTATTTACCCTCACTTCACCCCCACCTCTTTAACGGAATAAACTAAAATATATTATAATTCCATATCTCGTTAGGCTACATGTGTCTACCAAAATTCAAGATAATCAAGTCAATTCAAGTCAATTTGATTTTGCTAACTCTTTTAATAATGGATTGGGGATGGAGGTTCGCCTAAAGTTTGTAACATTTCAATGGATTGTAACTTACTCTACTTATTTATCCCTATTTCACGCTCAAGTCTTCAACGGAATCATTTCAAAATGTTTCATTCCACATGTTATAATATGTGTACCAAATTTCAAGTGCAGATCTGAATTTTATTTTATTAATCTCTTTATTGGGGTGAAATTTTGAAATCGATTAAATAGTTGTAAATGTAAATAGATGTGAACAGATTTATTGTCCTAGATAAAACCCCGTTAAAATTTTAAGTACATAAAATTATAAGCAAAGATCGAGGCAAAGATCATGTTTGTAGTTATACATATATTTAAATGATAAGTAACGTGCTTACATAATTTGTTTTTTTTTTATTTTATACAGAATGGAAATCGGATATAGTAAACTTCGACTTTGTTTACAATGAGTCACTTATTTTTGTTTTTGGTTATTATCAGCAATGAATAACTTTAAGGGAAGTTTATAGTTTACCTTGCATATCTGTAAAAACCCAATCTTAAATAAGCAAAATAAATATAATAAATGTCAGTACTATTCTATTCCAATATATAAACTGCACATTATTTGTTTGTCGCACTAAAGAAAACAATAATTTCTTCCGTATTATATTCCTGCATGTTTTTTGGACATTTGCATTTTACGTGGCAATGAGTAATGCAATTTAAATTGTTCGGTCTAGAAGGATGCGAATATAACCCCTAATTGAAGTGATTTTGTTTTCCAGGTGTGACAACATTCTGAACTTAACTTAATCATACAATATTAGTTATTTTCTTAAATTCGAATCGTCTCAAAAAAAAAAATTTAATCAAAAGGGGTGTAATAAAATGGATTTCTAATATTAATAATAACAATACAATTCTTTATTCATTTTGCTATAAATGTACACAAATGTACAAGTCAATTTTGAACATACAAAAATAAAATGGTAAAACAATGGATAAAAGAATATATAAAATTTGCTACAAAACTAAAGTATCAGTAAAGCTATTTATAAAAAAACTTCCCTGTTTATCTGTACAGGGTGGTCACAAAAAAAAAATATTATTTAGGAAACGACATAGAAGAATAATAATCGGAATGCAGTTGTTTCAACTGCTAAAAGGGAAACCTGATAACTTTTGATTGAACAAATTAACCCAGGCGGAGTAGCTAATTTTAATTGTTTATGAGTTCTTTGAAGTGGAATTAATAAGATGATCTAAAGTTTGCATGATTTCCAGATCGCCAACATTAAGAAAGAAAATTAAAATCTTCCTTTTTCGGTGTTTCTTCAATATTTGAGTCGGTGTATGGGAAAATAAAAAATGTTTTTACATTTCTAAGCAAAAAAGTCTGTACAAAAATATTCATAAAGGAGAAGTAGTGGCACAAGCGAGGTGCGATACTGCGTCGTGCTTTATTTGCAAAATGAAGACGTCAGGTATGAAATATATTATGAAAATTACATTATTAACTATATTTCTTAAAGGATATATCGGAAAATAATAATTATTATAAACGATATTTATTCTACAAAAAGTCATACACAATATAATAGCAGTATAGCCGGAGTTGAGCGAAGCCGACGCTCCCGCTACGGTGTTTTGTATTATGTAAAGATAGGCAAATGTGCCGTTCTGCTATATTCACTGCATACGTGATACTCTTGTCTACTTATTCTGTAAGTATCAGAATTTATATTATATTTCTCAGTGTACATTCTCGAGACTGTAAATATCGGTATTTTTGCTTATCACGAGATTTAGAAATATAATATTTTAGTTTGAATTCCTTGTTTGGCGACATTTACAGTGAAAACCTGGATTTTATGCTCAAAATTGCCCCAATAACTCTTCCTCCCCTCTTTCAAAATTCCCGCCAATTGTGTTTCTTTCATTTTTCGGACAATTGAAAACATTTGCCACAACCTTTGACCGGTTTGATTACAATGCGATTCGGATTTTTTTTTCTGAGTGCGCAACGCTCGATGAGAATACTCTTGCCGACTGTATCAACGCAATCCTTTCACACCTAAAACTACAGTCAAACCGAAGAAACTAGTAGTTTGATTACGTTCAATTTTTCACAGGCCCGCATTATAAATTGCCGGCCATTAAGGCCCATATTCATAAGAGACAAGATTGCGTTTTTAGACGAATACTATCATCAAACCGCTTCGATTAGTAGTTTGAAAAATTATTCACTTTTCGACACTAGTTCCTAGAATATATTGTTTTAGAACAAGATCGATCAATAAATAAAAAAGTTATGAATTATTACAATAAAAAGAATAATTCTTTAAAGTTTTACAACGAGTTTTACAATTAAACAAGAAATTTTTAAATCTAATAATATTTGTGCAACAATTATAACAGCGAAGAGTATAATGGTTAGCTTGTTTACTATTAAAAAATTTCTCACATCAGTTACTTTGTTGGCCATGCCCTAAGGAACACGATTAATATCTCTAGCTAATACCTACAAATATGTCAATATATTGTACGCCGGCTCCTGTACTACTTTTAAATTAAATTTGTATAATATTAAGACATGCTTCATGCATTCGCCTTAAATATCTGTAGGCGTCAAGTAATATAGTAATAATAATGTGAATGACTTGACATTAGAATTTCATTGTGTTTCGGAGAGCAATGCCGGCTTGTAATGCCCCCAAATAACAGGAAAACTATAAAATCTCAATGGCAGACACCTGTTTAGTGGTCACAAAATAAATATAATATTAGTCGCACAGTGGCTCCAGGGATTAAGCCAACAATACGGAGAATTAGGATTTACTGTCTATATTACATTGCAAGTTTAGCACGTGCTAGCTAAGCTTGCTGTCGCGACAACCTAATATCCCTGTCTCGCCATCTGCTTTTATTTCAAAAATATTTTTATGGTAGGCATACCAATATATCCTAATATATTATTCTTTTAATAGGTTGTGAACAGGCATGTAACAACTCCCGGCACCTCTCTCCTGGAAACATTTGAAAACTCCTGAAGATATTCCAGCATTATAGTTTTACAGAACTATTTCGCATTTTTCGTTAGTTTCAGAGGTAGAAATTGGCCCTCCGATGAGTAGCCCCTTCAATTTATTTTTACTACAGGCCTGATTGTCAAACGTAATTAATTTTTGTACAAAATTTGCCAGTATTGTAATAATGATAACTGTTTCAAGAAATATTCGTAATTCTGTTTTTCAAAGCTTAGGTGGATGTGGAAGTAAGCAAGTAATACATGATGACGATAATTTTAATGATCCAAAGGCTTCAACACTTTTGTGGTCGCTACCGTTACCTCCTATATTTCCGATTTATTGAATACAACTATAATTGCAAATATATACATATAAAAAAACAGCTGCCTAAGGAGTCACTAATTTCACATTCAGATTTTCCTTCCAAGTCTCTTTAATGGAAAACGTTTTAATAATTATAATATTATTGCATTATTATTAAAATTCTATGATCAACTATTTCCACATGCAGTACAAATATAATCAAGAGGTTTTCCTTTAAAGAGATTTGGATGGAAACTCTGAATGTGGAAGTAGTGATTCCCTAAGCAGCGGTTTTTACTAGAAGTATGGCAAGTTTCTTACTTGATAATTGTGGTAAGAATTAACAAATATTATCATTTCTCCTATTTTTCACTAATAATCTCTTTATGGTGTCCGCCCTGTATATTTTGCACTGAAGGTACATGTCTTTATTTGGAGTAATGTCAATTATATAATATTCTTCTGGTTTTGTAGGTATAGCGTCTACAGACAAACACAGAACAGACCGACCGACCGACAAAGAGATAGATGAAATTGACGGACCCTAGTTTTCTTAAACTACATATTATAAAACGTGAAAATCCAAAGACATATCGGAGAGTGATTTTTCCAAGATTAAAATACTTCCCTTCAGTAAGCGAGAGAGGTGAAAGTGACAGAAATATATAATAGTCTAGGTGCCCGCGTACAAAAAAATTAATTTATACATATCCTCTTGTAATTTCTTGTATGGCTTAATTGTGCCAATCTACAACTTTTTTCCTCTACGATAATATTTCGAAAACGCGGCGTTCCTCCTTCACTTCTTCCGAAAGATTTCCACGTGTCGTACTGAAAAATCGGGAAATCTATTTTGTCGGACAATTCGAAAATTGGATTCTACGTTACTATTAAGCAATCTTGAAAAAGTCAGTTAGTCATCAATAAATTTGTAAAAGTTTTTAATTCGGAATTTCTATAAACATTCCGAATTTGGTATCAGGAGAAAGGGCCAATCTTGTTCTTTTCATAGAGACCTAGAGCGGACTTCCATTCCACGTATTTACTTAGTTATCAATTTTTGAAAATTCGATACTTTTCAATTTTTAACAGAATCATCTATCGTTCGGTCGTGCCAAGCCGGATTTCCGGTTTTGCCCATTCACTTTGGTATCAGAACAAAGCGCCACTATTCCTCTTTCCATAGACACCTAAGACGACCTTAAACTCCACGTATTTACTTACAATACTACTGAACGGCTATTAGTGGTCGCGGTAGATCTCCGAGTTCAAAGTTGTGTACAGTGACGTCAAAGAGGCACACTGTATTTGTAAATTCACCATAGATAGTTTTTCTTTCCGCTGTTTGCAAAATCCTGTAAAGAATATGTTTCATTACTATAAGCAAACAAATAATAAATAATTCACTTTTACAAATATATTGATAACCAGCTGATTTTTTCATAATTTCTTAATAACAACATGTAGTAGCCAATTTTCGAATTGTCCGACAAAATAGATTTCCCGATTTTTCAATACGACGTGTGGAAATCTTTCGGAAGAAGTGGAGGGGAAACTCCGCGTTTTCCAAAATTTTCGAAGAGGAAAGAAGTTGTAGATTATACGCAATTGAGCGATACAAGAAGTTACAAGAGGATATGTAAAAATTCATTTTTTATACGCGGGCACCTAGACTATAATTTCAACCCCTTATACCTAAAGAACGGAAAAAGTTAATAATGTGAAATTTTGAATCCATGATAAGAGTGTCGAGTACTACATGAAAACGTATAAAAACCGTATTGAAAATAATATCATGGAACAAACCTTATTCCATAATACTACTTAATACTGTAAATTTTAACGACATGATCTGTCAAAATACATCTTGTATTCACACAAGTTCGTTTCCATAGCAACAAGAAAGCAAAGTCACCTATACCAAAAATTGGCAGCATTTGGGTCACAAAAGAGAATAACAGGGATTGGGAAAGCTTTTGCTGATCTCTGATGCCCATTCTCCGGTCTAGCTCGGGAAACGTTAACTTCTGTCCGAAAATGACTCCAGGTATATTTTCTGGCCGATCGAAAAAAATATCTATTTCTAATTGTTTAATTTCAAAAATGTTGTGTTTGAAAATTGTATAATTTCATGGTTATTGAAAAATATATATTTATTAAAAAATTACTATACTTCCAATCCACTACGTGGATGTGGAAGTAATTAAATGTTTCTTAATTTTTTTTTCTCAGCCGCTTTTAAAGTCACCGGTAACTTCTTGAATATATAGGATGATTTTGTATTGGTAAGAGAAATGAGGCCCTACAGTCTATAGTAACATCCAAACCACTTCATGGGGATAATTTTATATATATTAAAATTATTTCGTAGTAAGCAGGATTTGAACCTGCTTCGATAACCCACTAAGCTACCATCTGCATCCTCTGCAATTTTTATATGGATATAGCATAATTTTCACATTCAAAAATTATAGAAGCTTATGTTGTACACCCGTTGTATCAATTTTATTTATTACTACCTTATACAAACGGTATGGATCCTCAACCTAGTTTCAAATATTTTCCCCATTATGCCATCATCCCACAACCTGCCTCATGTTCCTACCGCCTTTCCCTACTTTTCCACTATTTCCTCCTACTTTCCCATCTCTTTCCTAATTTTACCACTTTCTTATGAATGTGAAATCACATGAGTTAGTGTGATGCCAGTGCCAAAGAGAATAAAATAGAATCATATATGTTCATGAATGAACCAAGTTCGAGAATCGTATAAATCTATTCTGTATGAAAGCGACTCTACCGGGTGAGTCACGAATTGCGCTCGTCCCGATATTTCCTAAAATATTTGGAATAGAAAATTGAAATTTGGAGGCCTTGTACACGACTAAAATTCCATCTTTTCAATAAAAAATCAAATTTGGTGCACATCCGGTTTGACCGGAAATGCCCACAACTTTCGATTTTTAAATGGAACACCATATATATTTTTACATTTTTGGAATATAGAGGAAATTTTGAATACAATACATCCATTTTGGTCACTTTTTGATAAACATTAAAAATGTTATTAAAAAATCTATTTCTGAATCCAGAGTGCTGTGGTGCCCAAATTATATTTTAGTTTATGTGCTACGTTACTATAAAAATAAAAGAGCAATATGATTGCGTTACTTAATTCTCTAGAGGCGTTTAAAATTTTTAAATGTGATTTGTACCCACTAACTCGGTTTTTTGAAATGGGAATTTATTCTTTCACCAACATTTTTAAATACCTCATTTTCATACGCTCAGAAATATTTAAGATTTCAGCCAAAATACAATGCAACCAAGCTTTTAGAAACATGCGGCTAATAGATAATAGATTAGTGGGCTTTGGAAACTAAAATGGCACATTTCTGTGTAAATCTGGTAACCTAATAACATTGGAAAAATCATAGTAGCCATTGAATGTAATAAAACAATATCAGCTGTCAAACAGATACAAAATAAAGCGTTGCGGAAATATCTTTGAGTAAAAATTAAAGAAAATGAATAATTTTACTAGAAATGAAAAGGTCGATATGTTACTGATATATGGAGAGCGTCTCAAAAATTCAACTGCAGCTGCAGAACTGTATCAGCAACGATATCCCAACAGACGTCATCCAAGCAGACACTTGTTTGCCAGAGTGGAACAAGAATTAAGAAACGAGCCCAATCAACAAGATGACCATCAAATATTTATTGTAAGTGAGGACAAAGAAATTGATGTATTAGGATTTGTGATGGTACACCCAACAACATCAACAAGAGAATTGTCAATGGAATGCGACATTAGTCAGTCTTCGGTTTGCAGAATTTTAAAGAAACATGAGTTTCGGTCTTATAAATACCAAATACACCAACATCTTTATGGAGATGACAACGACAGGAGGCTAGTATATTGCAACTGGTTCTTAAATGCAGTACAACAAAACCCTCATATTTTATATTCAGATGAAAGTAGACTTACGAACCAAGGTATGATTAACAGAAATAATACTAGGTACTGGGTTCAAGAAAATCCGAGGTTGGTAGGGCGGGGGAATATTCAGGAAAGATTTGGGTTTAACTGTTGGCTTGGAGTACTTGGAGATCGAATAATTGGACCCATATTTTTTTATGGAACCCTTACTGGCGAACGATATTTATTCTTTTTACAAAACCAGACAGCAGAATTTCTTGACTTAATTCCTCTTGCCTATTTACAAAATCTGTTTATCCAACAAGATGGTGCTCCCCCACATAATTCCAGAAAAGTGATGTAATATTTAAACAACTTGCATGGTGAACGCCTCATCGCAAATCAAGGTCATATCAGGTGGCCTCCTAGGTCACCTGACTTAACACCCCTCGACTATTATGTATGGGGCACTCTCAAAAATAAAGTTTATAAAACTTCTTCAAATACCCGTGAAGAGCTGCAAAATAAAGTTGTACGGACTCTTAATGAGATAACGCCGGCTGAATTGCGTAGAGCCATTCAAGCAACTGTACGCAGAGCCGAATTGTGTATAGAAAAAAATGGTGGACATTTTGAACAATATCTATAAATGTCAATTTATGGTTTAATTATATTAATTATTTTAAAGATACCTACTGTTTAAGTTAATTGTTCAAACGGAATTGATTTTTATTTATTTATAGGCCCGATATTTATGTTCATTTAAGTAAAACTCTGAAAACCGAACTGATGTCGCATTCTATTGTAAATGTCCTTGTGGATGTAATTGTGTTTACCTCCACATACCTATGCTAAACTTAATTGTAACATTCTTTGCGCTCACAATTATTAAATGTTTGATAGCTCAAGATTGCCTATAACTACACGAGTCTGTCTGACAGCTGATATTGTTTTATTACATTCAATGGCTACTATGATTTTTCCAATGTTATTAGGTTACCAGATTTACACAGAAATGTGCCATTTTAGTTTTTAAAGCCCACTAATCTATTATCTATTAGCCGCATGTTTCTAAAAGCTTGGTTGCATTGTATTTTGGCTGAAATCTCAAATATTTCTGAGCGGATTTTCAAAATTTTGGTATCATTAGATTCTTATGAAAATGAGGTATTTAAAAATGTTTGTGAACGATTAAATTCCCATTTAAAAAAACCGAGTTAGTGGGTAAAAATCACATTTAAAAATTTTAAACGCCTCTAGAGAATTAAGTAATGCTCTTTTTATTTTTATAGTAACGTAGCACACAAACTAAAATATATTTTGGGTACCACAGCACTCTGGATTCAGAAATAGATTTTTTAATAAAATTTTGAATGTTTATCAAAAAGTGACCAAAATGGATGTATTGCATTCAAAATTTCCTCTAGATTCCAAAAATGTAAAAATATATAGGGTGTTCCATTTAAAAATCGAAAGTTGTGGGCATTTCCGGTCAAACCGGATGTGCACCAAACTTGAAAGATGGAGATGAGAAAGATGAGAAAAAGATGGCATTTTAGTCGTGTAATAGAGCCTCCAAATTCCAATTTTCTATTCCAAATATTTTAGGAAATATCGGGGCGAGCGCAATTCGTGACTCACCCGGTATATGAAACCATAAAATGCCTTCTTGTTGGCGAATGTTCCACAAATGGTTGCACAAAAATGTATGAACTCGAAGATAATGATGAAAATTGTGAGAACTTTACCAAATAGACAGTAGAAGTAGCAGAAAATGATATTAATTGTGATTTTAGACATCTTTGGTTAGATAAGGTTAACTTGAATAGTTTTGACTAGACTTCTCCTTAGCGATTAGATGTATTGTATGTACATTCACGTAGTGGATTGTAAGTATAGTAATTTAAAAAAATTAAAAAATTTTCTTTGTTGAAATAGGTTTAGAATGTCACGAAATGTCGAGATATTAAATTTGAGCGAAAAAAAAAAGTTCTGTCTGTCGGTCTGTCTGTCTGTCTGTCTGTAACTCTTTTTTGTTCGCACGTTTTCTCTGGAATGGTTTAAGATATTGACTTGAAATTTTGGACACTTATGTAGGTATCATAACGAGATCTGGAACTGGATTGGTTTTTTAACGTAACCGGTGAAGAGTTGTGGGGTAAATAGGGGTAAATAAGGGAAAATGAGGAAAGCAAGCTGGTAAGAATATAGAAATTTCAGAGTATTTACTAGGTCAAGGTCTCAAGTTTTCTAATAATATTTTACATCCCACCACGACCCCTACTCCACTATTAAAGGGGTTGATAAAATAAAACTGAGATATCTACTTGCAATTTTAGACACGTATATATCATAACGACATCTGGAAATAGATTATATTTTGAAACTATTCCGCTGAAGGATTGGGGGTTAAATAGTAGTAAATAGGGAAAAATAAGTCAAGCAAGCTGGTAAGAGTATAGAACCTTGGGATTTGATGTATACAGTGGAAGTCAAGGTTTCAGATTTTTTATAACATGTTTCAATTCCCCCATCACCACCACTCCATTATTAAAGGGGTTGATAAATTAAATTGGGAATAATTCTTTGAAATTTGGTACATGTATGTATTGTAACCGCATCTGTAATTAGTATATATTTTGTAATGATTCCGGTGAAGAGTTCGGGGGTAAGCAAGGGTAAATAGGGGAAAATAAGCAAATCATGGCGGTAAGAGTACAGAAACTTGGATTTGGTGTAAATACTACAAGCAAAAACCTCATATTTTTTATAGCATTTTTCAACCCGTCACCCACACGCCATTATTAAAGGGGCTGATTGAGATATTCGCGTGAAACTTGGTGCACGTATGTATTATAACAACATCTGGAACTAGATTATATTTTGAGATGATTTCGTGGAAGCGGCGGGGTGTAAGTAGTTGTAAATAGGGTAAAATGAGTAAAGCAAGTTGGTAAGAGTACAGAAACTTGACATTTGGTGTATACTAGGAGCCAGGGTCTCAGATTTCTTTATCATATTTTTCAAACCCTCTACCACCTCCACTTCATTATTAAAGGGGTTGATAAAATAAAATTGACATATTCAGTAGATATTTGGTATACATGTGACATCTGATTCTGATGATTCCTTTAAAGGATCGGGTGGGGGGTGTGTAAACTGAGGAAAAATGAATAGAGCAAGCTAACTTCATACTTCATTTTTGGCGTATATGCTAAGAATCCATGCCTCATTTTATTTTATATCTGCCTCCAGTATTATTAAAATTCTATGACCAATTATTTCCACATATCAGAGTGCAATTATAGTGAAGATGTTTTCCTTTAAAGATACCTGGATGAAAAATCTGGATATGGAAGTAGTGACTCCTTAGGCAGCGGTTTCTTAACATACTTTAAAAATATTTAGAGGAAGTTCTCAACTTGTTGTTTAGGTTAGAGATAGGTTTGGGAAAAATAAGATAATCGTATTCTTCAATATGTTGTGGCTGGCTGTATGGCTAATGGCCTTGATGCAAAAAAAAAAAAAAAGTTCTCAACTGAATTTCTATGTGGGTTTTTACCATATATGTGCAACCATTACTCTGGAAAGGTTTAAAAAAGTCAATGAAACCTTATATAACTTTAGAATAGGGCTCGGCGGTGGTCCCATAATAGTTTTATTATTATACCTAGTATGGTGAGTAAAAATCGGTAAAAAAAGTTTTTCAATTGAGACCGTGTAACAGTTTCACATGATTTGGTAAAAATGACATTGAAATTGGTTGAAGGTATTTATGGAGCAGCTGATACTGAAACTGATGCCAAAATTAGAAATTAAAAATGGCGAATATAATAGGACTGCCATACTTGAAAAACTTTTGCAGATACTGCGGTCGGTATAAGGATGAATAAATAACAAAATCTAAAATATTCTTAATCGACCACAGGAACAACTTTAGGTAATAAGGTTCATTTATCCGGACGATAGTAAAATTTTACTGCATATTACTTCAACATCCATGTAGGGAGTGGAAATATAGTAACCGTAAAAAAATATCAATAATTTCTCTTGTTGAAATGCAGAATGTAGTTTTTCACATACTGATTTTATATGATTCATTGTAAAGTTTTCGTCAGCTGCTAGACCTCAAAATGTAATGGATGCCAATCGTGTAATGGTATCTTGATTCATAGTTATATTTAAAACAACTGGCTGTCGCCTTTTAAAAAACTGTATGTTGGTTGTTTTATCTAAAAGAAATATTCGATTAGGTGCACACCATGATGAGAATTCTGCCACTAGTTTGCAGAATTATTTAATTCTTGTGGTGAATCAGCTACAAGTCCAAGTGTAACATCATTTGCAGACATAATTAATTAATTTGATGTCTTCACTGAGATGTGTTTCCAAATCATTAATAAATGTTGTGAATAGTAACGGAGAGAGAACTGCAGGTTGAGGCAAACCAATATTGTTATCCTTTTTTTTGCGAGTAATTATTGTCAAATAACTTAACATATAAATAAAATAAATCTGTTGGCAATTAAATCTTGATTAATATAGGGAAAAGCAGTTTTTAGTGAGAAGTGGGTAGGTGGGCAGAGGTAAAACATTCAAACTTTGGTGTTACTCATAAAGGGTGTAGCAGAATAAGCATGGTAAAATGGCCCCAGAAGCGTTTCGACCTAATTCGGCGTCAGTAGATCAGCAATAGAAAAATAAATGTTTTCCTGGAGTTGTAGCCCCCTGTCGCCACTGGTAACCCCTGTACCCAAATAAATATAATTTTTCGTTTTTTATCTCTGCAATTTGTGCGTTAATTGTGATGAAAAAAATTGACGATGTACATGTGATTTAAGTGTATCTTAGAAAAAATCAGCTGATTTGGCTGCCAACTTCGAATAAAAAAAAAATTATTAAAACATGCAAATATTTATTTTCTCATGAAATAATGATTCGCGTACACAAAACTTTTAACAAAAATGCAATGTTATGAGTAGTTTATTGTAGATTTTTTTCAAATTTTTAGAAGAGGTGCGAGATAATTAAAAAAATAAAAACTGTTACGATACAATAGTTAGTGGTGCTTAACCATTGAAACTTTATGTATCCATATATCTTATGGTTCACATACTGCCGCTGTGGAAGAGTATAAATATCTTCAAAAAGTTAGTTAACCGTAATATAATCATCACTACCAAATTATTAAGAAATTTTTTAAAAACAATCCACATTTCAATAATTTTTCCGCATATGGATTTTCAAAGCAACTAATTACATTATTGTGTTATTTTATATGTAATATGCACTGCACTAATATTAACGAAGGTATATATAAATTAAACACAAAAAATAATTATATGGGACATACAGAGCTGGCGTGCTAGTATAATGAAAATATTTAAATAATGGTAAAGTAACAGTAATAATATTTCTTAATCATGATGTGTTTCAAAATGTTTAGAAATCATCAGTAAAATTCTGAGGCTACTTCTTATATCAACTGTGATAAAATATATTTAATATACACTTTAACGAAATCGAGAAAGTTCAAGCACACAACTATGCAACTAGACAACTGTTAAATCATTCTATTTAAATCTTACCCTTCTAAATTCTCTAACTATACGAAAATAATAACAAAATGCTTGGTTATTTAAAACAAGCAAACTTCTTCGAATCTCAAGAAAGGTTTATCCTTATTTAATAAATAAACTACCGAATTTCATGATTCTCAAAATATCCGGTAATAATTAATTGTAAATAAATATTTAAATTAAAAAAAACTTAAAACTAGCTCAGACTATTATAAATGTAGGATTAGTTTGGTATGGCTATAAATCGTGGAGCTGTCAAAATTTCGACAACGTTAATGCTTAACTCTGAGCGACATATGCATTGCAATGAAGGGCAGTGCAGCGAATAATAATTATCAGTAGAAGACGACACCATATTGATAGATAATTAATGTTTTAAACGTTTCAGTTATTATGTGCCACTAGCCGCATAGATCAAACTAGTTCTACGCATCACTATATTTCTTATTTCTTTTTAAATATGGCGCTCCTCTTCTAAAAATTTGAAAAAAATCTACAATAAACTGCTCATAACAATGTATTTTTGGTAAAAGTTTTGTGTACGCGAATCATTATTTTCATGAAATAATAAATATTTTCATGTTTTAATGTATTTTTTTCATTCGAAGGAGGCAGCCAAATCAGCTCATTCTTTTTCTAATATACTTACATTCAAATCACATTTACATCGTCAATTTTTTTCATAATAATTAACGCAGAGATAAAAAATTAAAACAAAAAACTATATTTATTAGGGTCCAGGGGTGACCAGTGGCGACAGGGGGCTACAAATCGAGGAAACCATTTCTTTTCCTATTGTCGATCTACTGACCAAATTAGCTCGAAACGCTTCTGAGGCCATTTTACCATGCTTATTCTGCTAGACCCTTTACAAAACAAAACATTAACTGTTATTATATGAAGGAAAATCTTACGTTTGCCCTTTTTAAAGAAAAACTGACATGCCAGATTTCTTTGGGTTCAAAATGGGTTTTAAGGCATCAAATTACTTCAGAAAATTTAGTTAGGAAAAAAACTTTTTTTTAGACCTGTATTATGAAAAACATATTCCATTGAAATAACTGATATTAAATAAAAACTTAAATGTTACTGTTGTTATAGCACTAATTAGGTAGTCCTATGGCATTTTTACAATAGGCAATGTAATTAGCATTATTGACTTGTGGCTAGCTGAAGAACGAAAAGGTGTCTCTGCTTGCTGTGACGACGACAATCCACTGGAGACTTCTGAACGATGGCTCGCCTGGTCCTACAGACGAGACCTGCTAACACTTGCATAATAATGAGATGTAAGTAGTAACTACATAATAATTATACCTCATTACGACAAATTAACGATACTATCAGTGTTCTTGCTCAAAACGAATTGCATAAACTGCACTAAAGTCAGTATGGAAGTGGTCTGGAAGTACGTTTCCCTACAAATATGTGTTCCTGTGTAGCTTTCTCGTCTATATTTACCAATTTATAATTAATGCATAAGAAAGCTCAAATTTCCTGTTTCCTAAATTATTTGTCTTTGAAGTTATAACTTTCAAAAGTATGAAATATTATTTATATTGATAATCGATACCTACTTGCAATAACTCGATTAATAAAGACAAGAATCATTATACTTCATATAACAAAATGATTATTGTTGTGCCTGAAAAAAATTAGTTCGTTGAGTATGGCCCACTGAGAACAACTAAAATTATAAAAATTTGAAAAACAGAATATGCTTTGTTTAACCGCAAAAAAAAATCATTAAAAAACACTTTCAGATTTGCCTATATACTAATTTTTAGAAAAAAATATAAATTTCTAGTATTTTGTTTATTCAAGTAGATGAAATATTATTTAGTTATTTTTATAAATACTCTGATAATACTATTAATACCAGTATCAAGAAATTAACAAAATGACCTTATATGGTTCTGCCAGTAAGGAACTATTGAAACGTTTAGATACTGCCAAAATACGTACCTAAGAATTTGTCTAGGTGCTATGAATTCAACTTCTATTGAACCTTTACCTGTTGAAGCATGGGAATCGCCTTTACAACTACGTCGCAAGTTTCTGTCAGAAAAATTTATTACAAAATCATATTTATTAGATCCTCTGGTAAAAAGAAATAAGTAAGTAAAATAATTTTGATCTGTGTAACAAATATTGGATTTAAAAAAGCTCCCCTCCATTATACTCTGCCTTCTGTGAAACAAACAAATATTTTGACCGCTTGTCCAGGTTGCACCTTCCAAACCCTGAAGATGATTATTTTGATTTATCTAATTCCAACTTGGTGATAATCCCAACTTATAGTGAAAATCACATTCTTAGCCATTGCACTTTATTACAAACGTTAGAAAAAGTAACCTACCAGATTGCTTACCAATGCTTCTAAGCATCACGCAGATACAGGCTGCGTATATTACGCCCACAAGAAAATACCCAAGCTTTGTTTAAACTCCCTTAGGATATGTCGATTTCTTCTGCGGAAGGATTTGCTATGCTTCAGGGTATAAAATACATTATATCTAACAATATAACATTTTCCGTCGTACTCTCCGACTCACTCTCCATGCTAACAGTTATAAAAAAATAGTTACAGGCCAAACACTATCTTAGACACACACAATGGTTTACAATATAATGAACAGGTCGACACATAGGCAAGGCAAAGTATTAACTGCGGAATCGGGGCAACAGAGGACATATATCTGAACGACTGTTTCAATATTTTTAGAAACAAGATGAAGGAAAAATGGACACAACTCTGGCCACAGTTTTGCTATATATCTTCCACAAGATACTCATATATTCACCCCGAAATACCGATAAAGTTTTGACATGATGACCTTTATATTCCCCGTAAATATATTAGCATTATTAACCGATTAAAATTCGGACATGGAAGTTACCCAGCCCACCTTGCCAGACTCAAACTTATTACATCAAGTTTATGGGAACATTGCAATGTAGAAAGAAGGTGACTTAGATCATATAATGTTTAGCTGTCAAAAAACACATGGACGAATGTAACAGCCTCTAGTCTAAGTTAATTATAGGCGGGGTTTCGGCTCCATTGAATCTACTACATGTCATGTCTGAATAAAATCGATTGATTCAAATATGTAGTTGGTTTTTTGACTAAAACTGGTGTAAAAATTTAGAAATTTTATATTAAAACGTACAAATTCTATTGTCTAACCTCATGTTGTTCTCCCTATTTACCATGGCCTTACCCCGTTTGTACAAGAAATTTTCAAAATGCCTTGATAGGTCTCTAGGCGAGAAGCGTGTGTCCCTGTCAACTTTCCCTTAATCATCATGCATTTTTCAAATATGGCAAAGAAAAATAAGTGTATACTTCCTTTTGCGGTATTTTTAATTACACCATATAGATGTTTGTGGTCTATTGGTTCATAGATTCAGCAAATAAAAGTTAGATTCTTAAAATTTTTAATCTAGTCAAGTATTGGCCTTACCATTTATACTGTGTTTCTTTCTGGCTGATTGGACTAGTTCCATAGTGCTACAGAAAAAAAATAACAAGATTTAACAGGAACAACTTAATTAGCTTTCCCTAAACCATCATCTAACAACATTTATCAAGCCAATTTTTCACATATATAGCATTTCTCAGTCTTTGGCGAGTAATTTTTTTGGAATGCCTGCTGAATACTGGCAGATAGTTCAGCGCTATTGTTATTAGAATGTTTGCATACTTTATGTTTTAGTAACCCCCATAAATAAACACCAGTAGCGCCAGGTCTGGAGATCGAGGTCGCCAGTGCACTAATGGGCTATTGCGTCTTATCCAGTGCAGAGAAAAGTGTTCGTTTAACCAGGTGCGAACTACCCCTAAATTATGAATGGGTGATTCATCTCATTGTAGACAGAACTCCCCTAGTGTGAGTGATGGTAATTCACCAAGAACGTCTCGCAACTCGGTATCATCGACAAATTTTAAAATATTTCAGATTTCGAATTATTTAAAAAAATTGCAATAATAGTTTAGTTGAATATTCTACACAAGGCGTTAAGTTTTATTCAGTTTATTATCAAATTAGGATTATCTTCTATCCACCATCTTCAGTTCTGTCTCGAAACAATACCATTATTTGTAGTAAATGTTGTTTCGTCATTGATTGAAAATTATTTTCTTGAGGAATTTGCGTCATTTAAATAATTTCTTTGTGCCCATAAGTAAAACTCCAATCTGCTCACACTCTCTCCTCATTCAAGTGTATACAGAAACCTCGGTTTATGCGCTATTAATTCGTGACACGTTTGAGACACTGCCACACCTCACTGCTGCAAACATTTAATTGCAAACTTAATTTCCGGAAACTTATTTTGGAATTAGCACACAATTTTAACACTATAATTTCATCAGTCACTGGGTCAGTCTGATTACTATTTACTTATTGTATTTGTTAATATTATTATGAATTGCTCTTGACTTAGAAACATTTTTAATATTATTTAAAATGTTATTAATATTTGCAACAGTTTAAAAACCAATATTCTTAGCTCGAAGCCTTCTACTAAACTTGCGGCTTTCCTATTTGAACAAGTTTTGTCACCAACTAAACGAATTATTCTGTTTCATCAGTTACTATTAAATTAATTTCAATAATTTCATGAACATTTGTGAAAATACAGGGTAGGGTGAATAACATACATACATAGTATTCTTACATGGCTAAATGAGCTGATAATAAAAAAAATGTTATTCATAGCACACCAAGGCAGAAAAAACAGATTTTACCTACATTAGCAGTTATTCAATCAATAAACATTATAACAAATGTATGAAACTTGACTAGTGAACGCTAATTAGGTTGTTTCTATTAAATTGTTTTAATTTCTTGGTAAAATAAAAAATATGTAGTAATAGTGTAGAAATTATTGATATTTTACTTCTTGAATAATTTAAATACTAAAGTTCAGTGTTTCTTCAAACTTTTGTATATAGGCTTAAGCAACTGGGAACATTTTATCTTAATGAAAATTTTCAATTTCGTTTTAATAAATTTTCATATTATTAAACGTTCTCAGTAAGCCATGATCAACGCAGTAATTTTTGTTTAGGCAAAAAAGAATCAGTTTTGTTGGTTTCATAACTTATAAAGCTTTGAAGCTGATCTGACGAAAACCAGCAAGATGCGAGTGTGTGTATGTGAGAGGTGAAACATACTGTATACATTTTTACGACTATATTTATTTAAATATAAAATGAATCATATTTAACTTTTAACGGTTGATATTATTAATTCAAAACTGAATCTCATCATTTTAGTGACTAAAAGGATTATTTTCTTTACTGTAATGATATGAGATAAAAATAATTATGTGACTCAAAAAGCCGAAATGGACTGCTTCGATGGAATTTATAGAAGAATCAAATTTTTAATTGAAAAACCTGTATATTTTCGCATATTTTAATCCTACCAGCCATCATGCATATGTATGATCTGACCGTCAGATATTATGCTGATTTAAAAAATATATGTGGTAATGTTTTGTTCTAATCATAAAAGTCTGGGACTTGTTAAAGATGGATCTGCAAGCACATGTAAAATCTCACTTCAGATACTGAGATTGAATATGATTCACTCATCACTAAGTAGGTTTGATAAATCAAACCTGCTCAGGATCAACTGATTCAAACTGCTGATATCGTTGAATTTAGTTAAGAGTAAGTTATCTTAAACCTTAGCATATGAAGAAATATTTTACAGATGCTTGCAGATCGATTTTTAACAACTTTGATCAACCGCGACCCCATGTGATTAATACAAAAAATTAACAAGCTGAGTTACAACGTATTTATTAAAAGTGGTATATTGCCATTTTAAATTTTGGGGTGGGTGTGACTCTGGATGTCACATTACTGGGCCGTGTATTAGGACTCTACAAAGGTGGCTTTTGTGACTAAGTGCGACCCTTGAAATCCACACGGTCAACTTCCCAGCATAATATGAATATCAATAATAATAATAATAATGATAATACAGTAGGCATTTTATTTTTATTATTATTTTTTAATTCTATCCATTTTATTGATTTAAATATTCTGGATGTAATGGCCTAAATAAAGAGAAATTTACGAGAAGCGTTTCATCATGCTTGAGTTTAAGCTTGTTATTAATTACACAGGCACACAGAATAAGTGTTTTTCTAATCTTTTGACCAGACCACTTTAACCTTATATATTTTGAGCCACTGAATACAAACAGAATTGTGCCTACTCCCATCAGTTTTTTTATGCATCAAAAATAGTCAAAAAATCGGTCAAAAAGGCAAATTTTTAAGAATTTTAATTTGATCACAATCTACCCCTAGGGTGCTGTAAAACTAGCCCCAGAAAAAAATAAGTCAAATGGAAATAAGTAAAAATAAAGTCCTGCAATTCTCAGCACAATCTGTATATTACTTAAGAAAATTTTAAGACACTTGATTACAATTACACCAAAATGAACCACTCTTAAGGGGGGATATGACTACCCCCCATTAAATAAAATATATCCATTGCTTTTTAAATAGTAAAGTAAATGTTTTATTAATTTTTTTGAATATTATGTTTGCGTGTGCTGATGGTGTGAAAAGATTTAGATCCTTCGAAAATAAAAGATTTCGTTACAATAGAGGAAACTAAAACAAAACAAGAATTACATTTTCTGAAATAAATTACTTTTTTACTTTTGATTTTCTGGAAAAATCAGGGGTGGTTTTTGAACAAGTTAAAAGTAAACCTTTTTATTAGTATTTGATATATATATATATATCAACTTTTTTTCTAAAAATGCTTACATTTTATATAATTAAATATTTTATCAAAAAAATTTTTAATACATTGATGAATAACCGAATAATCATGAGGCCACGTATTTGAGAATAACTGCAAAATTTTACAATAAAAAATTATGAAAAAAATTCCTCGTACATAAAATGTCGTGCTTTATCGGCATCTATAATATTATTTACATAACAGGTATATTGTCCAAGATATAACGGATTTAAAACTGGCATAGCCAAAATTTCCTTAAAATGTAGGACTTTTTCAATATAACTTAACAGAACCTCAAAACTGTCCAATGTACATTATTCAAAATTCAGGGAATGATTTAGAATAGACACATAATGAACACGTAATTTTTTCAGTTTTTTCCGCTTCTTCGTTCCTGAGATATCCGCGGTTAAAGTGAGGGGTCAATGCATTTGAATCGTACATTAGTTGCTTACAATTACAATGTTAATCGATAATAATCTATTAACAGTGGCATTTTATTACCATTTTGTAGTTATCGTCAAGAGGGCAGGTAGTCACTATAATATATCTATGAATAGAGTCTATTTTACATCTTAGTTTTATATTCATAATAAATATACTTAATACAACGTTTGCCACCACCCAATTTTAATAGGATTGTAATTCGAATAATTATCATTGTTACAAGAAAGTGGTTTACACACCAACATACAGACAGTGTCTTACCCACGATACTTGGGTTAGAACAGAGAAGTTAGGCTGCAACCAGTAATACACTCATGACTGCATTGCGGTCGTTTTAAGTGAACAAATCTGTACCGTAATCCGCAATACTAATATTTATGAATGGAGTCAGATTTGCTAAGTAGGTAGGTGCCACATTGTATATAATCTGGGTGGCGCCAAGAATTGCGTCTTGTTACGAAAGTTAATATCTTCACTTCTAATGTGAAACACCGAGATGAAATTTTATAAATTTAACCTCATAGAACTTGAAGCTAGTAAACTAATAATACTAATAAATGATATCTACGTAAATATATGTAACGTTTGTTTTAACTGAATTAGTATATATTTTGCCCTTTAAATATCATGTACGTCTTCTCATTATCTTTTGGGTGATTACCCCACTTATTTTTATATTTACTAACAGTATACGAGATCTCGTTTCTTGGTAGTGTCAGCTACATTCTGAATATAATTTTCCTTCATCACTTGCTCCATTAGCTACTTCTAAACGTCAATATTCCGTATATTTTCTATACCAGTACAGCACGTTCCTTCTTTGGCTACATAACTATTATTCTCCTCTCTCGCAATTTTCAAAACTTTGTACTTCCATTCTGTGTTGTGACCTAAAGTAATTGTATACAGTGAAAAGTTTTAAATGGACAAAATCAACTCAACCCAAGAAAAAAGAAAAGGAAATAAAATAAAACAGCAATCACAAGACGCTACAGAGAGACAGATAATCTATAAATTTATTTTATTTTATATGATTTAGTTGATATTATTTTATTCTATCTTTCTATCTGATTTTTGCCATCTTAATATTTATCAGCTCGATTTATTGATTTAAAACATAATGTTTTATTATCAATGTAGAAGGCGGAAATTGAAACCGATTATCTGAAAGAAACGACATACAAGGTGAGCAAACTATTCCTTCGGACCACTTTTTCCTCATAACGCGCAAAAAAAATTATTACCGCGGGATAAGGTCCTTTCCAGCAACTCCACAGTAAATGGATATTTACCTGTGGAACGGTTAATAAATGTAAACAAAACAAACAAAAAAAATGCCAGATTCAGAAATAGAAAAAGCAGAAAACTTATAAGAAGAGAAATAAGGAGATGACGATAGATGGAAGCTTAAAAGAAGCATGGAAACTGAAAAGAATCATCGCGCAAACATCTGCATACGCTGGCAAATCAATCAATCAATCAATCAATTCTGTAAATTTCTCATTAAAAGTATATCCCATTTTTTTATAGCAATAGCGTCAACTCACTACATTTTTTTTCATCAAATAGAATTGTAGCTTTAGAGCCAACAGACAGACAGACACCACTTGACAAATTGATAGACAGAGAGGGGGAAGGAATTAAAATACTTCAATTCTCATAATCTATATAGTCTGAAACATGAAGAATTCTCGGATTTGATTCTTTACCAATGGCAATAGTTCCTTTCAATAAGCAAGGGAAGTAAGAACCTTTAATGATCACCTCAATGTAAAGTGTCCTACTATACTATTTTATATATGTTCCTTTGAAATAAAAATTGAAAGTCAAGGTGGCTATTTACAAGAAAGAGACATTCGATGGGGAAATATTTATTATTTTTGGTCATAAGTTTTCTCTTGGTATGTATATTTAAAAAAACTGTAAGACTGCCATAACAAGACTATTACTATGAATTTTCACTTAATAATTCCATTTGTTCTGTTTCATAGTTTTCAAAATAGCTATTTTGGAAACAACTGAAATTATTGAGTGAAAATTCATGGTAATAGTCCTGTTATGGTTCTACTTAGGTAGTCTTTTTAAATACACGTACTAAGAGAAAAAAGTTATGGCCAAAATTAATAAATATTTCCCTATCGAATGTCTCTTTCCTGGAAATGACTAACATATCGTCTATTTGAACTGAGCAACCTCAAAAACATAAAGTTGGGTATTTCACTAATGAAAATACGCGTTATAAAGATGTCATGAAACTACCCAAAGTAGTAACTTACCATGAAGCTATGGAGCTTTGGCGCTGAAAGAAAAAGTAAGTCTCACAGAAGTTATCACGTTTGATATATGTTTTAGCCTTCATTAGCACCCGACTAATACTAGCTCGTTTAATAAAAATATTTTAAATTGACATTGATATATTTTTTAATACCTAAAACACTATCGAACCTGAGAGAGAAACAGTATGTTATACAGCTTCGAGATCTGGTATATAAATGCATTTCCTTGCAGTTTCGAGACATTGTCGTGCTATTTTTAAATTGAATTGAATCAACGTTTGAAAATGGTGTGTTAATGTGCCAAAACTGCAGCAACATGTATGTTACAATAAGTTAGTGAGAGAAAACAAAGTAAACTCTCCTTTCTCATATCATCATGATTGACTGTCATAAAGTATTGCCCCCCCCCCCCAATTAATTACTTCCACGTCCACGTAGTGGATTCGAAGTACAGTAATCGTAAAAAAAAATTCAATTTTTTTTACTTGAAATAAGTTTAGAATGTCATGAAACGTCGAGATTTTAAATTAGAACGAAAAAAAAATTTATTTCTGTCTGTATGTCGGTCCGTCTGTCTGTAACTTTTTTTTGTCCGCACGTTTTCTCCGGTTTAAGATATTGACTTGAAATTTTGTACACGTATATATTATAACGAGATCTGGAACTGGATTGTTTTTTGAAGATATCCGGTAAAGGGTTGGGGGTAAATAGGGGTAAATAGAGGAAATATGCATAACAAGCCGGTAAGAGTACAGAAACTTAAAATTTGATATACGTACTACAAGCCACGCCTCAACATTTATAATATTTTTCATCTCCCCACTACCCCCCACTACATTATTAAAGGGGTTCATAAAATAAAATTGAGATACTCACTTGAAATTTGGTACGCGTATATATATTATAATGACATCAGGAACTAAGTTGTATTTTGGGATTATTCTGATGAAGGGTTGGGGGTTAAATAGGGGTTAATAGGGGGAAATAGGTAAAGCAGGCTGGTAAGAATACAAAAACTTGAAATTCGGTGTATGTACCAGAAGCCAAGGCCTCAGATTTGTTTCTAATATTTTTCAAACCCCACTACCTCAGCTCCATTATTAATCGGATTGATAATATAAAATTGAGATATTTACTTGACAGTTAGTACACGTTTGTATTGTAATGACATCTGATTGACACGATTCCATTGAAGGGGTGGGAGCTGGTAGGTTGTGAATACAGAATAATAAGTAAGGTAAACTAGAAACTTTATTTTTAACGTACATGGTGCAAACCAACGCCTCAAACTTTTCTATGACATCTGCCCCAAATATTATTAAAATTCTACGACCAATGATTTCCACATACTAGAGTGCAAATTTGGTCAAGGTGTTTCCTTTAAAGTGACTTGGACGATAAATCTGGATGTGGAAGTAGTGATTCCTTAGGCAGCGGTTTTTTTCAATAAAGGTGTTGTAAAAATTGTGTCAACATGTCCAATTGATTCTGAGAATGGATACTATATTATTTTTATCATTATTCAGTTTGTTGTATATTCTTACAAAATAAATCATCTCAATGAAATTGTTTTTATATGTATACAGTTTCGAGCATATTTTTTTATCAGGTTCGTTTAAATTGAAATGTACCCCTAGTAAACGGTATAAATATAACTCAAATGTGCCATGGACTCAGTCAATGAGGGAAATATCAAGGGGTGGAATCGAAACTTATGAATAAAACAAAAGTGTTAAAGGACTAAGCTTTGCCTGAATCTTTTATGGTTGATCACTATCAATATTATGTTGATTATATAATATAATAGATAATACCTAATACGTGAGTATAAATAATTCTTTCAAAGGAAGATAGGCATTAAATAACTATACTTTTCATTATACACTTCCTGTATCGAACTATTTAATTTGTAATTCGCATATATGGGCAAAATATTATTTTGGAATGAATAGTGAATAGTATGCATCAAGTGAGAGATGAAACTCGATGTTTTATTTATAGTCCATTGAAATGTTACAAAATTTAGAAAACTTTGGGTAGGACAAGATTCTTTTATGTGTAGGGGGTTTCGTGTGGGTATAAGAGTCGGTTTTTGGGGTTGATAGTCCCCATTTGGCCGCCTTGAAACGGGGGGTGTAAACAGTTTTTCCGCAATACCTTGAAAACTGTAAGTCTCACAAAAAATTTCTAAAAAATTTTTGGTATAGAATTGAATTCTCTACAATCTTAGTCTAGATACTTAACCGTCTTTCTATGGTAAATAGTAACCGTCTATTGACACTTGACACCAGTTCGTTACCATGGCAACAAGAAAGTAAAGCCACCTATACCAAAAATTGGCAGCATTTCTTATCTTCAAGGGTACCTACCAAGGGTGCATTTTCTGGTCAGTCGAGTAAAGAAACAAGATTTCCTATCATTGCACATAATTTCCATTTAAGTTTCAAAGGCCATTTAACCCAAACGATTCATCGAAAGTTCCTTTAGATATCAAACCTGCAAAGTGTATAACCCTCTACCTGAAAACACGAAACAGAGGAATTTAAATTGTTTAAAGAAAATCGGTAAAGGTATTTTCCTTCCCTCTTTATTTATGCAGAGCGGTCACTGTAACAAAGTATTAATTTAGAAACAACATATAAGAATAATAATAATCGGAATGTATTATTACAAAGAAAATCTGACAACTTTTGGTCGAAGAAATATACAGAGTGGTCACCCGATAGCAAAAATTTAATATTAAATAAAAGGTGCCAAATATGGAAAACTTGCATAGATACCTTTACAAAGGGTCTAACCGGTTTAGCATATGAAAAATACACTGACGTCTACTGTTATACTTCAGGTCTCTGCTTTTACCTATAAGGAAGATATGGGGTAACAACCCTTAACAAAAACTTTGTTTTCTCTGGAACTATGACAGATATTCAAATAAATCCAACGCCAAAAAATAGATATTAATTAGTTCTATGCCATGTATTTCTTTTTTTATATTTTTACAACATTTTTTTCTCGGGGTGGTTTTTATAATAACCACTGGAGAAACACTAACCAAATAAATCACATATAATCATCTGAAAGTCAACTGTTAGACGAGTAAAATTGGGAACCAAAGTCGTTTAGTTTCCGAGAAAAAAAAAACTGGCGTAGAACCAAATCAGACTTGGTGCGATTCTTTAATTAGGTGACCGTGTACATGAAACCACTTTTCACGACATTTGGTGGTCAGGAACTTTTTTATTTCTAAAAAACTGTAAAAAAATGAAATTTCCATGAAACATGTTTTTTAACGTCCCCACCGTTATATCGTTAAAAATAATTGTGCTATGGAACTGTTTTTTTTTTAAATTGAAGTAGACACAATAACGCTTCTAACTATGTGCAATGTGATTGTAAAATATATTTTTTTTTATTGTTAAAATAATAGCAAACTTAAAGTTGTTATTTTCGTGAATGTAACTCAACAATCGAGACAAAATTTTATTTATGAAAATATGTATATACATGCTGTGAACAAATTGAAGCCAATATATGAAAAAAGTTTTTAAAATCATAATTTTTGATGTGCAGGTTATAGTATGTAGTCAGCGATTTTTTTAATACTAGCTGAAACATATTATTGCGTGTTTAAAAGTGAATTATTTATTATTTGTTTGCTTATAGTAATGAAACATATATTCTTTATAGGATTTTGCAAACAGTGGAAAGAAAAGCTATCTATGAGAACTAAAGGAAAAACTATATATATAAATATTAATGAAATCTTTGCATTCTTTCGATAACCTGACTTCTGGTTATGCTACCAAGTGCCAGCCATTCTGAATGGCTGATAAGAATTTTCACTTGGTAGCATAACCAGAAGTCAGGTTATCGAAAGAATGCAAAGATTTCATTAATATTTATATATATAGTTTTTCCTTTAGTTCTCATAGATAGCTTTTCTTTCCACTGTTTGCAAAATCCTATAAAGAATATATGTTTCATATTATTGCGCGCCCGGCTCTCATTATACTGCTTACCGCCTGCGGACTACGGTTGTAGGGTTCATGTGTACTAATCGGGCTTTTATTAACAGCTCCAAAATAGGTACGAACCTAAGGTATAAACCTACCTTTTGTTGTTTTAAGGTAAAAAATATTTAAAAGCAGGTAAATATAAATCATTGTTATAAAGTAAGTACCTACCTAATAAGTAGGTTATTACACATTTTTGATTGAATTAAACCAAGACGCAGGAATAAAACAATTTTATTTTTTTTGCAACTATTTCTCTATTGACAAATGAGTATTTAGTTACGTAGGCCCTGCGTTAAAAGCATTCTAGTTCGTCTATACATTCATCGAAACCTTTAAATAACAGTATTTCAAGTACATTTACACTCGTTAGAACATTTTAGGCCTTCTTTAACACAATCATATTATCGATTTTCGCAATTTTTATCTCAACAATAAATACTTAATGAAAATATTGTCCAAACATCGTCACTTAAATTCCTTCCCGAACCATGTGCGTTTATAAGTGTAGTTGGCATATTGCTTCTGTACGATATTCTAAGTTGATACATAAACCTGCAATAGTTAACTAAATGTATTAGATAGGAAAACTATTATTTAATATATATATATGTTTACCTTAAGAAGGGGTGGTAAAAGGTGCCTTCAGTTGAAGGAAGCTCCGTTTGTTGTTGTTGCTAATTTGATCCTTAAGTCGTTTAATATCTGAATTTGTTTATTTTTGTTTTTGTACAGTACTAGAATCAATTTTGTAAAGATTTTTAAAGCTTCGTCTTTAGATAGCAATGGCAGTTCCGATAATTTTTGAAAAACTATTTTTTAAATATTTTTAAAAAACCCTTAGTGGTGTCGCAACCAGTAAAACAATGAAGACAAGAACAAACTGTAGTTCATAAACTTTGCACTACCTTCTTTATTGACAAAAATTGTCTGCTAGTGCCGTGTCCAAGTTGCATAAATAAATTAGTTCCATTTAAGTCAGAGTTCGAAAAAAGAAGAGCAAGTAAAATTAATACATCTGTATGAACTGACTTCACCAATATTTGTTTGCTAAATTTATTTTCGCACATTGCATGCAAAACCATCCTGGTATCTTCCTGTTTGCTAAATTGATTTTTGGTCATTTCTGAATGACGTTTATGTAGTGAAACTACTTTTTCTGTTAATTTAAATCCTCCATATATTATTAATATTTCGTATTCGATTAAATACTGTGCAGCATCTGTTGCAAATCGGCGCGGCGCGGCGGCATTGTGTGATTGCAAAAAACGTTCATGTTTTCAAAACTTGTCTACCTATATGACAGTCTATATGACATTTTAATTAAATTTCGGCATTTAAAATGTTGTCTTTTCTGACACAATATTTCCGCGATGTTGTCTTTTTTCAGCACTAGATATTAGTGACAACAAACCTTGTATCCTAGGTCTTGGTACCACAGATTTGTCATCATCTCGCGCAATTTTCTTACAAATAGTGCACTCCATTATTTTATAAAACTAAATTGAGAATATTTTACAGCATCGCATTTATTTAAAAGTATTTATACGTATACTCTAAATCCCGCAAACTACTAATATACGATTCAAATGTATTGACCCCTCATTTTAACAGCGAATATCTCAAAAATGGCGGACCAGAGAAAATTTGAAAAAATATGTGTCCATTATGTGTCTATTGTAAATTATTCACTGAAGTGTGAATGATGTACATTGGACGGTTTTGAGGTTCTGCTAAGTTATACTGAAAAATGCCCTACTTTTTAAGGAAATTTTGACCATGCCAGTTTTCAATTCATTATATCTTGAAAAATATGCCTACTATATGAATAATATTTTAGATACCGATAAAGCACGGCATTTTTTGTACGAAGAAATTCTTTCACAATTTTTTATTCTAAAATATGGCAGTTATTTTCAAAAACGTGACCTCATGTTTATTCGGCTATTTATCAAGGTATTTAAAAGATTTTTAATAAAATAGTTTATCATATAAAATGTAAGGATTTTCAGAAAAAAGAATTGGTATATATCAAATATTAATTTAGTTATCAAGTGTAATAGATAATATTGCAGAACGCGGGCAATAATATTATCTATTGCACTTGATAACTAAATTAATATTTGATATATACCAATTCTTTTTTCTGAAAATGTTTACATTTTATATAATTAAATATTTTTTCAAAATTTTTGTAAATACCTTGATAAATAACCGAATAAACATGATGTCACGTTTTTCAGAATAACTGCAAAATTTTAAAATAAAAAATTATGAAAAAATTTCCTCGTACAAAAAATACCATGCCTTATCGGCATCTAAAATATTATTTATATAGTTGGCATATTTTCAAATATATAATGGATATAAAACTGGTATTGTCAAAATTTCCTTAAAAAGTAGAACATTTTTTAATAGAACTTACCAGCACATCAAAACTGTCCAATGTACATTATTCAAATTTCAGTGACTGATTTACAATAGACACATAATTTTTTCAATTTTTGCCGTTCCTCAATTCCTCAGTTTTTGAGATATTCGCGGTTAAGGTGAGGGGTCGATAGATTTGAATAGTATATTAGTTAGACGCATCTTATCCAACCTTCCATACGCGGTGTACGTACCTAGATTGTGAGCCGTACAATATTACATATGACTAATTTAGCGCGCTTTTAAAAAAATCGCTGTTGCCAAACGATACACATTGGGAAAAAAATAATTATATCAAAAACTTTTCTAATGTTTGGGCTACATTTGCTTCACCGTATGTGTATAAAAATTTTCAAAAATAAAAAGGTTTATTGGTGAAAATTGTAATACGTCAAATTCAAATATCTAGTTTTCCTAATTTTTAAGGAAATGAAAATGCGAAGCGTGTAAAAACCATTAGTACAGTTAAAAGCGCTATTGTGTGTACTTTAATTGAAAAAAAAAAACAACGTCGATAGCAACATTAGTTTTGAAGATATGACGGTGGAAACAAAAAAAAAACACATTTTATTTAAAATACAATATTTTCCCTTTTTTTTAATTTAAAAAGGTTCAGACCACGAAAAAATGTTTTTGAAATACGATTTCATATGCCCAGTGACATGCTTAACAAAACCTACCATGTCTGACCTGGTTCTACGCCAGAAAAAAAAAACGGCACGATAGAGTCTCGAGTTCACTCCTCTAGACGAGTAAAATTGGGAAGCAAAGTTGCTTAGTTTCCGAGAAAAAAAAACTGGCGTAGAACCAAACCAGACTTGGTGCGATTCTTTAATTAGGTGATCGTGTACATGAAACCACTTTTCACGACATTTTCTGGTGGTCAGGAACTTTTTTATTTCGAAAAAACTGTAAAAAAATTATTTGTCCATGAAACATGTTTTTTAACGTCCCCACCGTTATACCTATCTTTAAAAATAATTGTGCTATGGAACTGATTTTTTCTTTAAATTGAAGTAGACACAATAACGCTTCTAACTATGTACAATGTGATTATAAAATATATATTTTTTAATTGTTAAGATAATAGCAAACTTAAAGTTGTTATTTTGGTGAATGTATTTTTCAGCAATCGAGAAAAATTTTTATTTATGAAAATATGTATATACATGCTGTGAACAAATTGAAGCCAATATATGAAAAAAGTTTTTAGAATCATAATTTTTGATGTGCAGGTTATAGTATGTAGTCAGCGATTTTTTTAAAACGGGCTAGAACTAACATTATTTATTTGCGATAAAACTCGAAAAGTATGTTATAGAATGTGCAACAATTATATAAAAAGTGCAGTAAATCGGCGAATAGTATAATGGTCAGCTTGTTTCCTAATGTATTGTAACATGATATATAACTATGTTTACCTACCTGCTTTAGTGATGGCCAATTTGATTACCTATCTAATGCATTCAACATGTATGCTGAGAGAAGCGTGTATATTTCATCCTGTAGTCTATTTGGAAATGAAGAAGAGTAATACAGGCTCTTTGTAAATGTAAATCCACAAAAAACATAGTCAGCTTATTAAAACCTTTGCCTAAGGAATCACTACTTCTACATCCAGATTTTTCATCCAAGTCACTTTAAAGGAAACATCTTGACTATATTTGCGCTCTAGTATGTGGAAATTATTGATCATAGAATTTTAATATTTGGGGCAGGACCTACCGCCTCCCACCCCTTCAACGGAATCATCTCAATTAGATGTCATTATAATATATTTCCCTATTTACCCCAATTCAATGTACCCCAACCATTCAATGTACTCATCTCAAAACATAATCTAGTTCCCGATGTCGTAATAATAGATTTCAAGCGAATATCTCAATCTTATTTTATCAACTCCTTTAATAATGGAGTAGGGGTGGTGGGGGGTTGAAAAATATTAAAAAATCTGAGGCCTTGGCTTCTAGTACATCCAGCGTATTTCAAGTTTCTGTACTTTTACCAGCTTACTTTACTTATTTTCCCCTATTTACCCCTACTTAACCCCCAAACCTTTAATGGAATAATACGAAAATATAATTTAGTTCCTGATGTCATTATGATATATGCGTATACCAAATTTCAAGTAAATATCTCAATTTTATTTTATGAACCCCTTTAATAATGGAGTGGAAGGGGTGGTGGGACGATGGAAAATATTATAAAAAATTTGAAGCCTTGACTTCCACTACATACACCAAATTTCAAATTTCTGTTGTCTTACCAGCTTGCTTTACTTATTTCTCCCTATTGACGCCCATCCCTTCACCGGATATGTTCAAAACATAATCGAGTTCCAGATCTCGTTACAGTATATACGTGTACAAAATTTCAAGTCAATATCTTAAACCGTTCCGGAGAAAACATACGTACAAAAAAAAGGTTGCAGACAGACCGAAATTTTTGTCGCTCAAATTTTAAATCTCGGCGTTTCATGACATTTTAAATCTATTTCAAGAAAAAATAATTTTGAATTTTTTTTTACGATGACTATACTTCCAATCCACTACGTGGATATGGAAGTAATAATTTCCTTCTATTATACAATGTGGCCACGGCAAAGCGATATTATAAAGTATATCTCAGATTAGAATGCAGTTGTTTACGTTATGAGTGAAGAACGGTTTACACAAGCATGGAACATCGTTATGAGTGGCTTTAGGCTTTTCTGATGAGTCCACAATAAGGACGAAAAATGTTTCAAAGGCTAAGCATTTCCAAGAAACTGAATGAGATTTTATGAAAATGTAATTCATTAGAATGAAAAAAAAAATATTTTAAAGACAAGGTACGTAAATAAATTAATTTCAGGCCTTTGCTCTCATTTTTAACTGAATTTACATATCGTAGGGGATCATGTAGATACTAGTTTAGCCTGCTTAGCCGTAGGGGACTAGGTTGGATGCTAGTGTTAAAATGAGAATGGCAAATAAAAAAATGTTTACTTGTTAGCATAACCAGAAGTCAGGTTATCGAAAGAATGCAAAGATTTCATTAATATTTTTATATATAGTTTTTTCCTTTAGTTCTCATAGATAGCTTTTCTTACCAGTGTTTGCAAAATCCTATAAAGAATATGTTTCAAAAGCATATGGGGTTTCACAAGTAAGTGGAATCCCCATCGAGGTTATCTCAAGGCCATTGGTACACAAAATAAAAATTAACGCTTTAAAATCACTTTCATCTCTCATTTGGCGATCTTATAAATACATTGAATTAATTTAATTTTAATTACAGCATAAATGTTCTTATTCTGTTGCAGTAAGAATAAAATACGCTAAATCCGTTCTGATTTACTAATGTTCCCTGCATAAACTTAGCCTGCAAATGTACCAATCAAAGACAAGAACAAACGTTTCCCTATTTTTGGAACCCCTGCATTTTAAACTGAGATAAAGTATAGGTGTAAATAACATTTAATTTTTATTTTGAACACAATTATTAATATTCTGCACTTGCTTAACCTAAAATCCATTTTCGGTAAGTTACAATTTCAAAAACGTACAGACGACGCCTGGTGGCAGCTTAAGAACTTAATGTCTCTTCAGATAAACTGTTATTTCTGTACAAGATATTGAACAATTTTATTAAAAAAACTTGCTCAAAATCAGAAAATGTGACGTACCAAATTTGATAACCATACAGGGTGATTCACGTAGGCCGTTCGTTAGAAGTTTTTCACTTTTGACCCTGCATAACCTGAAGGACTGAAAATATTTTAGGAAGAACAGGCAAGATCGATTATGGCTGCATACGAAATTATAAATTTCTACTCCAACTGCAAGTTGAAAAACTTCTAACGAAAGGCCTAAGTGAATCACCCTGTATTGTTATCAAATTAGGTATAACGTTATATTTTTTAATTTTGAGCAAGTTTTTCTTATAATATTCGTCAATATCTTGCACAAAAGTGGCAGATGACCTGAAGCGAATTTTATTTTTAAGGTGTCAAGGTGCTTCAATACATTTTTGAAGTTCTAACATACTGAAAATATGTTTTGGACCAAGCAAGAGCAGAATACAGAAAATTGCATTAATAGTAAAAAAAATTGTTATTTACACCTTTAATATCACTTTCCCCCAGACATATTATATGTTATTTATATTGGCAAACTCTTAGGACTGTCTATGTTTTTTGTGGATATATATTCATAAAAGCCTTTATTACTCTTCTTCACTTCCAGTTATAGACTAAAGGAGCATTTCGCATAATAATTGAGGATAAAACATTTTTTTAATTCATTTCATCCTACTAGATCCGAGATAAATATTCCGATACCATAACTATGTAATAACCAACATGTAATAACCAACCTTAAAGGTGGCCATTCCCTAGAAAGAGACATACGATAGGGAAATATGTACTATTTTTAGCTATAACTTTTTTTTCTTAGTACTTACATGTATTTAAAAAAAACTATAAGAGTACCTAAGTAGAACTATAACAAGACTATTACTATGAATTTTCACTCAATAATGTTAGTGGTGTGCAAAATAGCTCGATTTAAATTTAAAAATTGTGTTAATCTTCCTATTTCGTACTTTTAAATCGAGCTATTTTGCAAACCACTGAAATTATTGAGTAAAAATTCATAGTAATAGTCTTGTTATAGTTCTACTTAGGTACTCTTATATGTTTTTCAAATATACATACTAAGAAAAAAAAGGCATGGGGAAAAATAATAAATATTTCCCTATCGGATGTCTCTTTCTAGGGAATGGCCACCTTATTTCTCGAAAGTCCGCTAGACACTTGTGGTTCTAAGGTCTCATTTTATGTCAAAATAAGTTGTACATTTTTCATTTACACTTGTACCTATCTGTTTGTGCTCAATTTATAAAACAGATATTTTAAATTTCATCTTTCATAATAATATATGATTTATTTTTGTTTTATTAATAATTTTAGATTCTCGCTGATATTAATTTGATCAAAAATTAAATATTTCCTTTTAAAATTAAATTTAAGGAGGTTGAGGCGTTAGACGAAAATAGTGAAAAAAATCTGATATAAAATTTTTTTAATAGATTTTTGTGACACAATTTTCTGTAAGAAAATCCCAAAGTCATTAGGAAACTCATAAAGTTAAAAACTTTAAAAAAACTTTTACATGTAGTCTTATGGAAAATATCAGTCAACCCAGCATGCAAACGGTACACTTTAATTTATAGCAAATAACCCAATAATGTCAGCAGTTCTGAAAACTATGTGAAGCATTAAGGTCTTACGCATATTTTAATACTGTTTCCAGTTTAATTAGGAGACTTTTTATAAATGAAAAAAATTATTAAACGTTTGTAAACTGTCAAATTTCTCTTTTCGTTAATGATTTTTAACTGATTTTACATTTATTTATTTTTTAATAAGTTTGGACAAAACATTCAAAAGTTAGTTCATTAAGTAAAATAATTAAATCAACCTAATTAATTAATTAATAATAAAACATGATTTATTTATGACTTTATGACAATATATACTGGTATCATCGACTTATAACCTTTTGTAATAATTTATTATGGAAAAGTTCCGATTTAGAATTCGACTTACTTTTGGTTGGGACTGTAACGCCTTAACCACCTTAAATGTTGCATTGGAGCATTATGTCGATTTCGGGACCCTTGGGACTAGTTTCAGGACTGGAAATTTCTGACGCTCCGAAAACATTTTTGGCCCCTAATTTTTCCAGTAAAATCGAGAAATCTTTCTATTACTTAAAGTATTATATTATCTAAAATGAGTGTTTCAAGAATACTAATGAATTAGAGTATATTAATAGTAATACTGTGTGTCAAAAAAATCAATGAAGATTTCTAAAATTTTTATGCCAATAGAAAAACCATACACATTTATTAAAAAGAATTAAAAGACATTCACCGGTTCCTACATAAGTTCGTTATTTTTAGAGTTGCAGAGAAAAAACAAAAGTATTTGTCATTTTATTGTCTCCCTCCTTGTGCATTACATGCAACATTATTTAGTTATTTATTAAGTTAAATAGTCTCGAAGCACCAATTTCTCAATGGTAAAATCATAATTGTCAAATCATTGTAACCTGGGAAATATCAATTTTTCTGAAAGATTGTGTACTATATTTCTTACTTACAGTAATTCCATATTAAATCTGTTAGTTATTTTTCTATTTGGTTTATCCACTCACTTGGAAGGGGTGGGATCTACCCCCCTAATTAGAAATTCAACAAATGAATTTTTTACATTGTATTACATTAATTATTTTCACTTCCACGGCCACGTGGTGGAATAGTAAGAAGTAAAGTAATCGTAAAAAAAATATTTTTTTTGTTGAGCGAAGAAAAAAATTTCTGTCTGTTTGCCTCCATTATTAAAGGGGTTCATAAAATAAAATTAATACATATTCACTTCAAATTTGATACACGTAATTATTATTACAACGTCTGGAACTAGATTAAATTTTGAGATGATTTTGTTGAAGGGTTGGGGTTTAAATAGGGGTAAATAGGGTAAAATAAGTAAAGCAAGCTGGTATGAGAACATAAATTTAGAATTTAGTGTGTATACTAGTAGCCAATAATACCTCATATTTTTTATATTATTTCTCAACCCCCACTTCATTATTAAAGGTGCTGGTAAAATAAAATTGAGATATTTACTTGAAATTTGGTACACATATGTATTACAACGACATCTGCAATCAGATTATATTTTAGATAATTTCGATGAAGGGTTGGGAGTTAAATAGGTAGATGAAAACCGCTGCCTAAGGAATCACTACTTCCACATCCAGATTTTTCATCCAAGTCACTTGAAAGGAAACTTCTTAACTAGATTTATGATAATATGTGGAAATTATTGTTCATAGAATTTTAATAATATTTGGAGCAGATGTCAGAAAAGTTTGAGGCGTTGGTTTCTACCATATACGTTAAAAATGATGTTTTTAGTCTACCCTACTTATTTTCTCCTATTCATAACCTACCACGTCTCATGCCTTCAATGGAATCATATCAATCAGATGTCATTACAATACATACGTGTAGTAACTTTCAAGTAAGTATCTCAATTTTATGTTATCAAACCCATGAATAATGGAGCGGAGATGGTGGTGTTTGAAAAATACTAGAAAGAAATCTGAGGTCTTGGTTTCTAGTATATACACCAAATCCCACATTTCTGTACTCTTACCAGCTTGATTTACTTATTTTCCCCTAATTAGTCCTATTTAACCCTCAACCCTTCAACGGAATCACCTCAAAATATAATCTAGTTCCAGATGTCGTTATAATACATACGTGTCCCAAATTTCAAGTGAATATCTCAATTTCGTTTTACCAACCCCTTTAATAATGGATTAAGGGTGGTGGGGTTTAAAAAATATTACTAAAAAATCTGAGGCCTTGGTTTCTAGGACATATACCGAATTTCAAGTTTCTGTACTCTTAGCAGATTTTTCCCTATTTACCAATTACCCTCGCTCGTTCAACGCAATCATGCCAAAATATAATCTAAGATATCGTTATACGTGTAACAAATTTCAAGTGAAAATCTAAATTTAATTTTATCAACAAAATGTTATAAAAAATCCTGAGGCCATCACTTCTAGTATATACACCAAATCCCAAATTTCTACGCTCTTATCAGCTTGCTTTACTTATTTTCCCACATCTACCACTATTTAACCTCCAACCCTTCAACGAAATCATCTCAAAATATAATCTAGTTCCAGATGTCGTTATAATACGTGTACCAAATTTCAAGTGAATATTTCAGTTTTATTTTATCAACCCCTTTAATAATGGAGTAGTGGTGGTGGGGGGTTGAAAAATATTATAAAAAAATCTGAGTTCTTAGCTTCTAGTACATGCACCGAATTTCAAGTTTCTATACTCATACCAGCTTGCATTACTTATTTTCCCCTATTTAACTCCCAACCCTTCAACGGAAACTTCTCAAAATATAATCTAGTTCCAGATGTCGTTATCATACATACGTGTACCAAATTTCAAGTGAATATATCAATTTTATTTTATCAACCCCTTCAATAATGGGGTAGGGGTGGTGGGGGTTGAAAGATATTATAAATAATCTGAGACCTTGGCTTCTAGTACATACACCGAATTTCTAGTTTCTGTACGCTTGCCAACTTGCTTTACTTATATTCCTCTATTTACCCCTATTTAACCCCCAACCCTTCAACGGCATCATCTCAAAATATAATTTAGTTCCAGATGTCGTTATAGTACATACGTGTAGCAAATTTCAAATGAATATCTCAATTTTATTTTATCACTTTAATAATGGAGTAGGGGTGATGGGGGTTGAAAAACATTATAAAAAAATTGAGGCTTTTTATTCTAGTACCTATATACACCGAATTTCAAGTTTCTGTATTCGTACCAGCTAGCTTTACTTATTTTCCCCTATTAACCCCTATTTAACCCCCAGCCCCTCAACGGAATCATCTCCAAAATATAATCCGGTTAGATACATACGTGTACCAAATTTCAAATGAGTATCCCAATTTTATTTTATCAGCCCCTTTAATAATGGACTAGGGGTAGTGGGGGTTCAAAAATATTATAAGAAAATCTGAGGCCTTCGCTTGTAGTACATACATCAAATTTCAAGTTTCTGTACTCTTACCAACTTGCTTTACATATTTCCCCCACATTTACCCCTATTTACACCCCAACCCTTCACCGGATATCTTCAAAAAACAATCCAGTTCCAGATCTCGTTAAAATATATACGTGTACAAAATTTCAAGTTAATATATTAAACCGTTCCGGAGAAAGCGTGCGGACAAAAAAAAGTTACAGACAGACAGACCGACAGACAGACTGACAGACAGACAAATTTTATTTTTTCGCTCAAATTTAAAATCTCGACGTTTCATGATATTCTAAACCTATTTCAAGAAAAAAAAAAATTGAATTTTTTTTTACGATTACAGTACTTTCAATCCACTACGTGGATGTGGAAATAAAATAAGCAAACCAAGCTGGCAAGAATACAGAAACTTGGGACTGGTGTATATACTAGAAGCCAATGCCTCAGATTTTTTTATAATACTTTTCAACCCCTCCATCACCCTCACACCATTCTTATAAGGGCTGATAAAATGAAACTGAGATATTCCCTTGAAATTTGGTACATATTGCAACGATATTTGGAACTAGATTATATTTTGAGATGATTCCGTTGAAGAAGTGGGGGATAAGTATGGGAAAATAAATGAAGCAAGCTGGTAAGATTACAGAATCTTGGGATTAGGTATATACTAGAAGCCAAGGCCTCAGGTTTCTTTATAATAGTTTTCAACCCCCCCACCACCTCCACTCCATTATTAAAGGGATTGACAACATAACATTGAGATGTTCACTTGAAATTTGGTACACATATGAATTGTACTGACATCTGATTAATAGGGAATAAATAGGGGAAAATAAGTGAAGCAAGCTAATAAGATTTCAGAAACTTTAGTTTTGGTGTATATGTTAGAAGCCAACGCATCCATTTTTTATGACATCTGCCTCAAGTATTATTAAAATTCTCTGAGCAATTATCTCCACATATTAAATTGCAAATATAATCAAGCCATTTTTCTTTAAAGCGACTTGGATGTGAAATCTGGATGTGGAAATAGTGATTAGCGGTTTTTACATGGTCTTAAAGAGACATTAGAAGGGAGTCATGAAAATCAATCCACTCCTCGAGAATTCAGAAGTTTCGATGTTATTACGACTTCATTGACTGCACTATATGTTATTGTCATTTGCAGTACTAAGGTGAACGTAATAAGTAAGGAGTAATTAGCGATGTATAAATACGCCGTGAATAGTAAAATGACAAGATATGATTGAATATTCTAGAAAATGTATGTTTGGGAAAGGAATGTGATAGCCTGAGAATGTGAAGATAAACATGTGATTGTTGAATATGTCAATCAACGAACAAGTGGGGTGAGCCGGCCATGTTGTTCGGATCCCCTGACAGTTGACGAGCGATGACAGACAACCAAAGTTGCCCCTTATCATATGTCACATTATATTCCATAATTCTATAGCATCAGTTTAGCAACACAACCCGCTGAAACACCGAATGATATTTATTTTAGTGGAATACATTTTTCTGCCAGTAGAGAGAAGGTCAAAAATAGTATTTTGATAACATCTATATTCGTGCACGAACATGATTGTCGTGCCAAAACTAATATGGCGGATTGTCGACCATTATATCATAAGCTATTAATCTAAACACCAGTACATAAAGATTTTCACTTCTAGTACAAAAAATATGCAAATAATGATATGTTATTTTCTTAATAAAACAAAAATATCCAAACGCAAATGCATTAAAATAATAACAGCTCTAGGGAATATAATGTAAAAGTTTAATACTTTTCGACACGAAAACCTATTTCTAGGAATCGCAAAAAATACAAGTATCAATGTGAAAGACAGCAGACATTAAAAACGCTGCCGGAGTATCGATGTCGATCATTAACATAATAGCAGAGGGTTCTTTGTTACTGGGAAAACGCCTGCTGTCGAAAGCAGGGAGAAATAGTTACTTTTTAATAATTCTTTACGCTCGGTGCACTATAAATAATAAATAAACTACTCTGTTTCTTAACAATATGTATAAGTATTTTCAAGTCATGCATATTATGGTAATGGATAATTGAAAAAATAATGCTGTTTAATGCAAGGTGAAAAAATTGTAGCGTTTATTTAGCTAATATTTTAGTAAAAAGTTTTCTAATACATTTAATACAGGGTGTCCGGTCAGAAATGCAGGAAACCGAAAAAGTTCGGTGTCTTTGAAGCCTACACTGCTTGCAAAACTGAAGTCCAACCGGCCTGACAAAAATCACTAGGTAGTTGGTAGCCAAATGTAGTTATTCTGAGGTCAGGAATCTGAAAAAGAAAAACATGTCTGTAGTTTTCACAATATACTGTTAATACACATTCTTGTTTCAGCAACAAAGATTGCAAAATAGTTGGTGAAACCAAAGCTAGGTTGCTGCATGGATAAATAATAAGCAAAATACTGAAGCATGAAGTCAAGAATATACGTATTTCGATGCTCATTGGTCGAAATGGGACACAAACTAATTACATCATGAAGTATAGTAAGTTACTTATACTATATAATGCCGGAAACGTTTTAAGTCAAAATATACAGGGTGTTCCATTTGAAAAAATTGAATTATGACTGTTTAAAAATATAAAAATTTGAATATTCGTGGAAAGTACCTCGTAGAACTAGGTTCAACTTTGTACTCCTGTATGTTTTGACTCAACATGTTTCGGCAATCAATTACCTATATGCTGAAATCCATATTATGACAACTTTTCTTTGACATGAATTTCTGCAAAACTGTCGAGGAAAAGTGGTCGCTATGAGGTATAAAATTAAAAATCGTCAATTCCATTTTTTGGAAGTTCATATACAAGGTCTGAAGACATTATAAAAAATTATTTATTGGAAAGAAAACATGTTTTTATTATACTCTAAGAGCGTCAAAAAACGAGGCGATTTTTCAATTTTTTTAAATTAAAAACATTGAGAATATCAACTTTACGAAACAAAGTTATCGAACATTTCTTGCTGGAAATCGGTCAAGGAAATATTTTAAAAAATGTTTCATTGCAAAAATGTTATATTTCCTCTTGTTACAAAAAAAATATATTTCATTGCAAAATATAATATCTCCTTTTGTTATAAACAAAATGGTTTTAAACAATACAAGACCAGGTTACTGTCTGGTAACTTGGATTTTCATAATCGTAGCATCTCCTGAACTAATTACAACAAAAGAACTTCTTCCGAAATGTATCCGAAACTCATGCGCGCATACAGTCTGATCTAATAGAGTAGGGTAAATTGACGCCAATTGATTCTGTTGGAAATTCTACGTCATTTATACCTAAATAACAACTTGCTCAGTTGTTTTATTACTCTCGTTTATAATATTAGAATGATAACGTCGCTAAATTCTAGCGAGCTAGCTTATCTGATTTCAACCTTTAGTCTCAATCATCCCCCAATTATGCCAACGTTGTTGGTGAAACGAAATGAATTCAATTTCTGTAGGAAAATTTCAGAAGGTTATTTGAACGTTATCTCATCGGTCTGTTGTCTGTCTGTTAGTGCTAAATCACTACATGACGGAGAGCAGTCAAATTTGGTAGGTAGTTGACGCTACTGTCAGCGAAGAAATGGATATACTTTCACTGGAAGATCTGCAGGGCAGACCTTCTAAAGAGTCTAAATAATGAACAATTTTTTTCCTCAAATTTAGAGGGGCAGAGCTGGAGAAAAAACAGGGTCGTTTCCATTTATTTCTTATCTTAATCATACCAGAACATACTTTACATAAGAGGAACGATCACTTAAATAGTAATTGTATTTATTATTTAATCAAATTTAGAGAAATAAAGCATGTTCGGCCAGCAGCTTTGAGTTTTGTATGTGCCTTAGAAATATGGAACTATATACCTATTATTCTTATAATAATATCTAATAATTATTTCGAATAAAAGTATGAATAGGCATGACCTCAAATAATGAGTACTCTTTGAGATATGGCTTGTCAATTACAATTTTCGTCCTTTTGGACATACGATTTTTTTTGTCTGGTTTGCAAAGTCTTTAGGAAACAACTGTTACAAGTCAAAAAGTATTTATTTCAATCCAATAAGGCTAGTTGGCAGTGACTTCTCCAATACTCTGGAAACGGACGATTTTCTCGATCTTCCTATTAGGCTTAAATTAATAGACCTTTTCCTAAAGTTAATGTTAACAAGTGTAAGATAATTGTAGGTCCAAAATAATGAAAACTGACTAGTTTTGAGAACCCGTATCTCATAAAGTATTTATTATTTGAAGTTGTTCCAATTGTGACTTTTTACAACATAACTAAAATTTAGCGAATTCCACCGAAAGTCAATTTTCCTAAGAATTGAGTGGGATTTCATCTACACATGTAGTACATTCAAAAACTGTAACTTGCAACCAGATGTTTGTAACTGCGATGAAACCTACCTACCCTCCCGTTTTCGAGGGTGGAAAATCCGAATCCGTTGAGTTTTATTCGATCTCATCACCGATTCATCCTTAAATAGGGGAAAACCAGCCATTTTTCATTTATTGCCGTCTAGTTGAGTGTGGGGTCGCTTGAATCGGAATTTCGTCCACAGTTCAAAGGGGTTAGTCACACACCACCCTCGGAACACCCACCCCTATGCCCAGGGGGTGCAAATCATAAATGAAAAAATCGGTAAAGGTATTTACACATAACTTCCCTCTTTACTTATACAGGGCAGTGACTTTAAAAAATATTAATTAAAAAAACGACATATGAGAATAATAATCGGAATGTAGTTACCACTACTACAAAGAGAACCTGATAAAATTTTTAGCCAAAAAAAGTACTCAACTGACAACAAAAATTCAGTATTAAATAAAAGGTGCAAAATATGAAAGACTTGCGTAAATACCTTTACAAATTTTCACCATGGTTGAATTATGTCTTAAGATGACCACCTTGTATAATTTTCAATAAAACTATAATGCGTATCTTCCTTGCCAAGTGTGTTAACTATATGGCAAGTATTATTGCCATTTGTCACATCTTTAGTTCCACGTCCATGTAGTGGAGTGGAAGTATAGTAGTGGTTAAAAAACTTTTTTTAAATTTTTGATGTCCATTCTATTTAAATAAGAAAATAATGTACGAGAAAAATTTCTTACAATTAATTCATGCACGTGGGTGATTCGGTAAGAAAATTTCACACCTAAATATGTATTCTTATGAAAGCGGATGTCAAATTTGACAGAGAACTTTCCACTTATTAATTTCGTTCAGGGAGGATAAAGATTTCTGTACATTTTTTTGGGTTGCTATGGTAACGAAACCAAGAACAAACTTCTGATTGACTAAAAGAGTGACGTGTGATATTTAAAAAAAAAAAATTTTAATAGGTTTAGAATGTCATGAAACGTGAAAATTCTAAATTTGAGCAAAATATTTTTTTCCGTCTATTCTGTTGTAAAGAAATAAAAAAAATTGTTTTAATCTTCAAAAAAATAAAAAAGCATTGTTTTTAGTAAGTTGAGAATGTCATGCAACGTGGAGATTTTAAATTTGAGCCAAGAGAAATTTTTTGCATTATCTGTTCCCTTTAAACAGTCCACCCTGTATATTTTTCAGTGCAATTATAATCATTTCCTCGCGGGCAGTAACGTCAGCTACTTACAAAATTTGACTGTTCTCTGTCAAGCAGTTTTTAGGTAATGCACCACCAGACAGAGAAGCAGACAGACAGACAAACAGCCTCACGGAATTGAAAAACCTATATTTTCGTAATATATATGTTCTGAAACGTGAAATCCGAAAAAATCTCGGAGGGTGATTTTTTCTCGACTACAATACTTCCCTTCGGTATTGCGAGGAAGTAAAAAAGGGTGGTTTTACCCTATTTAAGGGTGAATCGGTGTGGTAGATAGGTTTCAGCGCGGTTACAACAATTTGGTAAAATCGTTCTTTTTTCCAGTTATTGGATGTACTAAAATGTGAAATGTAACACATACCTTTTTCAAATGTTTTATTGTATCCCCATTATTTATAGTCCTTGTAGCGCTTCCTTATGTTATGATTCATTTTTATTGAAATAAGAGATTTCTGCATACAGACGATAAGTATTAAACATTAATTTGGTTTCAATCATTAATATATTTAATATTCTCAAAACAAGTGTTTACTCACTTATTGATTATTTATTTATTTATTTACATATTTTTGCCATTAAGTACTACTTATAAATATGATTATTATTACTATTATTATTATTACTTATTATTATTATTAATTACTATGTACTGTGCAACTTCAAGTGTGTAATAAAATTAAAAATCGTTAGCATACAAAAGTAATTTATTTTTTATGTAATAACAAAATTTCACTCCAACACAAAGTCAAATTACCGTATAAAATTATTATAATCGTTTCAGGATTATAGGTTTGTATATGGTGTTAGTTTGGGATTAGAGGATTTTTTAGTACTGTTTGAGTGTTCAGACCGCACCGCTGCTATGTTGCACCCTTTCGTTGGGGAGAACTTCCGCTGCTTGATTTCCATTCAACGGCCATCCATCTTGTTTGAGATGGTTTAAACTGACAGACAGCAAGATCCGAGAGTGGTTCTATTCCGATGACATGGCACATATCTATTCCGCTACTTATACTCAAAACTTGGAGTTACGCCAATATTAGGGAACGTATATTTTATTTAAATATGTATAAATTTAATTTTCTATTGTTCAGGAACAAGTAAAACGCTCTTTTATGAAAAAATATCCTTATTTATGTCATTATATAATTAAAACAATTAATTTTATTGAACCTTATTACAAAATTATTATTTAGGAATAATTAGACAAATAATATTATTTCACAATTTATAATAATTCCTATTGAAGTACTTAGTGTACAAAAAAATACTAATTCACGAGTTTCACAAGTATTTTAAAAAATTACGAAAGTATATTTCTTTATTAAAATACTCTTCGCAAATACGGAAACAATGAGTACATTTTTAAAACCATAAATATCGCTTGTAAAGAAAATATTTCTATATTGTGTTATTCATTAAATTCTGAACAACTTCTAAAATTCACGTCTGTCTGTCCTTCCATGCGTCATGTTTCTTATAAGTACGATAACTCAAGAGTGAAACAAACACTGTATTAAAATTTGATTAGTGTTTGCTAGAAGAACAGTTTGCTGTTTTTCAAAAAGTTTCAACGGTAAGTATAAAAGTTATGAGGCATTAAAGACAATTCATAGGAAGAGTGTTGTAATTTTGATTTTGCACGAATACAAAAATACTGCGTAGTAAATAGACGAATGTTTCGCCAGTTAGAACTCAGCGGGAAATGATTAAAATTATAAGAGCAACTAACTATACGTAATACAAAATACTTATTTTCAATAAAATGCGAAGAGTGTAGTAGCGTAGAATTATCAACAATTGTACAGGGTGTTTCAGGTATGCGGCTATTAATTTCTAGGGGTGATTCTACACACAAAAAAAATATGAAAAAAGTTCATATAACATGGGTTCGGAAATACCTCCTAAGGACGCTCCGAGTTTACTGAAATTGCATTTATTATTTTCTCGAAAATTACAGGATTAAACAGGCTTTAAAAATTAATAAATTAAATTCAAAATTCATTTAAAAAATTCTGTTTACACAAGAAGACTGCAAGACTTTCTTTAGGTTCAAATTTCTCTAGACCGGTTGGTCCTACAGCGTACAATGTGGCCAAACCGATTTTTTTCAGACAAATTAAGATTCTGAAGGCACTCTATGGCCAAACGAGCTGATATATTTTTTTAAATACTCAGAGTTAAATTCTTAATCGATCCCTCTAGGCGAAATTCTAATTTTGACAATTGGCAGCTGTCTACTTGCTGTAAAAATATAAAATCTGTGTATTTCGCGAAAAATGGTATCTGATTTAAGGGCTCCTGAGAATTCTTATCAACAATTCAATGTCAGTATAAAATATCAATACTTGACAACTGCCAAATCTGCTGTCAAAATACAAAATCACGGAATTTCTCCACAAAAAAAAGCAGATTTAACGCAAAGGTCCTCTATCTAGGAAATTGAAGAATGCGGATCACTAATCTAATGGAACCTTGGCACCTAGCAGCTGTCAAGTGTACTGACAAAGTAAAAGACCGTTGAATTTCTCTTCAGAACTGGCCGTTTGAGAAGAACAACCTCTATTTAAATTTTTTCGCAATTAACGTTTAATTACTAAAATTTTAAAACATCGTATCTCAATAGGCATAGGTTCCTTTACCTTGAAATTTACTCAAAAGATGAAGGTCAGTTAGTATCAATATAGCTCAAAATTTCAAGTCAAATTGTTGAACATTACCGGAGAAAACATATTATTTGGAAAAAAATTAAAAATTATTCTAAAAATTATAATGAAAATTAAAATTCAAAATTTGGTTCTGAGTATTTAAAAAATATCAGTTCGTTTGGCCATAAAGTGCATTTAGATAGGTAATTTGTCTAAAAAATTTCGGTTTGACCCCTCTGTGCGGAGTTAAAAGATAACCTTTTTTATGTTTACCTATAGTTGAAGGATGATATCCGATGAGACAATCATAGAAAATTCACATTAATAAATTTGGGGGGAGAAGTAAATCCCCCCTCTCGAATTTTGTGCACCCTCGATTGAATTTACCCTTGCTGGATAACATTAGATAATGACCTTTATTGATAACGAATCACGTGAGAAAACTAGTCACTGTAGCTCAAGGGGTTCCTGAGATATAATATAATGTCAATATTGGGTGCCCCCTTCAGAGGCACGCAGTGCCCTTGGGAGGGATTTTCGGACCCATGTTTCACATATTTTTATGTAGAATCACCCCTAGAAATTAATGACCGCATACCTGAAACACCCTGTATAGAAAATTCAATAATCTAACGAAGAGTGTAATACTTACATCTAATTCTTAGCTATACTGGACACATTATCATAAATGACAAAAATAATAACACTTATTTTTACTTCCCTCGCATACCGAACGGAAGTATTGTATCCGAGAAAAAATCACCCTCCGAGATTTTTTCGGATTCTGACGTTTCATATCACGTAGATTTCGGAAATATAGGTTTTTCAATTCCGTCTGTCTGTCTGTCTGTCTGTCTGTCTGTCGGTTGGTGCATTAACTAAAAAAACTACTTGACGGAGAGCAATCAATGTAGAACTTTCACTGGAAAATATACAGGGTGGATCGTCTAAAGGGAATAAATAATAAAAAAAAATTTTTTTTGCTCAAATTTAAAATTTCCACGTTTCATAGCACGCTAAACCTATTTCAGAAAAAAAAAATTGAAAATTTTTTCACCAACATTTTTGAAAAATTTTTTACCACTAAAATAGATGGAAATATTTTTTTCTTTGTTCAAATTTAAAATTTTCACGTTTCATAGCGTTCTAAACCTATTAAAAAAAAAAAATCAGAAATTTTTTTTACTATTTTTGAAAAAATTTTACCACTAATATAGACTGAATTTTTTTTCTTTGTTCAAATTTTCACGTTTTCGTGGCATTTAGAATGGCATGTTATGTCACCTATTCAAACAAATTTAAAAATTATTTTGATTAAAAATTATTTTGAAAAAAAAAAATTTGAAAAAAATTTTAATCTATTTATCACTAGGTATAGAATAGACGAAATAAGTTTTTTTCGCTCTAATTTAAAATTTCCACGTTTCATGACATTCCAAACCTATTTCGGAAAAGAAAATTTGCAACATTTTTTTTACCATTTTGGAAAAAAATTTACCACTAGAATAGATGGAAATTTGATTTTTCCTCAAATTTAAAATTTTCACGTTTGACATGACTGACATTCTAAACCTATTTGAGAAAAAAAAATTTGAAAATTTTTTCACCAACATTTTTTAAATGGTTTTTACTAATAAAATAGACGGATTTTTTTTTTCTTTCCTCAAATTTAAAATTTTCACGTTTCATGACATTCTAAACCAATTTCAAAAAAATATATCACTGTAGAATAGAAGGAAACTTTCCTTTTTGCTCAAATTTAAAATTTCCTCATGTCATGGCATTCTAAACCTATTTCAGAAGAAAAAATTTTGAAAGTCAATTTTCACCGACCTACAGATGTCGTATTGACTTGAAATTTTGCATATGTATATGGCCCACATGACAATACATTTTGACTTTTCTTTTATAGAAAAATTCAAAACGGCGTTTCCATTATGGCGGGTCGTTTATTGCCATTTAATATCCCATTCTACTAGAGGTTGATATCTGAGAATTTTTTGGTCGCAAAATATAAATAAGTGATTGAAATTAAAAAATTCGAAATGGCGGCGTCTATATCTCTCATATTAACGCAGCCATTTTTTAGATTCGACCACATGTTTCTAATCTGCAACCTCAAAAATACTCAGGTACCCATATTTAATACAATCGAATATTAACTGTCCACCATATTGAAAACGCCATTTCAGATTTTTTTATCAAAAATATATAAATATGTTATCATGTGAACAATATGAACGTGCAATATTTCAAATTAATAAGATATTTGAATCGATATGATGGGCTGTTACTCATAGAATATGCACTCTAGTAACAAAGTGCATTAGACAAGAATAATTTTACACTGTACAAGATTGGTTATTGCTATTTTCGTTGCATCATTCACTGGAAACGGGATATATCGGACAACCCCGCACAAAATCTAATATGGCTGCATGAGCGGCGATAATTCTTGTTGGTAAAACATAATCTCTCTTTTAGAAAGCTACCCACATAGCACGCGATATGAAATGAACATTCAAAAGTCATTGTCTACATTCAAACAATATTCAGAACTTCTTTTACATATAGCCGTAATATACAGTTTGCGACGTACTTATATCAATATAGGAAAGATATTGCCAGTACGTTGTACGATATTTCTATATATACCTATAATATACATGAAATAATGTTGATTCTGCGGTATACAGAGAATATTGTACGAATCTTCTCAAAAATTTACTGATGTGCCAAATATTATATAGATATACAATAGGCAATATTTATGCTACAAACTTAATTCAATCTCTTTACAATTTACAAATGGAATATTTTTACAACATGATATTTTCGTATACCGTAGACATATATAAAAAGCTATATATTAATTTTGAAATCTTTAATAAATATCACATAAACATTTAAGGGATAATATATGTGCATCATCATATATATCCTGATAATGTACCAGTGGAACAATTCTGCAACATGGAATTCATGTTTGTAGTTTTAATATTCAAAAAATGACATTCGAAAGTTGAACACATGTACACTACAGCTGTATGCAATAAAACACAAATTAAATCTTAGAATGGGGTGTAAACATTTTGAGCCAATCGTTGGCACACGTAAATTATGTATACCCACCGATAAAGCAGTTTTAGCAACATTGCAACCGAAACTTGAAACAATATAGCTCTAGTAATATTGCACAGCAATGTTACATTTTGCAAAGTACCAACAAGATTATGCGGTTTCTGATTGATTTTGACAGCGTAAAGCTGCATGCATTTGGGCTATATATTACATAAAAATTACTGAAAGTTAAATATTAATTCTATGGCAATAATGTTGAAATATTGCCTTGTGCAGTGTTGGTATAGTACCTATCTACCTTATAACAAAAACAAATAGATATTTCTCTATCTAGGCTTGGTTTAAGTGCATTTATAATCATCCCCTGTGGTGACTGGCATACGTTTTATAAATTATAAATCGTTGGTTAAAATTGTAAATATGAAATATGATTTAAATTTTGAATCCAGACTTTGGACTTGTGATCGTATATTAAATAATAATGAATAATAAAAATGATAACTTATTCATCCCTTTTTCAATTTTCCTACTGTATTTAATTAATTAATAACTATCGGCATTTCTTAAGCAGGTAGTTCGAACTTGAGAAATGATTATTTAATTACAATTTATTGTTATAATTAGATTTCCGCTTTCCATGTCGTTACAATCGTCCCCTTGTCGATTTTTTTAAATGCGCGCCACGTCCTTAGATTAGTGCGCATGCTCGCCACCACAGGGCACAGGCTGTCAAATGTCGATTTCAATTTATGTTTTGTTTTCCTGTGATTATTAATTATTTTGTAGGTACATTAATTGCATTGCAGTAAGTATTTTACAATTGTACACAATACAACTACCTACCACATAGTTTTAAGGATGGCCCCCTTTTGTTGTCATTTGCTATTTGCAGATATTTTATATTCAGATACTAAAGTTTAATGTATCCCTTTGTACTTACCTATATTATAATCCTACCATAATTTATTAGTTGTTATAATAATGACGGCATTTGTAGGTACCAATTTTTTGAAAAGAAACGGAGGTAGTCTAATTCGGAATGGTAACACTCTGCGAAAAGGAAATTTGGTGGTCACCATTCAAACGGAACCAATTTGACAAATCATTGAAAAACAGGAGAAATCCCAGATGAAACTTGGACACTTTACGGGGTGTTTAAATCTTATTTTTAAGAAGGTAGGTTCGATCTATTTCAATATTAAGGTGCTTTTGTTTATTTAAATCACAACCATTGGTTTTAATTACAACATAAGAGTTGTTACATTTATTCGTATTTATTAACGTGCTTTATATCTATTTCAGAGGATTATATCACATCTGATGTACGTGAACAGAAACAAATCAAGGGACTATGTGTACAAAAAGCATATTAGTCCTCCGAAAAGATTATTATTGTCAGATGAACATAGTGATATCGAAGAACGTATTGGAAGCCATCGACTTCCCAAAGTGAAAGAAATGTTGTCCTTACTAGAAGCTGAAAGAGAATATGTTGTTCTTCTAATAACGCTGGTAGGCATTTAAAATCACAAACACAAACATTTCCGAATTCCAAAAAAATACCTATAGGTACCTGTTTTGTTTTATGATAATATCAATTTGTTTAATTTATTTTTGATCATTTTTATTTTTTTCTGTAAGATGTGTTTATATTTATTAACTTCACCAAGGACAGTTTTTAAAGTAAAATACCTATTCAAATATAATTAATTGTTTTTTTCTTTTATAGCTGGAACTAGCTCGTGTATCCCCACCTCCTCTACTCAGGAAAAAAATACCTTCTCCCAAAAATTGGAAAAGCCAAAAGAAAGTATTCAGCCAATAAGAGCAATCACAGGTGATGTGTTAAGAATGCCAAGTGGAGTTTCGCAATTACAAGTAGCACCATCGGCAACACCTGGACACTGGTTTTGAAAATGTAAGCCCTCCAGTTTTTACTATTTTTTACTTACTGGCAAAATATTTTTTATAGTAAAATACGACAATTTATAAGTAACATTTTTTTGTTAAAAAAATATCGATCAGTTCATAAGTTGCAAAGCACATTTTTTTTGTTTAAAAAATGTCGATTTAAATTCTTGGCACAATTGTTATTTATTATTGCAATTCATTTTGTAACAAAAAATAAAAATATATTTAAAGTAACACAACACTGTTTTAATTATAACTCTTCCTATTTTATAATTTAAGATACATAATTGTTACGACGATGTAAAGTAGTTAATAGAATAAAGTCATCTTTTGCTCTGAACAATTTAAAACATGATTTGAATTAGATAAAACTTTAAGGTAACATAATATCATTATCAGACTTTCGTAAATAACATGTTAAATATGACTATTAAAGCTGAGGTTTTCAGAGTGATAAATGTGTGATTTTAAAATGGTTTCTAACAGATCTTATTATTAACGTAAAATGATTTTTTTTGCATATGATATTCTTGGGCCTTTGTAAAGTATTGTTATGACAAATGCAGTTTTATTGGTAGGTTTATTTAGCATTTGTGTGCTCCATTCAACAAAATTTGATCAATAAAACATGCTCGAGTTTAACTGAAAAGTAATGGTAAAAACAAATTTTCCATGCAGTGTACATTGTGAGAAGCAATAAATAAATATTTCGAAATATCTTTACAATATTTTTTCAGCATAGATGCAGATCTACAAGACGTATGTGTACGATATGCTGTGGGATGAGAACAACCATTGGTATACAGGGTGTCCCAGTAAAAAGTCTCAGGTCGGATATCTTCTAAACAAATAGAGACGTTTTAATTCTGTAAAAGCCAGTTTGTAGCACATAAATAGTGCTTCAGTTTTGAATATAAATGAATGGTTTTTGAATATATATCAATATGTAGATGGCGCTGGGCTCTAAATAAATCTTATTTCTTTGGGAGAAACTTTAAAATCTGGTTTCTGTGGAAGGGAAATACATTTCTAAGTAGATTTTGTTCTTAAGAAAAAAGGCAAATCTAGCCGTTTTTGAGATGTCCAAATATTGCCATTTGTTCCTATTGAATAGTTGTAATCTCTGAAAGATTTCTTTAGTCTTTAAAGGGGACAATCTGTATTTCATAAACTATGAAATTTTTATTTATATGAAAGTGCTTTAAATATGCTTTTCTTTTAAAATCACTTAAATAGTGAAATGTTTCGGAAATAATTATTTAACAGGAGCAAATGGCAACGTTTGGATACAAATATCTCAAAAACAGTTGGATTTTTTTTAAAAACAATATTTACTTAGAAATGCATTTCCCTTTACACAAACCACATTTCAAAGTTCCTCCCGTCGAAATATTTCTTGCTCAGTCTCATATATGTATTAAAAATGATTTATATTTAATACTAAAGCACTCTTTATGTACTACAAACTGACTTTTACAGAATTAAAATATCTCTATTCATCTAGAAGATATCCAGCATGGGAGTTTTATTGGGACACCCTGTATAATCTATTTTGAATAAGTATTAAACGTTTATTCAATATACTAATGTTGCCTTGCAATATTGTAAGTATACATGGATAATATTGCCTATATGTAGGGAACACATTTGTGTATATTATAACTATATTGTAAAATAAATGTTTATTTCAGAATATGTTTATAATGTGTCACCAACATGTGTGTGTATATTGTAGAAATATGTATAGTATGTGAAAACCTGTGACAAAACAACCAGTATACAACTTATTTGAATCAGTATTAAATATTTATTCAATATACCATTGTTGTTTTGCAATATACATTGTATATTGAAAGTATACATGGATAATGTTGCATGTATGTACGGAAAAGGTTTGCGTATATTGTAACTATATTATAGAATGAATGTACATTTCAGAATATGTTTACAACGTGTCAGCAACATACATATGAATATTGCAGGAGTATGTATACAATGTGAAAACCTGTGACAAAACAACCAGTATACAACTTATTTTGAATTAGTTTCAAATATTTATGCAATATACTAATTTTATTTTGGAATATGTATAGTATATCGTAGGAATATGAAAATGCTAATTGGGTATTCTCCATAATATATTCAGTATTTGAAAAATCCTCGATTTGCGTATTTATAATAATATGTCTTCATTCATTGGTCTGTATCTACAGTAGCATTTAAAACATTTCGTTTGAAACTTTCTATCTACAATTCTATCCTCCAATTAACGGCAAGAAAATGCGAAAAACCCTGCCGGGGCTCTCGAGAGTGGGAGCTCTTTAAAATATATTAATTTGTGTAGCTATCGAAAATTCAAAAATATAATTTGAATCTTAATTATATTTTTTTCGTTTTGCTGATACACTTTGTGTGTTATTAGTATCTAATTTGATTAGAAATGAACAATTAAGACTTTTCAGTATCAATGTTGATATTTCTTAAATTAAAATGAATACTATATTTTTAATTTCAGCTGGACCAGAGAAAGGGTTTTTAGACTAGTTACAATTCGTTACATAATTACGTTAGAATCATTAAGATAGTTAGATAAAAATTATGATTAAGTGTTATAGTCGAATTATTGTTTTTAACCGGCTTTGAAACATTTTTTAAAAGGAGGAAGTTCTCATTCATAAAAAGATCGTAAAATTATTCAAGGTGCGTTGATACCAACGAATAATTAACCAGGTGTTTATCTGGTTGCCTAAATTATGCGCTTACTATTTAATCTAATTAGGTTATTTAAACTCAATTCATACATGGTGTTGAGAAAAATTAAATAAAACTAAATAAAATCGTGACATCAAAAAGGTGCTTGTAATAAAACTCAAAAATAAAAAAGAATATAAAGTATTAACCATGCTGTAGCAAAAAATATCAACCCATCTGCCCAGGAACCTCAAATAACACAGTTAAAGGACATCAAAGAAAAAAGTGTAATTAATTATTAAACACAAGAATACAGCAAAACATGAACAGTCAAAAAGGCTGCATAAAAAACGGAATAAGTGATATCAAATAAACCGCTTTAACTGAAAAACTGTTGCTCAAAATTGTAGTTATACTCTACCTAGGAGGATAGGTATTATAAAAGGGTAAATAAATAAATTTTCTTTTTCACATTAAAAAATATATATTAAAATGTGAAATATGTAAAACAAATGAGATATTTCTGTCTCATTTGTTTTATATTTCACATTTTAAAATATGTTTTATAATGTGAAAAAGAAGTTTGTATTTTTATACAATTTTATCATATATGCATAATTTTTCATTGTTTTAAAAGTGAATCATAATGAAGAAAATTGTAAAGTAGTATAAAATATTAAATTATTCACCATAATTTAGTAGTAGTAGTAGTAGTACATTAGAATAAAAAATTATTCAATTAATGATAATGATGCAATATATTTGTATCAGAAATCAAATTCCAGAGAGAAACAATTTCTATTTGAATATAACATAGATTTTGTTTTTAGAACTGGTTGGTGGTTTCAGTATTGCTTCCATTTCTTACCGAAGAAAATATAGGGAAATTCCTTTGACTTTAATTAAGAAGACTCTTAATAGTCAGAGTAAATATATACTGCAAGTAAAAAAGTAGAAGCTAATGTGAAGATCTATGGACTTAAAATAAAATCCGATGAAGCTATAAATAAAATTTTCTGTATGAATGAATCATCACTAAGAAATTTACATAATCTTATATTATTTAACTTATTATTAAACTAAGAGGGAGAATAAGTGTCAAATTCGTAAAAGAAATGGTGAAAATTAGGGTGTTGTTTTACAAGTCTAATTTTAGTGCACCTATGTGTGCATTTAAAAATACTACTTCAAATGTCGAATTAATTAAACAATCTTTATAATATTATATTACAAACTAAATATGTAGTAATAGATTTAATTGAACGAAAGGTGCGTTTCTTTTTCATAACTGCAAATTACTTAACGAAACATGATGGAGCGTTACCCAAGAATTTTTGTCTGCTTACAATATTGTCAATAGATGGTAAATAGTAATGAGACCGAAAGTTAAAACATATGTAGTATCCGTAACCGGTAAAAGGTCGGCGCAAGAGACGCAAGGCGAGGTAAAAGGCGCCGACAACATCGTCCGTCGTTCACCTCTTACTTTATAAAGCGAGACAGAAGGTCATGGGCTGCTCAAGTCGCGTGCCATAGCGTGCACACAATAGTCAGGACCGTCTCACTGATGTATTACGTTAATCTTGTGCTTCCATCTGAATAACGCAACCGGCCTTAATAGATTCAAATTGTTGTTAAAAGAAATTCTACATCAAAATACATTTTGTTCGATAGAATAATTTATTACCGCTGTACAAAATACCTAAATATTCTGTGTATTTGTTATAACTGATTATATATTTTTTTTAGTATGATATATTTATGTATATGTGTTCATATATGCATATTTTGTATCTGACCTGTCTATTCAATGTAAATTGGCGAAAGATAAATAAACTTCAATCAACCAATAAACTAATATTGTCGTGTTGACAATACATCAGTTAAAATAAAAAAACAGTTTATCGTTTTATTTGTCAAATTATTATATAGTGTTGACATGAATTATCACCAAGTAAAGGTCGAATCTCTTAACTATTCAAAAAAGTATTTTTACAAAAAAACAACTAATTTTTAAAACTTTTTTCGCAAATTTCCATGGAAACATTTTTCCGCAAAACTGCTTTGTTTTATCTTCGTAGTCATTATATGAAGTAAGCCTTTTGTCCTATGACTCAATACCAAGATATTACCAATCTAAATTTCACAAGATGCCGCTGACAAATAATACTTACATTGAAATAGTAATCGAGCGAGCAATACCGGTAATCCGGCTCTGCCTTTTACCTCGTCTTGCGTCTCACCCGTCCTTTAACAGTTGGCCTCTTAGCAATTACGCATACTATACATGTGCCGTTCTTTAAAAATCAATTCTTGGTAATTGCTCTTCGTACGTAATTGGAATGATGCATTTACAGTGTGATATTGGATCAAAGGCGCTATTCTGCTAATATCATGAAATCTGGTACATACCCTAACAAACACAAACGGTACCAAAACCCTCCAAAACACGCTTCAAAGGATTTTCGAAGAGTACTACAATAGGTATGGAAAAAATGTACATAACAATTTTTGTAGATAATTGTATAAGCTTCATTTTGAGACATATACACTAATATACAGCTTCAACTACATATACCTGATGCAACTAGTTAGGGATGGAAGTCACCAGATTCGCTTATAACGTTTGGCACAAAAGCCACGAACTTTTGACGAAATCTCGAAGTTAATTAGATACCTTTGGTAAAGAGCCGGCTGTATAGATTTCCTATGAATAAGATATATGAAATCCTTTATTTGAGTGAGTAAGTACTACCATAGACATACAGATAGACAAATTTTAGCCGCGTCATGGAATTCTGACGTGACGATTTTTTGTGTCATCGAACACATGAATAAAACTTACGTCAAAATGTAGGTTTTGAGGTATACAATGAGATTGTAGTGGGCTGCCAGGCTTAATTTGCCAGCAACCCAGAGACACCCTCGATTAAAGTTTTTTTTTCTGTTTTCTTAGGTCACCGAATACATGAATTGTTATTATTTTTTTAATTAAAGTACAAGCTTATTAAAAAAATAGGGTGCCTCTTCTTATTTGCTCGCATCCTCCCATTTTGATGTCACTTCCGGTAAAATTCCATGACGCGGGCAATATTTGCTTATATGAAAAGTGGCTCCCTGTAGGTCTGTGGTAGTACTTACTCACTCATACATCATAGTTTTTCATGTATCTTATTCGTAGGAAATCTATACAGCCGGCTCTCTACCTACAATGTGCGTTTACATCTGCAAGTGCCACAGGTTCAGTTTGCAGTAACTACAGTGCTTTATGTAGACGGGACACGCGACAGTGCTTCAATAAATCAATATTATTTTTACAGCAATATTTTTAAACTTTGTGAGATTTTAAAGTACTTTTCCTATCTGTGATTGACAACAGTGGCGGCTCGTCAGGGGAGGCAGGGGAGGCTGAGCCTCCCCTTGGAAGAACCACCATATCTTCAAAAGTAATATCTTAAGAAATTTCTATTAGGTATATCTCAATTTTCAATATTTTTTATTGTTTATTATTCATTAATTAATTTTCAGTTTATATATAACATTTTTGCATTTCCTTTCCACAAACATACCTATAACGTTACAGTCCGGATAGTCTTTGTATGCATATTTCCCGGTCGGCCGGTCTTTTACTGAATGAACACTGCGGTTCGCTGGAGGCTAATACGAAATAACTTCCAACTTTACCGCATTTACTTATAACATGAATAACCTTGAATTTCTTTGCGCTGTGTAAAATAGCAACACTTGGAATTGCCAAGTATGAGGCTAGCCTCCAGATCTCAGTTCTTTATAGCGCATGTGCACAGGTCATTCAAGAGTCAGGTGATTCACAAAGAAAACGAACTGACGTCTGGCAGTTGTGTTTAGCCGGTTATAAGAACAACTTGACGTATAAATACATAAAACATTTGATAGGCGGGCTAGAAATAAGTGCTCTAGGTGAACATATTCCCAACAACATGTCTTGTTGTCCAGACGTGGTGGATTATTTGTTATTAAATGGATTTACTACTCTTATTTATGACGAAAAGGTAAGAATTAAAAGAAATGCCAGGCCTACACCAGCAATGCTTTCGTTAGTTTTTAAAAGTGGTAAACAAAACAGAGGGTTTTGTGATAACAATTATAAAAAAGTCGAGTGGTTAACGGCATCAACAGTTAGAAACAAATTATATTGTTGGAAATGTTTATTATTTACTAATGATCAATCCTCAATTTGGGGCAGGGCCGGGTTTAATAATTTGCAAAATTTGTCACGAGGTTTAGAAAGGCACGAAAAATCCCAGGAGCACATTTCATCTTGCATTAAATTCGAAATGTTTGGTAAACAAAATATTGTAAATTTCTTGGATTCTGCACATAAGAGAGAAATAGAAAATGTTAACGAAAAGGTCCGTGAGAATAGGGAAATATTAAAGAGGTTAATAGATGCCGTTATATAGTTATCTTCACAAGAAAATTCTTTCCGAGGCCGTGACTAAAAACGAGAATCGTGCAATAAAGGAAATTTCAAAGAGCTGGTATATTTTTTAAAAACTTAATGACCCAAAATTAGAGAACTTTTTGAATAACGCCACTATTTTTTGAGATAATTCCGGTAAGCTTCTGTAGAATGATCATTTTCAGCACTTAAACGCATAAAAACATTTTTGCTAGAAACAAAATGAGTCAAGACCGCCTTTCAAATGTATCGCTTATTTCAATAGAAAAACGTTTTTTGTCAGAATTGAGGAAACACGATTCATTTTATGATGATATAATCAACCATTTTGCTAGTTCCAAAAATCGCATGTTACCACTCATTTATAAAAATATTCAGGCTTTAAAGCAGAGATTAATATAGGTAGTTGTTATTTTAAAAAAAATATTTATTTGTCTTATTTATTTTTTAGGAAATATTTTTTATAATTCTCCATAATATAGAGTTCCGCGGTTATGTTTTTTTTTATATAACTTCTTTCTCAAAACTATTTTAATTTCTATTAAAACTTATAATTTTACACGCCTGGCAGTGATAATGAATACAATTTTTTGTTTGTAGAAAAACACTTTAATTTTTTACCAAAACTATTTTTATTTTTATTAAAAGTTATGTAATTTAATTACAAGTGGGATAGTAGGACTCCTTTGGATACCGATACTCGAGTCGTAGGAACGAGAATTTCATGAGAATGATTTTTTCATCTCATCATATTTTCTATTTCCTTTTCATTCTATTCTTTTATTAGTTCTATTCTCTCAAGTCGTGAATCGGTATCCTGGCGAACAACCCACGGCAAAAAAATGTAACGCGCCGTTGTAATACCTCAGGGGTGATGGGGAAATGTACAAATTGTAGTCATATTGCACATCAGTTATCAGTTGTCTTTCAGAATATCAAGCCTCCTCTGCAGACAATATCACGAGCCGCCACTGATTGACAATGCTACTTGCCGACTTTTCAATTTTTTGTAGAATAAAATTTTATGTACAAAATTCGCATATACATAACATACCCTTGATTTAATTCAGAAACTATTTTCAGAAACTATTTGAGGGCAGGAACTTTTATTAATCCACTGAACTAAACTTGTGGTAGGCACCTTGTGAAACATCTTGAAAATAATTGTTAATTATAAAGTAAACACTGCCTTTAGATGAATCAATCAATATATTGATTGATTCATCTATAGCATTCATTCATTCATCTAAAGGCAGTGTTTAATTTATAATTAACAATTATTTTATTAATCATACACCTGAGTTCTTAAGGGAAATCTAGACACCATGGGGACACATTAATGAAAGATATAAGAATATTTTTTTGGCGGATAACGATAATTTTTGTGATAAAACACTTTGTCATGTAACCATATGTCGCATAATATATTTACACTTGTACATATACATCTTTCTATTATCTGTATTATATCCAGATGTCATCTCACGAATTTATGTTCATTCATGATTTTCTTGAGATTATTTCTACAAATTATTGTCGTTATTACTCGATTAAATAAAAGATATGAAAATATGTCGCTTAAACCTAGAATAAAAATTCATTGCGAAATGAAATTTACGAAAATAACATCGTAATTTATAGTCCTATAAGTAGAAATAAAAATTATGGGTCACGTATTGCCACTGCTATGTATTCCCCGAATGCATCCCCATTGTCGATACTCTCCGTGAAGAATTTTAATATGTCGCCGATTTTACAAACTCTTAAAACAAGTGGCAGCTGTTTCTGATGTTGGGAGATGAATTTTATTTCAATATTTGATAGTTTTCGTGCCTCTCGTGTCGATACCTACCCCAGTGATCCAAGCTCTATTCCCGATATTCCTGGACCCACTCTCTCTATATGCAAAGCATTTCAAAGCTATAACTTTACTAAAACATTGAAAACACTTCAAACTTTCCATGAGTCGGAGATATCCGAAAGACAGAAAAAGAAAGAAATATACTGTCAGCTGCTGAAAATTATTGTGATTATGCTAATTCTTTTTCTTTTACATCATTCGGTATATGCAGTATGTCTACACCAAATTTAAACTAAAGAGATTTATGTCTATGGAGAAAGCACTCATTCATTGAATAAATACGGAAAATTATGATGTTTTCAATGCGATTTCAAATAATGTTATAAAACCATATGCTATTATTATTATATAATTAGTATTCTTTTATAACTAGCAGAATAGTATATAATACAATAAAATATGGTTAAAACTGACTCAGAATATTTTAATATAACATTAATTATTTAAAAGTGAATTATTATTTATTTGCTTATAATTGTATTGAAACATATTCTTTATAGGATTTTGCAAACAGCAGAAAAGTAACTATATATGAGAACTAAAAGAGAAACTATGTGTAAAAATGTTAATGAAATCTTTGCATTCCTTACATAACCTGAATTCAGGTTATGCTAGCAAATTAAAATCCCAAAATGAATTTGTACAATTTCTTATTTGAAAATTCTCATTCAACAACTAGCATCCACACAGTCCCCTACGGCCATGCAGATTAAACTAGTATCTACATAACCCTCTACGGTCATAAATATTCAGTTAAAAATGAAAATAAAGGCCTAAAATTAATTTATTTACCTACCTTGTCTTAAATATTTTTCATTCTAATGGATCACGTTTTCATGAAATTTATCACTCTGTTTTGGAAATCCTTAGCCTTTGAAACGTTTTTCGCCCTTATTCTGGAGCACATCAGAAAGGCACAAAGCCACTCATGAAGATGTTTCATGTAAAACCAAGACAATTTCTATGAATAAGTATGAAATAATTATATTTGACATTTTTTCTGTTATTTGCAAAATCCTATAAAGAATATGTTTCAATATAAACAAACAAATAATAATTCACTATTAAACATGAATAGAGTATATAGGCTAGGATACTACTTAGCTAATAGATGGGTGAAGATCTGTTGTTTTTATCAGACAATGTCAAATATAATTATTTCATACATTTTCACAGAAATTGTCTTGATTTTGCATGAAATATATTTATGAGTCGCTTTGTGCCTTTCTGATGAGCTCCAGAATAAAGGCTTCAAAGGCTAATTAAGCATTTTCAAATACAGAATTAGACATTTTCATAAAAATGTAATCCATTAGAATGATTTTTTTTTTAAAACAAAGTAAGTAAATAAATTCATTTTAGGCTTTTGTTCTCATTTTTAACTGAATCTTCATCCCGGTAGGGGGGTTATGTAGATTGTAGATACTAGTTTAATCTACATGGCCGTAGGGGACTGTGTGGATGCTAGTTGCTGAATGAATATTTTAAAATAAGAAATTATATAAAATATAAATATATAATTATTTCATACTTATTCATAGAAATTGTCTTGGTTTTCCATGAAATATTTTTATAAGTGGCTTTGTGCCTTTCTGATGAGCTCCAGAATAAGGGCTTCAAAGGCTAATTAAGCATTTTCAAATACAGAATTAGACATTTCATAAAAATTTAATCCATTAGAATGAAATTTTTTTAAAACAAGGTAAATAAATAAATTCATTTCAGGCCTTTGTTCTCATTTTTAACTGAATCTTCATGACAGTAGGAGGTTATCTAGGTACTAGTTTAATCTACAAGGCCGTAGGGGACTGTATGGATGCTAGTTGCCGAATGAATATTTTTAAATAAGAAATTATACAAATCCATCTTAGGATTTTAATTAGCTGGCATAACCAGAATTCAGGTTATCGAATGGATGCAAAGATTTTATTAATATTTTTACACACAGTTTTTCTTTTAGCACTCATAGATAGTTATTTTCTCTGCAGTTTGCAAAATTCTATAGGGAGCATGTTTCAATTTATTATTTAATGCATTAAGGTGGCCATTCCCTAAAAAGAGACATCCGATAGAGAAATATTTATTATTTTTGAAGGAAATTGTGCACTCCAATACAGTATTGTATGTAACTACCAGGAGCGTAAAAGTTATTGTAAATTTTACGGATCAGGACGTTTTAAAAGTAGTAAACTATAGTATATTCATCCAAAAATTTAGACAATATTGAAAACAGTGAAAATCACATTTCACTCCTTCAGGCTTATTGAGTGTGAGAGAACATCTGCCTATTTCAAATTGAAAATAGAAGGTATTTAAGTTACTACAAAATCGCAAGAACAGTATCGTGATGAGGTTTTTAAAATGTCTCAAAGTTCATGAGAAACAATTACTCAAATTGAAATTTGCATGCTTCTGGCAATGTACAGTGCTCCACATAAAGGAAAATCTATTGAGTCACACAGATACTATATTCATTAATAAAGATGACCAGGCTAAATGAGGTAGTGACATTGCCGAATCTACCGCCCACAGTCAATGGAATATGGGCGGAAGATTCGGCAATTTCACTACCTTATGCAATGGCATCACAGCAGTTTATTAACAAGTTAAAAGATGACCAAATAACGACCTAAATCCAGAAGAATGGGGAGGAATGGGGTGGAAGAGTATCCACAACAATTTGTAGCCAACTCAAACCCTCTTGCTACTTGTTCCTGATATATTACTCAATATCCTCTTTTGCAAGCACACCTAAGACTGCTGTGAGAGTTGTTATTGCAGAAAGATAGACATTCACTGCTCTGCGATATGCAGGTACTGCTGTGGACAATCTTGTCGAAAGGTAAAATCTGAAACGATTGAAAACAATCTGAATACTTACGATGATAGATCCATAGCTTTCTTAGTACAATAAATGGAAGAATCCAGAATAGAAGAAGACATTGAGGTAATTGATGAAACTCTAGAGGAGGAGGAGAAGGAGCTTTCCGAAGTTGAGGAAGAGGCGAATTAATGTTTTCAAAATTCTTTTAATGTCAGTAATAAATAATATCAATATTAACACCAATAACACGAATAAACTATTTAATATGGATTTAGGACTACTAGGGACACCATATAAGAAAACGCGCTTAATACTCTACACCCGCGGTGGTGTGGAAAGTAGTGTATTTTTTCCACGTACTACAGAAAATGCAAGTCTGGAATATGTTTTTACTCTAAAGCGTTATATGGAAGAAGTTACCTTTACTACAATTTTGATAATAACCTTCTTTCCAGAAAAATTGATAGTGTTCGAGATTATAGTGGAAAACTAGATTTCATCCCTTGCCATCTCATCAGTGGTGCAGTTGTTTGGCTTGCGACCACGGAGTCCCAGATTTGAATTTTGGCCAGAGTATGGGATGTTTAGTGGTGTCTTCAATGTGTTACCGAGACAGTGACACTGGGCACAACATGTCTAGTCGGTGTTATCTCTCCAGAGTTCGAGTCTCAGCTGTTTATGTGTACCAACGTGTCCTGGTTGAATGGTGGGATAGCAATAGCTAAACTCCGCCAGGACGTTAATATAAATAAGATTATTAAAAAAAAATAGAAAAAATAAAGAAACTTACGGAGTGCTACCGATGAGCACTTTTGAGGTTTCCTTTAAAACTTAAAAATGAAGGTCCACACAAATATCTAGCTTGTTGATAATTTTTTTATAGTTTTCACCTCATATGATCTAATTTTACTGGCCTAATAGCGGTATAGTTTAAACATTTATGAAATATCTAGGGTAGCCATTTAGGCGTGATGTCACAAACTTCTGTTTTTTTTTAAATGGAGTACTTTGTATACAAGTATAAACTTGAATTTTCTTTTAAAGATGTTGTGTCATTTGATGGCTTTGCGATGGGTTACCACCATGATATGAGTGAAATTGTATCAAAAACATGTCAACTTTGTGAGAATACTGTAATAGGGCAGCATTTTGAGACCTAGTTTATGTCAAGAATTGTTCGAAAACAAATGTATGATGTGAAATAACTTGTGAATGAGAAAACCAGAATAACAGAAAACACCGGAACATTAATAGATTTTGTCATTTCAAATACTAAAGTAATAACAATAAATGTATTAGATACGCCGAAATGATCATAGCATAATAAAAATATCAATCCCAGCAGAGAAGAATTACACAAAAGAGATAGTCAAAGAAATCAAAATTAGAAATAAAAACTTCGATATACAACTATTCAAGGAAAAGTTGGCAAATATTTATGTAAATAACCACGCATGTGCTGAAATTCTTATTAGTGACATCGTTACTGCATTGAATACAGTTGCATCCTTAAAAATAGTCAAATTAAATAAAAAGATGCTACAGTATAAGTGGTAAAATGAAAATATACAAAGTGTTTCTAAAGAGAGAGATGATTGCTATAAAAGGGCAAAAATAACGAATTTATAAGAGGACTGAAACAAATTCAAGATGAAAAGAAATGAAGTGACTAAAATGCTAAAGACTACAAAGAAAGAATATTATGAAAGACAAATAGATGATCATAAGAAAGATCCTAAAGAAATGTGGAACACGCTGAAAACAGTTTTGAAACCCTCACCAAAAATAAATGCAGAAAAATCTAAGTGTATATTAATAAACTTTGAAAAGTGGAAAAGAAAATGAAAAAGAAATAGCAAAAATGTTCAATGAATATTTTATAGACAGTGTAACTGATATAGCAAATATTATTGATAAACCACTAGAAGTAAATAACTAATGTAAATGACTAAAGACATCAATAACATGAACTGGGAATTCTTCCAAGAAATAGATTATAACCATTTAAAACAAATCGTTTACAATTTACCAAATAATACAGGAACAGATGAAGGTATGCGTTCTAGTTATAAGAAATGCTTTTGAAATAGTTGGAGAAGTATTACTCAGTGTTATAAATTATTCACTTCGTACAGGTAAATTTCCAACACATTGGAAAACGTCCACCATTTTACCAATCCCAAAAGTACATGGTACCAAGAATACCCACGACTAGTTAATGTTCTACCTGTTTATGAGAAAATTCTAGAAATTGTTGTAAAAGAACAACTTGACAATCATTTTGAAAAATACGATATAGTAGTACAAGTACAACCAGGGTTTCATAAAAATCATTCTTGTGAAACATCTTTACAAAATATAATAACAAACTGGAAGGAAAGCTTAGATATAGGATGTGCAGTTGGTATCGTCTTCGTTAATTTCAAACGGGCATTTGAAACAATAAATCGTGTAAAAGTAGTGGAAAAACCAAAAATGTATGGTTTGAATGGAACCGTAATAAAGCGCTTTCAAAGTTATTTAATGGAACGTTTTCAAAAAACTAAATATGGGTTTGAGGTATCTGGTGAGAAAGAAACTAAATTTGGAGTACCGCAAGGGTCCGTATTGGGTTCAACGCTTTTTAGCTTATATATTAATGATATAAAAGATGCAGTAAAAAAACTGTTCCATAAAACGAAGACCTAAAGAGCATGGACAAGTGCATGTCTTTTAATAGTTTGAAATAAAATTCTAATAAATCTAAGTGTATGTTAATAAATAGTATTCGTAGTAATATAAACCAAAATTTAAATATTGATATGAGTGGAGAGAGGTTAGAACAAGTTGCTGAAATTAAATATTCAGGTGTAATAGTGGCTAATAAACTAAATTATATCTGCAAAAAAAGAAGAAAAGGAAAATTAATTTTTTATCTAGAATTAGTAATCAGATATCTATGGTTGCCAGGATAACTGAATATAAAAGTATTATTTCTCCTCATTTTGAATATTGTGTTTCAGTCCTATATTTCTTAAATCAAACGGATATACAGATTTTACCAAAACTTCTGAATCGAGCAATGCGTGTTATTTTAAAATTTAATAGATACAATAGATACAAAACATGATAGAAACACTGCAGTTTATGTCAGTAATACATAGAATATGCTACAATACATTAATTTTTATTTTTAAAATAAGAGAGGGAATGTTGCTTGAATACTTACAAGACCGTATCACTTTTATATCCGAAAGACATAATCACAATACAAGACAACAAAATGATTTTTATGTACACTTTAAACAAAAAAGCTTTAAACAAAATTATTTATTTTTTAAAGTATTACTAATGTTCAATGCTCTCCCTAACGAGATAAAACAACTAAATTTAAACAAGAAATCAATAGATATGTTAAGATTAGTTATTAAGTGTCATTAATTCAATTGTGCCAGAGTGTAGTGATAATCTGTTGGTATTTGTTTTTTGTTTTTGTTTTGTTATTTCTTTTATATTGTACAAAATGTTACATTGTCATTTTATTGATTGTAAATAGCAAGTGCTAAATAAATACTTGCTAATAAAAAAAAACTTCCAGTTTACGATACACCTATGTTACCTATACATATATTTTTTTGCTATTCTGTTAACATTGGAAATGCTTATGTTCGTATATGGGGGTCGAGTTACCAGTTTTCGTTCAAAGTCAAAAGATAGCGGTGTCGCGGTCGAGTGAGACTGTCGTATATGCAAATGTAGTATGGGTTGCATATATCACAGGGGGTCAATTTACCAGTTTCATTTAAGGATGAAATACAGCGGTGTCGCAATCGAGATTGGATCGTAGCTGTTTCCGGACGAGGCGAAGCCGACTCTGGTAAAAGTTTATGTTTTATGTATGGTGTTATCATTTCCAATGTCCCGATGGTTGCAAGAATTGCGAAATCTGTTAATTTCTTTTTGTTGTGTATGACAAGCTCTGTGTTCTAAAGGGGAAGACATTCCTTACAGCCAAGCAGTATCTGCGTCGATATAGAATACATATAGCATACAGAATACCATCAATGGTTCACTTTCCATAAGCTTATAGCGATAGATGGGCGCTATGGAAAGTAGCCACGATATTGGAGGTGACTGATACGTTAACAAAACAGGATATCCTTTTTATATTGTGGCATAAGGAGACGGAGAGGGCAAGGATGCTTTTAAACTAAAGCGTATTATACGCCACATGTAAGAATGACACCAGTTGCGTGTATGACACTCATTTGGTACCAGAAATATGCTGAATACCTTGATCGGTACTATCTGAGCACCTTAATGACATTCGTTACATTTGACAGCTTTAAGGAGGAGACATTACCGGAGCAAGGTAACAAATTCATTCAATCAAAAATACTTTCGGCGAGTCTTAAACGATCTTAATAGTATTGTATCATTATTATCGCTAAAATTACATAGAAAATGACATATCGTATTATTCTACAATCTATAATTTGCACCAAATTTTAAACAAAAAATTTTATCTAGCAGAAATTATCACATGTGCAAGAAGCAGTATAAACACACATACATTTATATACATACAGACGTATGTTAGATATTTTCCTTATAGTAAGGTTCTAAAATGGATTTCGGCGAAGAACATTTATTTCCATTGCTGATTAAATGAAATAGGCATAAAACTAATGCCTCTTATCTGTATTTCACTAAAAAGTGCAGATGCTAAGTAAGGCAGGATTTTGCACCGTACATAAAAAATTGACTTAATTTTTTTGGAGATTTGGATCCAGTGAGAAGTTCAACAAGCTTTGCAATCAATGTAGAGCCATTGCTCCCTTCTGCATCTATGGGATGTTTATCATAAAATCGTCGGCATTAATAATGAGATATGTTAATGAGATACATGATTGCATTACTTTGTTCAATTGCAACTATAAACACTTTTAAACTAAAAGCTTCATCGAAATTGATTAAAATTTTCGAGGCAAAAGAAAGATAAAACTTTTATCGTATTTTATGTGAAACGTTATTCATAGATTTTCTTTCGAGTGTTATCTATACAAGTAATGACTTAAATGACAATCTTTTAAACGACTCTTCATGAACCAACTGTATAACTTTAGATATTGCTTTCACCTTTGATAGCAATTTATTATCTGAATGACTTCTTTTATAGCAAATCGTTACCAGTCAATATAGTAATAGACATGTAGGTATACTTATAAAAACGAATTTATTAGGTTCTTATTACTTATTAATAGCATATACACAGACGTTCCTGACAGAAATAAACGTACGTTATTGATAAATATATAGGTAGATGATTAATAATTTATTAGAAACAATACAATAATTAAAAAGCCAAGTTGTTATAAAAATATATACGCTTAAATAAATCTATATAATTATCTATATTAATATACAGGGTGGGGCAATCCTCACCACGATATCTTGAGTTCTACGATACCTAGAAATTATTTAAAAAATTGCAAGTAAACTAGATAAAAAGTCTATAACTGGAAATTATTTTCGCACATACAGGGTGAGCCAAGACGAAACTACAGGACCAAGTGCGTTTTTTTAAATGGAATGTTATGTATATCAGTACATTTTTTAAATATATTTTTCAACGATGTGATGTAGAAATGAAAAACTAACATTTTTTGTAAGTACTTTCCTATGGCTAATTGCAACCAATTTCGTTTTATTGAGCAATAATTATAAAATTCAAAAATTAACTTAAAAAAAGAGGTTTCTTCAAATAATTATAACAAAAAATTATAATAAATGTTCCACATGTTGCCCATTTTGATTGACATACATCTCTATGCGCTTTTGAAATGAGGTTCCCACTGTTCCTAAAACTGCCGGTGTGATAAATCAGTTAAAGGGCAGTTATCATTCTTTCGCTCATATTTTGTACTGTTGTTTGTGTGTCTCTATAAACAATTTCCTTCACGTATCCCTATAAAAGCAAATCCATTTTTGTAAGATCTGAGGATCTAGTAGTACATTTAGTGGGTCCATTTCTCCCAATCCATTGATGAGGGTAGGTATTATTTAAGTGGTCTCTAACTGCATTTAAATAATGTTCTGGAGCATCATCTTGCTGAAACCACATCCTATTTCGAATTCTTTCAGAGAGATTTGCCAATAATTGTGGCAGACAGTTTTCCAAAAAATGAAGATAAATAGTTCCAGTCAATGTACCATCAAATAAATGTGGCCCCATTACATGTTCTCCAATAATTCCTTCCCAAACGTTTATAGACCATCTGTGTTGGTTATCACCTTGAATAAAAAAGTTAGAATTTTCCAAAGCATAATAATGGAAATCGTGCCTATTAACAAATCCATTTTTATGAAAAGTTGCCTCATCAGTAAATAAAATAGTATTGAAGAAGTTGTCATCATCTTGCATTTTACCTCTGGCAAAATTACAAAATTGTAGACGCTTTTGAAAATCGTCATCAGATAATTCCTTATGCCTTTGAATATGATATGCATGCAACTTATTATTTTTAAGATTCGACCCACCGTCTACTTATTCCTACTAATGCACTCACTTCTCTTTGACTAACATGGGGATGCTCAACCGTTGCCAGCACCACAGAAAACTCATTTTCTTCGTTCACAACACGTTTTATTCTTTCAGTTTTTTTATATTCGACGTTTCCAGTTTCCAGAAATATTATTTCAGGATAACGTTGGTGATAAATTCCATTGGAAAGTAAACACTCTGTCTGACTCGCGCAAAACAAAAGTCATTTCTACAAGTTCCGCTTTATTCAAATTCATATTGTAAAATTCCAAATATTTTAAATTCAATACAAATTGTAACTAAGGAGCGATAAGTGTGATAAACGCTCCGTTGTACACGACAATTTATACCAATTCGAGTTTTTATTGCTTGTCGAATAACGAAAACGGCAAAAATGTACAAAAAACATTACAGTAAAGGGCCTGTTAAATACGATTTACTCATTTCAGGGGATTGGAAGAAATGGTCCCACTAAATTACCTCATTTCAAAATTGCATAAAGACGTGTGTCGATCAAAATGGGCCACACGTCGAACACCTATTATAAATCTTTCTAATAAATTATTTGAGGTAACCTCTTTTTTAAACTTTATTCTTTAATTTGACATTTATTTTTAAAACGAAAATGGTCGCAATTAGCCATAGAAAAGTACTCACAAAAATGTTCGTTTTTATTTCTACCTCACATCGTTGAAAAATATACAGGGCGTTTCATTTGAAAAAATTGAGAAAATTTAATATAAAAAGTTCTTAATTGAAAAGTAATGTTTGACCACCCTGTACAGTTTTAGGAAATGAAAATGATTCAAAAACATTAATTAGATGTCTCGTAATTGGTATTCACAAAAGTTTTTCTTAAAACCCATAATTGTGACTGTGGTGATTTTTTTAATATCCATCTACAGATAGCATTATTTCAACAAGAGAATTAATTACATTTAAGTGGTTGGGACGGATGAGCACTCTGTATATTTTTTTGACCAAAACTTATCAGGTTTTCTTTATAATAATAGTGATACCTATATTCCGATTATTATTTTCAATGTCATTTCGTAATTATTAAATTTTTAGAGTGACCGCCATGCACAAATAAAGAGGGAAGTTCTGTGTAAATACCTTTACCGATTTTTAAAAACAAAATTTGTAATGTTTTTTACCACTACTATAGAATAGAAGGAAACATTCCCTTTTGCTCAAATTTAAAATTCCCACGTTTCATGACATTCTAAGCCCATTTCAGAAGAAAAAATTTAAAAAAATATTTTTAACAACATTTTTGAAAAATTAAAAAAAAAGAAATGTTTTAACCACTACTATGCTTTCACGTCACTATGTGAATGTGGAATTGAAAATGTGACAGATGGCAATAATAGGTGCAATATACGTTTATTGAAAAATGCACAGAGGGGTCATCCCAAGAATTAATTCAACCATGGTGGACATTTGTAAAGGTATTTGCGCAAGCCTCCCATATTTGGCACCTGTTATTTAGTATTGAATTTTCGCTGTTGGATGAGCACTCTGTATATTTTTTTGACCACAAGTAATTAGGTTTGCTTTGTAATAATAGTGATAACTATATTCCGATTATTATTCTCAATGTCATTTCGTAATTAATAATTTTTTAGAGTGACCGCCATGCACAAATAAAGAGGGAAGTTCTGTGTAAATACCTTTACCGATTTTTTTTGCATAATAACTACTTTAGATGATTGTTTATTTTTAAGTTTGTCACTTAACTCTTCACATAGAAGAGGTTCGAGAAATAAACTACACTGGTTAAATTTAATATCTGCATGTTTATTATTAATAAAGTTTTCTGCTGGAATTTGTTTAATAACTTCATTAGAGTCATTTATAAAAAAAATATTGAAGTTTGAGGCGATAAGGATAGGATCATCTACCTACGCTGAATATGGAAAGGAAGTATATCTTCAACATGAGAAGTTTCTCAAGCGGCCCACTATGGAAACTTATGACAAGCTGAAATAGTCCTTATACTTAAGCTTGGGCTGGGTTGTACCATAGCAGAATAATGCGTTTGTATTCGTTATTAACATCAACTTGCCGTCTAATTATTATCGTTGCAGTAGGTTAAAATTCAGTTTGTCTTGAAGATTAAAGACTGTTTGAAACACTCTCTTCCATGTCCCTGTTTTATTGCAATATCAGCTTCAGTACCCAGCAACCGTATAGCACTCTCATTACAGTACCCATCGGCGAATATTACATCCGCATGTTCCAAGCGAGTATATTTGGCGGTTTTGCAAATGTATATAAAAAACAACATGTAATATTAACAGACAAAGGCTAAGAGAAAATTGCTCTAAATGGGTATAATTCAATTGTAATTCAAATTCGCAAAAATCTTATCAAGAATACCTTACTAACATTTCAAAGTAAATTTGATATATTAGCTAATCTACGCCACGTTCAATCCTGACCAACCCACATATTATTGTGTTTTAGTGTCTTGCATAATATCTTGTATTTTTGTAAATTTAGCCAAAATTTTTAGTAACATTTGGCCATAAGATTATAACAAAAATGGTTTACTTATAATATGAAAGTTTATACGTCTCTGGCGATCATCACGTATGACGATAAGGTTTAGTTTCGATTACATGTCTGTTACCACATATACACACATACATGCAACCAATTTTTATTGTAATCGAGTTCAGTGTGTTTTGAAACAGGTTGAGTGTAAGAGCAGTCTTTGGACTGAACTCCGCCTAATAAAGTCACTATTATTATTATTATTATTATTTCTGTACAATATTTCTTTTATCTACGATGATTATCAAATGTTTTTATTAGCTACCTTTTTGACTAAATCGAACAGGTGGTAATAAAAAATAACTACCTAATAAGTTTAAAATCGTTCACGATTATCTAATTGTAAAACAGAGTGAACGAGAATAAGCTTTTACACATTTCATCACATTTTATCATGGAAAAAGTGAAAAATTTAAGGAAATGAGAAGAAAATTGACAGCGGAAAAGGATAAAATCTATGTAATAACGACCAATGGAATAAGTGCGAATAAGAGAAACAATACCATGAAGAAGATGAAGCAGCAGATATTAAATTTGAAGAAAAAGGTAATATAAAAAGAAAGCAACCATAAGGAAGAAGAGATAACAGAAGAGGAAAAGATTTTTCTTAAACTGAAAACACTTTAGGTGTACAGTGTGTCTCACTTTAATATATCCTTAATTATTGGTAAAGTCCAGGTCCGGTTTTTACGGCAGTATAAAACTCATCTAAATGACAAGTGTCAATTTGATTAAACTGTTTACCTATTTATTATATTATTGAAGGAATTAAATTTTTTTTTCGAACTTTGGAACTTTCCAAAATGCTTTTTACCCAATCCACCCCTTAAGAGATCTAAAAGAGTTTTAATTCTCTTAGAAAAGGAGGCGGGATTCTACAGTTTATACTTGAATCTGAAGCACTCATTTTGAATGTTCTAAATAACAGAATTAATCATGTCTGTAGCTGATACAAATGTGTCATGTTAATTGCACACAGGCTCTTGTACTATTACTCTTGTTTGGGTTTTTTACCAAACGAAGCTCTATAAGTTAAGATGGGAAACTGGTAAACGTGAACCAGTAAATTAAATATAAATTTTTACATTTTCTATCGATAAGTATTCTCGGTGTTCCTGTTAACACACCAATAAGAAGCAATCAGTGGCTTGTCACTGTACGTTACACCACTCGTGACGTCACCAATGATGGATTACTCTTCTTGCAGCCCTTCCTTCTGTACTGCCAACTTGTTGGTTGTTTAGTTGTTCAAGTTGTTGACGTTGTTTAAGGGTTTCTCCTGTACTTACATTTTAATTTTGTTATCTCTATACCACATATAGAAATTCAGACGTAAACATCCTAATGATGTAAGTAAGATATGATCAGTAATTATTCACTATCCTTTTATTTCATACTATAGGTAATGAGGAAACGTTAGTAAATAACTCTCTTAATAATAATTTAGTACAATATACCGAGAAATTAACAGAAAATACGTTCGGAAACACCTGAGAATTTTCGAACATATTATCTTTCAGAATTTAACACACATGCCAAGCAACCAACGAAATTCATATTTTTCCTTTTCTTTTGAAATTGAAATTTGGTGGATTCCTTTCTGCTGGTCAAAATCAATAAGTGACTATGCCACCCTACCAATCAACATTGTTACCAAATACAAAGACGCTATTTTGACTATTATGTCACATTGTTGAAAAGGAAACCCGCCGTACTTTTAGTGAAAAATATGCAAGTAGAATAATTAATATAAAAAATGGACAGCTACCAAATGCATGTGAACATTCCTTGATTTGGTTAATAACTAAGTCTGTTACCGCTGAGTTGTGCCATGCAGGCCTTCGTTCTGCGGGTGCTAGAATCTATATTTAACGACATGCCGTCGTGGGAGTAGGAAATGCGTACTCCACCAGAATGAAGTTTGCAACCATAATTTAAGGATTACAAAGCATTTGCCATTTTAACTTTTACAAAATTTTAAGAAATTGAGATATTTTATTACTTGCTAATTTATTTTGTAGTGACCAATCTCAAAGCATAATTTATTAAAATTAAATTCAAGTTATAATTTAACTTTTAAAATTAATAGTTCTTGTGTTATTTTTTTAAAATAAAGAGTGGTATCGAACATACCATTACAATCTTTAGAGCCCAATAATAAAGATACGAAATATATGACATCATTTTGGTGCATATTTGCCATTATGTTATAAAAACTTTGAGCTTTTATCTTAACCCTAATTAATAGAATATACCTGAATACTGCACCATATTGAAAGCATATTTTATTCTATTTAAAAGAAATATTTATCGATATCTTCTAGAAAATTTCTTGTACCTTCATGAGCAAATAATTTGAAACAGTATAGTCATGCAGATACTTTCAAAATAACTCGGCTTCGCCTCGTCCGGAAACAGCTACGATCCACACTCGATTGCGACACCGCTGTATTTCGTCCTTAAATGGAAACTGGTAACTTGACCCCCTGTGATATATGCAACCCATATTACATATGCATGTATCAGCCGTTGCATATACGACTGTCTCACTTGACCGCGACACCGCTGTCTTTTGACTTTGAACGAAAACTGGTAACTCGACCCCCATATATGAACATAAACATTTCCAATGTTAAAATTTGAGTTGTTTTTTTCCAGCACATACGCCAAAAATAAAGTTTCCGGGCTCTACTTACTTTTCCCAATTTACAACCACCTCTCTTTAACGGAATCATCTCAATAAGATGTCATTACAATACATACGTGTATCAAATTTTAAGCGAATATGTCAAATATATTTTATTATTATTATTATTATTATTATTAAACCCCCAACGCTTCAATGGAGTGACTCTAAATATAATCTAATTCCAGGTGTCGTTATAACATATACGTGTACCAAATTTCAGGTGAATATCTCAATTTTATTTTATCAATCCCTTTAATAATGAAGTGGGGGTAGTACGGGGGGATAGAAATATTACAAAAAAATCTGAGGCCTCCACTTCTAGTATATACACTAACCTTCAAATTTTTGTACTCTTACCATCCTGGTTTATTTATTTTCTCCTATTTACTCCTAGTTACCCCCAACCCTTCACTGGATAAGTTTAAAATGCAATCCAGTTACAGATCTCTTAATAGTACAAACGTGTATAAAATTTCAAGTTAATATCTTAAACCGTTCCAGAGATATCGTGCGCACAAAAAAGGTACAGACCTACAGACAGAATTTTTTTTCAAATTTAAAATCTCTAAACCTATTTGAACAAAAAAAAGATTTTTTTTTTACCAGTACTATACTTCCACTCCACTATGTGGATGTGGAAGTAAAGATCTAAGGAATCACTACTTCCACATCCAGATTTTTCATTCAAGTCACTTTAAAGGAGACATCTTGACTATATTTGCACTATAGTCGGTGGAAATTATTGGGTCATAGAATTTTATTAATATTTGGGGTAGATGTCATAGAAAAATATTAGAAATAAATCTAGTCCTCGGTTTCTAGTATATACATCAAGTCCCAAGTTTCTGTACTCTTACAGCTTGCTTTACTTATTACTTCCACATCCACGTAGTGGATTGGAAGTATAGTAATCGCAAAAAAATTTTCAAAAATTTTTATTCGTGAAATAGGTTTAGAATGTCATGAAACGTCGAGATTTTAAATTTGAGAGAAAAAAAAATTTCTGTCTGTCTGTCGGTCTGTCGGTCTGTCTGTAACTTTTTTTGTCCGCACGTTTTCTCCGGAACGGTTTGAGATATTGACTTGAAATTTTGTACACGTATATATTATGACAAGATCTGGAACTGGATTGTTTTTTGAGGAAATCCGGTGAAGGGTTAGGGGTTAAATAGGGGAAAATAGGGAAAAATAAGTAAAGCAAGCTTGTAAGAGAACAGACACTTGAAATTTGGTGTATGTACTAGAAGTTAAGGCCTAAGATTTTTTTATAATATCTTTCAACCCCCCACCACCCCTACCCCATTAATGGGGTTGATAAAATAAAGTTGAAATTTTCATTTGAAATTTCGTACACGAATGTATTATAACGACGTCTGAAATTAGATTATATTTTGAGATGATTCTGTTGAAGGGTTGGGGGTTAATTTGGGGCAAATAGGGGAATATAAGTAAAACAAGCTGGTAAGAGTACAGAAACTTGAAATTCGGTATACGTACTAGAAGCCAAGGCGTCAGATTTTTTTATAATATTTTTCAACCCCCACCACCCCTACTCCAATATGAAAAGGGTTGATTAAATAAAATTGAGATATTCATTTGAAGTTTGGTACACGTATGTATTATGACGACATCTGGAACTAGATTATAATTTGAGATGATTCCGTTGAAGGGTTGGGGGTTAAATAGGGGTAAATAGGGGAAAATAAGTAAAGCAAGCTGGTAAGACTACAGAAACTTTAAATTCGGTGTATATACTAGAAGCCAAGGTCTCAGATTATTTATAATATTTTTCAACCCCCACCACCCCCACCACCCCTACTTCATTATTACAAGGGTTGATAAAATAAAATTGAGATATTCATTTGAAATTTGGTACACGTATGAATTATAACGACATCTGGAACTAGATTATTCTTTGAGATGATTCCTTTGAAGGGTTCGGGGTTATTTAGGGGTAAATAGGGGGAAATAAGTAAAGCAAGCAGGTATGAGTACAGAAACTTGAAATTCGGTGTATGTACAAGAGGCAAAGGCCCCAGATTTTTTGATAATTTATTTCAGCCCCCCACCCCTACTCCATTATTCAAGGGGTTGATAAAATAAAATTGAGATATTCACATGAAATTTAGTACGCATATGTATCATAACGACATCTGGAACTAGATTATATTTTGAGATGATTCCGTTGAAGGGTTGGGGGTTAAATAGGGGTAAATAGGGGAAAATAAGTAAAGCAAGCTGGTAAGACTACAGAAACTTGAAATTCGGTGTATGTCCTAGAAGCCAAGACCTCAAATTTTTTAACAATATTTTTCAACCCTTCCACTACCCTTACTACATTATTGAAGGGGTTGATAAAATAAAATTGAGATATTCACTTGTAATTTGGTAGACGTATATATTATAACGACATCTGGAACTAGATTATATTTTGGGATGATTCCGTAGAAGGGTTAGGGTTAATAGGAGTGACTAGGGGAAAATAAGTAAATCAAGGTGATAAGAGTACAGAAATTTGGGATTCGGTGTATATACTAGAAACCAAGGCCTCAGATTTCTTTCTAATATTTTTCAAACTCCACCACATCCGCTTCATTATTAATGGGATTGATAACATCAAATTGAGATATTCACTTGAGATTAGTACACGTATGTATTGTAGTGACATCTGATTGAGATGCCTCCATTGAAGGGGTGGGAGGTGAATAGTAGAAAATAAGTAGCGTGAACTAAAAACTTCATTTTTAACGTATATGGTAGAAACCAACTCCTCCAACTTTTCTATGACATCTGCCCCAAATATTATTAAAATTCTATGACCAATAATTTCCACATACTAGAGTGCAAATATCGTCAAGATGTTTCCTTTAAAACGACTTGGATGAAGAATCTGGATGTGGAAGTAGTGCAGCAGTTCCTTAGGCAGCGGTTTTTTTACGTATTTCTCTCTACTTAGCCCCCACTCCTTCAACGCAATCATGTCAAAATATAATCTAGTTTCAGATCTCGTTATAATACACACGTGTAAAAAATTTCAAGTGAAAATGTTAATTTAATTTGATCAATTCTTTTTATAAGGAAGTGGTGGGGTGATGAAAAATATTATAAAAAAAAGCCTGAGGCCTTCGCTTGTAGCATATACACCAAATCCCAAATTTCTGTACTCTTACCAGCTTGCTTTACTTACTCTCCCCTATTTAACCCCCAACCCTTCAACGGAATCATTTGAAAATATAATCTAGTTCCAGATGTCGTTAATAATACACACGTGTACTAAATTTCAAGTGAATATCTCAGTTTTTTTTATCAACCCCTTTAATAATGGAGTGGTGATGGGGGGGTTGAAAATTATTGGAAAAAATCTGAGGTCTTGGCTTCTAGTACATACACCAAATTTCATGTTTCTGTACTCAAACTAGCTTGCTTTATTTGTTTTCCCCTATTTACCCATATTTAACCCCCAACCCTTCAACGAAATAATCCCAAAATATAATCTAGTTCCTGATGTAATTATAATATATACATACGTATACCAAATTTCAATTTTATTTTATCAACCCCTTTAATAATGGAGTGGGGACGGTGGGTGGATGGAAAATATTATAAAAAATTTTGAACCCTTGGCTTCTAGTACAAATTTCAAATTTTTGTACCCTTACCAGCTTCCTTTATTTATTTCCCAACTCTTTACCCCTATTTACCCCCAACCCTTCACCGGATATGTTCAAAAAACAGTTCCAGATCTCGTGATAATATATACGTGTACAAAATTTCAAATAAATATCTTCAACCGTTGCGGAGAAAACGTGCTGACAAAAATAAATTACAGACAGGCAGACAGACCGACAGACAGACCAGACCGACAGACAAATCGAAATTTGTTTCCACTATAATTTAGAAGCTCGACGTATCATGACATTCCAAACCTATTTCAAGAAAAAAGTAATTGAAATTTCTTTTACAATTACAATACTTCAAATCCACTACGTGGATGTGGAAGTAATAGAAGTATACTGACTAGCAGTTCGCCAAGCCAAGTCAATATCATCGGAAATTTTTGAATTTTTAAAAAATGTGTCAATTATTCTTTGAAACTTGTTTTTAAGGAACTGCGAAGAGTATCCTAGATGTATATCAGTAATTACACATACATAATCTTTAGTAAATCAAGTGAGGGATGATTTTTACATATAGTATATTCTACTACTGTTTATAAACCATTGGATCCAGTTTTTTTTCACAGGATATTGGCTAGAGCCTTATTTGTTTACTATGTTGGAGTAATATGATATTTAAATTATTATTCAAATTCGGCAAACATCGAATACAATCATTTTAATTCGTTTAATTTGCACTTTGAATTTCTATTTCATAATATAGCATATTTCTTGTGCCCTTGGAAGTGATATTACGGAACCAACTTTTAATACATATCCAGTGAAAAAAATATTGAGAATATTGTTGACACGAACGACTTGCAAGTGCTGTTTTACTTTATTTTAATAAACAAATTTTAGACTTGTCATCTGCCTGTTTCTAGAAATGTAATTCTATAAACGTAACAAGATATGCATCAAAGAGAGCGAAGAAACATAAAACGTAAGATGAAAATTTTAGGCAGATAATTTCCTGGTATGTGCCAGCATCCTCATTGATCATACATTTTCCGTTTCCAGTATATTTACCAGTGCCTTTATCGCATCCCCGTTATCACAAACACCTATTAACCGCTCTTCGCCTGCACTTGTCATTGATCCCGATTCGAAGCACTCTAGATAGAGACTTGCTCATTACTCACACCCTGGAACTCTCATTTCCCTCTTCGCGCCCAGTATTTAACGTCGTGGGGTACTCGACGTCTCCCTGCCCGCTTATCTCACTTGATTATATTACACCTAACCTCAATAACTAAACACAATTTATAATGCTTTCCTATGTTATCAGCGGCAATGTTAGTTCTGGAAGCTTCTTAAATTTATCTAGTAATCAAGAAAAATAGTATATATGGAGGGTTATCAGATAGGTGTAAATTGAAGTATGTAATTCAAATATTATTGATTATTAATTTATCAATAATATTAAGGTCGTGCAGTAATGTTTGCAGAAGAGTAGTCATAAAATTGTTGCACATAATAATGTCGTATATCCACCTATACAGGGTGGACCATTTAACACTCGCCAGACTTGAAACTTTTTTATTTTTTAAGTGACAACCATGTTGAGTACATCATATTGTAGATAATGTTAAGGCCTTTACATAGCATACCCAGTTATTTGAGAAAAGATATGGAGAAATTGGTAAGAAAGAAAACTTAATTTCCTTGAATATTTTTTACCTCACCCTGTTACTGAACTGTTAATGGTTTTAATTAGCTTCAATTTATGTAATTACGTCATATTCGAAACTCCTTTTGGTATGTACTATTTCTCTTAGACTTAATAAATCAATAATCTTTGCTAGTATTAATATGTAGTTATACATATTTCATGTTGCAAAAAAAAATCACAGCTGTGTCAATTTGTGAGTTGTGTCATAGTTAAATATTAATTGCCCGTCGCTCGAGTAAAGAATCGTCATGGTTCAGTATACATATACAGGGTGGACCATTAGCAATAGGCCATAGTGCAGGGGTAGATTCTTTGGGCCAAAATATGGGGACATAACCAAGTATGCTTTGGTAAAATGTTCCTGTGGAAGAAGATATAGGGTGTCAAAATTCAAATTATTTTTTCGTTTTCTTGCAATAACTCAACAGCCTCTTAACTGGTCTTCGCCAAATTTTCTAGAGGAATTTTTTTGTTCTGAGAAACAATAATTTATGTATTACATCACGTTAGATCATAGAGGACCTGAATCTGATGATGACTTTTTTTCATATATTTTTTTGGACGAAAGGTTGTGGTACTTCTGACCAGAAAATCTGATGAAGTCGTCATTTCCACGTATGAAAAGTACACTTGGTAGAACTTGATAACACCAACCGTTTTCGAGAAAATTGCCGTTAAACATTTGAATAATTATTTGAAAGACAACTTCAAATTCAATGAAACAAAGTGTATTTATTAAAAAAAAGTACAAAACGTAAGGGAAAACAAAATCATAATAGCAGCGTAAACTCTTTCTCAATTTCTTATTCATTTATTTATTTGACAGTACACTACGCAACGGAGCATTCCAATTACAGGGTAGGAAATAATAAGTATTTACAAATGTATAATGTATGAGAGTAGAATACAAAGTAAACAGATAAAAACAAACATAAAACAAAACAATTTTTTTTAAATTATGCACTTAATCTTTTTATCGCAGCTACATTGCAGTGGAATATATCAAACTGATCTTGTAGATTATTATAATTCTCGCACATGTTGTATAGCGGCGAAAATATGTGGACGTTAGTTCGAGGAGTCGGCAAATAGAACAATGAGTTATGCCTAGAACCAGCTCTAGGTGTTCGAAAATTTAGTGAGTTTAAGATAGCGCCACAATCAGTTATATTATGTATTATTTTAAAAAGAAAAATTTGCTGTGAAATAGTTCTACGAGTCTCCAGGCTCGAGAGTGAGAATCTATTTAACAGTTCAGTCTGAGGAAAACCAATAGCAGGATAGACACCATCTTCCATATGACTCAAAGTCTAAAAAAAAACGCCTTTCTTTCGTTCTCTCTGTTCTCTGTATATATGTGTTATAATGGGGCGACTAAATAATTGACGAATATTTCAATTTGGATCGAACAAACGATTGATATAGTAGTTTCAGTGTGTCAACGTCGTTAAAATCGAGAACATCGTATTATGAATCCTAGTGTTCTGAAACTTTCATTATTGATGGTATTTATATGGCAATTAAATGATAGTTTGGTTTCAAATGTTACACCTAGGTCGCGGAATGTTGATGGACGTGTAAGCACTGAATCTTCTACGCGGTAAATAAATTCTACATATTGGTATTTATTAGTAAAAGTTAGGACATTACACTTTCTTATACTCAACTGCAATTTGTTTACATTACACCATTCGTTAATTGTATCAAGAGCACTTTGTAATACCACAGTCACTCACATCATTTACTTTATTGTATAACTTCATATCATCTGCGTATAAAAGACAATTGACACTCAATTCCTCTGCAATGTCATTAATGAAAATATTGGAGAATAGCGGGCCCAAAACAGAGCCTTGGGGTACACCGGAGGTAGATACGAATTCCGCAGATCGTTGTCTACGGTATTCAACATGGTGATGTCTATTTTCAAGGTATGATTTGAAAAATAACAACAAATTTCTTGAGAAGCCAAATTTTTGAAATTTAGAACATAAAATACTGTGATCTAGTCTGTCAAATGCTTTAGTAAAGTCTGTGTAAATTACGTCAACCTGTGAGTTGTGAACAAATGGAGTATTTTCATGGTATTGAGATAAATACATAAATCAAAAGATGGTGTATAATAAGGATCTAATCTTATCAGAAGACCAAAAAATAACATGGAAGTTGACTTAATGACACCAGTATTTATTGTATAAACTCCCCCCCTCCTCTCATGTAAAATCCCATTGCTGCAACTTAGAGTAAGTTTTCGATATGGTCTCCACCTACTTCTATGCCTTTGCTAATTCTTTTCATAACAAATTTTCTTACATTGAAAAATACATTATCCTGTCCTCTAATAAAATTGGCTGCGTTTTGTATTTGGTCCCACAGTTTTTCTCTTGAATTGATAGTATTTGAATAGACTAGACTTCATATGTCCCCACACATAATAATCCAAAAGTATAATCACGACTCCTCAGTGGCCAAGCAAACTTACTTCCTCTACCGATCCATCTGCGTTGGAAAGTCTCATCAATATAATTCCCGACTTCAATAGAGAAATGAGGGGGAGCTCCATCTTGCATAAACCACATTCTATTCCGTATGTCTAGCATGAAAGCGTGTAATATATCAGCAAGATTATTTTAAAGAAAAAATAGAGAAGACTGTCCATTTAAATTTGAAGGAAGGAGAAATGGTTCCAATAACTGATCGCCGATAATTTCACACCAAACGTTAATCTTAAATTTGTGCTGAAAATGCTTTCATGAGGATTTTCTACTTCCCAGTAATGGGTATTTCTCCAATTAAAAACGCCTCGGCGAGTAAAAGTTACTTCGTCGGTAAATAAAACGTACTTAACAAAATTTCGATCCATGCTGTGTTTATTTAGAACAAATTGGCAAAATTGTAGCCTTTGTGGAAGATCCCTTCGAAGTAAGTTTTGCACAGGAGTGAAGTAATGTGGATAGAAGCGTTCTTTGAATAAGACTCTTAGAACAGATTGTTTACTCACCCCTGTTGCCGCTGATAAACGACTTGAGCTGACTTGACGACCTTCATCCACACGAACTAAAATTTTTATTTCTTGATCTGGAGTAATTCGTTTCGGTCGTCCTACATTATTTTTATGGCAAAATGAACCCGTTCCTCCCAAACGACGAAGCAGATATTTGAAGATCTTTTGGTCTGGCTGTAGTCTATTTGGATATTGAAATGAGTATCTCCTCGCTGCAGCACGTCCGCTAAAAATTTCTTGTACGTAAACACATATCATATCCCTCATTTCCCTATTTGAAAAATTATTATCTCGAGGCATTTTAAATAAAGTTAAAGAAATTAGCTGGAGGAACACAAGAAGAAAATAAAATGATTAAATGACGTAAGTACATGATAGAACTAAAAAGCAACCAAAGCACACTTTTCAATAAATACACTTAGTTTCATTAAATTTGAATTTGTCTTTCAAAAAATTATTCAAATGTTTAACGGCAATTTTCTCGAAAACGGTTGGAGTTATCAAGTTCTACCAAGTGTACCTTTTATACGTGGAATGAAGCCCTCATCAGATTTTCTGGTCAGAAGTACCACAACGTTTCGTCAAAAAAAATATGAAACAAATTCTTCATAGGATACAGGTCCTACGGCGCCCTCTATGGTCTAACGTGATGTAATACATAAGTTATTGTTCCTTAGAATAAGAAAAGTTCCTCTAGTAAATTTAGAGTAGATTAGTCAAGAGGCTGTTGAGTTATTGCAGACAAATCCTCAAAGATAAACGATATCACGATTAAAAAATTATTCTAGTACAAATTTCGGCCAGCTGATTATCAACGACGACGGCTGATTTTTATAGCACACGTCAGTACTGAAAGAAATAAGCAGAAATTTACCATATGAAATTATCTTTGGAGCGACAAAGCTTAATGAAAGTGGCGATATCAATAGACACAACATGCAATTAGACGAGTAAAATTGGGAAGCAAACTCGCTTAGTTTCCGAGAAAAAAAAACTGGCGTAGAACCAAACCAGACTTGGTGCGATTCTTTAATTAGGTGATCGTGTACATGAAACCATTTTTCATATTTTCTGGTGGTCAGGAACTTTTTTATTTCGAAAAAGCTGTAAAAAAATGATTTTTACATGAAACATGTTTTTTAACGTCCCCACCGTTATATCTTTAAAAATAATTGTGCTATGGAACTGATTTTTTTTTTAAATTGAAGTAGACACAATAACACTTCTAACTATGTACAATGTGATTATAAAATATATATTTTTTAATTGTTAAAATAATAGCAAACTTAAAGTTGTTATTTTCGTGAACGTATTTTTCAGCAATCGAGAAAAATTTTTATTTATGAAAATATGTATATACATGCTGTGAACCAATTGAAGCCAATATATGAAAAAAGTTTTTAGAATCATAATTTTTGATGTGCAGGTTATAGTATGTAGTCAGTGATTTTTTTAAAACGGGCTAAAAAATATTCTTGCGCGCCTGGCTCTCATTATACTGCTTACCGCCTGCGGACTACGGTTGTTGGGTTCATGTGTAGTAATCGGGCTTTTATTAACAGCTCCAAAATAGGTACGAACCTAAGGTACCTAGACCTACCTTTTGTTGTTTTAAGGTAAAAAATACTTAAAAGCAGGTAAATATAAATCGTAAATATAAAATAGTTGGCATATTTTTAAAAAACCATTAGTGGTGTCGCAACCAGAAAAACAATGAAGACAAGAACAAACTGTAGTTCATAAATTTTGCACTACCTTCTATATTGACAAAAATTGTCTGCTAGTGCCGTGTCCAAGTTGCATAAATAAATTAGTTCCATTTAAGTCAGAGTCCGAAAAAAGGAGAGTAAGTAAAATTAATACATCTATATCAACTGACTTCACCAATATTTGTTTGCTAAATTTAGTTTCGTACATAGCATGCAAAACCATCCTGGTATCTTTCTGTTTGCTAAATAGATTTTTGGTCATTTCTGAATGACGTTTATGTAGTGAAACTACTTTTTCTGTTAATTTAAATCCTCCATCTATTATTAATATTTCGTATTCGATTAAGTATTGTGCAGCATCTGTTGCAAATCGGCGCGGCGGCACTGTATGATTGCAAAAAACCTTCATGTTTTCAAAACTTGTCTGCCTATACGACAGTCTATATGACATTTTAATTAAATTTCGTAATTTAAAATATTATCTTTTCTGACACAATATTTGCGCGATGTCGTCTTTTTTCAGTACTAGATATTAGTGACAACAAACCTTGTATCCTAGGTCTTGGTACCACAGATTTGTCATCATCCCGCGCAATTTTCTTACAAATAATGCACTCCATTATTTTAGAAAACTAAATTGCGAATATTCTACAGCATCGCATTTATTTAAAAGTATTTATACGTATACTCTAAATCCCGCAAACTACTAATATACGATTCAAATGTATTGACCCCTCATTTCAACCGCGAATATCTCAAAAACGGCGAACCAGAAAAAATTTGAAAAAATATGTGTTCATTATGTGTCTATTGTAAATTATTCACTGAAGTTTGAATAATGTACATTGGACGATTTTGAGGTTTTGCTAAGTTATATTGAAAAATTCCCTACTTTTTAAGGAAATTTTGACCATTCCAGTTTTAAATTCATTATATCTTGAAAAACATGCCTACTATATGAATAATATTTTAGATACCGATAAAGCACGGTATTTTCTGTACGAGAAAATTCTTTCATAATTTTTTATTCTAAAATTTGGCAGTTATTGTCAAAAACGTGACCTCATGTTTATTCGGTTATTTATCAAGGTATTTAAAAGATTTTTAATAAAATAGTTAATCATGTAAGGATTTTCAGAAAAAAGAATTGGTATATATCAAATATTAATTTAGTTATCAAGTGCAATAGATAATATTGCAGAACGCGGGCAATAATATTATCTATTGCACTTGATAACTAAATCAATATTTGATACATACCAATTCTTTTTTCTGAAAATGCTTACATTTTATATAATTAACTATTTTATCAAAATTTTTGTAAATACCTTGATAAATAACCGAGTAAACATGATGTCACGTTTTTTAGAATAACTGCAAAATTTTAGAATAAAGAATTATGAAAAAATTTCCTCGTACAAAAAATACCATGCCTTATCGGCATCTAAAATATTATATAGTAGGCATATTTTCAAATATGTAATGAATTTAAAACTGGTATTGTCAAAATTTCCTTAAAAAGTAGGACATTTTTCAATACTTACTTAGCAGCACTTCAAAACTGTCCAATGTACATTATTCAAATTTCAGTGAATGATTTACAATAGACACATCATTTTTTCAATTTTTTCCGTTCCTCCGTTTTTGAGATATTCGCAGTTAAGGTGAGGGGTCAATACATTTTAATAGTATATTAGTTAGACGCATCTTATCCTACCTTCCATACGCGGTGTACGTACCTAGATTGTGAGCCGCAATAATACATATGACTGGAAACAAAAAAAAACACATTTTAATTAAAATACAATATTTTCCTTTTTTTTATTTAAAAAGGTCCAGACCACGAAAAAATGTCGTGAAATACGATTTCATATGCCCAGTCACATGCTTAACAAAACCTACCATGTTTGACCTGGTTCTACGCCAGAAAAAAAAGCGGCACGATAGAGTCTCAAATTCGCTCCTCTAAATATTGGAGTGACAGAAATCATCCCTGAACGCGGCAAAGAAATTTTCAAGTAAGACATAAATTAACGTGCGGATGCGTATTTTTGGAGGCGGATTAATTGGGGTACATTTTTTTGAATTTAACTTAAACAGCGTAGTGTATCTAGAATTTTTTTGCGAAATGACTTAAATCTTTATTTAGAAGAGGTTTGCCTGTAAGATAGAAGAAATATGTGGGTTCATCAAGTTGGTGCTCCTCCACATGCATAACGCCAATATCGATACTGATTATTTAAACAGGGCGTTTTAAAATCAGTGGATTCTGGACCATTGCCAGTTAGAACGCCAGATTTAAATCCGCTGGATTTCTTTTTGTGAGGTTACCCAAAGACATTTGTGAATTAAATTCAACCTCTCGATGTAGTAGAATAAGGAATGGATGGATGTAATTCTATTCAACTCCGTACTCTATTAAGTACAGATAATGGTGAATTAATAAAGAGAATGAGTTATTGTGTATACGTTAAGGGACAAAATTTTGAACAATATTTGTAATGCACAACTGTAATATCTAGACATTTTTTACATGGTTGAATTAACTTTAAAAATTAGTATTTATTGTGAAGTGAACGTTATCACAAGCTTTTATTTAAATACACTTATCAGTTTGGGTCAAATATTGTAATTCAATTTTCCCGTTAGGGAAATAAGGATTATTCTAAACCCAGATATTTTGCAATTTCCTATTTAGTACATTTTAATAAAAGTTTGTTTTAAAAAATATTTATTCCGTTTGTTTCTTTTTACTGTCCTGTTACGTAAATATTGTTTATGACATGTCCTTTACAAATAAGGCATGAAATTATTATTTACAATATTACAATCGATTTAATGTTATTTTAAAAGAATTGAGTTTGGCATCTCAAGGAGTGTTTTTAATTTTTTTCTAGAAAACAAAAATAAATCGAATATGACGCAAAGCATAAATTGAAGCTAATTAAAGCCTTTATAGGAAAACATTAACAAAGTTTATGTACAGGGTGAGGTATAAAATGATTCAAAGGAAATAAATTTCCTTAACAATTTCTTCAAAAAAAAAAAGTCACAAGTCTGGGGGAGTGGCGCACCCTGTATATATTTAGGCACATTTTTATTTGTACTATAGGTTTAGTCATCTCCTAATGATGTCAACGTGTTTGCGTTCATGTATTTCAGTGATTGGGGGAACTGCTTATGTTAGGGTAATAAGATCTGTTCATGTAAATTGAATCTCAACTCGACATCGGATTGACCAATATTAGATATATTCTACGAACGTAATATGTGTAAATAGCAAATGATTGTGGACAAATAACAATTTTACAAGCAGTTGACAGTCACTTACAAAACTGAAAAGATACAAAATGAATGAATGTCATCAGTGACAAAAATAAATTCAATTTAATTCGAAGTATCTGTTACTGCCCCTCTAAAAAATTAATTAACAAGATAACCATTATATTCTTCGCCAATATACTGCACTATTTATATAATTGTTGCTCATTCTATTTGATGCTCTTCGTAGTTTTTTTGGAAATTTTATTAGTTTCTGACGTTTTTTGTGTAATTACGAAACATAAAAAATCCGCTGCCTAAGGAATCACTACTTCCACATCCAGATTTTTCATCCAAGTCGTCTTGACTAGATTTGCACTCTAGTATGTGGAAATTATTGGTCATAGAATTTTAACAAGTTAACCGTTACACTCTTCGCCGATTTTCCTTATTTCTTTTCTTTGCACCTTTTATATAATTGTTGCACATTCTATAGGATACTCTTCGCAGTTTTTTATATAATAATATGAGTTTTAGACATTTTTGGTTTAATTACAAAACATAAAAAAAAATGAATTTTTGTTTTATTTAAAAGAATTTATAATTTTTTTACTTATTGATCGATTTTGTTCAAAAACAATAGGGTTCTGTTTCTACCTAATACTAACTTACTATCCAAATTTCAATACAATCGGACTTCTCCTTCTTATGTTATCGTGCTTACAAGAAACGTGACGACGGACAGACAGACGGACAGACGGACGGACAGACGGACGAACGGATATTTTGAAATTCGATCACCAACACAGTGATATGAAATTTTTTTTCTCTACGAGCAATATTACCGGTTTTAGAAATGTGCGGATCCAACGGAAAATATTATAAAAAAATCTGAGGACTTGGCTTGTAGTACATACACCAAATTTCAAGTTTCTCTACTCTTACCAGTTTGCCTTACATGTTTCCCCATATTTACCCCTATTTACCCCCCAACCCTTCACCTGATATCTTCAAAACACAATCCAGTTCCAGATCTCGTTATAATATATACGTATACAAAATTTCAAGTCAATATCTTAAACCGTTCCGGAGAAAGCGTGCACACAAAAAAAAGTTACAGACAGACAGGCAGAAAATTATTTTTTTTGCTCAAATTTAAAATCTCGACGTTTCGTGACATTCTAAACCTATTTCAAGAAAAAAAAAATGAAATTTCTTTTGCGATTACTATACTTCCTATCCACTACATGGATCCGGAAGTAATAAATTCATTATTGAATTCAAATAAATAATAGCTTTTTAATTTATTGATTGACTTTGTCCAAACAATAGGGCTCTTCCTGTAGTTAAGAGTAACATACTGTCCAAATTTCAATCCAATCGGACTTTCCATTCTTAAGTTAGCATGCTTACAAGAAACGTGACGGATGGACGGATGGACGGGCAGATAGATAGACAGATGGATGGACATTTTGAGAATTGTTCAGAATTCGATCACAAACCCAGTGATATGAAAATTTTCTCCCTACGAAGGATTTACCGGATTTATAAATGTGACGATTAAATGCAATATACTCATCGTTTTGTATACGAAGAGAACAATAAGAAAATTCCTATTAAAAAAAATAGAGCAATATAATAAAATGATAATAATTACTAGAGCCAATATGTTAGGCTTGTTGAATATGACTTTACAAATATAACGGTATATTTGCAGGACTGCCTTTTTATTTCATTTTATTTACAGTTTTCAGTTCATTTTGAAAATTTCAATTTAGAATAGTAGGTACTACGCTAAGAACATTCAAAAATCAAATTAGCTTGAGATGTCTTGTCTCACGGTAATTTGTCTTCAAAATTAACTGCCGTTGAGAATGCAACTACAAAGAATAATTGATATATGGTTGAAATCAGGTAGATAAGTGAGTTAGAATTTATTGACATTGTCAACCTAATATTACTTTAAAATACTAGGAATTATCCAGGTTGGTACGTAGGTTTAAATTACGTAAGATATCCAGAAAAAACTAGGTAGCGTATTTTGTCATTAGAACAATTTTTAGTCGCTAGAATGACACAATTTGCCTAAACTATATTACCTAATAATATTTGGGAGATTCTCTTAGTTAGTTTAGAGGTTGAACAATATTAGAAGGAAATCTGAGACCTTGGTTTCTAGTATATACACCAAATCCCAAGTTTCTGTACTCTTACAGCAGCTTGCTTTACTTGTTTTTTCCTTTTTTACCTCCACTTAAGCCCACTCCCCAACGGAATCATGTGAAAATGTAATCTAGTTTCAGATGTCGCTATAATACATACGTGTACCAAATTTCATGTAAAAATCTGAATTTAATTTTATCAACTCTTTTAATATTCGTGGTGGGGGAATGGAAAACATTACAAAAAAACCTGAGGCCTTGGCTTCTAGTACATACACCTAATTTCAATTTTCTGTATTCTTACTTACTGCTTTACTTATTTCCCCTATTTACCCCTATTTAACTCCCAACCCATCAATGGAATAATCTAAATAATCTAAAAATGTAGTCTAGTTCCATACAATAAATTTCTATACGAAGTGCATTTTTCCAGTAAATTTTACGTAACAGTTAGTTTAATAAGTTTTGACCCTTTTACTAAGTCGAGTTACAGCTAATTTTGAAAATATTTGCTGGAATTGTACACATCATGTGACATAAAGGTAATTGTGTTAGTTTCGTTCAACAATTACATACATGTTGTGTTCAATAACTGACGTGTAACGTAATGTCCATTTATAATCATTACTAGTAGAGTAAGGTGTGTTCCTGTTGGGGAGAAGTGATCAGGGTCCTCTACCCCCCTTCTATAAATGCCAATTCACACCTGATTTTTTTATATAAAGTTCAAAGACACCCTATAACATGTTGTAGTTCAGAATTTTGATAATCGATAGCAAGTTATTGCAGTTACCTTACATAATTGGCTGTTTGCCATATTTTAAAATTTTATTTTACGTCAAGGAATGTGAAAGTTTACACATCATTATGTTATGTTCATTGTCCGCCAGTGGCGGCTCGTCAGGGGAGGCAGGGGAGGCTGAGCCTCCCCTTGGAAGAACCACCATGTCTTCAAAAGTAATATCTTAAGAAATTTCAATTAGGTATATCTCAATTTTCAATATTTTTTATTGTTTATAATTCATTAATTAATGTTCAGTGTATATATAAAAGTTTTGCATTTCCTTTCCACAAACATACTTATAACGTTACAGTCCGGGTAGTCTTTGTATACATATTTCCTAGTCGGCCGGTCTTTTACTGAACGAACACTGCGGTTCGTTGGAGGCTAATACGAAATAGCTTCCAACTTTAACGCATTTACTTATAACATGAATGACCTTGAATTTCTTTGCGCTGTGTAAAATAGCAGAGCACTTCGAATAGCCAAATTAAGCCAGCCTCCGATCTCAGTTCTTTATAGCGCATGTGCACATTGTGCACAGGTCGTTCAGGTGATTCACAAAGAAAACGAACTGTTAGTTGCGTGTAGCCGGTTAAGTTGACGTAAAAATACATAAAACATTTGATAGGCGGGCTAAAAATGAGTGCTCTAGGTGAAAATATGTCTTGTTGTCCAGACGTGGTGGATTATTTGTTATTAAATGGATTTACTACTCTTACTTACGACGAAAAGGTAAGAATTAAAAGAAATGCCAGGCCTACACCAGCAATGACTTCGTTAGTTTTTAAAAGTGGTAAACAAAACAGAGGGTTTTGTGATAACAATTATAAAAAAGTCGAGTGATTAACGGCATCAACAGTTAGAAACAAATTATATTGTTGGAGATGTTTATTATTTACTAATGATCAATCCTCAATTTGGGGCAGGGCCGGGTTTAATAATTTGCAAAATTTATCGCGAGGTTTAGAAAGGCACGAAAAATCCCAGGAGCACATTTCATCTTGCATTAAATTCGAAATGTTTGGTAAACAAAATATTGTAAATTTCTTGGATTCCGCACATAAGAGAGAAATAGAAAATTTTAACGAAAAGGTCCGTGAAAATAGGGAAATATTAAGGAGGTTAATAGATGCCGTTATATATTTATCTTCACAAGAAAATTCTTTCCGAGGACATGACGAAAAACGAGAATCGTGTAATAAAGGAAATTTCAAAGAGCTGATAGATTTTTTAAAAACTTATGACCCAAAATTAGAGAACTTTTTGAATAACGCCACTGTTTTTTCCGGAACGTCTAAATCAATTCAAAATGATCTAATTGAGAGTGTTAGCTCGATTATTAAAGGCAAAATTTATGAAGAACTATATAATTGCGAATTTTTCTCGTGGCAAATTGACGAAACGACGGACGTTACTTGTAAATCTCAACTTTCCGTAATTTTTAGATATGTAATGCACGGAGAAGTTATTGAAAGGTTTGTTGGTTTTTTTGATGTGAGTAGTGGAAGAAACGCGGAGAGTTTATTTAAATTATTAATCGATGAATTTGGTAAATTTGATTTGAAAAATAAATTAATAGCACAATCTTATGACGGCACTGCAGTTATGTCAGGGCATCTTAATGGACTCCAAACAAAAATAAAAGATATTGCTCCTCAAGCTTACTTTATTCACTGTTACGCACACCAATTAAATTTAGTTCTGAGTAAAGCATGTAACGGAATTAAAGAAGTTAGAATATTTTTTTCAAATATTACTGGTTTTTCGTCATTTTTTTCAAAATCTACCAAAAGAACTAATGTTTTAAATAGAATTAATATGAAACATAGAATTCCGACAAACGCTCCCACTCGTTGGAATTCTTTATCTAGAGTTGTTTTCACTGTTGACAAATACAGGAAAGAACTTATTGACGTTTTTAATTTTATTTCGGAAAGTGAAGATTTTTTAAATGACGATCAGACTTTACGAGCAGCTTACGGATTAAAATCGTTATTGTTGGATAAAAATTTCATATTTTTTCTAAAGGCTTTTAAAATGATTTTTGAGCAAACTGATGTTGTTTTCCAAATTTTACAGAATAAACTAACTGATATAACATATTCTAAAATTAGACTTAATTCACTTATATCTAAATTAAAAGAATTTCGCAATACCGAAATACATTTCAGTACTTTATGCCTACAACATTTTTTTAGAAAATGTTGAAAAAGTAGACGATGACGATGAGCCTGAGCCACAATGTAAAAAGAGAAAGACAACATATAACTTTGACAGGGCAGATACACATTACAAACAAATTTTTATAGAAATTTTGGACACCATTATAGTCCAAATTGAAATGAGATTTTCTGATTTAAATTCTTTGCAATGTTTCGATTTAGTAAATCCCAATAATTTTACAACGTATTTTAAATCATTTCCTACTAGTCTAATGGAGAAATTAATGGACCATTGTCCTTTTTTTGACCGTATTTCGTTAAGAAATGAACTATGCGTGTTGTATTCTAACCAGCAACTTTGAGCAAATTCAAAATCATCTCAAGAAATGCTTACTTTTATATACAATAACAATTTAAAAAGCTGTCTCCCCGAACTGTACAAACTTTTGTCATTAGTGTCAACAATTCCGGTAACCTCAGCTTCTGTAGAACGATCATTTTCAGCACTTAAACGCATAAAAACATTTACTAGAAACAAAATGAGTCAAGACCGCCTCTCAAATGTATCGCTTATTTCAATAGAAAAACGTTTTTTGTCAGAATTGAAGAAACACGATTCATTTTATGATGAAGTAATCAACCATTTTGCCAGGTTACCACTCATTTATAAAAAATATTTAGGCTTTAAAGCAGAGATTAATATAGGTAGTTGTTATTTTAGAAAAAATATTTATTTATGTTATTTATTTTTTAGGAAATATTTTTTAATTCTCCATAATATAGAGTTCCGCGGTTATATTTTTTTATATAACTTCTGTCTCAAAACAATTTTAATTTTTATTAAAAGTTATAATTTTACACTCCTGACAGTGATAATGAATACATTTTTTTGTTTGTAGAAAAACACTTTAATTTTTTTACCAAACCTGTTTTTATTTTTATTAAAAGTTATATAATTTAATTACAAGTGGGATAGTAGGGCTCCTTTGGATACCGATACTCGAGTCGTAGGAACGAGAATTTCATGAGAATGATTTTTTCATCTCATCATATTTTCTATTTCCTTTTCTTTCTATTCTCTCAAGTCGTGATTCGGTATCCTGGCGAACAACCCACGGCAAAAAAATGTAACGCGCCGTTGTACTACCTCAGGGGTGGTGGGGAAATGTACAAATTGTAGTCATATTGCACGTCAATTGTCTTTTAGAATATCAAGCCTCCTCTGCAGACAATATCACGAGCCGCCACTGTTGTCCACATTAAATAGATTATTCAAGTTTTGCTTTTGGAGAATATTGTTGTCCCTTATTTTTGTTACCAAATAAATGATGTAAATTAAAATTGTTAAATACAACATCACTATTGTTCCAAAAAAAATTGTGTAGAATAGCTATTGTTCCATTGATATTAAAAATGATAGGTGATTTCATTATAACCGTCTACAACAAAGTAAGAGTGATCCCTTTATTAAAAAACAGAGAGAAGTCTTTGGCTATTATGTAGCGACATTTATTTATTGAAAAAACCCAGATAGAGAAACCTCTCATCAAATGTATGCATTCCTTTGGTCTCCAATCATGTTAACATCTTATAATTAGCTTCAGCGATACAAATTACAAAGTACGGGATGAGTTTTTGTGTCGGCCTCCGCTAGCAAGGAAATACATTTGTCCAACTATTGCTGGATACTTATTAGCGGCTGACATTCGATTTGTCTTGTCTCCGACCACTCTGAGCGATTGCAGTGGACCACGGTCGATGCCTCTTCGTATTTTCCATTTTTTCTTAGGTTGAAACAGACTGGGGGCGGATTTTAATTTGGCAACTACATGAACATTCGATTATTAATTTACTGCTATTAGTATGATGTATACCTTACCAAACAAGAAAAAATCTTCTGTGCAACAACTTTGCACATTCTTCAAAAGGTTACTTGACCAAAGCCATTTGTTATGAATACATCCATGCAGAAATGTTATTAGAACTGGTTTTGCACTTTCAATCAATGTATGTGCATAAGCAATTTCATGTTAATTACACGCAATTAAACTTTTAGAAATAAATTGCCGGTAATAAATATGTATACTTTAATTATTAAGTTGACACGAGGGACACGACACAGTGTTTTCATTTTACATCCTGCATAACGCATTTGTCTGCATATTTGCTTTTAGTTATATAATAAACAAAACGTAATGAAAAATAATATGTTCGTTATGTTATCATTCATAGAATAGTTCACTCTTTATTAGAAAAGTTGATCAAACTATAAACTATAACAAGACAACATATTTTTAATTATTATCACAAAAAATGTATATGCATCTGCTACATAACACCCTGAAAGTTTGTGCTTGTAGATGTTTTTCTGCAAGAACAATAACTTACATTAATCTTAAAATTTTAATTTTTTTGTATGCTGTCATGCTTTATACTCTAATATCTTAAGTCGCGATATTAATAAAAGAAAAATATCTATTTTGTAAACCACCAGTCTTACTCCTATTGAGAAAATATAGTCTATTGTGATCTTTAATGTAATGATCAAAGTGCGATATACCGTGTGTGCCAAATTGAGGCTGCAAGTCTCTCTCCGTTATTAAAAAATATAGAAAGTCGGTTACATGAAGAAAGTTTTAGAAAATTCTTTAAATGTTTCAATGTCTGTTTTAGATCAGATCTAACTTTTAGTTTTTGAAGTAATTGTCAAAAACTAAAACCGTGCATTTTTGAAATCTTCTCATATTTTCATAATTTGAATTGTTCAGCCATTTGAACTCATACGTTGTACAGATATTCTATTAATATTTTTACAGAAACAGTAAAAAAAAATATACTGATTTTTATTTTTGGGATACTGACTAAAAATGTATCAATTGAGGAATCATAAGTGTGGTTATTCCTAATTATTTCAAAAACTAAAAAATATAGAAAGCCGGTTAAATGAAAAACGTTTTAGAAAATTCTTTGAATGTTTTAATGTCTGTAATTGTGAAAAACCAAAACCGTGCATTTTTGAAAACTCCTCATATTTTCATGATTTAAATTGTTACGCCATGTTAATTTCTACGTTGTACGGATATTCTATTAATATGTTTATAGTAAGAGTAAAAAAAATACACTATTTTTTACTTCCCTCGCATACCGAGGGGGTTGCAAAATATATATATGCAGTTTAAAACAGAGCACAAAAAAAGATGAATGCATATACTGCAAAAAACAAACAAAATACAATAATTAATAACAAAGCAAAACAAATTGGGAGAGAAAGAAAAAACACAACAAAAATTATGTCAATAATCATCTATTCCTTAACAATTACTTCCACATCCACGTAGTGGATTGGAAGTATAGCCGTAAAAAAATGTTCAAAAACTTTTTTTCTTAAAATTGGTTTAGAGTGTCATGAAACGTCAAGATTTCTAATTTGAGTGAAAAATATTTCTGTCTGTCTGTCGGTCTGTCTGTAACTTTTTTTTGTTCGCACGTTTTCTTCGGAACGGTTTAAGATATTGACTTGAAATTTTCTATACGTATATATTATAACGAGATCTGGAACTGGATTGTTTTTTGAACATATCCAGTGAAAGGTTAGGGGGTAAATAGGGGAAAATAAGAAAAGCAAGCAGGTAAGAGTACAGAAACTTGAAATTTGGTGTATGTACTAGAAGTCAAGGGCTCAAAATATTTTATAATATTTTCCATTCCCCCACCACCCCCCACCCCTATTTAAGGGGTTGATAAAATAAAATAGAGATATTCACTTGAAATTTGGTATATGTATATATTATAATGACATCAGCAACTAAATTATATTTTGATATCATTCCGTTGAAGGGTTGAGGGGTAAATAAGGGAAAATAAGTAAAGCAAATTGGTAAGAGTACAGAAACTTGAAACTTGGTACACGTATGCACTATAACGATATGTAGAACTAGATTATATTTTGAGATGATTCTGTTGAAGGGTTGGTGGTTAAATAGGGGTAAGTAAGAGAAAATGAGTAAAGCAAGCTGGTAAGAGTACAGTAACTTGAAATTTGGTGTATGTACTAGAAGCCAATGCCTCAAAATTTTTTAACATATTTGCCATCATTCACCGCCCCCCCACTCCATTATTAAAGGGGTTGATAAAATAAAATTGAGAGATTCATTAGAAATTTGGTATACGTATATATTATATTGACATCATGAACTTTATTATATTTTGGAATTATTCCGTTGAAGGGTTGGGGGTTGATAAAATAAAATTGAGATATTCACTTGAAATTGGGTATACGTTTGTGAATTATATTTTGAGATGATTCCGTTGAAGGGCTGGGGGTTAAATAGGGGTAAATAAGGGAAAATAAGTAAAGCAAGTTGGTAAGAGTACAGAAATTTGGGATTTGGTATACATACTAGAAGCGAAGCCCTCAGGTTTTTTTTATAAGATTTTCCATGCCCCCACCACCCCCACTCCCTTATTAAAGGAGTTGATAAAATTGAATTGAGATTTTCACTTGATATTTGGTACACGTATGTATTATAACTACATCTGAAACTAGATTATATTTTGACACGATTCCGTTGAAGGAGTGGAGGGTAAGTAGAGCTAAATGGGGAAAAAGAAGTAAAGCATGCTGTAAGAGTACAGAAACTTGGGATTTGGTGTATATACTAGATACGAAGTTCTCAGATTTCTTTATAATATTTCTCTATGACATCTGCCCCAAATATTTTTAAAATTCTATGACCAGTAATTTTCACATACTAGAGTGCAAATATGGTCAAAACGTTTTCTATAAAGTTATTGGGAATCTGGATGTGGAAGTATTGATTTCTTAGACAGCGGTTTTTTTTTTCAATTTAGCGTTGAAATCATATTCTTGCAAGATTTTGTCACCGTATAAAAAGTTAAAATATTTGAAACCATTGTATCGGTATCGGAAATTTTTGGGATACAAATATATAAATTAAGGAATTGTATCGGGTTTTCAAAAATGCCTAATTGTGGTTATTCCCATTTATTCCAAAAACTAAAAATGCTCAAACAAATCTACAAAACTTTCACCATTTAAACAAATTTCTATCTTTCATAATTACTGAGATAGCAATACCACAGAAGACAGAAACTATAGAGAAGCAAAAGCAAGCCTTTCTGGCGGGACCAAATCTGTTCATAGTCGCCATGACGATAAGGTATATATTTGTCAAAAGTCATACAATTCTTGACGTTGTGCGATTGACAGTCTTTCAACTCTTACATGGTGGTTGGTTATTTTCGTAGCTTCTTCTCGTTCAATTTTCGCCAATGTTTTATTCTAAGTTAATTTATTTATTTGATTTTTTTTATGTGAGTTCTAAAGGGTATAGGGGTTGTGCTTATCGCCCATGCCCTTTGAAGGTGGGTAAAACAACAAGCTTCCTTCTATTTCCCAAACATTCTGAAAGGTAGGTACAAATTTATATTACTGAAACAACTAGAAAGTAGTGTTAGCTATACTAAATAATTAGCAGTTGGAAAGAAGTAATATGAAATGAAATATTTTCTTATCAGTTGCAGCTACTAACTCTGGGTGAACTCGAAATGCGATTTAAAAATAACATTTTGATAAAAAGGATTGGGTTCTTTGACATCATATTAAAGCTAAATATTACAAAGGAACAAAATTATTTAGCGTGATTTTTTTATGTAATGAAACAATGATTGAAATGATGAGAAAGATTTATGGAAGAAATGAAGGTATTCAGTAAGTTACAGAATATGTATTATTCTATTCAACAATATTGAAAATATATTATTCATCAAATCTCGTGTTTAATTTTAAGCCGCATAATATGCACTTATTTTTTTGAATATTCTGCAATACACCATGACTTAGACCCCAACTACATTAATACCATATATACGTATTTTTATTCATTCAAATATAAAATAAGATAGTTTTCCCAGTGTATAGTGAATTGGACCGAAATACTGATATATTTTGTGTGTACATCATTTCTCTGAGTGTAGTAAGACATATTACTGTCACTTCGAGATCATAGAAATCCATTGAGTAAGAAGAATATCAGGTCCCCGGAAATCAAAGGTACCGCGGCCATCTTTCGCTTCTGTATAGTTCCTGTCTTCTGTGGCAATACAAGCAACTTCAGTTTGGGACATACTGTATACTTTTATCGCATTATTTTTTATTATTGTTTTATTTGGTTTTATATTCAATAAGATATATTTTTCTTAATGCCTTGTTAGAAATTTATATTAGACAATTTCAACACTTAAAATAATCAATTCCAATAGGTACGTAGAAATGTTATGAACATAAAAACTATTATTATCATTATCATTTTTTTTAATAAATAAAAGTCTCTCGTTTATTTTTCAGCATTAATAAGAAAGTGAAACTTGAGGCCTTGAAAATGTGGACATACAGGAAATTTTATAAAGAATGTTCACATTCTAAATCTAAATATATTCCTGTAATTAGCGTCACCGTTTTACTTGACAAGCTTCACTAAATAGTTAAACGATTTATTTTCAGAGCGATGAAAGATAATTTTAATTTGGCAACTAAATTACTATATAGACAGTGTTTACATAAAAAAGTAAAAGTGATTTCCTGTTTCTCTTGGCTTTACAATAGGTTTCTACTGTTTTTCCTCATTGAACATTCTTTTAAAATCTGAACAAACAAAAAAAAGATCATAAATTATTTTCACTATATGTTTGTGACTCACAAATTTATTGTTAGCAAGCTTACAAAGGAGAAGAAAAAATTAACGATTCTAAAGTTTTTCCGGTCGTTTAATTGGATTGAATCGCTGCAACAGAGACGGGCGACTTACAGCGGCTGCGTTTTATAGCGGGGAGAAAATTTTATTTATTACGTTACGTTTGTGGTCTACATGCTCTTAAATTATATTTACTCTATTGCGGTCTTAATTATTTATTTCAATATTGCAGGAAAGTGTGGTATTGTGGGTATATTTCATTCTTTTATAGAATATTATTCATTTCAATTGGGTCGCTGGAAATGAAATGAGAAATAAAAGAATGCTTTTATTTATTTTAGTTCTCATATTTTAATCAATTTTAGTGTTCCCTCGGAAGATTGTGCAAAAACGGCTAACTTTATAAAAAAAACTTTCTTAACAAAACTTTCAATGCTTTATTTCTGCTGCAACGTAAAATTATGTTTAATTATATAAGGTGTCACAAAAACGAGTTACACAGGAAAGTATGATTTCTTTCCGTTTGAAACACCCTGTATTTTTTGGCGCCAGATAAGCCACCAAGAGTGCTGTAGTACACCCTAAAATATTTTGCCAATCGGATGCAGCTTTGTCAAGTTATGATTTCTTTCCTGTCTTTTTTGATAATTTACAAACAATTTTTGACTGCCATGTCTCCGCGATTTATTAATTGTTGTTTCTAAAAATGTAGGATGTTAGTGAAACTATAAGCAAACAAATAATAAATAATTCGCTTTTAAACATGTAGGATGTTGTAATTATGTATAGTAAATACATCAAACATTCTTGAAATAAATTATTATTATACTCTTCGCAAATATAAAACTAAGAGTATATTGCATTCAATGGGCACATTTCTAAAACCGGTAATATTGCTGGTAGAGGAAAATTTTTCATATAACTGTGTTGGTGATCGAATTCTGAACAATTTTTAAAATGTCCGACCGCTCTTCTGTCCGTCTGTCTGTCCGTCTGTCTGTCCGCCTGTCTGTCCGTCCGTCTGTCTGTCCGTCTGTCCGTCCGTCCGTCACATTTCTTGTAAGCACGATAACTTAAGAATGAAAAGTCCGATTGTATTGAAATTTGGACAGTAAGTTAGTGTTAGCTATAGAAAGAACCTTATGATTTTTGAGTAAAATCGATCGATAAATAAAAAAGTTATACATTTTTTTAAATAAAACAAAATGTTTACATAACTTTCTTATGTTTTGTAATTAAACTAAAAATGTGTAAAATTAATAATTTTTACATGGATAAATAAAGCATACAATTCCTCACATTTTAATAACATACGCTTTACTTTTATTTCAAACAATTTTTGAAATACCTATGTTTATTTCAAATTATTTTTACATAAATTGAGGTGCTCTCTATTTTAGCATTAAAATCTAGCATGGTTTTCTTTTGCGTTTGTTTTTCACTTTATGATATTTCTGTAAGGTGTTTAAGATTATTGTGACTAAGTGGAATAAATTAACACAATATTTAAAAATATGAACTATAATTATTTTCAACAAGATTTGATACCTATGGTGTACGCTTTTGCTAAATGTGATGGAAATTGTTTATTGGCACCAAGAGTGTGTAGTGTAAAATATGCCGATAGTAGGTGGCCTAATATGAGGTCTCTCGAAATTTTGAAAGATCGTTTTGAAAGTACTGGAAGTGTTGCATATGAAAAGAAGGCAAGACGACGAAATGTATTAAATGAAGAAAATGAGCTGGCTATAACTTTAGCGATAATCAAAAATCCTACGGCAAGTTAAGTAGGTACTTAGAAGTCAGTAAATCTAGTGTTTCCCTATGTCTTCGTAAAAATAAGTTTCAACCCTATCGAGTACAGCTGCATCAAGAACATTTGTAGGAGAAAATGAGGAATTATTCAAATTTGTGTTGTTCATGGAATCAACGTTTCATGGGAATGGATTTGTGATAGGTACAATTTCCATTATTATGGCAGCTCATGTTATGCAGAAAAATAATTACCGGCACAATTGGAATTTAAATATTTGGGGGGGAATTGTACATGATTATGTTATTGGTCCTCACGTTTTTGAGGGAAATGTGAATGGAGCAGTCTTCTTGGATTTTATGCAAAACATATTTCCACAAATGATCGAGTATATTTCTGATTATATTGCAAATAATATGTGGTTACAACTTGATGGTGCACCACCACATTTTAGTATAAATGTTCGTCAGGCCATTGGTAACCAGTTTCCTGAAAGGTCGATAGAAACAGGAGATCTGATATTTTAATAAACTGTTAAATTATATCTTATTTATTATGTTATTAAATTATGTTAGGTCCCTTTGCATGGCCGCCTAGGTCACCCGACCTGATATCAATGGATTTTCTTCGAGGATTTGTGAAGTCAGGCGTTTATAAAATAGAACCAACGACTCCAGAAGATATAATGGAAAGAATTCGTCAGTGTTTCAATCGTATAAATTTTGATATGTTATACAATGTAAGGCGTTCATTTACCAAGTGACTTCAGTGTTACGTGAATCAAAATGGTGGCACATTTTAAGCCATTGTTGGGCTAGTTTCAATACGGTGGAAAAAAAATTCTCAAAAGGCGTTCATAATTATTAAATGAAAATGTATTTCAAAATATGAGAAATTGTATGCGTTATTAATCCATGTATGAAAATTATAGGCATTCTATTAAAAAAAACTGAAAGGAATATAAAACAAAAGACCAAGGCCATACTAAATTTTAATGCTAAAATAAAGAGCAATTTACGCAAAATTTATTTTAAATAATCATATCTTAAAAATCGTGTGAAAGAAAAATAAAGTGCATGGCGTTAAAATATGAGGAATTATATCCTATATTTATCCATGTAAACAAATTATAGGCATTCCATTAAAAAAAAATGAGAAAAATAATAATTAAATATCAAGAAATATAAACAAATATATTTGACCATCCGGTACAATCATAATTTATTTCAAGAATGGTTTTCAGTAAATATATCATTATCAAATTACATCCTACATTTTTAGAAAAAACAATTAGTAAATCGCGGAGATAAGGCAGTAAAAGAAATGTTTGTAAATTGCCAAAAAAGACAGGGGAAAAATCATAAGTTGGCAACGTTGCATCCGACTGGCAAAATATTTTAGGCTGTAATACAGGGCCTTTGAAGGCCTAACTGGCGCTGTATTAATACAGGGTGTTCCATTTATAGGAATCATACCTTCTTATGAATTCGTTTTAGAGACATCTTGTACAATTGAAAATAATTCTACGTTGTAGTAAAGATGAAACATTAAAAGTTTTGTTAAGAAAGTTTTTTTGTAAAGTAAGCTATTTTTGCACAATCTTCCGAGAGAACACTAACTGGACACCCGGTATATTGGCGTGGTCAGAATTAAATCAACAGTGTATGTAAAAAATAAGCAATTTGCTGTTTTGATATTGAGTGTATGAAAGTTGTCCACAAATGTCCAAAGAATGTTTTTCTCACTGAAGTCTGTGCAGAACTAAAACATTATAGTTCACTCCATATTTATACTGCATATAAAAAACTCAAAGCTGCCAACCGAGCTAATATAAGGGGAGATCGGGACATGCTTTATTTTCCTATGCTATATTAAGTAATAAATATAATGTATTACTTAGATAAAACGTCATTACTCTTATGTAAAGCATGTTCTTGCATGATTAAGATAAGAAACAAACGGAAACAGATCTTTTAAATAAGACTTCTAACTCTTGTCATATGGTTGCATGAATCACCCTTAGATTAGAGTTAGAGTTAGGAAGGAAGAGCTGGCTAATTGGCCTTAGTCACCGTGACCTCCATGGATCTATTGTGGTTCTCCTGTTTGCCTTCCTTAGAACTCCTTATCTAGTTTTGTCTTCCACTTTGTCAGACTCCACAGCATTGATACGGGCCCCTTAGTACAGCTATCAGCTCTTGGTTTTTCCTCGCCAACTAGTTCTAAAACCTGCATGTTCCATTATCTGCCAGACCAATTAGACTCATATGTCTATTAAGTCAGCAGTAACCGGTTAGATGACCCACTATTATTCTAATGGCGCTAATATGTGATTTTACTGTCTCAGTCAAATATTTTGTGCAAAACTACGCTTTACTTCTTGTGTACTATCGGCACTAGAAGATTTGCTCGTAATTAGGAAGAATAATCTGTACATATGAATGTAGTGAATATACTAAAAATTCACAAATTTCGCAATCCTTGCAACAATCGGGACATTGGAAATGATAGCATCATACATAAAACATAAACTTATTTCAGACTCGGTTTCGGTTCGTCCGCAAACAGCTACGATCCGTCCCAAAAAACATGACTTTAGGTACTTGCCTGCGGCGCATAATTATTAACAATTAGATATCAGAAAAAAAACCTACTAACCCAACCTAAAGAAATCACACGAAAGAATGAATTTATTTTAAGCAGAATAAAAAGCTACTAACCTAACCTAAAAAAATCATAGAAAAGAAATTGGGAAAAAATATATTAATCGTCACAAAATAAAAAAATAAAAATCAGCACGCATAGGAGTTTGAACCTGGGACTTTTCGAGAACATTACCTATGCGCCAACCGTACGGCTCATGATAAACACTAGGGCAAGGAATAAATAGGTAGACACATGATAACACGCTTCTTTATTCTTTATTCTTTATTCTTCATTCGACCGCCGCAGCAGCTCTAATACGTCCCAGTTCGATGCTACAAAATTTGCTCTCTCCGTACCGCCTTTTGTTGAACGAGCGGTACAATATCGATCGGCGCTGACCGACTACACCGTATTCGCTTCCCACATAGTAACAGGCTCTCGCTCAGTATTGTCCAATAGCCAGGACCAGGGGAGGTTTGCTAACATCGCCTATGCCGTCCGCATTTCCGGGGGGGATAGGCGAAAAGGCAGGCCCACCCCTTACGAGGCCTTTCCAGCGTTGATTGGGGCAAAGAACTCAAGCTCGACCCCTAATCATCCGAGACCGACATCTTTAGTCAAGAATATTGGCGCGCTCAATATTACATCATCTGATCTTGATACTTTCATGTCGACGGCCTTTGAAAAACTCTTATCCTATACGCTACTCGCGAACATTAACAGTTCCAATTTTAATAACCTGTGTCAAACACACCAACGCAACGCAAAGTTTTTGTGTCTCTCAATAATAACCTCTTAAGTGGGCTGTGTACACAACGAGGATATGCTGTCCGCAGGCTAGTTTACAATCAACACTGTATTATTGGAAATATTTTTCTACAAGTATTTAGCCATCTACTGACTGCAAAATGTTACTGTCTAGTTATAATCAGCATTCATTATTTGTATATAAATATTTCCACTTTCACACTTCTGTACTCATATAAGACGGTTATACTTTACAACATAAAAAGTAAATCTTAAACTTTTCTAACTTTTGGCACGTCATGTTATTTCGCAAAATAAATACAGTAAATAAGGTGACGTTCCATAGTGACATGTTACATAAATACAGCGAGGTAATGTTTTGACTTATAGCAGCAGTTAAAAATTATTATTGGTTGGAAATCATATCCGCAATGACTTCGCCAGATTAATATATAATTAACGTGCAGTTCTGTATTTTAAACCAGAGTAAACATTATGCTCTTCGCCAACTTACTGCACATTTTTTTTGTAAATAATATTAGTTTCAGACATTTTTCGTTTAATTACAAAACATAAAAAAAATTCAAATTCAAAAAATTCAAACGTTTTATTTATTGATCGTTTTATTTGCACTCTAGTATGTGGAAATAATTCTTCATAAAATTTTAATAATATTCTAGGCAGATGTCATAAGAAAATTTGAAATGTTGGTTTCTAGCATATACGCCAAAAATTAAGTTTCTGGACACGTATTAACTCCCTACACTTATTATCCCCAATACAACCCCCCTCCCTCCCTTTAACGGAACCATCTCATTGTATAATCTAGTTCTAGATGTCGGTATAATACATACGACTAACAAATTTCAAGTGAATGTGTTAATTATATTTTATCAACCCCTTTTAGTTATGGTGTGGGGATAGTGGAGGGGTCGAAAAGTGTTATAAATAAATCTGTATATACATCAAACTCCAAGTTTTTGTACTCTTACTAGCTTGGTTTACTTATTTCCCCATATTCACCCCTATTTAACCCCCAACCCTTCAACGGAATCATTTCATAATATAATGTAATTATGGATGTCGTAATAATACATATATGTACCAAATTTTAAGTGAAAGTCTCAATTTTAGTTTATCAACCCTTTTAATAATGGAGTGGGGGTGGGTGGTGGTAGGAATTGAATATATTATAAAAAAAATCGGAGGTTTTGGCTTCTAGTATATATATCAAATCCCAAGTATTATTTTGCTATAGTCACCCCTATTTAACCCCCAACTTTTCAACGGAATCATCTCAAAATATGATCTAGTTCGAAATGTCGTTATAATGTATACGTGTATTAAATATCAAGTGAACTCAATTTTTTTTATCAATTCCTTTAATAATGTAGTGGGGGTGGTGGGAGAGTTGAAAAATATTATGAAAAAAATCTGAAGCCTTGGCTTCTAGTACATACACCACATTCCAAGTTTCTGTACTCTTACCAGCCTGTTTTACTTATTTTTCCCTATTTACCCATATTTAACCCCCAACCCTTCAAAGGAATCATCTCAAAATATAATCTAGTTGTAGGTATCGTTATAATATATACGTGTACCAAATTTCAAGTGAATATCTCAATTTTATTTTAACAACCCCTTTTATAATGGAGGGGGGTGGTGCGTGGGGCATGAAAATATCGTAAAAAAATCTTGGGCCTTGGCTTCTAGTATATACTCCAAATCCCAAATTTTTGTACTCTAAACAGCTTGCTTTACTTATTTTCTCCTATTTACCCCCAACCCTTCACCGAATAAGTTCAAAAAACAATCCAGTTCTAGATCTCGTTGTAGTACATACGTGTATAAAATTTCAAGTCAATATCTTAAACCCTTCCAGAGATATCGTGTGCACAAGAAAAGTTACAGACCAACAGACCGACAGACAGAAAATTTGTCTTCTCAAATTTAAAATCTCGACGTTTCATGATATTCTAAACCTATTTCAACAAAAGAAATTTTTGATTTTTTTTTTACGATTACTATACTTCCACTCCACTATGTGGATGTGGGACTAATATTAATAGGTAAATTGAAACTTTGATGATCGACTTTAAAACGTGAATGAAGTGAAAAATAGAATTTTATAAAACATATATATTAACCTGCTAACCTTAGAAATTAGAAAAAATTAATCAATGTGGAAAGAATGTGACACTTTTAATTTTATATTAACGTAGAGAAGAATAAGTTTTGTTATCTTTAAGAGCGTTTGCAATATAATGTACAAGTACATATTCTAATCTTTAATCGAAAGGAATATGCAAATATGATGTTTTATTGGAACAGTGCATTTTCAAATATCGAAAACGTTTTTTTTTTTTTTAATTTCAATAGATTTGCACATAGCAAAATATTTTCTGATATATTTAGATCGCTCCAATGAAGGATTACGTAAATGTCACAATAATGGCCATCCGTGCATTTTTCGAATAAAGCTTAAAAGTTCAATTCTAACTACTTCAACGGGTCCCCAAACTTGTTCCATGGAAACTAATACATTCCGTACATTTGCGCACACATCATACTAGGTATTCTAATATTGTAGATGGAAATACCTCAATAACTCAATAAATTTTATTAAAATATTTTATATATCTCAATTTTACTTAATTTTTATTTTATTTTCAACATCTTGCAATTAAAAATTATATTTATTTTTAATATAAGGTTAGTCATTTAATGCATACATATAAGAAAATAGTTCTTGTAATGTGTTATAATAGAATAAGAATTCTTGTACAGTTTAAGGGAATTTAAAATACAATCTTGTAAACAAAACCGTGACAATGGTAAACCACGTTGTAGCTTGTAAATACCGCCAAGTTCAAAGTGAAAATGTTAAAGCTCTCTCGGGATTATAGCTACAACAATCTTGTAATGCCCCTTCAGTGTCTCTTGGGGATGGAGAGACAGAGAATATGGTAGGAAAGCAAAATCAGTACTGCCCGCCTGTTGCATCTTCCATATGAAGTTATCACTACGTAAGATAATTTACCTAAGTCGCCCTCATGTACATAAATACTTTATGGCTCGTACTTTATTTTAAACACCATATTCACTTCCAGTTGTTTCATACTATATATCGACATTCCAAATGTTCTATTTTTCAAATATTTTTTACGAGGAAATACTTATTTAAAGTATCTGTGCAAGATATAAAATAAAACTGTAGTATACTTAGTAAACAAATATACAATGTGACTCATTTTGAACAGAACTTTGAAAATGTGTTTATTACTCGATATTAATGGAATTCTTTTTTTAAATATAGAGTATCAAAACCGTTTCCTTAAGACACACATTTAGATTTTCAAGGCATACTATGTTTTTTTTTAATGACAATAATGAACATTTCTTTATTAATAGTCTAACTATACCACTAGATTCAGAAATCTCTCAAATGGGTAAATACCATATTTCGGGAAAAATTACAGATTTATGGCCAAATTTTATAGGCAGTATTTTATAATTAATTAATTTAAGCCATCATCCTGGGGTATTCGCCATATTGAATTTAGGGCGACATGACATAGTTTGCCATATATTACTCATCAAACCCTTTCATTTAACACACACGTTGAGAAGGTTGAGAAGAAAAGATAATCCATCATCCCGGGGCATCCGCCATATTGGATTTAGGGCGATGTCACATAGTTTGTCGTATTTTACTCGTCAAATCCTTTCACTTGATAACATATCTAGGGGGTTATGAAGAAAAAAGTGATCTGTCATCTTCGGATGTTCACCATATTGGATTTAGAACAATATTAGATATACTGTATTGCATTATTACGGAACTTATATACTTATGCAACATTTCAAAGCTCTATCTTCATTAGAACTAGTCGAAATTTTTATTGCAAGATTTGACTTAAACACACATACTAACAAACTAACAAACTAATGAACGAACGAACTAATGAACTAACAAACTAACAAACTAACGAACTAACAAACATACGAACAGGTGGAGTTAAATAAAAGCTTAAAATAAAGGAGAAACCATTCAAACCTAAAGCTTTTACATACTTTGGAACATCGTGATGTTGAACGACGAATGGAATTTTGTTTGTGGGCTCAGAGAGAGTACCTTGATAATAGAAATTTTTTAAGAACGACAGTTCTTGAAGAAAATATTGTTCAGCGATGAAGCGACGTTTACTACAAAACGGGTTGTATTTTCATAAAATTATAGGTACCGGGGTATTGAAAATCCAGAGCGGGTTGTTAATTGTAAACGACAGTATTCTCAAGAAGCTAATGCTTGGTGTGGAATATTCAGTGAAACAATAATGCACCGTTTCTTTTTAGAAATTAATGTAAATTCTATACAATTTTTGCGTTTGTACAAAAACAAATTTTGAAATGCATTACATGAACTTATAATACAATAACGAGTGAATCTAAAATTTCAGTTAGGTGACAGTCCTATCCAAAATGCCAGAATAGCGTATTACTAACTTTCCTAACCGAAAGATAGGTCGACGCAACCCTCTACTTAAATGGCCCCCTCGGTCCCCAGACTTATCACCGCTACACTTCCTTTTATTGGGTTTAATAAAGTCAAATTTTACAGGTTATGCCCGTGTATTAGACACGGCTGTGTGCAAGAAAAAGACAAGGTTGTGAAGAAGTTACCCAGCAATACTTAAAAAATGTCGTAAAAAATATTTGTAAACGATTCAACAAGTGCATCAAAATAAATGACGGCCTAGTAGAGGCAACAAAAATTTAAGATACCTCGTTTTATGTTCTAGTTTTAGTATAAGTTGTATTCCTTATTTCTCTGTTTATTTAAATAATTCATTAGCATTACTATTAATTGTTAAAGTTATTTTTCTAAGTTCACTATGATTAAGTATATTTAAAAATTTAGTAAAATTATCAAAAACATTTTTTAAATGTATTTATTTCTCGTGGGCTGCTTAGAAAAAAACATATAAAAGTCAAATTATAAAATACTGCCTCGTTAATATTGTTATAAAGTTGTTATTATTCAACATCTTTTTCACGAAGTTTGGTATTTACCCATTTGAGGGGTTTCTGAACCATTAAGTATAGTTAGATTTTTTATTGACCAAGCAGCCCGATCGTCCGCCGAAGGGCCAACTGCAGTCGCCCAGTCGTCTATTACATATTCAAGCGATGACTGGGCGGCTCCACCCGACCGACCAATGGACGATCCATCCGTCATTTGTAGTTTTGGGTAACTGCGGTAACTCCGTCTATCATATGTGTCTCTTGTATGCATGCAACGTATGTGTTCGTAATCATAAGAGCCTCCTCGATTTTTTCTCTCTCGTTATGCAGCCTCCGACATTCCATGTGGCCAGACCGATGTCATCGTGTTGTAATTCTTGGCTGTTAGCTTCTTCTGTTCTTTGTATTTGGTACATGTTTATGTGCGTTGCCTCCTCTAATTCTGGGAGGGGTGTTATTGCCACAGTTCGAGCAGATGTTTCATCTGCTCCATTTCTTTCTTGTGCAATAATTACACTATCGTAGTAATTTCTTTCGTTTCCGTCTTTCCTATATACTACCTCTAGTGGTGTATTCTCTTTTCCCTGTGGGTTAGTAGGATGAAAGATGATATGCCCTCCTTCTTGGTGTACTATTATTGTCCTGTTCTTCATATTTGCTGTTGCAGCAATTGTTTCCTGTCCCCACAAAATCCTTCTCTTCTCAAATCTCGAATGAACGCATTTATTTTTCCCGCATTAGAGTTGTATCTGTTGTAACGGGGTGCTAGGTCATGGATGGATGCCTGCATGAATGACATGAAATGATCTAAGTGAATTTCGATATAATCAGCTACTTGTTTTCGTAGGGTTTTCTTTGCATTGGTATGTGCCTGTGATGTTATATTTTCTCCCTCCAGTTGGTGGCTTAATGCTTCTTCTAGGCAGATCCCGTCGTCGTCGATATTTTGCACCAGTAATTGGTGTGTTCTCGTTTCAACGTCCTGTATTAGTTTAAAAGTAAATTATTTTTTGTTTACTTATACTTGTAATGAACCATATTCTTTACAGGATTTTGCAAACAGTAGAAAAAACTATGAGAACTAAAAGAAAAACTATTTGTATAATTATTGATTTACAATCTTTGCATTTTTTTTCGATAACCTGAATTCTGGTTATGCTAGCAATTAAAATCCTAACATGAATTTGTCTTTCTTATTGGACAATTTTCATTCTAACACTAGTTTCCACACAGTCCCCTACGGCTATGCAGAGTAAACCAGTATCCACGTAACCCCCTACGGCCATGAAAATTCAGTTAAAATAACAACAAAGGCCTAAAATGAATTTATTTACATACCTCGTCTTTTGGAAAATTTTTCATTCAAATGGATTACATTTTCATGAAATCTATCATTCTGTTTCTTGGAAATGCTTAGCCTTTGAAACATTTTTCACCCTTATTCTGGAGTTAATCAGAAGGGAAGTGTGTCCATTTTATTTGCTTTGTTTTTCAAGACCTGTATTAACTTGTAACAGTTTATTTATTATGTTATTTGCATCGCGGTAAAATGGCATTTTACAGCGAGTTGTAAATAAGAAAGAGGACCTAGAGAAACCCCTACACACCATGTATATTGGTGTGCTTTTTCTAGTGCTTAATTTAAGCTGTTTCCCAAATCTCGTTTATTTTCATATTTTATTACCTGTCTTCTTCTTAGCACATGTTTATTAATTATTAAGGAAACACTTAGAATATTAGATTTTAGGTCAATAGTTAAGCCAATATGAATCAACGTCATAAAGTTGTTAGAGTAATCAATCGGAATAAAATAAGATATTATAAAATAAAGTAAATAAAATATTTCAACATATATTCTATCTTTCTGCGGCGCCTCTGGATTGCCGACATTTAAAAAATCGCTACTCAAATGTGTCCATTTTTGACATTGAAGAAATCATAGTAGGTCTTAATTGAAATTAATCTATACATTTTTCTCATAAAACAAAGGTATTGATAGCCTACATTTAAAAAAAAGTGGGTCACACTGATAATATAGCTTTCGCTAAAAGTTCATAGTCTACTCTCGATCATGATTATTTTAATTTTATTTTCAAATAATTTCTTATTCTCATGTTTATAAGAAGTGTTATCAATAGAATATTGATGGCGATAAACTATAAGAGGCAAAGCTTTGTTTTGTTTTATTCAGAAGTTTCGATTCCACCCCTTAGAAGTTCTCTTATTGACTGGCTGAAGCGAACGCTTCAGCTATATTTATACCATTTAACAATAGGGGCACATTTAAAATTTAAACAGACTTGATGAAAAGAAATACCCAATATCACTTCCTGGATTTATATAAATACAATTTTACTGAGACGATTTACACCTTAAATGTGAGTCAACATGTATTTGTTCAACTATTTGTTTAACACACAAATTAATGATACATTGAAATCAATGCGATCTTGAATATCTGGATTTTATGCCTATAAATGCATTTTTTATAAAACAAATTATCTTCACTATGCATCTGAGAACTATTTAATGATTGCAATATTATTATTTCGTTTGGTTATTAAAAAAATCTGATGCACATATAAAATGTTTAGGACATATTCGACGGATGAACCCAAGTTAGTAGAAAATAATCTCTCCATTATTAAAATACTATGATATAACGGAAGCTGAAACTAGATTTTATCTTGGGCTCATTCCATTGAAGTGTTGGAGGTAAATAGTCCAAGTAACAATTGTAGTTTTAAAATAATCCTTAAGTTATCCTAAAAACTTTTTTCCAAGATCACCTATAAACGTAAAGAGAACGTAAGGACTCTATAAAACCGATTTAAAACCTTTATAAGAGTAAAAGGTCCGTCAAATAAATCTATTCTACAGTTCAGAACTTATTCGACAAAGATTATCAGATTATTTCTAGAACTCTAAAAGTTTGATTTAAGGCTGATGACAGACCTTGTGATACGACGTTGCTCCTTGAGATATCATCTTAAGAATATGGGCAAAGCAGAAAATTATAAATGCAGATAATGTAATACTTCAGAATACATACTTTGCAAATGCAAGACCAAACACAGGAATCATTTTTATTAAAATCTCGTATAGTACCATAATTGATACTTTGGGTGACTGCAGTGACGAAACTACAAAATGGACAATTGGTAACTACTAAGAACAGTTCAGAAAAATACTTAGAGAATGACTTGTAATGAATTGATGGGACTGCTTATAGTGTGCTAAAATTTTCAAAGAGAATAAGTTTACTGTAAAACATGTATTAGATAGTTTTTAGAAATTCGTACGCTCCCTAAAAACACAATGTTTAAGAAATATATAAACAATTATTTTTTTGTGACTTAAAAGTAAAGAGAGCATTTATTTATAATATGGTTTAGTATATGTAAATTGTTTCTATAAAACATTTCTATTAGATACAAATTACATTTTTTTGTTCAACTTGGAACATTCCCAATATGGCCGACCGTAATATTTCGCGACGGCTGGAAATAAAATGGCGGCTATGTGTATAAACCCTATAAGCTGCGAATAATTCTACTTCAAACATGTTCTGTCTTAAAATGCCTAGTACATTACCAATTGCTCTTTAAGTATGTCGATTTATTCTTGTAAAAGTATATTTTAAGCCTCATTGGTCTTAATATATTTTTCAAACTTGTAGGCTTATCTTAAAACCAATTTTAAACCATTTGAGCACTTAACACAACCGCTTTATAACCTACAGAATTTATGGTGCTCGGATAATATAACCTAAAAAGTCAGTTTGCAGAGACCCTATTTGATATTGAAACATATTCTTTATAGGATTTTGAAAACATCTATGAGAACTAAAAGAAAAGCTATGTGTAAAAATATTAATGAAATCTTTACCTACTTTCGATAACCTGACTTCTGGTTATGCTGGCAAATTAAAATTCTTCAAATGAATTTGTATAATTTCTTATTTGAAAATTCTCATTCAACAACTAGCATCCACATAGTCCCCTACGGCCATGTAGGTTAAACTGATATCTACATAACCCCTATGGTATATGAAGATTCAGTTAAAAATGAGAACAAAGAAATAGAATGGATTTATTTACCTACCTTGTCTTAAAAAATTTTTCGTTCTAATGGATTACATTTTCATGAAATCTATCATTCTGTTTTTGGAAATGCTTAGCCCTTAAGACTGATTTATTAAGATGTGTTTGCTTCATTAAAGCTCTAGCAACTACTAGTTTTATGAAGGTTCAACCTGAAACTTAGTGACTTCAAAGCATTTTTGATTCATAGCCCAGCATTAACAACCACCTCAAATTAATTTCATAAATCAATGATAAAACCACAACATTTACTTAATCTCTGTAAAACTTGATCCTCATAACTTGAACTTAACAGCTATAAAATTTTATTCAAGGCTTGACAAATACGTTGATAAGTCAGTCATAAGCCAAGATAATTTAGTTTTAATGTAAGTTCTTGAAGGTCTTTTTAAAACTTTCTTTAAGATAAGACTATCTTTAAGTGCATTTGGCATCTAATATATCTGGCATAAATTAGTAGTTTATGAGGTGGCCATTATAAAACACTAATAAAACCTAAATAGATCTGAAAAGCATTTGAATTGTTATTTGGGAGGGGTAGATAGGAGAAAGCAAGTGAATAGGAGTCAAGAAATTTTAGATTTGGTGTACATACTGAGAGCCAAGGTCTCATTGTTTTATATGACATCTGCCATGCCCACTACCAGCTCCAATATCCCCACTCCTTTATTGAATGCGTTAAAAGAATTAAATTGTGATTTAGTGTGTGTGAGAATAAAAGTTCTCAAAAGTTTTTTTGGCATCAGCCACCACCATTACGACCTCGGGGTAGATGACTTCAAATATTGTTATCAAAATTCTATAAGCAATTATTTCCACATACTAGAGTGCAAATATAGTATCAAAATATTTTCGGTTATACAGGCTTGGATCGGAAATCTGGATGTGGAAGTAGTGATTCCATAGGCAGAGGTTTCTTAACGCTTAACACACTAATTTTTAGTGAAATGCGCGTAACAAAACATGTTTCTTCAAAAACAGTGAAAAGTTTCTGCGACATGAAGAGACATACAGAGTGTATCAAAGTTAAAGGTACATACGTTACTTGTGGATAGAGGGCACTTTGGTGGTTCCAAATTACGTGGCATTAATGCATACATCGTCCTTCCTTACTGAGATACAGGATGTTTTGTTGATTTTGGCCAAATCTTTCTTCAATCATAACTATTGCACCACCCTGTATAATCGGTTCATACTTAGCATGTATGTTTCACTTATTTTACTTCATAGAACTAATAAACCAAAAAGAAATCCAGGTCCGGCTTAATAAAAAATTGATAATATGTTGTATGTCAAAATCAAGTAGGTATGGTATGGTAGTATGGCAAAGTTTTGTAGATCTGTTTCGATATCCGAAAAGAGCGGAAAAAATTGAATAGAGTAGTAGCTCACTTAGTTTGTTTGCGCAATTAATTCATCAACCTTGATTACTTGCCGTAAATCCAATTTTATTAAAATGGTCGAGACAGTTGGAACTTGAGTATTTATTTCAGGGTTTAATTAACAAAATCTTGTAAATTGTGCCTCATCTGTAAACAGACATCTGTTAAGAATGCTTCGATTTCGAATAATCCATTTACTAAAACTTAAGAGATTATTTTATAGCATAGCTGCTTTGTCGTCAAGTAGGCAATGCTGAAAATTTTAGTATTTGACCGTTCATATTTACTGGTTCGACATACTTGCGTCTTATTATTCTAAAATATTTGTTATTTGTATTAATATTATTATCCACATTACAAAGTACATCATGCTTTATCCATTTTCAAATGGTGAATATGCGGATATAATCTATGTTTATGAATTTTGTGATGGCTGCTGTGACGAATATCAAAGAAGATTTCCTGGACACCAAATTCCCGATCATAAAACGTTTGCTAGAGTTGTCAATTATTCTAAAAATCATGGTCGGTATCTAACGGCCACCTTAAATGTGCATCAAGTAAGGAAAGCTTTAGCTGTAGAAGAGAATATACTAAATATTATTGCAAATAATCCAGAAATTAGCACAAACAGAGTGGGTCATGCTTTAGGTGTTCCACATATTAGTGTTTGGAGAACACCAACAAAAAATCTCTATCTGTTTACAGATGAGGCACAATTTACAAGAAATGGTGTTTATAATTTAAGAAATTCACATGTTTGGACCGAAGAGAATTCACATGCTGTAAGAGAGAATTAATACCAACATCGATTTGCTGCTAATATTTGGTGCAGTGTTTTCAACAATCATTTGATTAGGCCACATATCCTCCCTGATAGATTATTATTAGGTGAACTTTATTTACACTTTTTGCAACATTTTGTACCAGTGTTATTGAAAAATGAAAATATTGCGGGATTGTATTACCAGCATGATGGTGCTCCACCCCATTTTAGGAATATTGTGAGAAATTTCCTAAATGACAATTTTCCAACTATGCGGGTAGGTCGAAATGGACTCATCATCGGCCTTCAAGGTCACCGGATTTCAATCCTGTTGATTATTATTTTTGGGGATATTTAAAGCAAAGGTATATGACGTAGCCATTAATAGTAGAAAGGAACTTTTGGAACACGTTAATAACGCTTGCGTAGAAGTTGGAAATAATCCAGATACAATTATACGTGCAGGTATTACTACTAGAGCAAGGAAATGTATTCAACGAAATGGAGGCTACGTTGAACGGTTATTGTAGTTATGTAGTTATTACTTTCACGTATTTATTGTTATTGTACATACATGTATTAAAAATAATATTATTTTTAAATGAACACTCACAAAATTACGTAGTATTTTAATTTATGTGCGCAAATCTACATTGTTTTCAAAATTATTTTACAATAGTTCACTTACCTAGTCTAGAAGTGAAAGAATTGTTACTGCTGCAAGTTATTTTTTTTTTTTTTTTGTTAATTAACCCTGAAATAAATATTCAATTTTCAACTGTCTGGACCAATTTAATGAAATTGTATTTACGGCAAATAATCAAGGTTGATGAATGAAATGCGTAAACAAATTAAGTGAGCTACTCTATTCAGTTTTTTCTGCTCTTTTCGAATATCGAAACAGATCTACAAAATTTTTACATACAGCATATTGTCAATTTTTTATTAAGCCGGACCTGGATTTCTTTTTGGTTTATTGTGAAGTTCTATCCAGAATAAGGGAAAGATATATTCTAAGTATGAATAAATTATACAGGGTGATTCAATAGTTATGATCAAAGAAAGATTTGGCCAAAATCAATAAAACATGCTCAGTAAGGAAGGATGATGGATGCATTAATGCCGGGTGTTTGGAATCGCCAAAGTGTTTCTATCTACAAGTAACGTATATACCTTTAGCTTTGAAACACCCTGTATATCTTCTTGACTTTTTATCGATCGGAGAGAAAAGGATCTAAGATAATTTTACAAATTTTAAATAATGATATCTCTTGATATTTTTTACTATAAATTGTATTTTTATGAGGCTAATGGGGGAGGTCCACTTTCTAAATAATTATTTATTTTACCATTAAGAACATAGTCTCAAAATTTCAAATACTGAGGGTTTTTCGACGAGAATTGCTAATTACAATCCATTAAAATTTATTAAAAGTGGCAAATCGTAAAATTTAGATATATATTTTTTACTTATGTTAGATTGTTAGATACATCGATAAATGTAATATCATTCGAGGTATCTCCATGTTGCTTCAACGATGGTACACTTCGTAGTCTGACTGGTTCAGTAACACAGCGTAGCCAAAATCGCTTCTAGGCACAAGTATAAAAACTTCAGTTCTTGTGACGTGAGATGGATCATTTTTCAAATCGCTTGCGGCTGAGCTAGGATGTTTTGATGCGGGTCCGCAAGAATACAGACAACTGATCCGCTGAAGGAAGGCGCATCTCTCAAGAAACACGTGAAAGATAAGGATGGTGCGGAGTGGCGTGTCCCTCCACCGGAACTCGCTTCAAACTGGAAACAGGGTCGCCTAACAAAAACTCAAGAAAAATCGTCTTTATAAAGATGATAAAAGCGCGTCTTTGCATGTTATGTGACAAACACGGAGTGAGTGACTGAGATATTCCGCAAGACATTTCATTGTTGTTCACTTTGTTCGATGACGTTCCTGCGATTTAAAAACCAGGATTATAAATGGAAGATGCTTTTGTATGCCAAATATACATTTTTAACATTTGAATCATGCATGTTTCATAACGTGCTTTGTGTCAGGAAAACCTTCCGTTTTTCCGAGCACCAAGGAAATATCAATGATTGGCATTCAACGAAGCTAGCTAAAAATAAAACTGTAAAAATCGAGCGGCGGCGCTGCATTTTTTACATCGGCTGCATATGAATGAGATTTTTTCAATTAAATTACAATTTGGAGTTCTAACAGGACGAATCGACGACAGCTGTGTAAACGTGGCTGTCCGTTGCCGACTACATGGGATCATCCTCTGCCCGTGAAATCCGTTACGAATAAATCTGCATTTCATCTAATATCTGCCTATTAATAATCGAAACTCCCCACTGTCCACAAAAAATACCTTAGCATTTCTGTATGAAATGTATATAATAGACATTTCAAAATAATTAACGAGGCAATAATTGATTATTAAAAGCCAAAGTAAATGGAACTGTGTGCACATACCAAATTGTATTCAATATATTCAAATTATGTGATAATGAAAGGTAGTCACTTTTCTTTGAAATTCTTTTGGACATTACATAAGTTAATTGTAATAACTAATATTAAATATGACAGTATTTAGCAGCTCATTATTTCATAAAAATAAACAATGATTGCAAACATGTGGAATATGTATCGCTTAGTAAGTAAGTAAGTAATTAGTGTTAATTTGAAAAAACAAAGAACATAAATCTATCATTTCATCTTATTCACAACATTCTGTTAGACGTTTTGTCAATCATGCATTAATCTAGTTGCCCTTCGTTTGCTGTATAGCACGACTGACCGCATCATAAAACTTACCGCGGTTGTCTGTTGGGTGCATAGCCTCACTAAAACTCCTTCTCATCAGTTCCTTGGGACACCACACCAACGTTTTGGAGGATATTCTCTTCGCCACCTACAATCTGATTTTCAGCGAACTGTCTATAATTCTATATTGTCTTCTTTTCGGTCGATATAGCCAAATAATGAGAGAATCGAGAAAATAAAATATCGTGCAATCGCTTTTGGTGATATTTTTCTTGGAAAATTATTGTGATGAGCTGACCTGGAAACTCGTAGTAAACGTCTCAAAACTCACAACCAGAAAGCATCAATACGCTACCTACTATCTTAACGATCTATATCTCAGAGGCGTAAAGAAAGATGGAGGGAACTAGCAAATCTGATCTTCATATGTTTCTTGATATTTCTGTTACGCTATGCCTAACTGGCAAGCTACCGATCGGTATATCATCTTATTTACTACGTCACAGTCACCCTATACTAAATGTATCTAGGTGTTTTAATTGACTCGGTCTATATTCATAATTACTTCCACACCCACGTAGTCGAACAGAAGCATATTAATCGTATCAATATTCTCATTTTTTTTTGTTGAAATAGATTCAGAATATGAAACGTGGAAATACCCCGCAGTTTTTAAATGCAATTTGGGTTTCCCCAGAGGATAACATATTATAGTTTCGTTGTCCCAGATTTAAGATTATCCCACATTCCTAGGTTATCCCAGGGTTGACCTTACTTGATATTAATGTCCTGTAAAGATCCAATTGTGAATATTCGTAGGATATACGCAACTGATTGCCTACGGATATCCTGACGAGATGTTGGTATACTATAGGTGTACAAAATACGTGTTTCCTACGGATGTAATAGAATCGATATACATGGGTTATCTTGTCAAGATTGCCCACGGATGTCCATTCATGGGAGCATTTTCGCCATCTTCATTTGAGAAACATATTTCTACAAAAATGGTAAAACCTGAAATTATATTTATTTAGGCACTTATGTATTAAACAAATTTTAAAAAAATGAATGTGGTTGAATCCAACCACGGACCTCTTGAATCGTATGCAAGAATAAATCAATAGAAAGGTATATCAGTGAGTGGTGAAGTTAATAACATGACGTCAGAATTACTTTTAAATTGTATTGATAACTTCAATAATGACTTTCTTACCTTACTCATTAATCATTTTATCCAAAGTTACATATAAGTATAAGAAATGAATATAATTTTTTACCTGTTAGCCGTTTTACCTTTTCAGCATATATTGTTGGCAAACCGAATCTCTTAATTTGAGCACGCGCCATACTCTTACATTAAATTAAACTAAGAAAATTTACTAACATGGTATATAAAGTAAGTCTCATTATAAATATAGGTATGTATGTGTTTCTTTTTAGGAGCAAACTCTGCAGAAATAAGGTTACCCCTATCAGAAATGGATACAGAAGACTTCATAAAACATGGTTTAGGCACGCAACTGATAGAGAACAATGGAGGAATGGAAAATATTACAACTAAATACGCACTTTTTTTTTTAATTTACTTAGTTCTAGAGAACAGTGGGGGCCGGTGAAATTTAAGTTAGTCATATCACAACATTGAATCATGCGCAACCCAGGCCATACTTTGGAGCACGACTATCAACACCAAATGAAGAAGTTCTGCCAAGAAAAATTAAATTTGATTTTAAATTAGTTTTTGATATATAAAATTTCAATGTGTAACTTCATAAAAAGTAAAAATGTATTAATGAAATTTTAAATGTCAAAAAATTTAAGTTCAGATATTTTACCACATATTATATGTAATAAACCTATTCTGAGAATAATATCCTACAAGTAATTCAGAATTTGTCAGTAAAGTGGCTTTTAAGATATAAACGTCTTCTTCTTATCTGCAAAAAGTCAACACATTAATTATCATAGAAGTGAGGTAGTAGAAGCAACTTTTCAGAACTCTGATACAAATCGTACAAAAGGGTATCTAGGAAATCACCGTTCAGTCTAATAACTTAAATAGCCATCAGACCGACTGCAAATTTGCTTTCAAACGAGTTTAGCAGCTTGTCACTCTATTTTATCTTCCAATGAGAGGGAACCTGTTAGCCAAAATAATATTTTTGCTACTTATCTTTAAATTTAAACGCCCCAGTTGTTCCAACATAATCTTACAAGTAGAAAAAATATTATTTTGGAGTGAAATGCTAACAGTTTCCTGTAGCGTACCAAGTTGTTAACATTGTTTGAAAACAACTGACAGTCTAGCTATTTAGGTAAACTAAGGCACTGAAAGCCTGCAGTGATATCCTAGGGACAGCACAAAACCGATCCTATGTTATTCTTAGGAATAAAACTACTTTTGATGAAAAAGTGGACATGTCAATTATTTATGGGGAAAGTAAAGAAATGCCATTGCAACTATGGACCTTTATGGCCGACGATATCCTGCTAGACAATGTCCAGCGAAAAATTATATTAAACGTGTTGAAAAGCAATTCCGAAGAGAGCCCAACAATGATCCCGAAGAAAACATTATTGACGAAGGAACGGAAACTAATGTTTTGGCTCGAATAGAAGTTGATAAGACTCTTTCCTTAAGGCAAGTTGGGTTTGAATTGAACATTAGTCACCAAACAGTAAGCCGAATTTTGCACAAATACTACTATAAATCTTTTAAATACCAATTGCACCAGCATTTGTACGGAAGTGATTACGAACGTAGGATGGAATATTGCAACTGGATTTTGTATAATAACGTGTAGCCAAACAATGATTCTTTGGGACTGATTTTATTTTCAGACGAGTTAAGGTTTACAAATTTGGGATTATTTAACCGACAAAATACAAAATATTAGTTGCAAGAAATTCAAAATTTATTACGGGTGGGTAACTTTCAAGTGCGGTTCGGTTTCAACGTTTGGCTTGGAATAATCGATCATTGGTCCAATAATATTTGGAGGACCTCTGACTGGTGCTAGATACTTGAGATTCCTGAAAAATGAGATTGAGGACATTTTAGATGAATTACCTTTAGATTTAGGACAGGGAATGTATTTCCAACAAGATGGCGCTCCTCCCCATAATTCAAGGTTAGTAATTGATTACCTTCAATGGAGATTCGGAGAAAACGTTGGTCCGGTGATGTGGCCTCCAAGTTCACCTGATTTACGCCCCTTGATTTCTTTGTTTGGGGTCATTTAAAAAATATTGTCTATACAACCGCCGTTACAATCCGTGAAGACCCAGAGCTACGAGTAAGACGGGCAATTAATAGCATAACAGCCCAGCAATTGGCGAACGTTCTTCGAGAAACAGTTATGCCAGTTGAGAAGTGCATTGACGTTAATAGATAGCATTTTGAACAACAGTTGTAATGCTTTGTGTTAATTTTTTGTATTCCAAAACCACCTTGTGTGTAACAAAGTAATTATAATAAAATTGTATTTTGTTATTTTCTTTTAGCTGTAATTTTGTTTGTATTTATCGCACATTTTAATACGACATGTGAATAACTTCCTTATTAATAGTACTAATAAATGGTACCACGGTACCGATATGGTTCCATTTGAAAAAAATGAGTTTTGCCCCAAAAACAATTTTGGTGAATTTTATTTGCTCATAAATCACTTAATTTAGTGTTTTTAACGGGATTTCGATTTTTGTAGCATTACACGGGTCATTTAGAATAAATCGGAACAGACATGGCATGCCTAAATGGAAAACTAAAAATTATATTATTAAAAAAATTGATGTGTGAAATGTCACTTATTTGGCATCATTGGATTCAGAAAATTATGCAGGATTCAAAAATGCAATAATATACGTTATTCCATTTAAGAATCGAAAGTTAGTGTCACTTCCGGCGAAACCGGAAGTGAAGAAAAAATCAATTGTATGTCAAAAAGTGCCGCTTATTATATGTGTAGTATATCCTAAATTTCAATACCATGATCACCATATACCATGATCCTGTTACACCCGGTATATAATAATCAAGGAACGAATAAATACATAAAAAATAAATAGTTGGCCATAAATAAACTACTATAATAAAGCCTCTCTTATGAAGTTTGTGTACCTATGAAACAACTTTCTTTACATATTAATTCATATAATAAACGGGATGAAAGTTTTAGAGCATTAAGTAAAATATATGTCTAGTATTCATTGCAGGAAGTATGCATACAATTGATGTCTCGTTAACTTTCATGATCGTGATTATAGCCACCACATAATTACACTTACATCTGTTTACTAGGGAAGGTTCTAAAAGGTTGCCTAAACTTGTGTTTAATATTAAAAATACATAGCTGGATAAAACTCATTTTAAATAGCAATATAAATTTGAAATTATTTGTTACTACTTATATTTTGATCAAATAAATTCTTTTAATCGCAAACATGATAAAATAAAATTTGATGTATTTACACAAAACTCCCGTCTCTGTTTGCCTCCCTTTATTCATTAACTATTTTTGGTTTTGACCCGACGCCTGATGTATTTTATTTAACTATAATTATATCAGGTTCCTTTTTTGGAAATAGTGACAAACATATTTAGTAATTTTCCCCGTTTTTAATAATTTTTTATAGTGACTGCTCTGTGAATTTCTCACTAAAAGTATAGATTTCAGCCTCTACAATTATATTAACTACATGTCAAATATTGTTGTCACCTGCCACATATTTTCCATTATTTATTGTTTTATAGCGCCCACCCTATATAATTTTCACAAATATTCATCAGGTTTCATTCTTGGCAACAAGGATAACTCCATGCTAAATATTATTTTCCTCCGTCGAATGTTTATTTAGATATAGTACCAACGGGTAATAAACAAACGAAGTGATGGAATTGAAAATTGTTCCTTTCATTATTTATAAAATTTGAAACGTGAAAATTTGAAGAATATCTCGAAAAGTAATTCCTTCAAGATAATACTTTCCTTCGATAAGCGAGGAAATAATTAAGAATAATCAAAACATATATTTTTTTATTTTCAACTCAATTCATCATTAATTCTCAAGCTGTGTATGTGATGATTATGGAGACTTCTGATAATAATGTTCATCCGCATAAATTAGTGGTTTTCGTAGTTCCTTATTCAGAGTAATATGTAAGTGAATAATATGGTACAAATACACCTATGTGGTTGATATTCTGTAATACATCTTTTACATAGAGATACTTATATTGAACAGCCAGTAAACTGGAAGGAAGTAGAACTAATCAATCCCTGTTCTACTAGGTCTATAAATCAGCGCCCAACTAAAATGACGGTGGAAGCACTTATTTCTTTTAAATATTATTTATTTTCACTTTCATTTCTAAATACTTTTGGTATTTAGAAATGATAAATATTATAAACATTCTTTTTCCTATTATGTTTACTATTTTACGATTTTCACTATGACATAACATTTATATTTTAAGGTCTATGTTGACAGAAGCAATGAAATCAATAATGGTAAGCTTCCCTATTACGGAAAATAATTTCGAAATATTCATATCGCATGTAGAAATGTCCTATAGAATAGAGTGGAATACTCCAAAGTTATCAATAGTTATATTTTTTTAAATGTAAGATTTAATATTCAGCAATAACAGTTATTGGCAAATATAATTATTGGATAAAAACCGTGGGATAGCACAAAGTTAATTTAAATACTCTTAAACATATAATAGCTTTTATTCTGTATTATATTATTATAGATATATAATTTGTAGCTAAGGTACAATACATTCAAGAATTTTCGATTTAGTACTGATATTATATATTACAAGCTATACATTTAAAAGTAAGATGTTGTAATTCATCAACATTTAACAAGTGGTTTTGCATCTTTACGCATCTTTTTCAATATTTATGATATAATATAGCTTTCTACCATCTGCATACAATAAACAATTCGATTTCAGCTAGTTGTTGAAAGGAAGAGTCTCCAGATTAGATCCTTGAGAGACTCTCAACTTTGCTAGGATCTCTTCATCTCTTCAGGCTGATAGTTGGAGCATTCAACATACTGCCTGCGATGAGTTAAGTTATGATTGTGATTTTTAACTTATATCGTACTGTGCGCCTGAAATGTATCCTTGCAATAAAACTTCGAGTACATTAGGAAAATTGTTGAGCAGAGTTATCGGTGTGTAAATATATAAATTGTGGAGGAGCTAATAAGCTCCTCCACAATTTTTAAAAACAAGTATAAATTTGAACATCTTCTGTGTTGTGGAAATGTGTCAGCACCTATGGAAGAAATCGGTAAAGGTATTTACACAGAACTTCTCTCTTTATTTGTACATGGCTGTCACTATAAAAAAATATTATTTATAAATGTAATTGAGAATAATAATCGGAATATAGTTATTACTATTATTACACAGATAACCTGACAACTCTTTGTAAAAAAATATACAGATTGGTCACCTGACAGGAAAAATTCGATACTAAATAATAGGTGCCACATATGGAAGGCTTGCGCAAATACCTTTACAAATGTCCACCATGGTTGAATTATTTCTTTGGATGACCACACTGTACATTTTTCAATAAAACTATAATAGGTGCATATGCCAAATACTATTGCCAACTGTCACACTTTGAGTTCCACATTCACGTAATGGAGTGGAAGTACACTAGTAGTTAAGTATTATTGTATTCGAGAAAAAATCACCCACCGAGATTTTTTCGGATTTTGACGTTTCAGATCACGTAGATTAAGAAAATATAGGTTTTTCAGTTCCGTCAGTCTGTCTCTCTGTCTGTCTGTCTGTCTGTTGGTGCATTAACTAAAAAAACTACTTTACGGAGAGCAGTCAAATTTGGTAGGTAGTTGTACTACTGTCAGCGAAGAAATGGTTAAACTTTCACTGGGAAACATTCCATCTAAAGGGACCATCTAAAGGGAAATAATAATGATTATTTTTTGCTCAAATTTAAAACGTCCACGTTTCATGACATTTCAGAAAAAAATTCACCAACATTTTTGAAAAATTTGCTACCACTAAAATAGACGAAAAATTTTTTTTCTTTCTTCAAATTTAAAATTTCCACGTTTCATGGTATTTTAAACCTATTTCAAAAAAAAAATTAAATTCTTTTACCAACATTTTTGAAAAATTTTTTACCACTAAATTAGATGGATTTTTTTTTTCTTTGTTCAAATTTAAATTTTACACGTTTCATAGCGTTCTAAATCTATTTAAACAAAAATTTTAGAAAAATTTTTTACCATTTCTGAAAAAATTTTACCACTGAAATAGATGGAAATTTTTGTTTGTTTGTTCAGATTTAAAATTTCCACGTTTACATGGTATTCCAAACCTATTTCGGAAAAGAAACAACATTGCAACATTTTTACCATTTTGGAAAGAGAAATTACCACTAGAAAACAGATGGAAAAAAATTTTTCTTTGTTGAAATTGACATTCTAAACCTATTTCATACAAAAAATGAAATTTTTTTCACCAACATTATTTGTGAAAAATTTTTTACCACTAAAATAGTTGGAAACATTTTTTCTTTGCTCAAATTTAAAATTTTCACCTTTCATGCCATTCTAAATCTATTTTAAAAAAATACCACTACTATAGAAAAGAAGGAAACTTTCCTTTTTGCTCATATTTAAAATTTCGCGTTTCATGACATTCTAACCTATTTCAGAAGAAACAAATTTTGAATATTTTTTTTACCAACACTTTTGAAAAATTTAAAAAAAAACGAAATTTTTTAACCACCGCTATACTTTCACTCCACTACGTGAAAGTGGAATTGAATATGTAACAGGTGGCAATAATATTTGGCATATGCACCTATTATACTTTTATTGAAAAATGTACAGGGTGGTCATCCCAAGAAATAATTCAGTCATGGTGGATATTTGTAAAGGTATTTGCGCAAGCCTTCCATATGTGGCACCTGTTATTTAGTATTGAACTTTTGCTGTTGGATGAGCACTTAATATATTTTTTTGACCAAAACTTACTAGATTTTCTTTGTAATAAAATAGTGATAACTATATTTCGATTATTATTTTCAATGTCATTTCGTAATATTAATTTTTTAAAGTGACCGCCATGCGCAAATAAAGAGGAAAGTTCTGTGTAAATACCTTTACCGATTTTTTCTTAATAGGTTTAGAATGTTATGAAACGTGGAAATTTTAAATTTGAGCAAACAATTTTTTTTATGTATTCTAGCGGTAAAGAAATTTTTCATCATGTATTCTATAGTAGTGGTAAAAATATTTTCAACGATTTCTTTTTTAATTAATTTCTTTTGTTTTTATTTGAAGTGGGTCTAGAATGTCGAAACGTGGAAATTTGAGCAAATTTTTACCATCGTCTATTTTGTATTTTGCAGTGGACAAAAATTTGCAATTTTTGTTTTCGAAAGTTTTTGGAATAGGCTAGAATATAATGTGAAAATTTTAAATTTAAGCGAAAAAATGTTTCCAGCAAATCTATAGTAGTTGTAAAAAAATCGGTAAAGGTATTTATACAGAACTTCCTTCTTTATTTGTGCATGGCGGTGACTATGAAAAATTAATAAGTATAAAATGACATTGAAAATAATAATCGGAATATTGTTATCACTATTATTACAAAGATAACCTGATCAATTTTGGTCAAAAAAATAGTGTGTGCTCATCCAACAGCAAAAGTTCAAATACTAAATAACAGGTACTAAATAACAGGTGCCAAATATGGAAGGCTTGCGCAAATACCTTTACAAATGTTCACCATGACTGAATTATTTCTTGGGATGACCACCCTGTACATTTTTCAATAAAAGTGTAATAGGTGCATATACCAAATATTATTGCCATCTGTCACATTTTCAATTCCACATTCACGTAGCGGAGTAGAAGTATAGTGGTGGTTAAAAAAATTTATTTTTTCTGAAAATTTTTCAAAAATGTTTTTACAAAAATTTTCAAAATGTTTTTCTTCAGAAATATTTTCCATCTAGGTATTTTAGTGGTAAAATTTTTTCGAAAATGGTAAAATTTTCTTATTTTTTTTTTAAATAGATTTAGAACGCTATGAAACGTGAAAATTTTAAATTTGAACGAAGAAAAAAAATTTTCTATCTATTTTAGCGGTAAAAATTTTTTCCAAACTTTGATGTACTGGGTAATGCCCATTTGAAATTACTACCAAATATTAAAGTCTACAGCCTTCTTAGTTCTGGGAAATATTCAACTGTCTCCTGTCTCATTCAATGCAATAGAAAGATACGGCCTTTCACAGTGTATTTTCATACTGACAGACTTACTCACTAACTGACACATCAACACCTATAGGGTACTTCCAGTTGTCGCAAAATTTGGTATTTGGCACGATGGAAGGTTTCAGAGCACGCAAAAGAAAATATCCGAAAACCAATAATTTATAATTCTACGTGGAATTATTCCGTGACAAACTTAATTTTGCGGTTTCTTTCATTACGTCCTTTTTCTCAGGTACGGAGAAAGGTGTCGAGATGAAATTAATACAAAATACCAAATACTAAAGTTTATAAATTCTAACTCAAGTTTCTGATTCAATTCAATAAAAAGATACGACCTGTCAAAGTGTATTTTCTTACTGACAGACCAACTCACTGGCTGATACATCAAAACCTATAGGATGCTTCCCGTTAACCTAGAATCTTGAAATTTGGCACAAAGGAAGGTCTCATAGCAGAAGTGAAGGAAAAATTCCGAGAATCATGAATTTCTAATTCTATGTGAAATTATTACTTGACAGATTTAATTTGTAAGTATCTTTCATACAGCGTACATGAAAGAAACCGCAAAACTAAGTTACTAGCCCTATATAAAGATTTTTTTTAACGAAATCCATCAATAAATAAAAAAGTTATTAATTTTTTAAATTTGAAAAAAACATATTTTTTAAATATTTTGTAATTAACCAAAAAATGACTAAAACTCATATTATTTACAAAAAAATAAAATCTGCGAAGAGTAACCTACAGAATGTGCAACAATTTATAAAAGTGCAGTAAGTTGGAGAGGAATATAATGTTTAGTCTAGTTTTAAGGTATAGAATTGTAATATTTTTTTGTCGATTATTGTAAAAACGATTATTTTTATTATTTGAACCATTTAAATTTATTTATGAGAAATTGCGATAATTAGGATAAAGACGTTATTACATCAGGTCACCACCAGTAAAAATAAAGAATTCATATAACAAATCAAAGCAAGTAGTAATGATTGTGGATAAGGGTATAATGAAGTTAAAACTAGAAAACCATAAAATAAATAGAAATCACGCCTACAGAAACTAATTGAAATAGTTAAAAAAGTGCATAAGGAAGAAAATAATATTACATCTATTCTTATCTCTTTTATAACGATTGTGAGATAATTGTGAGGAAATCTTCATTATATATATATTTTAACTATATGTAAACTACTAAGTATGTACGATCATAGTCGTTCAATGCTCATGCTATCAAATGAGCTCATTAAGTTGTTGGTTCTATTTAAAAAACAAAAAAATATAGGGCACTCAAAATACTTAGAAAAACATCTGAGGCCCCACGCATTTGTTTATTAATTAGAACCAACAACTTAATGTGCTCACTTGATTGCACGACCGCTGAACGACTATAATCGTAATACTTAATAGCCTTGTAATATGTTCAACTATAGTAGTTATAACATGAATATGATCAAGATCTCTTCACATGTATCTCACAATTTTTTAATAGAAAGGATTGGAGTACATTATTTAATTATTTTCAGTGCATTTTAAAAAAGTTTCAGTTGGCTTTTATAAAATTAAAGTAAAATTTCCAATACTAAGATATAATAAGAAATTTGATTCTTTTGTTTTAGAAGATCTGGAGAGAACGAATTGTGTCAGCCAGCAACCGAGAAATTTTGGGGAGGCGTCTCACTTCAAGGGGCACCAAAGCCACAATTTTCATTATAATCACATAAATATTTGAATGTAGATACTTTAATGTATAATAAATATACCTCCAAAGTTGTCTGATAGTTTTTTCAAAAAAAAATCCTAAAGAACGTAACTTATCAGTTCGTTTAATGGGAATCCTCCCTTAACATACAAAACACGAAAAGTGAAAAAACTCCTCTTTTCTTACATATAATTGTATGAGATTTTCTTACTTTTTATTGGGTATTTTGTCATTGAAAAATGTTCAAAAAGTTTTACTCAAAAACTCTCTGCGTCAAATGGATCAGACAGAGGTTGGTTCTTGAATGCTTGATTGTTAAGTGTCCCACACCTGAAGTGTATACTAGTCGGTTGCGCATCCTATATAAAGATATGATAATAAGATAACTAACAACTTAATGTCTCACGTAACTATGGAAATACATAAACAACCTAAACAGCACAAGGCTATCTGAGGGATTTGCCATGGCAAAAACCATTTAGGATTTGCGCTTCCCAATATCCCATTTTTTTTTTTTTTTGTCATCCCAATGTCACAACTTAGTATATGATAAAAGCAATACGACGGACGTCATGAAGTATCTCTGACGCTTGTAACTAGGGACCTACCAGGACATCCCGGGATATTTCGAAATGTCCCATGTCGTAAGTGCTACGAATGGGCATCCACAGGGACATTTGGAATGTACAAGCTACAAGACGTCCCAGAACGTTCTAATATTATGTTTTCGTATGTTTCCATATATTAACCATCGCCAAAGAAAGCACATTTTTACAAAAAAGAACAAGTAAAAATATTTTACGTACATGGACCTTATAATTATATAGAAGTAGGTAGTAAATCCACGTATACAATATGTTTTGTTTTTTGTAAAATTATTGTCCCTCTGATGATGGCTAATACATAGAGACATTAGAAAATATTATATTTCTCATCTGAACTATAAATATAAAATATTCTTTTTAATATTGGAAATGTTAATGTCCGTCGACATGAATGTATCAAAGTCAGATGATGTAATACTAAGCGAGGGCCTGTTACTATGTGGGAAGCGAGTCGGTCAGCGTCGATCAATATTGTACCGCCTGTTTAACAAAAGGCGATACTGAGAAAGCAAATCCTGTAGCATCGAGCCGGGACGCATTAGTGCCGCTGTGGCGGATGAATAAAGAAACGTAATATCATTTGGCTTACTATTTATTTCTTGCCCTAGTGTTCTTCATCAGTCGTACTGTTGGCGCATAGGTAATGTTCTCGCTTACCTAACATATGCGGCTCCGGTATGGTGCAGCATACCGGACACGACAATGAATAAACTGGGAGTTCTGGAACATAAATTTATGCGCCTCATTTCAAATTTTTCATGATACATCTCCTTAAGAGACCTTTATGCACGTTGCCACGACATAACGCCACTAGTGGACTACATCAAAGTTACATCGGAAAAATTCTATAAATTTAAACTTGGTAATAGCCCACTAACAAACAACATCACGCGAATCAGAGAGCATAATGCACCTTTTCGCATCAAACACAAATTACCATACCAGGCGTTGCCCATCTTTCGGCAACATATCTAGCCACACCCTCTTTCTCTATCCAGCTATAAAAACTCACAAACACAATTTCCGATCTTTACCTTTTCTCTATCCTCTTCTTCGTATCCTTTTTGTATTTTTTGTTTGCTTTGTCGCTCTAAATTATTTCTTCCAAACTATATCTATTCGTTGATTATTAAATTCTATAGAAAGCAAACATTTTAAATTATAAATTATGCGGTCTGATATAGCCGCTCACTCTTGGTGCATTGTTTGGAACGGGTTTTTTGGATAGTAATTTTCCCGTGCAGAACTATCATATATCTGTGATATTTTATCTACACTAGCGTCTTTTGTATTGCATATATCAATTTTTTTTAGTTCATTCTTTTTTACATGTTCTATCTTATACACTTTTTAATTCGCCGATCCTGCGAAAGGAGATTATGATTATTATTATTTAAGTTTACTTTTAATCCAACCTAGCCTCGATCTGTCCATCCCTTCAATTACCACGGCGATTAGTACTGTGGATGTTTGGCTGGCTCCGGTCGAGTGCCTAGGGAGGACAATTATGTATTATGAATTTAAAATAAATTTGTTTTGATTGATTGATTGATTGATTCTCGCTTACTGTGCGAAAGGTCCCGGGTTCAAACTCCTATGCCTGTTGAATTTTTTTCTTTAATTTTATGACGATTAATATATTTTTCACAAATTCTTTTCTATGATTTCTTTAGGTTAGATTAGTAGGTTTTTATTCTGATATCTAATATTTAATAATTATTAGCACCCGAGGCAGTATTAGCGTCGCAGACAAAGAAAAAGGGGGTGCGTTCCGCCTTCTTTTCCACAGAATAACACAAAATTAACTTGAAATCGTTAAAATCACTATGTTCGTAACGTGCCGTTAACTCTCGGCTCAACAATGTCGGCTCGATGTTACAAAATTTGCTTTCTCCATACCGCCTTGTCTGTTCAACTATTTAGCGCTGTTTATCAACTCCTGGGCACGCCGAATTTTTATTTTTATTTTGTAACGATTAATGAATTTTTTCACAAATTCAGGATTGATTTTACGGCAGAAATAATGTTTACCTTTTTTTTTCCTGTAATGATTTTAATCTTTCATGGGATGGTTAGGTGGATAGGTTAGTTAAGTGGATTTTTAGGTTGCTATCTAATTGTTAATAACTATCAGCACCGCAGGCAGTATTAGCGTCGCAGACAAAGAAAGGGGGTGCAGGGGGTCTCCCACCGCTTTTTCAACATTGGAAATATTAATGTTCGTACCTGGGGCCAAATTTAAAAATTTTATCCAAGGTCGCCGCCATAAAAGAGTCGCGATGAGATGACGTAATACTGAGCAAGTGCGCACAGTATGGGTATGAGCAGAGACCATGAAGTCATAATGCTGTTGTGGTCAGCAAAAATCGACATGGATTCAAAGTTTAACAAATAATAGCGAATAGTTACTTTTGTAACAAGTACCTAAAATCATGTTTTTTGGGAAGGACCGTAGCTGTTTCCGGACGAGGCCAAGCCGAGTCCGGAAAAAGTTTATGTTTTATGTATGGTATTATTATTTTCAATATCCCGATGTTTGCAAGAATTGCAAAATCTGTGAGTTTTTCTTTAATTTTATTTCTTTGTCCAAGGTGAATATATGATAATATCATAACTTTTATTTGAACTGACCGAAATATAAAAGAAAATTATACATCAAGTTATTTGATATCAACAGTTAAGAAATGAAAAACACCTAGGAGTTATAAGCTAAATATATTTAGTATTTAAAACCAAAGCTCATTACTTGTAATATTGTTATGAATTACACCCCCTTGGAACAGGAGATGGTACGCCTATGCCTACTGATAGTGACTGGAAAGGCTCTAGAAAGAGCCAAGGACTTTTCTAGATTATGGTTGGAGAAGATTCTGGATTAATCTAGAGCTAATTTCGGAGTATATAAGGCGCGATTACAAGCGCGGAAGAAGAAGTTTATTAAGAAGGCAGTTTATAAAAGTGAACAAGTTGAAAAGTGAAAAGTGAGGTTAACTATTAAGTAAACAAGTATTGTACAGTCAGTAAATTGTTAAATAAAGTGTTAGTAGTGTTTATTTCTTGTTGAAATTATTTAGAACCCACGGATTCATACAGGGCGTTTCCCAAAAAGGTGGAAATCCGTAACAATTTGGTGTCGGAAGCGGAATTTTGACAAGAGGATTTTTCGGAAGTGTTCGAGAAGGTTTGGCAGTGTATTCTCGAAGTTGGTGCTAACACAGGGAGGACTAATTTACTGGACGTTGTTCGATGGTTATTTTCGAACAGGAAAATAGTGAGAGAAATGCAAACATTTCATCCGGAAGAAGGTAGGAAGGTTGCAAGCACAACCACTGGGAGAAACTGCAGGTCACGGGAGCAGTCAACACTGTCAAGGTGGAGGTGCCGGATGATAAGGCAGATGAAGCGCTCAGACAGGAACAATTGAACGATGTGGAAATTGGGCCTATATTGAGAGCCAAAGAAAGGGGAACTCGTCCAAAATGGAAGGATGTTTCTGGCAAAAGAGTGGGGCTGAAGGCACTATGGGCGCAGTGGGACTCACTGAAAGTCATGAACGGGCTGTTGCGGAGAGCATGGGAAAGCCCGGATGGAAAACAGCTGGTTATGCGTCTAGTGATTCCCAGGTGTCGAGTTGCGAAGGTGCTTCAGGAAGTGCACGAAGGAACATCCGATGGACACTTCGGTGTTAACAAGACCCTGAAGAAAATACGAGAAAGATTTTATTGGATAAGAAGTCGTCAGGATGTGGAGGCTTGGTGTCGCAAATGCAAGATTTGTGCAGCCAGTAAGGGACCACAGACTGGAAGTAAGGGTGAAAACAAGCAGTTCAACGCCAGAGCTCCTTTCAAGAGGTTGGCTAACGATATAGCGGAACCATCACCAGCCAGTGACCGAATGAAGGCTCGATATGACTGGAAGGGTAATTCAAAGGAGGTCATCAAGGTGGGAGAGCTAGTTTGGCTGTACAACCCCCAGCGGAGGAAAGGAAAGTCACCGAAATCACCTTGGGATGGACCGTACACTGTTATTACCCGAATTAATGATGTCGTCTATCGGATTCAGCAAAGCAGAAAGTCCAAGATGAAGATCGTGCATTTGGACAGGCTGGCGAACTACATCGATGATTCTGAGTTGCCTGATCGGGACGATCAGGCTTAAGGAGGGGGCAGTGTTATGAATTACACCCCCTTGGAACAGGAGATGGTACGCTTATGCCTACTGATAGTGACTGGAAAGGCTCTAGAAAGAGCCAAGGACTTTTCTAGATTATTATTGGAGAAGATTCTGGATTAATCTAGAGCTAATTTCGGAGTACATAAGGCGCGATTACAAGCGCGGAAGAAGAAGTTTATTAAGAAGGCAGTTTATAAAAGTGATCAAGTTGAAAAGTGAAAAGTGAGGTTAACTATTAAGTAAACAAGTATTGTACAGTCAGTAAATTGTTAAATAAAGTGTTAGTAGTGTTTATTTCTTGTTGAAATTATTTAGAACCCACGGATTCATACAGGGTGTTTCCCAAAAAGGTGGAAATCCGTAACAATATTAATAAACAAAGTTCTTAGAAAAACATAAAATTACATTACATTTCAAACTGAAAAATATAAACATATATTTTTTCATAATGTAATGAGTTCTTATGTCTCTACTATCTTCTTTGCTCTGTTTTTTTGCCTTTCTCGTATTATTTTAAAATCTTATATACTTCTTATTTCATAATATTATACCGATTCATAGTTACATCAAAAGTAAGTATTTACTTATTATTTGAATCAGTACTGTTAACAGAAATTTAGTATATATGAAAACTGGGTAATATAAAGTTGGTAGAAAAGATCAATGTATACAGGTTTAAATTAAAGCAGCAGAGAGAAAACAAAAGAAACAATATATTAGGATCAGGAGAGATTTGCAAATTAACTGAAAATCTATCCACGCATGTTAATAAGTAATTATATCTTGAAGCACATAATCAGATAGCTTCTCATATTTAGGTTTTATAGGTTATGTTAGCTTTTGTACTATAGCCTACTTTTTTATAGTGAAGAATGATTTAAACAGATATAACACAATAAAAATATTTCCTACAACCATTAACAGTTTACATTATTTGATGTAGATAAATTAACTTATATTCCAAGCTTGTTTTGAGTTTGCACCAAAAATGCCATAGTATAATAAAATAGAAAGTCAGATTTTTTATATGACCGCCGGAAATAGAAATGGTGCCTTATTATAATATATTAAAGAAACATATTAGGTCATAGTTTAAGAAAATTTAGGGCCCTTCATTGGTCGTCCTTCTTTAATTCCGATGTCAGTCCACGGTTAATGTCAAAATGAAACCAATACGGGAAATCCACCTTTTGAAGGATATCCTGGGACATCCTAAACGGGACGTATCTACTTTACGTACTGGGATATCCAGGTACTTCAATTTGACATTCCATATCCTGAAAAGGTTTTGAGAATGGAAGTAGATTATCTTCAGAAACGTTAACTGTCATTAGTTTTCATTTTCAGTTTTTAGTTTATAACATTGTTTTAGTTTATGCACATCTAGATGTGTGACATTTTGTAACAATCAAGACAAGCATTCAAGCACCAACCTCCATCTGATTCGCTTGGAGCAGAGGTTTTTTCATTAAAACTTTTTAAATATTTTTCACCGATAAAATACTCAATAAGAAGAGAGAAGATCTGAATATGCCACAAATAACAATTATAGACTAAATTGTATCAACTCAGAATTAATATTTTGAAAATGACCAATATTTGCTCTTTAAGCTAACAATATGCATAATACAAATGTATTTCTGGTTCATTTCTTTTGGAACTGATTTAATCACACTAAACCAAAATGTAAATTTTTATCCACGACACGTGACTAAATTTATTATTATTCCCTGTATGTACAAAAGTACTGTTCACAATAACGAATATTGTTTAAGTTCTCACTCACAAAGAAAAAAATAGTGGCATGTTATACGGCAATGACTACATGAATGAAATCGTGTCCGTAGTGTTTCATTATAAAAATGGAAAATACAAGAGATCCATTCCCGCATGGCTTAGCTTACATGGTCGATGGTTTCCAATAATTATAGGTTAAGTCTTCGCCGAGTAGTTGGTTGGTTAGTGTTGTTGAACGTGAGCGTAGATGCGTGACTCGGGGCGGGCTCTGCATGATTCTACTGTCACTGTTGAGTTCGTGACTGTTCTACGCCTACTAGGATCCGCCTGGTTTCACATTGAATATGTATAAATGTAGATATAAGGTACATAAATACGAGAACTGTGCTTACCTTGGTGTGTGTTTAAGTAAATGACTATGTTCAGATTAGAAAAATTAATCCAACGGTCACGACCTAGCAGCAAATATAATATATGAGTGGATATTTAAGTATTATAAACAAGTTATATTTTTCGCAACGGAATCGCGTGAAATAGTATGGTATTTATAAAATGGGTCACCAGTTAGTTACACGCTTTCCTGGTCAATGCAGAAAGTCTGCTTAAATATTGTTTATTATACTAAATTAATAAAAATAGGTAGATTATAGCAGGAAAAAACATTTTCTGATTATCATAGAAAATAAATTCTGCAGAATTGTGTATAGTACATTGAAATCAAGTATCGAATACAAATTATCCCGTATATGTATAATTGTAAATGTATGTAGATCGTTTCTTGTAAACGCGTTAACTTAGATGTTAGATGTCAAATTGATGTGCAAACTAGGTAGCATCTTAAAATACTAAAAGTTGGCGTGCAAAATGTTATGTTTTATATTCACTGTGTTTTATTATAATAATAATATACACAAGTAATACAACATTCCTTACTTCTGAGGGCCGGAAGTGATTGTACTGAAAGAAGCTACACATTTCAACATAAGGGACACATCCAGTATCCTAGCATACTGGGATTAACTATATTTTCCGAGTTACTCTTAATGTCATGGCCGAGAATCGAACCCGGAACCTCGAAGTGAGAGTATAGTCTCCTGACTATCAACCATGCCGTCATACTAAATATCACTAATTTTTTATTAAGCACAGAAAAATACATGCAAGAATGCGAAACTCTCCAATGTTCACTCAATTGGCGCAGATTAGGTTACATATTAATCTAACTTTAAAATATTGTTAAGCCACTTCTAATAAAATTATTTTGAAAAGAACTAAACTTGCATTCAAGTGTTGTCGGCTGCAAATGCCTACTAAACAGTCTGTTTTCAGTTTGGAACATTAAATAGCATGATAGAAAGCTTCTTATTAAAATTGGGCGATACCTGTCATACAAAATGAACGCTAGAGATATGTAAATTGTTAAATTTTATATAAACTTTGTTTAATTATAATTTTAAAGTAAAGTGTTTGTTATATAAAAATCAGGCACACGACAATACAAAGATATAGAAGTACTCAGCAATGTAATATACAGTGTGTTTCTCGGATTTCAACGAACTTTACGTAGATTAGGTGATATATCACGTTTACTTTAAAATGTTATTAAACTATTTATAATAAGACTGATAGGAAATTATTAAAAGTTCCCGCCGGGCGTTACCGTTTGCGAATACCCATATGAACAATAATTTTATAGCACAATGTTACTAAAGTTAAACTTAAATTACGAAGACGTATGAAATATTAAAATTGTCACATATATTATTCATTGATACATATATTTTAATATAAAATGTTATTAATATTCAAAGAGGAATGAAATAATTGTCAGGGTGAGACAAAAAGCGAAAGCAAGAATAGCGCAATATCCCCGAATAAGAGACAAGAGTGCACAAATACGTATTTCGGAGTTATTGCTCCCCATCAGTGTAGCGCAGCTACGAAAGTATAATAAGAGTACTCTGTACTTTCCCACCTTGTTATAATTCACTACATATATTTAAGGCACGTAAGAAAGCACATAAAACCCGACCATAAATCACTGTCTCCTTATCATGGAGAATAATATCTCACTGAGCCGATCTTAAAATTATTGTGTACAATAACAGTAGAAGTTTAGAAGTATTGTCTTTGGTGAATAAGTAGGTATTTCGAATAGTGATAAATTACAAATTTTTTCTCTGTTTTGCTTATGCCAAGATAGGAATAATATCTTATATATTTGTAGAGCATTGAAGACTCTGTCGTGCGTCGGGTTCATATCCCAAACAGCACATGATATCCTGAGGACATCCTATTATAGTCCCATTGTCCCAGATTTGGGATTATCCCATTGACATATCCCTAGGTCATCTCAGGTTTACCTGACTGGATATTAGTGTCCTGTAAAGATCATATTCTGGATATCCTACGGATATCCGCAACTGATTGCCTACGGATATCCTGACGAGATATTGGTATCCAGGTGTACAAATACGTGTATCCTACGAATGTAATAGAATCGATATCCATGGGTTATCTTGTCCAAATTGCCCACGGATATCCAATCATGGGGCATTTTTGACATCTTTTTTTAGGGAACATATTTCTACAAAAATGGTAAAACATAAAATTATATTTATTTAGGCACTTATATATTAAACAAATTTTTAAACCAAATTGAATGTAGTGGAGTCGAACCACGGACTTCTTGAATCATAAGCAACAATAAATCAATGGAAAGGTATACCAGTAAGCTCTGTGGCGCAAATAACATGACGTCAGAATTACTTTTAAACTATATTGATAACTTCAGTAATGACTTTCTTACCTTTACTACTAATTAGTCATTTTATAAAAAGTTAAGTATGAGTGTAAGTAATTAATATTATTTTTTAACTATTAGTAGTTTTACCTTTTCAACATATACCTAGTTACTCTTAATTTGAGCATGCGCACAGTGCATGACGCCATCATGATAAATCTGTGCCATCGATTCATATTTCATTGTCGTCCTGCAAAATGTCAACACATTTGTTATCATAGAAGTAAGGTAGGTAGTAGAAGCTCCTTTTCAGAACTCCAATACAAATGGTACAAAACGATACCTAGGAAATCACCGTTTAGTAAACTAGTAACTTAAATAGCCATTAGACTAACTGATAATTTGTTTTCAAACTATGTTAGCAGCTTATCACTCTATTATATCTTCCAATGCGAGGGAAACTGTTAGCATTTTATGACAAAATAATATTTTTGCTACATATTTTTAAACTTAAATGCCCCAGTAGTTCCAACATAAGCTTACGAGTAGCAAAAATATTAGTTCAGAGTGAAATGTTAACAGTTTCCTATGCAATGGGGAATGGAGGCCTTAGTAGCGTACCAAGTTGTTAACATTGTTTGAAAGTAACTTGCAGTTGGCTATTTAGGTAAACTACGGCCCTGAAAGCCTACAATGATATCCGATGGATAGCATAAAACAGATTCTGTAAGAGTCCCAGGTTAATCCTACCGGTATACAAAAATATGTTTGTGGGATATCCTTAGCATCTGGAAAATAGTGTAAGTTCTGGATCCCAGGGATGTTCCTGGGCGAATGTTGTGATATCCTCAGGATATTGCTAATTCTAACTTCTATATTCCTGGGATGGCCGTAGGATAACTTTGCGCTGTCTGGGGCATACCTGCTGTAAACCGTTACATCCTAAAATAATTTCGGTAGGAGGGAATTGGGTAACTATATCCAAATAATTTGAAATTATAGTTCAAATAGGTGTGTTTCAGTTAATTTCCTACGTGTTGTATTTAAAAATAACTTGATTTATTTAGTAGATGGTTTAATGCATCAATTTCAAATGATTCTTTAGCACAAAGGTGCTATAAAAAATAATTCCAGTTGAATCTTATTCTTATAATATGCTAATATGGAACTGTACAGGAAAATATCATAAAATAAATATATTTTCGTGATTGCACATTGAGAGATTGTTGTACCGCAGCTGAGACTCGAACTCGACTCGAACAACAGCGGTCTGGCCCACTACTACCGTCTCGGCAATACATTGAGAACGCCACTAAACATCCATTCAGTGGCCAGGATTCGAACCTGGTACTCCGTGGTTGCAAGCCAGACACCTTAGCTGTTCCTTTATCCATCTGGGAGTCTATCCATCTACACGTTTTTTGTAAGCACGATCACTTAAGAAAGGAAAGTCCAATTATAATTTAAATTTGAACAGTAAATTATTGTTAACTGGAAAAAGAACCCTGTTATTTTTAAAAGAATCGACCAATAAATAATAAATTTGTTAATCATTTAACTGTTAAACCATTGTTTTCGTAATTTAATTTTTGTTATTTGATATAAATCTTGTGAAATAATTTCTCATCATTATTTATTAATATATTTTACTAACATACGTTTTATAAGAACATTAAGTCATTCGTCGGAACATGATTTTCAGTTAGACAGATAATATACAGACATTAACACGAATTAAAATAACATATGATGATCGTTGTGTTAGACTCCGAATCGCGGGTCCGCGGTGATATGCGGCTCTGCTTTATTTTATACTGAGACTTTTCCTAACTAAGTTGGCATTATAAAATCAGAAATTTGTAATACTAGCATTATTTACAAATACACGGCGAAGTAAGACGAAAACGTTGTCCATGCGCGCCTGGCCTAAAACTGTTTATCACATTTGATAAGTCACATAAATGACATATTAAGGTTACGTCTACTGTCTAGTGACCTACCTCTCGTTCTATCCTCTAGTGGCAAAGTTATGTAATCTTAGGCGGGAGTTGCATAGCTGGTATATAATCCGTCCGAAGGGGTGTAAAGCAGCGACTGTCTTGTTTATTAAATTTTAGGCCATGATACTATGAACTTTGCAGAATCATGATGTTAGGCAGGTAGAAAATGTCTACTATTCTATAAAGGAAAGACTCGGCAAAATTTTAAAGGGAGATCTCGTTTCCTGGCATTGGTAATTAGTCCCAGTAGCGGAAATAGGTTGATGATAAATAAATTTCAATAAAGCTTTGTCTATGGACTTTAAATAAACTATATTTCATTCGTCACTACCCGAGTTTTCAGACTTAAATCGGTATTTACATTAATAATAATTGGATTGGTAGATGGTAATACAGAATATTCATTTTACTTTTTTATCACATGTATGTACTTCCTCCATATATCGCTTTTGCCTATTTCGTCTACTATTATTTTTATATTCTTTAAGACAGACTCACTTAATTGTGGAGATTGATTATATTGACGTAGTATTGTCAGCCCACGCCATTTCAATGGGGTTGAAAACGCAATAATGTGGAGGCAGACGTAAAATAGTATGATCGTGTGCTTCAAAAATTTTTTCAACGGCATATTCCTTTTTAAAATCTTGCTTTCCAATCAGTTCTAATAAAGCCTTTTTTGTGTTTTTTTCTGGTATTTCCAAGCCTTTAACTTTCATAAATTCAATGATATCGCCTCTTCTTTTGTTGGTGTTTGAAATATTTGGTAACAGCTGTTTCTTTGTCCTCTTCTCAAATAATTCAGCTGTCATATCCTCGTGGTAGTCGGCAGAGGATTGCTTGATATTTTTAGCAGACAACAACAACGCATTCGGAATAAAACCGTTTTTACCTCCAGCATGTAGAATTATAATTATTTTTCACACTTTTTGGTGTTATCTACCCAACCGTATTGAACTACATCATGGGTGTCAAACCATGTTTCGTCAAGATAAATTATGTCTCTATTTGCATCTCGGTATTTTTTTATTTTACGAAGGTACTCGTATCGATGATCAACGATGCGTGCTGATTCCATAACTACCATTCGTTTGTCCAATTTTTTGTACCTAAAACTGCAATCGAGCAAAGCGTTTCGCAAAGTATCTAATGATTTATAGTTATAATCTGGATAGTCGCTTAACTTATCCCTAATCATTTCTAATGTGGGCACTTTCTGTTCATTGTAAAAGCCATACACAAATCGACGAATGCCATCTTTGGACGCGTTATCAAGTTTTTTAGGTTTCTGTCCAACTCTCTTCCGTTTAATACTGTTACACCACTACTTGGCCCTAGAAAAATTAACAATGATATCACCGGTTAAGGTGATAACCAAAGGCAATTCAACCAACACACAAGTAGTGACGGCGAACGGCTAGCTGATCTGGTGCGTGGCTGGGATTTCGTGGGTTCAATTAATATATATTTTTTGAAATCAGCCAGAGGGTGAACCAATATTTTTGTGATATTTTACCTAGATAGTTTGTTCCAACACTCAGAGGTAGCTTAAAACGATGTAAAAATTATGAGCGCCATCCACGGAAAATTTAAGAGTTACTGCTACCCCTGTGATGGTGAAACCAACCGCCGTGGAAAGATTTGATCTTATGGCGGACAGACAAACAAAAAAAATGAAAAATTGAATTTTACGATAAAAGATACTTATTTATTAATAACTTCAGAAAAATCATCAATATAAGAACAAATCAACGAATTTAATCAATATAAAAAGTATAAAATAATATTATCAATTATGAAATAGAAATATTAAATAATATTATCACAATTTCCAAGAGAAAGTATTTATAGCTTAATTAATTTATCATTAAAAGAAAAGAAATATATTGTGCAATGAAAGTTATACAGTAAATATTACACAACAAAAAAAATCAATGAAATTCTCAGAATCTCACCAATCCTCCTGACGATGGATAGATAGTGGATGAGGGCTCCTGGTGAGTTCTGGTAGTTTTTCCTAACAGCCTCTCCGAACACAGACGGCACCTCGACGTGGTTTGACGTCTTGCTATCCTGTATAACGCTAGGGTTTTGCTGTTGGTTTGGATTGACTGGACTAAACGGGACTTGACTAAACGAAATTTGACTAGATTATGCTGAACTTGACTAAACTATGTTTGACTGGACTATCTGTCTTATGGAATCTAGCAGGCATTTAACCATCAAACGAAAGAAATGATTTTCCATGTGTAAATTATGTAGACTATTTATTGTCTATTAATTATCTATTTAAATAATCATCTATATAATCATATAATCAGCTATATAATCAGTTGTTTATATAATCAACTATATAATCAGTTGGCAGCAAAACTCTACGTTTGGGAAGAAGAAAAAATATTATCAGCACATGTTTCAGAATTATGGTTAAGTTTAGTTAACAGGAATGAAAAATATGGCTGAAGGCCGTTAAATACTAATGAGAGGAATCAATTAAATAAATGTAATTACCTTTTATTAGATAGATCACTATGAGAAAGTTTGATAACAGCAGAAGTGTCACAACTCGTGACTGAATGATTATCAAAAAACTTAAAAGTCAAAGTATATGCTGCTGCAGAATTGGCTACAGAAATGGCCATTCTGCTACCAGCTAGCTAATAAAAGAGATATCCCCTCTCAAGTCTCAATTAACATATTACCATACTATAAACTAAATATTACTAAGAATTTGGGTCCGCGTTGTTATATGCAACCCATAATACTTCCTGCAGTATATTTGGTTTAACCAATAATTCAGAAATACGTGCTGTGCAATACAGATATATTTGCTATTCAATCAAAGCCCCTGTGTTCTATGAGAGCTGTTAGCAAAAACTGGAATACAAAAAGAGTTAAATGATTGAAACAAGAAAATATAATAACTGTGTACATTCCTAGATTTAAACAGCTTACCTACTATAATTTAATGTCTGGCATTTTAGTTACTAGAATATGGTAAATACCTGTAAATATTTCTCAAAAATTCAATCTGTTTACAAGAATTTAATAAAATTACTTAAAGTTGCCAGATGTACGCAACAATACAATGATCAACTACATCCCCGGCTCTAATAACCCTATAAATTATACTACGGCTAAATTTGGTTAATTGACAAATCCTCTTCACAATTTGATTATATGTAGAATCAATATTTTCGTCTTTTAAACATGAGTAAATATTCAAAATAACCCTTTGAGTTTGAACGTGTATGTTTCAAATGCCGCTTGTATAGGCTCTGTATGAAAATCGTCTGTTTCGTTGTCACTACTATCGAAAGGCCTCCAAAATGCCATTTTAAACAATTAATTGCAAAAAATCACTCAAACAGTAATAAAACTAATAATTTGTTCAAATATTCACTAGAATTAAGTAATTCATAACGCTGCCTGCATTACCCCATACAGATCATACGATACAAATAGTTCATACGGATCTTTTGTTTTATATATTATGGCATGCAAAAACTCTGAACAAGGTTGGTGTTGACAAATCAAAATCGCTAAGCATCTAATCCCACCTATATTTCTATGTGACAGGCGGATCAAGTCCACGTGGACTGTAGACGAGGAGTGATGAATATAAATCTGTAAAATTCTGTGCTTTCTCATTCAATGTGAAGTGATATATTGACAATACCCCGTAAGATCCTCTACTTCCGTGCTGTTAAAATTGAGTTTGTAAATACTATACTTATCACTTATTAACAAAATTTATTTAAGTTCTTTCTTTGTATTTGTTATGTTTCTCTATTCAACCAAATGCATTTTTTTCAAACGCTTGCTCAAAAATAAATTTTTTTAGTATGAATTAAGAAGTACACAAAAAATGTCCTTAAAGATATGGTTGACACGAAACAGAATAGGATACGTTTTGCTTAGCTCTTTATAAACAATTAAAATTTTGACAAACTTTTGAATTTTTACGTTTATTTAAAAAAATTTAAACAAACGAAAAATAAAGGCATCCAAAAATGTTTTGAATCATATTTTGGTATTGCATGTTAATATTTTAATTTTAAATAATATTAAATTTGTTAAGTTCCTCTTACAATATTGGTAGTCAGAATGTACTAAAATGTCCAGAACAGTTGGATATGTATTTCCAGACAAAAAACCGCTGCCTAAGGAATCACTACTTCCACATCCAGATTTTTCATCAAAGTCACTTTAAAGGAAACATCTTGGCTAGATTTACACTCTAGTATGTGAAAATTATTGGTCATAGAATTTTAATAATATTTGGAGCAGATGTCACAGAAAAGTTTGAGGCGTTGGTTTCTACCAAATACGTCAAAAATGAAGTTTTTTGTTTACCGTACTTATTTTCCCCTATTCACAACCTACCACGAGCCACCCTTTCAATGGAATCATCTCAATCAGATGTCATTACAATACATCCGTGTACTAACTATCAAGTAAATATCTCAATTTTATGTTATCAAACCCATTAAAAATGAAGCGGAGATGGTGGTGTTTGAATAATATTAGAAAGAAATCTGGGGCCTTGGTTTCTAGTATATACACCAAATACCATATTTATGCACTCTTACCAGCATGATTTACTTATTTTCCCCTATTTACTCCTATTCAACCCTTAACCCTTCCACGGAATCATCTTAAAATATAATCTAGTTCCAGATGTCGTTATAATACATACGTGTCCCAAATTTTAAGTGAATATCTCGATTTCATTTTATCAACCCCTTTAATAATGGATTAAGGGTGGTGGGGGTTGAAAAATATTACTAAAAAATTTGAGGCCTTGGTTTCTAGGACATACGCCGAATTTCAAGTTTCTGTACATTTACCAACTTGCTTTACTTATTTTTTCCTATTTACCACCAATTACCGCCACTCGTTCAACGCAATCATGTCAAAATATAATCCAGTTTAAGATATCGTTATACGTGTAACAAATTTCAAGTGAAAATCCAATTTAATTTTATCAACTCTTTCAATAAGGGAGTGGGGATGATGGGGGGATGGAAAATATTATGGAAAAATCTGAGGCCATCGCCTCTAGTATATACACCAAATCACAAATTTCTATACTCTTGCCAACTTGCTTTACTTAGTTTCCCCTGTCTACCACTATTTAACCCCCAACCCTTCAACGGAATTATCTCAAAATATAATATAGTTCCAGATGTCGTTATAATATATACGCCTACCAAATTTCAAGTGAATATATCAATTTTATTTTATCAACCTCTTTAATAATGGAGTAGGGGTGGTGGGGGTTGAAAAATAATATAAATAATCCGAGAACTTGACTTCTAGTACATACACGGAATTTCAACTCTCTGTACTCTCACCAGCTTGCTTTACTTATTTTCCCCATTATTTTCAACCCATTTAATAATGGAGTAGAGGTGGTTCGGGGGGGGGGGGGGGGTTGAAAAATATTATAAACATTTTGAGTCTTTAGCTTGTAGTACATACGCTGAATTTCAAGTTTCTGTACTTATACCAGCCTGGTTTACTTATTTTCCATTATTTAACCCACAACCCATCGACGGAAGCTTTTCAAAATATAATCTAGTTCCAGATGTCGTTATGATATATACGTGTACCAAATTTCAAGTGAATATTTCAATTTCATTTTATCAACCCCTTTAATAATGGAGTAGGGGCTGGGTTGAAAAATATTATAAATAATCTGAGACCTTGGCTTCTAGTACATACACCGAATTTAAAGCGTTTGTACTCTTATCAGCTTGCTTTACTTATTTTCCCCTATTTACCGCTATTTAACCCCCAACCCTTCAACGGAATCATCTCAAAGTATAATCTAGTTCCAGTTGTCGTTATAATACATACGTGTACAAAATTTCAAATTAATATCTCAATTTTATTATATCAACCCCTTTAATAGTGGAGTAGGGGTGGTGGGGGTGTTGAAAAATATTTTTTTAAAAATTGAGTCTTTAACTTCTAGTACATACACCGAATTTCAAGTTTCTGTACTGTTACCATCTTGCTTTACTTATTTTCCCGTATTTACCCCTATTTAACCCCCAACCCTTCAACGTAATCATTTCAAAATATAATCTAGTTCCAGATGTCGTTATAATACATATGTGTACCAAATTTCAAATGAATATCTCAATTTTATTTTAGCAACCCCTTTAATAATCAAGAAGGGGTGGTGGGGGGGTTGAAAAACATTATTAAAAAATCTGAGGCCTTGGCCTGTAGTACATACATCAAATTTCAAGTGTCTGTACTCTTACCAGCTTGCTTTACATATTTCCCCATATTTACCCCTATTTACCCCCCAACCCTTCACCGGATATCTTCAAAAAACAATCCAGTTCCAGATCTCATTATAACATATATGTGTACAAAATTTCAAGTCAATGTCTTAAACCGTTCCGGAGAAAGCGTGCGGACAAAAAAAGTTACAGACAGACCGACAGACCGACAGACGGAAATTTTTTTTTTTCTCAAATTTAAAATCTCGACGTTTCATGACATTCTAAACCCATTTCAAGAAAAAAAAAATTTGAATTTTTTTTACGATTACTATACTTCCAATCCACTACGTGGATGTGGAAGTAAAATTGATAAGTTTACCAAATTATAAGGTGACATAATGTGTCTTGTCACATATTTTCTCATTAACCACTTCTATTGAATAAAGGTATTATAGAAATCCCTTTCTTTAACAATTAAAAATAGTTATTTAGTATTTAAAGCATTTTTACACGTCTACCGCCGCCGCCTAGGTCCCATAAAGGAGATGCCGACTTTACTCCGAGTTTTCGTTTTTATGCTGGCCCACTTGAGATCATAAAGATAATAGTTCATAAATTTACACACGAAAAAAAGTTGTCTAATTACACACACGATTGTTAATTAGTTTTCCATTTTATAATTGTTTTTAGACACTATTACTTATACTATTACTGTTCTCTCGAAATGCTTCGAGTTAAAAATGGCATGATGATTTAACTCCACTAGAAAATATTTTCCTAGTTTGGTCAAAATATATGAAAATATATCATAATTTCGACCTAAACAATTAAACAATGAGATATATTGTAAAGAAACTTGTTTTGAAAATTACATATTTTATTTAAACAAACGACTTTCGAGAATCTCAATTTATTTATAATCAGTTCCAGCAAGAATTACTATAGCAAAATAATTCCATAATAATATTGGTTTCATTCCACTAAAGATGGTTTATGTCTTGTATAATATAATAGGATTTAGAGAACTTTAATATCATTTCAAATATTGGCGGATGCGGCGGTTAGAATAATATGTGTATGATTTACTTGGATTCGTCAATCATTTGCGGACTTTGCAGGATAATGTATTTTAATTATATTAAAAGATAAAGTATTAACATTTTACTGTTAGGTATCGTAGCCCTAGAAAGTAATAATATGTATTTAAAATCAAAATATAATATGTGAAAACAAACCGTAATGGGAACATTTGAAACATATTCGAGTTGTAGAATTGTAGCATTGGTGTGTGGGGCATTGCCGTTATAACCTATCAGTATTTCCGCATTAAAGACGCGTTAGAGGGCCCCAAGACAGCCAGCACAATGACAGCTGGTTTGTTTGCAGGCTATTCCGCGGAGATATGGCTCGGTTCTTCTCTTTCACTAGATATATGGAACACAATAAAACCTCCACCTGAAGACATTATGCAAAATCAATTCCTCTCTTTTCTTACTCCGATGGGCTTTGTTCGCTCCCTCCTCACCGATATCTGAGGACTTAGATTGTAAGGATTAAGACAATCCACATTTTCTTCTTGAAACCAGACCACCCCCGATGCTATCTGAATTAAAATACTTTCAAAAGATGAGAGGCGGGAATAAAAAACGAGGGACATATTTTATAACAGCTTTTACCTATCACTGGCCATTTAAATAATTTATTATGTAGTTTAGGTCACTAAATGCTCAACGATATAGAATAAATAAGTTATATTACTTTACTTACGCAATATTCAAGTAGACTAGACAATATTAAATTTAAACAAGGAATATGATTGCGTTTGTGACAAACCATGAAATCAATCGTTATCAAATATTCAAACAGTAAGCTAAATACGGTTGTTAAATATGTTCAGGGGGATGGAAATATTCAAATTTTTAGCATTTTAGACCTTGGCCACAACAAAATGAGACGATACTTTTGCATATTTTTACTTCCACATCCACGTAGTGGATTGGAAGTATAGTAATCGCAAAAAAATTTTCAAAAATTTTTATTCGTGAAATAGGTTTAGAATGTCATGAAACGTCGAGATTTTAAATTTGAGCGAAAAAAATTTTCTGTCTGTCTGTCGGTCTGTCTGTAACTTTTTTTGTCCGCACGCTTTCTCCGGAACGGTTTAAGATATTGACCTGAAATTTTGTACACGTATATATTATAACGAGATCTGGAACTGGATTGTTTTTTGAGGAAATCCGGTGAAGGGTTGGGGGTTAAATAGGGGTAAATAGGGGGAAATAAGTAAAGCAAGCTTGTAAGAGTACAGAAACTTGAAATTCGGTGTATGTACTAGAAGTTAAGGCCTCAGATTTTTTTATAATATTTTTCAACCCCCCACCACCCCTACCCCATTAAAGGGGTTGATAAAATAAAGTTGAGATATTCATTTGAAATTTCGTACACGTATGTATTATAACGATGTCTAGAATTAGATTATATTTTGGGATGATTCCGTTGAAGGGTTGGGGGTTAATTTGGGGTAAATAGAGGAATATAAGTAAAACAAGTTGGTAAGAGTACAGAAACTTGAAATTCGGTGTATGTACTAGAAGCCAAAGCGTCAGATTTTTTAATAATATTTTTCAACCCCCACCACCCCTACTCCAATTTGAAAAGGGTTGATAAAATAAAATTGAGATATTCATTTGAAATTTTCTACACGTATGTATTATAACGACATCTGGAACTAGATTATATTTTGAGATAATTCCGTTGAAGTGTTGGGGTTAAATAGGGGTAAATAGGGGAAAATAAATAAAGCAAGCTGGTAAGACTACAGAAACTTGAAATTCGGTGTATGCACTAGAAGCCAAGGTCTCAGATTATTTATAATATTTTTCAACCCCCACCACCCCTACTTCATTATTAAAAGGGTTGATAAAATAAAATCGAGATATTCATTTGAAATTTGGTACACGTATGAATTATAACGACATCTGGAACTAGATTATACTTTGAGATGATTCCGTTGAAGGGTTGGGGGTTATTTAGGGGTCAATAGGGGGAAGTAAGTAAAGCAAGCTGGTATGAGTACAGAAACTTGAAATTCGGTGTATGTACAAGAAGTTAAGGCCTCAGATTTTTTTATAATATTTTTCATTTTTAACGTATATGGTAGAAACCAACTCCTCAAACTTTTCTATGACATCTACCCCAAATATTATTAAAATTCTATGACCAATAATTTCCACATACTAGAGTGCAAATATAGTCAAGATGTTTCCTTTAAAGTGACTTGGACGAATAATCTGGATGTGGAAGTAGTGATTCCTTAGGCAGCGGTTTTTGGTAATTTAATAACTTCTTAGTTCATTACATATAACTTGAAAAGATATCTCAATCAAAGGTGAATATACTATGTTGATCTAAGTTGAGCTAGAGTAAAGAGCAATAATAAAAGATGCAGTTGGACGTTACCAAATCCGAGTGTTTAACTAGTTAGTATTAAATTTTATATGTTGTAATTTACTTGTACTAGTTGCCTTTGAGATTTAGCACCGTTTTCTTATTCCTCTTCATATTATTCACAACAGCTGGATAGACGTTTTGTGAATAATACAGTATTAGTTCACCTCTCTATCCTGTATATCACGTCCTACAGCATCACATCATCTATAGCGACTGCCTGTTAGGCGCACTGCAATTTGGAAGCTATTTTCCATCAGCTCTTTGGTGACATCAGCCCGATGTTTTGAAGATTATGTTCCAAGTCTGGTTTTCCCTGGACTATCAGTCTCCTCTCTCTGACTGATGTGGCCAAAAAGTGAGAGAATTCGGAAGAATACGCCGGAAATTCACAATATTTATTTGACATTTTTTTACATAGTGAAACGATGTGTTCTCAACTTTTGCTAAAGTGGTCATGCTGGACTAGATGTCATTCAAGTTAAAGTTTGTTAGCTCGGCATTTCGTGAAGGTATGCCTCTATGATGGCAAGAATATAAGGCATTGTGAGATATACAAATATTAGCTGCGTTTCCAAGCTTCGCGTATACTCAGGCTTCAGCTTACTCTCTGAAAAAGAACTTACGCCGTCATATTAGAACCGCCATATTGGCGCTACAATTTAAATATTTCAATTACCACATTTTTAAAGTTTTCAGATTAGATTTTAATATGTTGGTCTTCACGTTTGCTTGCGTTGCTTAGTTTATTACATCACACAAGAAGGAACGATGAACGTCTGTGATATGACCACAAGCTAGTAAAATCATACTGTATACTGCTACTCTTGTACTGCATTACTGAAGACGGAAACACATCTAATCTTCATTATTCTCCAATTTTATGAGGTAAATTTTTCTTAGGTGCAAATCGACAAATTTGAAGCAACGGAACTGTGTTCTGCTACCAATTCATAGAGACAACAGACAGCTGTTAATACTACTAGAATATAGAGCACAGGAGGAGTATTATCAATAAGTTAACGTGAGGATTATTTCGTCATTAATCGTCGCTAAAGACAAATGAAATCAAACCCAATTACATAGGCACCGCCATCAAAGAACAGGACAAGAGAGAAAATAAACAAATGAGAACTACATATCTACATATGTAAATGATGAAAAGTCTGGATCGGTAAAGTGTTACAGAAGGAAATATCAAAGATGCATAATATTCTACTAAATATAAAACTTCAGAAGAACTTGTAACTCTAGGAGTATACTAGACAGTGCTATGTGTCCCTGCGTATAAGTTTACATTGGAATGACTAAACGATATATTGAAACCAGGATGAAGGAACACATTACCCACATACAAAGAGAAATTTGATTACATCAGCAGTTGTAGGACGTTCAAAAGATAGCGACTATTTGATAAAATTTGACAAAGGAACCTAGCAAACACTAGAAACTATTGCCCAAGAAACTACAGAAAAGCCATCGAAATAAATCAGCACCCCAATAACTCCAGTAGGACTACAACTATCTATTACATGGCCAACGTGAGTTGGAACATACACATATCTCCCAGCAAAATGTAGAAATAGAGGAACTCATTCCATCAGAGATTACTTCGTTTTAGAAGGGGTCACAATCAAGCTTTCCAAAACCATGAGTAAGAAGATTCGGAAACTAGCACGCAAATAAAATTGATCATTTATGAGCTAAATTTTTTGTGTATTGATTTCCGAATATATTTAAGATTTTGGAATTGGTCAATTTAAAGTAGAAAAGAAGATGATAAATCTTGGAACACTTATTGATAGGACTATTAATGTCATATAAAATTCAACAGGGAAAATAAGTGAAGGTATCAGCAACTTGCTTTCTTCTTTTTCTCGGTGGATTTACAGTCCAACATTGCCCTTTGGCCCCCTCTAACCTTCACTTCCATTAATCACGATAATGTGCGGCTGTATCTCACCCTTAGCATTCCATTGAAACAGTACGCCAGTTAGGTGAAACTTGGTATGGCGGATGTACTACGACAGCCACAAAGATCTGGCTTGCTAACTCCTTAGTTTTCTCCATTTATCTTTACACGTCTCATAGATGGACATTTCAAGATGTAGACGTGTATGGCCCTATTAACCAGAAAGATTATGGAATAAAACAGTTCATGTTTTAGATAGAACCAGATAGCAAGTAATAAGAAGAGCGCATTCCAAAGCATTGGACTGATGTTACCCAGGAGGTAATTAAAAAAAACTTTGATAAGTCACAAACCTGTCAAACATGTCATGCAACGAAGGAGTCAAAATCTGTTGAGCAGGACCTTTTGAATACAAAAACAGAATGAACGTTTTCTGACAAAGCAAGATAAGTTGTTTCGAAAATACTGGTTTTTCTAATTGTTTGATTGTCTAAGCTAGAAGGAAGAAAATAATACTATCCTTAGTATTACTTCAACAGCTTTTTATGCAATAAGGCTATTTTTCGAGGACGAGGACCAGGCTTTCTTTGCCAAATCTGATATTTCACATCATAGTTTAACAATATCAGAATGTATAAAATAACTCTCAACTAAAGAACAAAGAAGATTAAATTAATTACATGACTAAAAAGATGCTTGTATTCTTCGCCCTTTGCCTTTGTAAGTTTCTGTTGGATGTTTCTTTTTCAATCTTTCCTTTTGATCGTAAAAAAAAATAATTTTTTTGTTCGAATAGGTTTGGAATATCGTGAAACGTGAATATTTTAAATTTGAGCGCAAACAATTTCTGTCAGTCTGCTGGTCTGTCTACCTGTAACTTTTTTGTGAGAGCTATTTACTCTGGAACGATTTAAGATACCGACTTCTTGTACGCGTATGTACTATAGCGAGATCTGAAACTAGATTATATTTTGAGCTTATTCTGTTGAAGGATTCGGAGTAAATGGGATAAATAAGTGAAACAACCTAGTAAGACTTCAGAGGCTTGGAGTCTGGGGTATATATTAGATGCAAAAATTTCAATTTTTTATGACATCAGCCACTCCCCCACACCATTATTAAAGCAAACAAAATGAATCTAAGATACTGACTTGAGATTTGGTACATGTATATATTATAACGAGATCTGTAACTAAATTATACGTTAAGCTTACTCTGTTGAAGGGTTGGGGAGTAAATAGGGTTAAATTAGTAAAGCATGTTAGTAAGAGTCCAAAAAAATTGAGATTTGGTATACATACTAGATGCCAAGGTCTCAAACATTTCTGTGACATCTACTACCCATTAAATCAGTAAATTAATAGGAAACAAAGGAAACCCATTCATATTATCATTCTCTTTGGTAATTTTTTTATATGACGCTGACAAATGGATCCGAAAGTCTTGAGAGTGCCATGATTTTTCTTACAATGCCAATTTACAGTTTGTTGCGATTTTACTTGAGCAACACGAATAGAAAATACATTTGTAACATTTAAAAACATATATTTGAACAGATTATAAATACATATTTGCTGTATTTGATAACCAGTTCAATGAGTTGGCAGTTCATGTTATATTTTCTTAAATAATTTAATTCATTTACATTTTAATTATAGAGTCGGTAATGTAGTTAAAGTTAAAACACAAAACCAATTTAGTAAATGCTTCCATAAAGTATAGAAGTGGCACCTTTGAAACCGATTTGAGCGACAGCCTGTCACAGAAAATGGAAAGACGAAAGAGTTTTAAGTAGTTGGCAGAAGTTTGAGTGGAGACTGTATCCCTTGGATAAATATTGTGACTGGCAACAGCATTATGAAACACTGTCACTGTCTCTCGATTTTTATTGATTCCTTTTTCTTTACTGCATCAGTTCGGGAAAATTGCTATTTTATGTGTATTCTTCAGAATAGTGCATATTGTTTCTTGGATTCTTTTTTATATTGAACCTGAATATAATATTTTAATCAACTGCGAATTAACAATAACAACTTAAACTATGTTTCGATAACCTGACTTCTGATTATGCTAATAAGTAAAAATGGCAGATAAGAATTTTTACTTGTTAGCATAACCAGAAGTCAGGTTATCGAAAGAATGCAAAGATTTCATTAATATTTTTATATATAGTTTTTCCTTTAGTTCTCATAGATAGCTTTTCTTGCCACTGTTTGCAAAATCCTATAAAGAATATATGTTTCATTACTATAAGCAAACAAATAATAAATAATTCACTTTTAAACATGCATAGAGTATATAGGCTCCAATACTAGTTAGCTAATAGATAGGTGAAGATCTGTTGTTTTTTATCAGTCAATGTCAATTATAATTATTCTACACATGTTCATGGATATTGTCTTAGTTTTGCATGGAACATCGTTATGAGTGGCTTTAGGCTTTTCTGATGAGTCCACAATAAGGACGAAAAACGTTTCAAAGGCTAAGCATTTCCAAGAAACTGAATGAGATTTTATGAAAATGTAATTAATTACAATGAAAAAAATTTTTAAAGACAAGGTACGTAAATCAATTAATTTCAGGCCTTTGTTCTCATTTTTAACTGAATTTACATATCGTAGGGGATCATGTAGATACTGGTTTAGCCTGCTTAGCCGTAGGGGACTAGGTTGGATGCTAGTGTTAAAATGAGAATGGCAGATAAGAATTTTTACTTGTTAGCATAACCAGAAGTCAGGTTATCGAAAGAATGCAAAGATTTCATTAATATTTTTATATATAGTTTTTCCTTTAGTTCTCATAGATAGCTTTTCTTTCCACTGTTTGCAAAATCCTATAAAGAATATATGTTTCATTACTATAAGCAAACAAATAATAAATAATTCACTTTTAAATATACCTACTTTCTGGTACGGACGGTTTTAAGAATTTTCTATATACTGAAAAATTTAAGGTGAATTGAACATGTTAATATAAAATTGTGGGATTAACCATTAACCATATATTGGACAGAAAAAAAGAGGAAGCTACGAGACCAAGGAGCAAAATGTTGTGCTGGGTGGGGTATAACAAAGTAAAAATATATAATCCAACAATTAATTATTTACATATTAATATAATGAGAATAAAAAGTCACGAGCAGAACCTGAACAGCTAACATGAGAGCGAAAAAAAAATTATGCTGGCCACAAATAAAAATAAAAGCTAAAGAACTAACTTTAAAACCATGAAACCGGACTTTCAAAACTTTTCATAGATTTGGGGAGTTAATATGAATAACTACAACTCACCAAAAATCTAAAAACAGAGGTTTGAAACTTGAGAAGCAAATCTAAAGAACTCAATAAAGAATTAATAGTGTAGTAAGCGAGAGAAAATCGAAATTCAAAAAGCACATGACTCAAATGTTCTGAAACTTTTGTGTGGCTATAGGTCCATATATCTCCCACCACATGAACATGTCGATGTATTCTGGTAGAAAGGGGGACTCCAAGTGTACGTAGAAATTTTATAAATTTATTCTATTACCCTTCAATCCTATTCGTACATGTGTCAGTGATCAGACCAACAAAATTCCTGGAGTGGTTCACTGTCTTGTGGACATAAGAGGACACATGACATTGTCCAGCCAAACTAGAGTAGCCATTCCAGGAATTAGTCCATGTTTTCGCTAAAGGTAGAATATATTTCTGAACATAATTTTCGTCCGATTGCAATAACCTCATTTTTATGAATGAGGAGGTTAAAAATAAATTATTGGAATGCTTTTTTATCATTTACACGGTGAGAGGTGGGTCATTTCAGTCAGCCATTATGACATGATACTGGGGTCTATACGGGGTAATAAGAAAATATTCTCGGGTATTAAAATAATTATTATCATATATTATCATCAATCTTCTTATAATTCCGAGTAAATTTTAAATTGTTTGTCACAAATAGTTACAAATTATTTATTAGCTAAAGGTGCAAACTAAAGACATTATTAGTCGCGCGGATCCCGGAAATTTTAACCAAAACGGTTACTCCCACATCAACTTAGTGGAGTGGAAGTATAGTAATCGTAAAAAAAAATTATTTTTCTTTTTGTCGAAATAGGCTTAGAATGAAACATATTCTTTATAAGATTTTGCAAACAGCGGAAAGAAAAACTATCTATGAGAACTAAAATAAAAACTATATGTAAGAATATTAATGAAATCTTTGCATTCTTTCGATAACCATATGCTAACAAGTAAAAATACTTATTTGCCATTCTCATTATACCACTAGCATCCAACATAGTCCCCTGCGGCTAGACAGGTTAAACTAGTATCTACATAATCCCCTACGATATGTAAATTCAGTTAAAAATGAGAACAAAGGCCTGAAATTAATTTATTTACCTACCTTGTCTTTAAAAATTTTTTCATTCTAATTAATTACATTTTCATAAAATCTTATTCAGTTTCTTGGAAATGCCTTTGAAACGTTTTTCGTCCTTATTGTGGACTCATCAGAAAAGCCCAAAGCCACTCATAACGATGTTTCATGCCAATATCCATGAATAAGTATGAAATATTTATATTTGACATTGGATATTGGCATGGAACATCGTTATGAGTGGCTTTGGGCTTTTCTGATGAGTCCACAATAAGGACGAAAAACGTTTCAAAGGCATTTCCAAGAAACTGAATGAGATTTTATGAAAATGTAATTAATTAGAATGAAAAAATTTTAGTTTTTCTTTTAGTTCTCCTAGATAGTTTTTCTTTCCTATAAAGGATATGTTTCATTACTATAAGCAAACAAATAATAAATAATTCACTTTTAAAGGCTTAGAATGCCATAAAATGTCGAGATTTTAAATTTGGGCGAAAGAAAATTTCTGCCTGTTTGTCGGTCTGTAACTTTTTTCTGTGTCCACATTTTCTCAGGAACGGTTTAAGCTATTAACTTGTTTGGTGCACATACGTATCATGACGCTAATTTCGGTGAGAGGTTAGGGGTAAATAAGGGTAAATAAGAAAAAATAAATAAAGCAAGCTGGGAAGAGCACGGAAATTTGGGATTTGGCGTATATAATAGATGCCAAGGCCTAAGGTTTTTATATTCTTTTTCGCCCTCCTCCACCACCCTCACTACATTATTAAAGGCGTTGATAAAATAATATTGAGATATTCACTTGAAATTTCGTACACGTATGTATTATAACAACATATGGGGTTAAATTATATTTTGAGATGATTTCGTTGATGGGCTGGGGGTTAAATAGGAGAAAATAAGTAAAGCAAGCTGGTAAGAGTACAGAAACTTGGGATTTGGTGTATATACTAGATGCCAAGGCATCAGATTTTCAATAACATTTTTCAGCCCCTCCACCACCCCCACATTATTAAACGAGCTGATAAAATTGAGATATTCACATGAAATTTATTACACTAATAGTCCGGGAGATCGCGTCAATATTTTATGCGTCATTTCACCACGACTTGTTTTTTTTTTAATGTTAGTTTTCGTTCGAAAAACAACTAAAATAAGTTTCAGCTGGCGCGACCGTGGAGATTAAGAGCATGGGCCGCTGCGGTATACTTAAAAGGCCTGGCTGACAGGTCTTCTCCCATGGTATTGTCAGCTGACTTTTTTAGTTGTTTTTTATATCGTAAACTATCATGTAAATAAATTTCAGCTTTGTTGAAATAACGAATTTTCACTGTTTTTCATACGTATTGACTAGGCAACTGACAACCTTCGCTCCTTACCTTATGCAGCTGATATATTTTTTTTCATTTACATTACATAAATAAACTACTTATAGTTTAGTAGCCGTGTTAGATTGACGAGAAATTATTTTACCGAATGCGCAGCTTCCAACGCCCTTCATCTCTGCGATTGAAGTAGCTGACACCCGATTCTACGACAGGCACTGAAAAAACATATACTGAAAAAATGAGCTTTGTTGAAATGATATAATTAAATTTGATGCTACCTCCCCGATACCTGGAACTAGATTAAATCCAAATTTGGTACGCGTATGTATTGTTTTGACATCTGACATTAAATAAGGGAGAATAAGTAAAGCAAATAACTAAAGCAAGCTAATAAGAGTCCAGAAACGTCATTTTTGGCGTATATGCTAAAAACCAACGCCTCGATTTTTTATGTCATCTATCTCAAATAATATTAAAATTATAGGACCAATTGCTTCCACATACTAGAGTGCAAGTATAGTCAAGATATTATCATTTAAAGAGACTTGGGTGGAAAATCTGGATGTGGAAGTAGTGATTCCTTAGGCAGCTGCTTTTGTTAATGTTAATTGACCAGGTGAGTTATTAATTTTAGTATACATAGTTTTAAATAAGATACTAAAAGATGGTATGGACAAAACACGAAGAATCTCATTTGAAGCTATCAATTTTGTTACATCTCCACTTGGCCCTAGAAAAATTAACAATGGTATCACCGGTTAAGGTGATCACCAAAGGCAATTCAACCAACAGACAAGTAGTGACGGCGAACGGCTAGCTGATCTGGTGCGTGGCTGGGATTTCGTGGGTTCAATTAATATATAGTTTTTTTAAATCAGCCAGAGGTTGAACCAATATTTTTGTGATATTTTACTAAGCTAGTTTGTTCCAACACTCAGAGGTAGCTTAAAATGATGTAAATATTACGGGCGCCATCCACAGAAACATTTGAGAGTTACTGCTACCCCTGTGATGGTGAAACCAACCGCCGTAGAAAGATTTGATCTTATGACGGACAGAAAAACAGTAAAAATAAAAAATTGAATTTTACGATAAAATATACTTATTTATTAATAACTTTAGAAAAAAAATCATCAGCATATGAAAAAGTCAAGGAATTCAATCAATATAAAAATATAAGATAATGTAATCACTTATCAAATAAAAATATTAAGTAATATTACCACAATTTTCAGAAGAAAATATTAATAGCTTAATTAACTTATAATTAATAGAAGAGAAATACTTTATGCAATAAAAGCTATACAATAAATATTACACAAAAAAAATATCAATGAAATTCTCAGAATCTCACCAATCCTCCTGACGATGTATAGATAGTGGATGAAGGCCGCTACCAATGAGAGGAATCAATTAAATAAATGTAATTACCTTTTATTAGATAGACCACTGAGAGAAAGTTTGATAATAACAGAAGTGACACAACTCGTGACTGAATGATTATCAAAAACTTTAAGTCTAAGTATATGCTGCTACAGAATTTGCTACAGAAATGGTCAATTCTGCTATCAGCCAGCTAATTAAAGTGATATCTCCTCTCAAGTCTCAATTAACATATTACCATACTATAAACTAAAAATTACTAAGAATTTGGGTTCGCGTTGTTCTATGCAACCCACAATACTTCCTGCAGTATATTTGGTTTAACCAATAATTAAGAAACATGTGCTGTGAAATACAGATATATCTACTATTCGATCGAAGCCTCTGTGTTCTACGAGAGCTGTTAGCAAAAACTGGAATACAACAAGAGTTAAATGGTTGAAACATGAAAGTATAATGAATGTGTACATTTCTAAATTTAAACAGATTACCTACGATAATTTAATGTCTGGCGTTTTAGTTACTAGAGTATGGTAAATACCTGTACATATTTCTCAGAAATTCATTTTGTTTACAAGAATTTAATAAAATTACTTAAAGTTGCCAGATGTACGCAACAATTTCAAGGACCTAAACCTACAAGTTAGGTAAAAACGACCTAAAACAACGCATTAAAACAACTTTTTTCAATTCATATTTTATTTTAAAAATGTGGAAGTTTTTCAACTGATTAGTACCTCTAACAGTGTTTTGTAATATTGAATAGAAAGATAAAATTTATTTTAAAAGACACATATGATCTATTAAAATTAAATTAAACTAACTTATATTTCTATATTACCGGAATATTGTTCTGTTAAACTGACTACAGGTAGCACTTTCTTTAATTATGCAAAGTATTTTTGTTAAATATTTGTTCGCCTACTAGTTAAATGGTACATAATGACATATACAAAGAATGAGTAGTGAATACAATCGACAGTAATGTTGCTTGTTGATGTCGAAATGCTTTTTATCTTAACTTTCCAGATGGTAAAATATTTTGATATATAAATGCAATCCATTAATCATACTGCTATGTTTATTATGGCGTCTACCTGTACGACAGCATTTCTGTTCCTCTTCAACAATGCCGTCGCCTAATATTATTTCGAAAGGGTAAAATAATAATGTTAATACCCAATAAAGTATACATTACTTTTGACAATATTTAACGAAAATTATATTCTACTAAAATAAATAATCAGAAACATTTTTGTGGAAGTTTGTTAATGTTAAATGGATTGATAGGGTAACTGTAGCAAACAATTTGAAAAATCGGTCCTGAGCATGTTGTTATGGAAACAATTGTTCTTTTCACTTTGACAACATTTCATTCATGCTATATACGTAATAAATTTTTTACAGGAAGTACCCTATGCTCCTGTGTTTGTTATAATTTTTATTGAAAATACTTGTTAAAAGAAACTATTGAAATAAGTCAGACATTTAGAATACTTTAGAATACGCGATTGGAAAATTAAAGGGTGCGAACATTATAAATGACATTGAAATCAAATATTTCGAAAACGATAGTTGGAAACCAAGATCAAAGACCTATTCAATGTCAGCCTCGATTTACAAATTTCATTCTCGAATTAGATATAATGGAGGTACCCGAAAAAAACAATTTTTCATTATTTTATGCCTGTATAGCGGTTGTAACAATCCCTAACTTTACAAAATATCAGCCACGTAGGCCCAATACATTCTAAAAAAACACGTGTGTCATATAGACGAACAGATGGGCATTACGAAACCATAAGAGTTCCACAGGACCTTAAGGAGAACGTGCAGAAGGCCTAGTGGCCCATAATGAGTTATATCGTTAATCTAAAACTAAAATATTTTGTAATGCATTAATAGTAATTTACGATGCGACTTTTCAGCATCGTATTATCTGGGATCCTCTAATTGTTTGCCCACATTAACCGGAGGGAGGACAATAATAATGTTCAATCGCCCAGGGGAAACTAGATGGCAAGAGACGAAGAGGAAGACCATCGAAACCTTGGACTGATTCCACAAAAGAGTTAATGGGAAAGAGCCTTGATGAGGCCGCACACCTAACAGGCAGCCGCAATATAAAACGCGACGCGAGGCTAACAAAACGTCTGCCAAGAAGCTGTACACGAGAAGAAGAATTTACGATAGAAGTATCACAATGTTTGATATTATGACGCTACATGAAACTTTGTGAAGAAAGCCAAGAGTCTAGTTTGACAACCCAATGAGTATCGTAATATAAAAGTTACGGAGATATCTACTATCAATAATTAAGTACCTATTATTATCATAAGAAATAAGTAACAAATAATATAAATCGAGATAGATAGCATACTGAGGCATTATTATACCTCTTGACCGGATAAAAATTTTTCATAATCATCGTTCTTTTTTTCAGAAATTCTTTTCATAACAAACATCGTTTTGGTAACGTTTTTGAGAAGTACCCTCAAAATCAAATTAGATGACAATGTTTTGGAAGCTGCAAAAAAATTGGATTCGAAAATATATTTTTTCGGAACTGCGACGAAACTTTCAGAAACTACCGTAAAATTTGACGGAAGGCACAAGCAAATACCATTTTTTCCACAAAAATTGCAAGAGTTTTGTTGGCATTTATGAAGAGAAAAATTCTTCCGCTGCCATGGACTTTGGGGAGAGGAAATTCAACTTCCATCGTGTAGAACGGCAACTTTCATATTTTTAATATAATTTTACTTCCACACCCACGTAGTGGTCTGTCTGTCTGTCTGTAACTTCTTTTGTAAGCACGTTTTCTCCGGAACGGTTTCAGATACTGACTTGAAATTTTGTACACGTATGTACTATAACGAGATCTGGAACTGGATTGTTTTTAAAGATATCCGGTAAAGTCTTGGGGTGTAAATAGGGGTAAATAGGTGGAAATATGTAAGGCAAGCTGATAACAGTACAGAATTCTGAAATTTGATGTATGTACTACAAGCCAAAGCCTCAATTATTTTTATAATATTATTCATCCCCGCACCACCACCCATTATTAAAGGGGTTGATAAAATAGAATTGAGATATTCACTTGAAATTTGGTAGACGTATGTATTATAACGATTAAATTGTATTTTGGGATGATTCCGTTGAAGAGTTGAAGGTTAAATAGGAGTAAATAGGGGAAAATAAGTATATCAAGCCGGTAAGAGTGCAGAAATTGGGGATTTGGTGTATATACTAGAAACCAAGGCCTCAGATTTCTTTCCTATATTTTTCAAACCCCACCAGCTCTGCTCCATTATTAATGGGATTGATAACACAAAATTGAGATATTCACTCGAAAGTTGCTACATGTATATATTGTAATGACATCTGATTGAGATAATTCCATTGAAGGGGTGGGAGGTGGTAGGTTACGAATAGGGGAGAGAAGGGTAAAATGGACACTTCATTATTAACGTATATGGTAGAAACCAACGCCTCAAACTGTTCTATGACATCTGCCCCGAATATTACTAAAATTCTACGACCAATAATTTCCACATGCTAAAGTGAAAATATAGTCAAGAAGTTTCCTTTAAAGTGACTTGGATGAAAAATCTGGATGTGGAAGTAGGGATTCCTTAGGCAACGGTTTTTATCAAGTACAATATTCCTTGAAAAAGGACAATGTGGTTATCCACATACGGGTCGCTGGCATGTGAGGCAACGTTCCGTCTTCTACATTAGGTTATATGTCGTGAACACGTTTGAAGTAGCTGGAAAGCCTCATGTAACTTATACACGCTCCTTGGAACTATTAAAGGTATGTGATCCTGATCAATCATAAAGTCGCCAATTAGGATATGTAAAGTTAGCCACAAGTGAATCAGAATTTCCATGCAGTTCGCCCAAAGCCTCCTAACCTTAACCCAAAATTTCCACACCCTTTAAGAAATCTGAACCTTCATGTGCCAGTGGATTATTACAATCATCTCTTTTGTAAAAGTTTGCGATCGTATATCTTCGAGACTTGCTGCGTGTGGTGTACTCTTTATATACAATTAATTCAGATAGGCTTTGAATACTATAGCATTTTCTATAATCAATAAATACTAATATTATTGAATTTAAATCTTTCATATTTTTAGCTTGACGACTTTAGTGCAATTCTGTGTTTAGAATTGGCAACTGAATTAAAGGATCGCATATCATCTTTCACATCCGTTTTCAGGATACCGATTTATCACAGGGTCCAGCAAGGTTATTTATTTGAAAATTATTCATATTGGATCATCACTTTTAATTTTAAGATAATCATCACAGAAGGAAAGTGCACTGCTGGCTTGTTTTTTCTATCTCATCATTAACATCTATGCTAGTTGTGAGAATCCGTACCGCCGGCCGTTGTATCAGCTATTGCTTAGATTGGAACCATAAGTGATTAAAATTAGTATAATTAGGAGAAAACTAAGAAGTAGAATATAAAAATATAATTTTAAAATATTAAAAATCACGCTTTTAAAAGCCAACTGGAACTGTTAAAATGCATTAAAAAGGAAAATGTAATGTTAATAGTGAGCGAACATGGAGCACACACCTGGGGTAGTATGTCATTTTACATCAAACTGAGCGGTAAACAATAAACATGATATTAGTTTGTAATATAAAGTGTTTCGTGGAAAGATGTTAGCGATGTTAAAATTATTCAGTTGCCAAAATGATAAAATGATTTTATGTATTAGAAAAACATAAGAGAGTTCTCATTTATAAGTAAATATTTCAACAAAAAAAAAAAAGTAAATGTTTCAAATCGTTCACTGCATATTTATAAGTAATTAGAGGAACATATTTTATTACCTACAACGCTGAATATTTGATTGTATTTTGAAAAAAATTGCCAGCAAATAGATTTTTCCCTTACATACCCTCAGTTACGCCGTTGTCAATTCTAGCCATCTACACATTTGTGAGCTATTTGAATTCATGCGGTTAGGTATCTCCACATACAAATGATGTATTTTGCTTCGCCATGAAAGTCTCCAGTCGCAGAAAAGATAAGTTTATTGTTGGCGAACACACACTTCATTTCCCTGCGCCGCGGTCTTTATCTCACCGCAGAGTTTATCCATTTCCTCTCGGTCCCGCTCCCCACGTTCACCTCCCGCTTCTTCCATGGTGAGACAACACTTTGCCATTATATTTGCAATTCGAATGTTCAGGCTTGCCTTTGTGGTTATTTTGTAGAACTAACCGCATGAAATTTAACTTAACTTATTGGTGGAGGAAGAACTTTTACAGGCTGCAATATTTACATACACTCTAAGTTAAATATATTTTACTTTAAACTTGTTCAATTTTATACAGCACTTTCTCAGAAAAGGTTTGTGCAATGATGTAACGCTAATTATCTTCATTTGAATTTTGCTGAAAATTTTCGTTTAATAATAATAATTTTATTAACTCATTTGACATTACGTGATATAGGATAAATCGAAATTTTCTACAAATAGCAGAATATAAAGAAAATAAATAATACATAAGCGGTCGAGAAAATCGGCAAAATCTGACGGTTAATGCAGAAAGCAAGAAAGTTTGCATGTGATTTGTACACAGTCATTGTATTAAATTTACCCGCAGCACTTCGATTTCCGGACATGCAAATCCAAAATGGCGGCCAATTTGTAAAAAAGTAAGTTTTATTACGACGTAAAAATTGCGTTATAATTGGGGTGATGATATAATAGAAGCATTTGAGTATATTGCTAGCCCTGGTCTACCCCCTACCGAACGAATAAATATTATTCCCTCCTGAAAAGCACCTTTTTAATGAACCCCAAGTAAGAACAAGAACTCCAGTTGAAAGGTGCATCGGTGTTTGGAAAATGCGATTTCCTGTTCTTTCCTTGGGGATTCGACTGAAGATCGAAAGTAGAAGCCATTGTTGCAGCAACTGCCATACTGCACAATATAGCATGTTTGCGGCATGAGGAAATACCACCAGTTGATGACCAACAGCAAGAAGCTATTAACATTGTCAATGAAGTGGTGGTGGAGAATATGGGGGATAACAGGGTGATTGGCAATGATACGGTCACATTACAGTTAATAAACTATTTTAATGGACTTCTGTGAAAAATGTTATGTAACAGTCTTTTAGGTTATAAACGCTCCTAACACCCATTGTACATCATATGGTGACGAGTATGTTTGTTCGTGAGTGTAAGAAATAAAGAAATATTTTAAAAATTAATTTTTTATTTTAAGAAAACTTAGCTTTTACTTAATATCGTATAAAATGTGTAAATACAAATAAATAATTGATATAATAAAAAAATATAAAATAAAGGTAATTTTCTAGAACACGGCTCTCTGCAATTATAAGAGGTGAATTTGTAGATAATTTATAACTTTTTGTTAAGTAACGTCGCCTTTTGAATTTCTAATATTTTCAATTTTGCTCGATTATATTGTCTCATAAGCTCTATTTCCACATCTGCTTTCCTCTTCATATTCATCATTTCCAATTCTTGCTTTTCTCTCATAAATTTGAGTTTTTGGCATTGTTCTTCTTCCATAAAACGTGCCTTTGCTGCTTCTACAGCAGATTTTGCATCTGCCCACTAGGAAACTCTGCTAATTGCAGCTTCAGACTTGCATCGAGTATTCTACTTAAGGGCTTTAGACTTACTTGCCCTTATCATGGCCGGACTGTACTTTCACCAATTTCCTGATTGATTTTGATTTTGAGACACTACAAAAGTAAAAAAAAGTATAAGAAAATCTGTGACGTAGGTACCTATTATTTACTTTTGCTAATTTCTACTGTAATTTCTATCTGTGGCTGAATTTCTTTCCTGTTTTCGGGTAGAACTTCAGTATGGAGCTGCGATGGGCTTGAAGTGCAGGCATATATTGAAAAGGAAATAACTCGAATATGGACTTATATAAGTAGTGCGAACAACTTACTGTGGTCTTCTAAAACGTCCAGAGATACAGCTTCTTCAATAATTATTTCGTTCAAATCTTCTTGGCTTGAAACAGACTTAAGAGCTTGATTCTGTTCATCGGATTGCTCCATTATTGCTGGAATAAAATGTTGAAAATGATTTGCAAAAGAAACTTATTATTGTAGACTAACAATTTTTAAACAGATATGTTCAAAGTATATTTATATCAACTTATTTGTATTTCCATCAAACTGTGAAATGTCTCCATCAATTTTGCTCGAGCCAAGAATTTCTTTGACTTCCTCATCCAGTATCGTAACTTTGGTTTCTTAATAAAGACCACCACCAGTACTTCGCACATAGGCAACAATTTTTCATCAGGGAACTTCTTTTTCGTTCTCTTTTTAATATTATCGTTTTTTAGAACTTTATCATTACGGGAATTCTCTCCAGAAATACTATTAAAATCACTTTCTATCTTTCGCCAAGTCTCTCCTTTCTGGAAATTTGCTTGAGAATCAGAAAGCTTGAATTCGACGATAGTTCTATATTTTCTTACCGAGGAGATTAATATAGACTCCTCTTTGGCAGAAAAGTTTGCAGATCTTTTTCTATCATCCATATTCTCTCAAAAAAAAACTAAGGTTCACGATTGTATTGTAAAACTCTTGAATATGAATCACAGGCAACTATCATGAATGCCGAATGTCTAATGTCCACAAACTACCCACTAGTTTGTGCTAATGTCACATCACAAATTCTTCAAAATTTACAGTGTGCAAACGCCGACACTACCTACTGACATTTGAAAGTAACAGAACCTAGCACTACTGAACCCGGATGAATTACGCTTTACAGAACGGGAATATACCTGAGCTCCAGTTCAGCTTGAGCCGTGGCTCAGTAAAACCTACGCTGAACCTGGTATTGTAAAACTGGCCCTTAGAGCAGCATATCAAGTAGGTCGAATCTAGGACAGATCTGATGTTTTGGAAAGTTCACCAGAGTCAAGTGAATGGGGATGGAAAATTATTGAAAATGGATGGAAGCCCATCTGGTCCAAATTGCCAGGAATCTGTCAAGGTTGTAGAGAGCTAGAAAAATGCGGTTATTCAAGCGATTTTAATACCATGCGTTGCCTATGCAGAAAAAATAATTTCCCCTGCACCCTTAAGTGCAAGAAATGCAAAGGAAAATGTAGCAGCAAAAGGTATAGGGCCTTCTACATTTATTAAAATACTTTCCTGTTAATTTCTTTTTTTTTTAATTACAAGCCATATGATTCCAGTAGCGATGATGAGGAAACTGTTATGATTTTATTTTGTATTTTGTTAATAAAAGCCATATTTCTAACTTCAGAATTGTATTTTTGTTATAATTCCTTTAGAATTTTATTTTTTTGACATCACCATTGGAATCAGCGACCTCAAATTATACTTAAACGATACCTCACATAACATATTGCATTATTTAAAAAAAATGTTAAAGTTTAAAACAGCCGCCGAGTTTTTAAACAAATTCTATTATTCTTGCACTATGACTGTTTTTGTTACATTTGCTAACCTTAAAGCGTTCACTTATAGTTTGATAACAGTCTTTGGATATATTTTTCGTTTGTTTTTAAACATTTTACCCGAATTTTTGAAAATGGCTGCCATTTTTGTCTATGAGGTCAGGGGTCAAAGTGCTGCGGGTCAAATTACTTCTATAAATATACAAAGCATACATGCCAAAGGACTTGCTTTCTGCATTATTCGTCAGATTTTTATGCGTACCGCTTATACTATAATAGGCGAGTCTGCCTGGGGTAAAAAAGAGGTGATTTTACAAATTTTGTATAACATTTAAGTTAGCAACGGATTCCTATAGGATAAATTCCGCTGAACAAGATTTTCTTATGAAAAATTTTCCTAAACCGCGAGTTTCATGGTCAAATAACTGTTTAAACAATTTTCTTATCGTTTTTATTTAATAAAATAAAAACGGTTTGACGGATCCAAAAAAATCTTGATTGAATCGAAATATATTTTCAATGCGCGTTGTTTGGCGTCAGACACAACTCATTTTGTCAACCCGTTCATTTGTTACAGCCAAAATAAGTTTCATAATTAGCTCCGAAACTAGTGAGGTCAGGATATTGTTTTTTTTCAAAATACTTATATGACTTTTTTACCAAAGATTATACCATATTTTTTTTGGCCCGATATCTTCAATACTTTTTGATTGTTTAAACAATTGGCATAATTTGTTAATTTGCAAATAACTTTTTTTTCTATTGTTTGATCGACTTCAAACCAAGTTTAAATGATAAATATTTATGTCGGACATAACACCCATAGAAGTCTGCACGAATGCAACTTTTTGTTTTTGTTTATTTAAAGTTTAAATTAATTTTGCAAATTACCAAGTGGAATATCTCGGCTCTGAGTAAGCGTATCGAAATGGGATTTTGTGCATATAAAAGTGCTTGCAAAGAGGAAAATTTTGAGACCGGAAAGACTTTGATCGGATAGTCGGAACCGGAAATAAAAGTGACATTGGGTGAGAGGCTCTAATTTGTTTATTAACAACTTTTTGAACAGAAGGTTTGGTGCAAATGAAAGATAACAAGTTTTTCCAACAACCACAAAAAGTTCTACAAAGAATATTCAATCCCTGAAGAGTTATACGCGTTTTTGACCCTTAAAAAGTCTCTCTCGCAACGTGAAAATATTAAGTTTAGACAAGCAATGGGGTGGCGGGTTCGATCTTCGCTGTGGGCAAATTCTTTTTGTTGTCAAATTCACTTTTTTTTCGTGCAATAAAATATTTCCTATAATAAAATAATATTTAAATTGTAAAAAACGCCATAAATAATTATTATACGCTTCGCAAATACAAAACGAAGAGTAGAGTATGTTGCATTCGATATTCGATCGGCACATTTCTAAAACCGGTAATATTGCTCGTAGAGAAAAAAATTTACATATCACTGTGTTGATGATCGAATTCTGAACGGCTTTCAAAATGTCCGTCCGGCTGTCCGTTTGTCTGTCTGTCTGTCTGTTCATCCGTCACGTTTTTGTAAGCACGATAACTTGAGAACGAAAAGTCCGATAGTATTGAAATGTAGACAGCAAGTTAGTGTTAGCTAGAGGAAGAATCCTATTGTTTTTTAACAAAATCGATCAATAATCAAAAAAGTTATACATTTTTATATACATCCTATAGAATGTGCAGCAATTATATAGCAAGTGTAGCAAATCGGCAAAGAGTATAATAGTTAGCTTGTTTATTCTTGAGAACTTCATTAAATCCGTAACTCTCGAGCTGATGCTGTGCACCTGCTTTGTATGCTCTACATTTCTTATAATAGTCGAAATCATGCAACGGTGGAATACTCTAATAGTTATTAGCGTTAATAGTTATTAATTGTAAATATTTGCAATTAAAACAATAAAATAATAATGCCATTGAATTAATTAAATCTTTTGATTAATTCTCATTTGCAATAACCAAGAGTGTGTGTTTTTCATGAGACGTGAACTTTTTTCATTATAAGAAAAAAGTGAAAAAAAAATATTTCTTCTTCTTTATTTTTGGTCTTTTTTCGACAGGCACCCCCCCTCAAATAAAGTAAAACAGGCCTTCTCTTTCACAAAAAGTTGTAAATAAAACAAAAAACCCTCGTTGGACAAGCACAATCATATATTTGTTGCCATTTATTTAATGAAAATTGCAAAAAAAAAACATTTACGATATCTTTAAAAATGTCTCAGAAAGTAAAGACATTTAGTGTCATAAAAAATACTTGGTTGCATGGAAAAAAAACAAATTTGACAAAAAAAAAATTGCCCAGATCTAGGATTGATTCCTCCAACCTATTGTGCGTCAAATCTTACTCTTTTCACGTTGCGGTAGAGATTTTGTTAAGGGTCAAAAACGCGTATAACTCTTCAGGGATTGAATATTTTTTGTAGAACTGTTTGTGGTTGATGGAAAAACTTGTTAGCTTTCATTTGCACCGAACCACCTGTCCAAAAAGGTGTTAATAAACAAATTAGAGCCTCTCACGCAATGTCACTTTTATTTCCGGTTCCGGTTATCCGATCAAGGTCTTTCTGGTCTCAAAATTTTCCTTTTTGCGAGCACTTTCATGTGCACAAACCCCAATTTCGATACGCTTACCCAGAGCCGAGATATTCCATTTGGTAATTTGCAAAATTAATTTAAAGTTTAAATAAACAAAAGCAAAAAGTTGCATTCGTGCAGACTTCTATGGGAGTTATGCCCGACATCAATATTTATCGTTTAAAGTTGGTTTGAAGTCGATCAAACTATCGAAGAAAAAGTTATTTGCTAATTAACAAATTATGCCAATTGTTTAAACAATTAAAAAGTATTGAAGATATCGGGGCAAAAAATAATGTAATATATTCTTTGCATTAAAAATCATATATTTTGAAAAAAGCAATATTCTGACCTCATTAGTTTCAGAGTAATCAATTTGTTAATTATGAAACTTATTTTGGCTATAACAAATGAACGGGTTGAAAAAATTAGTTGTGCTTGACACCAAGCGACGTGTATTGAAAATATCTTTCGATTGAATCAAGATATTTTCGGATCAGTCAAGCCGTTTTCATTTTATCAAATAAAAACGAAAAGAAATTGTTTAAACAATTATTTGACCGTGAAGCTGGCGGTTTAGGAAAATTTGTCATAAGAAAATCTTATTCAGCGGAGTATTTCCTATAAGAGTCCGTGGCTAACTCAAATGGTATAGAACATTTTTGGGAAAAATCCCAGGCAGACTCGCCTATAATTGAACTTTGTCAATACAGTTTCAATGTATACCTATAAATAAGAATGTTACTTGCAAATAAAAATATGATGTGTACAACTGAAGAACATACAAAACAATTTAAAAAAGACACATTACTACAAAAAAATTAAACATTAATTAATTAAAAATAACAAAATCACTATAATATTGATTTAGAGAATAAATAAACGCCAAATGAAATTGTACAATAAATAATAAAACATTTTATTATTTCTTTGAGAAATGTGGCAGCTACAATACCCCGAGTACAAACTCGTTAATACTGTTTGTAGAAGCCGCCTTCTACTAAAATGTTCTTAACTTTATTTTTAAACAGTTTAATACTGCTGATTTCACGCACAGTGTTGTGCAGTGCATTGTCTAAACTAGCACAATTGTACCATGAAGAATGCTTATAAGTTGTAGTTTTATGAATCGGAATAGTTGTGAGTTTGCCATGTCTAATGTTGTAAGAATGATTATCCAATATTTTAACAAAATCAAGATTTCGTTTTGCGTAAATAAACATTTAAATATGTACGCGCACGGTAAGGTTAATTTTCGTTCTACAGATTTCTCTAGATTTTGAAGTAAATATTAAACGAACTGGTCTTTTTTGTTAAACAAATACCCTCCTTCTTTCTCTCTCACAACCCCAACTCATAATGTTTAATGAAATGTATGTCAAAGCATAAAAAATTCTTATTAGACCATTCTCATTTAAAATGTGTTTCATTTGGAGGATGCCAAAATATGCTTTATTTAATTTTTTGCATACCGTATCTATATGATTATTCCATGATAACTTCGAGTCCTGTATAGTACCAAGATATTTTGTTTCATCATCCATTTCGATGTCCATAATTATAAAGTTATCTGGTACAGAGATCTCCTAACATGAAAATTCATTACCACCGTTTCTTGGTACTTATTATGAATTTATTACTATCACACCAATTATAGTTAAGTAATTGATTCACTTAAAATAAACCCTGTATTGATAGACTGACACTCATTTCTAATATATTTTTAATTAGGTTGTGTTAAATGGTTTTGAATTGATTTAAATTTTCAATTTTTTTTTGCTGAAATAGGTTTAGAATGTCATAAAACGTGGAAATTTTAAATTTGAGCAAAATTTTTTTTTCATTCTTTATTTCCTTTAGACGGTCCAACCTTTTCCAGTGCAAATTTATCCATTTCTTCGCTGAGAGTAGCGTCAGCTACCTACCAAATTTGACTGTTCTCCGTCAAGTAGTCTATAATGCACCAACAGACAGACAGACAGACAGACTGACGGAATTGAAAAACCTATATTTTCGTAATCTACATGATCTGAAACGTAAAATCCGAAAAAATCTCGATTTCTTCTCGAGTACACAATACTTCCCTTCGGTATGCGAGGGAAGTAAAAAAATAGCGTTTTTGCAAAAAATGAATACCGCATTTTGATTTGTTTTAAGCATTTAATGACTACAAAATTACAAACATTTTTTTTTTTTCAATAACGTGAACTCTTAAGACTGCAGTCATCCTTCTTCGTATACTTATTATAACATTATCGATCATTTCTTCAGACAATTTCTCCCATATTTCAGCAGAAATTTTTGACCTAATTCATCTGCCTAGTATGACCCTTACATCTGTAATTGTGTTCAAGTTCGGGAAATCTAAATCAATGTTGGTATTTACATTCTATTTAATAATCAGCTACACAAAGAGCGGTGTGTCAGCGAGCATTGTCCTAAGAGGAAATTTTCACCTATATGTAGGGCGAACGATAAATAATCTTGCATGCATCGATCTGCAGTTAAAATGTCGCCATGAATCACCACCAACTCGGTGCGTGCTCCTAAGATTATGCCACCACAGACCATAATTGAGCCTTCACTAAAAAGAGAGACTAGGAGTAATATTGAATTGCGCATATAGTTCGCCTGGACGCTGATACACCTTTCTCTACCATCAATCGAATTTGTACAGAAACAGCTCTCATCCGTGAACAAAACTTGACCCCACTAGTCATTATTACAATTTTTCTGTTCCCTAACAAAAGCTAGTTGCGCTGCTCGATGACGTCTCTGGAGTTTTGGGTTCTCCTTTACCTACACGACTTCAAATCAAATTCTTTGGGTCTTCTTCTAATTGTACGCTTACTTCTTCTGGTTCCACGAACTTCTTTCAGTTCGTGTCTTGGTTGTACTATCGTTCGACGCATATTTCGGTGTGTTTTCAACCTGATAAATCGATCATCTACAGCCGTGGTTGAGAGTTTTCTACCTTGACCTCGTCTTCTCACATACTCCTCAATTTTCTTCCAATGTGCAATATTATGATGGCGCGTTGATTTTGAGTAACCCATATCTCGACCATTTTGTATCATTGCTGAAACCGAAGTAGGCGCTAAATCACCTATTATGGAATGCTTTGTAATCAAGGTGGCGATAGTAAGTAATAACAAAACAAATTTAAACAATTACTTATGATAACAACGAACCTTAATGTAGAGAAAATAAGTAAATAGGGAAATAAAAGAAGCAAGCTAGTAAGAGAAACTTGGGATTTGGTGTACATGCTAGAAGCCAAGACCTCTAATTTTCTGTAACCTCTGTTTACCCCACAACCCTTCAACGGAATAAGCTCAAATTCTAATCTAGGTCCAGGTTCTGTTATAATACATACGTGTACCAAATTTCACGTCAATAACTTACACCGTTTTAGTGATAACGAGCGCACTAATAAAGTTGTGACAATTTTTTTTTGCTTAAATTTACATAAAAATTTAAAAAATATTTACGATCACTATGCTTCTACTCCACTACGCAGATATGGAAGTAAAATAGGTTATGTGCTTAACCTCAGTGATACCACGTAAAAGTGACTTAAGGCGTATTCGAGCAAACAGGGTAAGTATAAGAGTTTTATTTATTACATTTAATGAATTTACTTTTTAATAAACAACTTTTCATTAAAACAGCATTTAATTGCAATTGCATTGCTGTGTGCATAATCTTCTGATAGACATCATCTTGGCATAACTGTTTGCTTTACGACACAAGTCACTGTCCTGCTTATGCTAATTTTTCTGCTCAGCTGTGGCATTTGCGTCAAGGGCATTGGGCTTCATCAACTTGTTATCTATGCTTCCTCATGATAATCTATCGTGAACTTGTTATCTATAACGCCCAGTGCTCCCCCATGATAATCTAGAAGATCTAGAATTTTTCTTTTCCAAAGAGATCACTCTGCCTCTGGGGAGTTCAGTTCGGTCGTCGATGAAGGCAGACGCGTTTTTAAGTGGATCCCATGAAATCCCGAAAAACTAGAGTAAACACGGTGTGAAACGCGCAAAAATGTGTTGAATTAAAGAGTGGAAAATCCTACATTAGTTGATAAATATTAACATAAAGGGCATAGCCGGATAAGTAGGGTGAAACGGCCCCCGGCCCTATCTTCACTGAGAGAAGGAATATAGTTAGCAATAAGTGAAGGGAACAATTTTGCAAAATATTAACGCAAAAGGATGGCGCGTTTCACGGGGTGACGAGGGGGATGAAATCCAAAGGACCAATTTTTTGTGCCAAAACGCAGCAACCGAAAATTTTGGAAAAAATATATGTTGGGCACGTATTAGAGAGGATTCTCAGAAAAAAATGTCGCTCAATTTGGGAAAGAACTGAGGGCGAGAAGACATCGGTATAATTTTCAAATATTTCTAAGGGTAACTTCCCCTCGTTGCACCACATTCAAAATTTTTTTGTAGCGTCTACTTTCATCCCCATATAACACATTTTTTTCACAGCGTGGTCGGAACATTACGTCATAGTGAAAAAAAATCACGTCTGTGGTCTTCTGAGACTAGTGGCATACATACGCGTATTAACCGTATGATGTGAACTGTTCGCGTAAAAATAGCACGTATAAGTTGAGAAAATGAGACATTTAGAGCCGCAGCGACTATTTCGAAATGCTAGTTGTTAAATATACACCAGCGTAAGGAATTAATTATAGCGCCACATTAGTGCCTTGTCGATGAGAAAGTTCTACTATTTACACGTATATACAGTTCTCACTAGTGATGTACGTCACTGTAACGATGCTTTCATTTATTAGTCACACGATGAAACTATAATTGTTTTTACAGCCGCTAGTCTTCATCACTGTCAACAGACCAACGCACGTTAGCCACAAAACGAGACTCATTCGCTTCAATGGTGATTATCTGTTTTCGCTTTCCTTTAAAAGAAGGCATAAAAATTCGATACCCTTTAGCTTCTATCGACTCTTTGGCATCTCGAAATTCTCGGTCTAGGACGAAAATATCTCCTACCTGCAGCAATCTTTGGAGACCATTAGGCGATCTGTAAACATTAGTGATATTGTGTGTAATTTGTGTTTTCTTAAATACTACAGGAAGCTAAAGACTGAAGGAGGTTACGTCCAACCACAACACATCTCTACTGAACAGCTGGAAAAAGAAAATCTTCCAGGATGTCCTTCGACTGTACAGCCACAAATAGAAGACACGTCCTCATCGTCATCAAGTGCAGGTGATGCGCCCATGCAAATGCACGTTCAGTTAAAAACACAGGAGGATGTTGAGTATATGGAACTTCCCATTAAGAGAACTGTCGCCCTACAAAAACGCTGTTGTATTTGTTACAATTCGAAGGCATTGATGGTAATACCTGACGAAGCCCGTATGCAATATTTCATAAAGAGGAGAATTTATAACCCCAAATGTAACAGATGCTGTCGTACCCATGTAATAAAAAACTACTTTTATGAAGATGATGTCAGCTCTTTGGAAGTGTATTCCAATTAAGCATCACTGAAGGAAAGTGAAGTTAGTCAGATAATGGAGCAATCTGATACTCCAATATTCAATAGAATAGGAACGACGGGGATTTCAGAAGAGCAATTGCGGACTTTTACGGAATTCACATGGGAAAATATACTAGAACTAGCAGATATAATGCCGTCGATGAGTAACAATTCTAGTCGGTTGGTGACGCAAGCAATTATGGTGTTTCTGTTCAAACTTCGAGCTGGCAACTCTAATGCGATAATTGCTTCAATTCTTCTGTTGGAAGGAAAACAGCTTGTGTCAGAATATTCAGCATCAGTGTTGGCAGCATTTCAAACGGATGTACTACACAAGCGGTTTGGCTTACACGCATTAACAAGAAGCGATCTGATCGACAGACACACACCGTGATCGCAAAAGATCTGTATAATCTTGAAGATCAGTTAGTCCTAATATGCGACGGAACATATGCTCGACATCAAAAAAGTTCCAACAATGAATATCAGCGAAAGTCAGTTTCAGGACAACTATTTACGATTTGTACCACCGATGGTTATATCCTTGATATGCTGGGTCCATTTCTAGTCACACAGAATGATGCCGCATTTATGCTTCACGTTATAGACGAACCTAATGGTCTCCAAAGATTGCTGCAGGCAGAAGATATTTTCGTCCTAGACCGAGGATTTCGAGATACAAAAGAGTCGCTAGAAGCTAAAAGGTATCGAATTTTTGTGTCTTCTTTTAAAGGAAAGCGAAAATAATTAACCACCATTGAAGCGAATGAGTCTCGTTTTTGACTAAGGTGCGTTGGTCCATTGGCAATGATGAAGACTAGCGCCTGTAAAAACAATTACAGTTTCATCGTATGACTATTAAATGAAAGCATCGTGACAGTGACGCTCATCACTAGTGAGAACTGTATATACGACATACGTGTAAATAGTAGGACTTTCTCACCGACAAGGCATTAATGTGGCGCTACAATTAATTCCTTACGCTGGTGTATATTTAACAACTAGCATTTCGAAATGGTCGCTGCAGCTCTAAATGTCTCATTTTCTCAACTTATACGTGCTATTTTTATGCGAACAGTTCACATCATACGGTCAATACGCGTATGTATGGCACTAGTCTCAGAACACCACAGACGTGATTTTTTTTCACTATGACGTAATGTTCCGACAACGCTGTGAAAAAACTATGTTATATGGGGATGAAAGTAGACGCTACAACAAATTTTTGGATGTGGTGCAACGAGGGGAAGTTACCCTTAGAAATATTTGAAAACTATACCGATGTCTTCTCGCCCTCAGTTCTTTCCCAAATTGAGCGACAATTTTTTCTGAGAATCCTCTCTAATACGTGCCCAACATATATTTTTTCCAAAATTTTCGGTTGCTGCGTTTTGGCACAAAAAATTGGTCCTTTGGATTTCATCCCCCTCGTCACCCCGTGAAATGCGCCATCCTTTTGCGTTAATATTTTACAAAATTGTTCCCTTTACTTATTGCTAACTATATTCCTTCCTTCAACGAAGATAGGGCCGGGGGCCGTTTCACCCTACTTATCCGGCTATGCCCTTTGGCTAATTCATATAGCTGATATTTGATATTTAACTATGACATCACTAAAGGCGTATATGGGCAGCTCGACAAAGGGTACAGACATCTGGCAACATAACTCGGATAAAAAGAAAATAAACACGTTGAATGGGACCAGGTCATAAACTCGTAAATTATCCACAAGTGCATGTACCTAAGACGACCGACCACCCTCCCAAAGTGGCTAGACGAAGGATGAAAGATAAGTGTTATTTCTATTTATTTCTAAGATAAGATATATTTATTAAACCTTCACAGATGGGAAGAATGTTGTGATTCGGAAATCCATTGTTTCACATATACGCGAATGAATGAATTCTTCATGTGGAACGGGTACTTTTGTTTAAGAAATAATTTATTTACTATAAACTTTTTGTCTCTCGCTGCAGAGTTATTAGTTTTATATGGGGAATTTGAATCAGGCACTACAAAAATCAAAACAATATACAGGGTGTGCGGAGGTTTCTCTGGGGCCGCTTTCTCATTTGCAACTCGCTGTAAAAAGTTATTTTACCGCGATACAGATAACATAATAAAAAGACTCTCTTACAGCAAGCTAATATTGGTTTTGAAAAACAAGGCAAATAAAATGGACACACTAATACAGGACGTTGAAATGAGAACACGTCAATTACTGGTACAAAAAAATCGACGGCGACGGAAACTGCCTATATGGAGCATTAAACCACCAACTGGAGGGAGAAAATATAACATCACAGGCACATACCAATGCGACGAAAACCCTACGAAAACAAGTAGCTGACTATATCGAAAATCACTTAGACCATTTCATGCCATTCATGCAGGCATCCATCCATGAACTAGCACCCCGTTACAATAGATACAACTCTAATACGGGAAAATAAATGCATTCATTCGAGATCTGAGAAGAGAAGGTTTTGGGGGGGGGGGGGGTAGGAAACAATTGCAGTAACAACAAATATGAAAAACAGGACAATAATAGTACATCAAGAAGAAGGAGAGCATATAATCTTCCATCCTACTAACCAACAGGGAAGAGAGAACACACCACTAGAGATAGTATATAGGAAGCACTGAAACGAAAGAAATCACTACGATAGCGCGATTATTGCACAAGAAAAACATGAAGCAGAACAACCAGAAGAAACATACGCTCGAACTGGGGCTATAACACCCCGCCCAGAATTAGAGGAAGCAACGCACATAAACATGTACCAAATATCACAAAGAACAGAGGAAGCCAACAGTCAAGAATTACAACACGATGACATCATTCTGGCGACATGGAATGTCAGAGGATGCATAACGAGAGAGAAAAGAGAAAAAATCGATGAGGTTCTTATGATGGAACACATACACGTTGCATGCATACAAGAGACACACACGATAGACGGAACTGCAGTTACTCAAAACTACAAATGGCATCTAAGTGGAGGGGACAAAGAAAAAACCAGCAGAGGAGTCGCATGGGCAATAAGACGGAACACCCCTATCCAGATAAAGACAAGAAAAGTAAACGAAAACATAACCATGGCAGACTTACAAATTGGAAAGGAAAACATATGCATACTAGGAGTACATGTGCCCACCGACAAACGGGTAGGACGAGTATTCAGGCAGATTACCCAAGAGACTAGAAGAAATAGGAATAGAAAAATGAACACAATAATACTAGGAGACTTCAACGCGCATATAGGAAAGGACGACCAAACACATGAAGACAAGAATATCATAGGAAAAACCTTACTTCACACATGGACAAACGATAATGGAAGCTTGCTAAAAAACTTGACACATCTGTTAGATCTAACAGTTAGAAACACATGGAGCAATAACCTAACCTGCCTTAATACCTGGAATAAAGGAAACATCAACCCTCAAATAGACCATATCCTAGTGGATAGAAAAATAAGGGACAGGGTCAAAAATATGAAGGCAAAACAAGCAACAAACGTCAAAACAGATCACAAAATATTATATGGAACACTAGTAATAAAGAAACAAGAAGAAAAAAAGAAAAAAAAGATACAACAAAACAGCAAATGACACATGGAACATCTCACTGCTACAAAACAAAGGAATAAAAAAGAAATACCAGGAGGAGATAGAAAAACAGTTAACAAGAAAGGAACTAAATTGGTCAACAATGGGTTTAAAAATCAAAATAGCGGCGAGGAAAACGTTGAAAAGGAACAAATCCCCTATGAGCCCAAAAGAAAAGACACGAAAAGAAATTACGAAAAACTAAAGAAAATAAAGGCCACAGGAAAACAATATACACCAAACATAGACAAAAAGATAATAGAAGCGAGGAAAGAAAGAAGAGACACAGAGAGGAGGCACGAACAGAAAAAAAAAATGCAGGGAATTCTTCGAAAACATAGAATCCACTCCAGCAGGACAGAGATTAAACCAAACCTTTAGACACCCCAAAACATACAGGAGAAACAACAATACGCAGTCAAGAAAATACATACCACTGCAGCATTGGGTCAGGAAACTAGAAGAAGGAAACGCAGAGAGAAGTCAAATAGAACCAATACAAGAAATGGACCACTGGCCTCTGGGAAAGCCACCGTCAAAAGACGAACTACTAGAAATAATGGCCAGAGCTAAAAGAAACACGGCCCCGGGAATAGATAAAATAAATAACGAACTAGTATACTATGGACCGGACAACATAAAACAGCTAATCCTAGAAATCATCACCAACGCATGGACGGAAACCACACCCCTGCCTGAGGAATGGAATACAACCATACAGATACCGCTCCCTAAAATCAAATCACCACAAAACGTGGACGATTACAGAAGAATAACACTCAGCAGTGTAGGGTATAAATACTACGCACAATTCCTCCTCAGAGAAATGGAAAAATACATCGGCGAACTACCAGATTATCAAACGGCATTTATCAAGGGTAGATCGACAGACGACCACATGTACACCACCAGACGGATCCTGGAAGAAAAGTGGAAAGAAGGAACAAAACTATATATAGTCTCAATTGACCTCCAAAAGGCATTTGATACTATAAGGCATGAGGCTATAGTCAACACTTTGCTCAACAGGGGAGTACCGCAATACTTAATAAACAGAATAATAAAAGCATGCCTACACGAAAACACTGCAATACAATGGTTTGGACAGACGACGGAATCAAAAATGAAGAATATAGGAGTCAAACAAGGATGTCCCCTATCCCCCCGACTATTCACCACAGTCCTGGACCAAGTCAAAACAGCCAACAGAGTCACAAGAGCTCTACTACCCTTCATTGAGGACAACAAACCACCATGGTGCCTAACCAAAAAGGTATACACGACCATCATAATGCCTACTACGATGATATATGGAGTCAAAAACGCAGCAATGATAAAGGCCAACCGAAGAAGCCTGAGAAGAGCTGAAAGGGACATTATCCAACTGCTAGCGAAAACAGGAAAACCACAAAAACGACAGAAAACGTCAACATTACTAGAGGGAAGAACAATAATCAAAAGAATAGAATCATACGCAATGAAATACTGGAGACATGTCCAAAGACGGGACACGACACACCTACTGAAGAAAGCGCTGCGAATGAACAGCAACAAACTGAAAATAGGGAGGCCATGCTACACATGGATTACAACAATCGAGAGAATTATGAATAAGCTAGGAAAGGATTATACACACTGGGAAAAGTTTGCACAACAAAAAATGGAATACAATAAAGAAATATCAAGGATATACACACTGCCAGACTCAGAAACAGAAGAAACAGAAAACTCAGAAGTAGAATAGGAGAGAAGATGATCACAGACAGAAACTAATAAGAAGCATATCACAAAAACCTGAAAGTAAAAAGAAGCACGAAAACCTAAAAGAAGCATCTCACAAGCGCCTACACTTTCCATCCGATGAAGACAGAAGGAAAACAAGAAGAAACATCTCACAAACACCTACACGCTCCATCCTATACTCCTACCCCATGCGTCATGCGGCTCTCGCTGCTGACAACAAGCATGTCCAATGTCCAATCCAGCGTATGCAGCTGGTCCGGCGGTATATAAAAGCACTGGGGGTTTGTTCTGGCACACGGTGGGATGATCGGTGGGCGATCGGGCTGCGTGGTGGAACAAATCTCCCTGCACCGGAATTGGCAGCAATGCCCACCTTACGCTGGCAAATCAATCAATCAATCAATCAATCAATCAAAGAGATCACTCTGCCTCTGTGGAGAACGGCTTTACGGTCTTCGACAAATTCACCCTTTCTGACATTTTTAACAAGACTACTACAAACCGAAGAAAAACTATCCAATAAATCTTCAGCACGTATGTGGGACCATAACCTTGGCCACAGCTGCGCAAAGAAAGCAACATAATCAGGACAGTGGCTTGTATCGTAAAACAAATAGTTATGCCGCGCCAATATTCTTGACTAAAGATGATGGTCTCGGATGATTAGGGGTCGAGCTTGAACTCTTTGCCCCAATCATCGCTGTAGACCTGGACCGGCCTCGTAAGGGGTGGGCTTGCTTTTTCGCCTATACCCCTGGCAAATGCGGACGGTATTGGCGATGTTAGCAAGCCTCCCCTGGCCCTGGCTGTTGGACAACAGTTATGCCAAGACGAGGATTGCAAGTACGGTGACCGATGACGTCTATCAGAAGATTACACACAGAAATAGTTTATACGACATGGTAGGCCTTATAAAACCAGTTTTAGGTGACAACCAAAGACCAACTGTTCAAAATATGTACAGATTTTTTACTCTTGGTTGGATGCAAAGGGAAGATGTTGCTACGCATATTGCTAAGTTAAAGAGTCTAGGGAATGAGTTAAACCATGGACTTATAGCTATAAACGATTTGATTTTGGCATGTAATAATTTATATATTCTACCAAATACTCTTGAAATATTCCGATCCAGTTGGATGTTACTCACCAAAGATGATGAAAAAACGTTTGATGAGTTAACAACACACTTGTGTTTGTTTGAAAGAAATTTAAAGAAGAATGATGTTGCTACTAATTTGAGTCAAGAAGCATTGATGATCATAACAAATAAAAACAATGGTAATACTAAATCGGGGAAGAAGAGTCCGAGTAAAAAAGATCAGTGCAACAACTGTAATTAAATAAAATATGAAGTCTCACGTCTAGTAAAAAATTAAATGCTGTTTTAATAAGCAGTTGTTTATTAAAAAGCAAGCAAGTCCATTCAATAAATGTAACAAGAGTAACTTTTCGCTGAACTTCAACTTCACCCTTATATTAAATAATTTGTACCATTTAACTCAATAAAACCGATTGTTATAATAATTACTATTATTATTATTAAATCTTAGTCAAAGAGAGGTAATCTAGTCAGAAAAAGAAAATGTATCATAATATGTGCAATCATATTTAAAATAATTTTAATAAAGGACTATTTGAAAGTAAAATAATCATTAAATAATTATGATTACTTTCATTTATTTGTTATATTTTTTATGTAATTTGGACCATAATTTTTTACTAAATGTTTATTTCTTTGTTTCATAAAAATCCCGTATTAAGCGCTGCTTCTGAAAACTAATAAGAAGAGATGCAGAAGGCCGATGAAAAGAAAGGCTAAGAAAAACTGTTGTCTATGTCAATTTACTAAAATAAGTAAAGATTTAGAGATTTTTAAACGGTCTCTCGGAGAGGCCGTAAATCAAATGGCTGCGAACAAGTCGTCTTTCGTCGGCGAAGGTCTTCAGCTCAGTTTGCCTACGCTTATCCCTCTCCAAAATTTATGGGCCGCAGATATTGACAGTAATTCGTGTAAGACTGCTATTACTGAGATTTATCGATACATAATTCTTCTGTAACAATATTTGTCAAGTATTTAGCTGTGAGTGGCAGAAATCAAGCTATAGATCATCTCAATAGTCAACATGTCCGGCACTAGATTTTGCTGTAATAAATAACTGGGGCACGAGCGTAACATACAGGTGCTTTTATGATGGATGGCTGCTCAATGACCAAACAATTATTGACCTTTCAGCACTTCCACTTTTAAAATATTTATGCGACAACGACATTATTTATAGCCGCACTTTATATTACATTAAAATTTATTTAAAATGTTCTTTCTGCATGCAATATATTTTGTACCTATTGGATTTTAGAGCTCAATAAAGCAAACCTGATTAATTAATTACACGTCTATTATTAGATAGCTTCGTCTCTTAAGTAATAGTCGATTAAAATCTAATATAAAGCAGAAGATAGTCCATTTTAAATCGAATATTTCCAATTTTTAACAAAACATTAGAATAAAGGATGTGTATGTAAATGAAGGATAACTTTCAATTGTATGATTTATAGTGTAGGCGAGTTAGCTCTTCAGGGACACAAATCTCAGACCAACTGCAACCTCCGCAAATAAATATCCACATGTAGTTTGTGATGTCTGGAAGAACATAATATTATTTTGGAAAAAGAATCTTTGGTGGAATTTGCAAAAAAATATGGAAAAGGTCGCGAAAACCGGTTTTTCGTGGTTTAAAGAAAAAGTTGAATTTATACCAAAAAAGGTATTCAGGTAGAAAATGTGCGCAATAAAAAAACGAACAAATGAGCTCCGATGGAACTCAATTGGCCCAGTGCGCAGTGGTTATCCCACAAATTGCAGAAAGGCACTAAATATCTACCTTCCTCGAACATTCATAACTACATATTAAAAGTTATAATTAGCACACGTTGGAGTTTTAGTAGTCCTTAATCTACGCTCAAACTTTCAATTGAAAATACCATGTAGTTTTTGCAAACCGTTGCTTTTTGCAAAAAAGGCACTCTTTTGCACAACGCCGCGAAAGCGTTAATTTCAGCGGTGTGGAAGGGGCGACGAGTGGGAGCAGCCGAGTTCCCTCACAACATGTGAAAATAATTGCTCATAGAATATAATATACAGGGTGTAATCAGTTTCATGTCATTAAAAAAACTGGTAATGGGGACCAACTAGACAAACAAAAAACCTTTATGACTTTTCCCTCTAGGAGCACTTTGAAAAACACTGATCTAGGTTAACATATTTAATATAATGGTAGACAACTATTGCGAACCACTGCTTTTCTTGGTCGATGGAGTTGTACTTCCCAATTATACAACTTTTAAATTGTCATAAAAAAGTGCTGGCCGGCACACGCGGTGTCAAAGGATCATCGACCGCCTTTGATGTACCGCCTCAACTGAACTGAGGCAAGTATAAAGAGGTAAATAATTCGTTCACTTTTCGTGCACAATTGCAAGTAAATAATGGCCATACAGGTTTAAACAGAGCATTTCTTTACATGTGTGTTTTTTAATTCGGAACAAAATATTGAATTGTTTATAATTTAGAAAATTTAAATGTGGTTTATTAACATTTGTAACATAAATCAGTGTCCTGGGTTAAAAGCTTACTACCTACCTAAATGATTCAAAATCTCTGCATCTGTATCAATACACAGTTCGGTACGTCGAATTAAGTACATACGCACTTCATTTAACACTAAACACTAAACTATCAACTAACGTTGTCAATAAAGAAAAATAAAATAAAAACTTGGTACAAAAGCCAAAAAGGAATACAAAAAGAACAAACAATAAATCTTAACTATAAATACACAATGACGCAAAATTCAAAAATAACAAAAACAACGTTGGACGTGTGTACATAACGAAACATCGACAGTAACTAAAATATTGCACAAGGGAGAGTTAGAGTATAGTTTTCTTCAGATCAGATCTAGATCTACCTCAATATTCCAGCTCAATATTCCAGCAGTTCTCAAAAATTTTTATTGAAAATTTGCGAAATTTTTGTTTATTTTTTTTCTCCAAAACTACGAGCTTTAGACCCCATGTTATATAAGCTTTTTTTGTTTGTCTTGTCGTTCCCTACCACCGGTTTTTTTTTAATGACATGAAACTAATTACACCCTGTATATTTGAAATTGTCTGCCCCAAAGGTGGTAATGAGGATGGCCGATGCTCAAAAAAAAATTGAGAAATATTGTTCTCAGACCTTACACTAAATCACAACTCTCTTTTGATCCTCCATGTTTTAATAATGAAGTAGAGATGTTGTAGGTGGTGGTGGGGGTGACAGATGTCATAAAGAAGATTGAGACCTTGACTCCTAGTATATACACCAAATTCCAAGTTTCTGGACTCCTACTAACTTGCTTTACTTATTTATCCCTATTGGTTGGTTGAGTGTAAGAGCGCTCTACAGAGCTGCACTCCGCCATTACATAAAAACAAATAAAGGCATTGTCTATTTATTTATATATTTTATTTGTTTTCCCCAATCCGTTATAATAAGTACGTGTACCAAATTTCAAGTGAAGATCTCAATTTAAATTTTTTAATCGATTTAATGATGGAGTGAGGAAGTGGTTGGCACATATCATAAAAAAAATTGAGGTATTGGCTTCTTGTACATATACCAAATTTTAAGTTGCTGGACACTTACTAGCTTGTTTTATTTATTTTCACCTAGTTGCCTCTATTTACCCCAGCTCTTCAACGAAATTATCTCAAAATATAATCTAGTTTCATATGTCGTTATAATACATATTATGTGGATCCTTTAATAATAGAGTGAGATGATGCGGGAGGTGAAAAATATTATAAAAGAGATTGAGGGTTTGACTTTTGGTATATACACCATATCCCAAGTTCTTGGACTCTTGCTGGCTTGCTTTACTTATTTTCCTCTATTTACCCCCACATCCTTTCAACAGAATGAGTCAAATATAATCTGTGCCCAGATATCGTTTTATTATATACGTGTACCAAATTTCAAGTCCATATCTCAATAAAAAAAATTAAAGTCAAACATAATCATGAATCATCAAGTTTTGTCCATAAGTAAGAAGTATATAATATCCAAATAACATAATTATTGTTAGAAGAACATAGATGGATATGACAACATAATTTTTAAAAATCGGTAAAGGTATTTACACAGAACTTCCCTCTTTATTCATACAAGACGGTCATGGTCACTCTAAAAAATTATGAATTAAATGATGACATATGAGAATTATAATCGCCATGTAGTTAGCCCTATTATTACGGAGAGAAAACCTGATAATTTTTTTCAACTACTGCATAGTGGTGGGATTTTTTTAAATTTTCAAAACATTTTTTTGTTGAAATAAGTTAAGAATATAATGAAACGTGGAAATTTCAGAATTGAAGAAAAGAAATTTCCATTATCTACTCTATTGTAATGGTAAAGTAATACAAAATAAATATATTTTTTAAATTTTCAAAACTAATTTCTTTCTTAAAATATGTTTAGAATGTCATGAAATGTGGAAATTTTAAATTTGAGTAAAAAAATTTTTTTCCCTCACCCGTTTTATAAAAAAATGTTCAAAATTTTTTTAAATTTTCTAAATTTTTTTTTTTTTAAATATGTTTAGAATGTCATGAAACGTGGAAATTTTTAATTTGAGCACAACAATTTTTTCCATCATCCATTTTATACAAAATTTTCAAAATTTTCAAAATTTTCAAAATTTCAATATTTTCTTCTATTTTAAATTTGCAAAACAAGAAATTTTTTTAAAATTGGTTTAGAATGTAACGAAACGTGAAAATTTTAAATTTGAACATAAAAAAAATCCATCACCCACTTTATAAAAAATTTTTTGGGATAGGTTTAGAATTTTTAAAAGTGAATTATTTATTATTTGATTGCTTATAGTAATGAAACATATTCTTTGTAGGATTTTGCAATCAGCGGAAAGAAAAACTATATATGGGAACTAAAAGAAAAACCATATGTAAAAATATTAATGAAATCTTTGCATTCCTTCGATAACCTGACTTCTGGTTATGCTAGCAAGTTAAAATTCTAAAATAAATTTGTCCAATTTCTTATTTGACGCTCTCATTATAACACTAGCATCCGCTACGGCTAAGCAGATTAAAATAGTATCTACATGACCCCCCTATGGCCTGAAATTAATTAATTTACCTACCTTGTCTTTAATTTTTTTTCTCATTCCAATTTATTACATTTTCATAAAACCTCTCATTCAGTTTCATTTCAAATTTTAAATACATTTTTTTAAATAATTTATATTTAGTTTCTTTGAAATTAACCCTAAATTTTTTTTGTCAAAGATTTTTATATAAAACTTCTCATAGATAGTTTTTCTTTCCGCTGTCTGCAAAATCCTATAAAGAATGTGTTTCAGGTTTAGAATGTCATGAAACGTGGAAATATAAAATTTGAGCGAAAAAATATGTTTTCCATTATTTATTTATTCCCTTTAGACGGTCCACCCTGTATATTTTCCAGTGAAAGTCTAATCATTTCTTCGGAGGCAGTGGCGTTAGCTACCTACCATATTTGACTGTTTTTCGCCAAGTAGTTCTTTAGTTACTGCACCGACAAACCGACAGACAGACTGACTATACCTATATTTTCGTAATCTACATGATCTGAAACGTAAAAATCCGAAAAAATCTCGGACGGTGATTTTTTCTCGAATACAATACTTTCCTTCGGTATGCGAGGGAAGTAAAAGATATTGCCAATAGCTCTTTATTTTTTCTACTTCAACATGAATTAAAACTCCTGTAAGTTTTGTTACTGTAGACTTTGGTTCTCAGAAGCTCAGAGCTGGTAACTTTCCATGCGATAATGTAGTAACGGGTGCTCTTTGACTTTGAAAGATACACTGTATATAGAAGTTTAATAATATGTATTACATCTTTGTATTCGTTTGTGCTTAATTGAAAATCTTAGAAATTCTTTGCTTTAAAATTATAATAAAACATAGCATACATGACACATAATTTTTTACACGCCTCTGGAGGTTACTCTAAATGAGTATGTGACCCAATTCAACAGGATATTTTCGACCATACCATCCTACTTACGTCTCTTACAAATTTCAAGTCTAACAGAAATTTAAGATATATCCGTATCCTTATAATGTGAACAAAACACTGATAAATAAAGTAACGAGTCGACAATTATGTATATAACTGCTACATTGTATATTTCATATTAAATTTCTTCATTGCACGAATTAGCTAGTTAACACGTTAAATATCTAAAATGATAAATAGTTGGTAGTTCGTGATATAAACTACAATTTTACGTTACAGTAGTGACTACTGCATATAAATTTAATTGTTGTACATTTCATAAATTAAAAATAATTGGATCATATTGTTCGTGAAATAATATAGCGTGCTGAAAAAAATTAATACATACAAGCAACTAGCCAGGAGATACTTTGATATAACTAATTATTACATACAACTGTGATAGCAAACAGCGATAAATGTTGAGATCTCTAGTGATTGTCTTGCCGGAAGGCCGAGAAACGTGCATTAATCGTCTAACAAGACTAATTTACCTATACGGACGAATATAATGGGACAGCGCCTATAAAATTTGATGTAATATAATGATGGGTTAGAGAAAACCGTCCGCCGTCTTGGAGTAGACCAGTTAGATAGTCACATAGGGTTCGGAATACGGCGTATTAGCTTCAATAATACATAATAGCCCTTAATAACAGTGCGTGCTGTTCTCAGAGTTCTCCATTGGTTGTTGGGGCGATCATATCAAATTGACTATTTATAGTATGATGGAGAAAAATTATTATTGGTAGTTTGGTTGAGTCAAATGAGCGGTTTGGTGTAAGCAGCCTTCTGTCAGATCCTCACGACTCTAAAATCATAGCTCCAAGCTCGACTGGCCCCGCCAAATTGCTGTCAGATGCGACTTTGATGATTGGGTGTGCCCGCCAAGACTTGGCGTTACAAAAACACGCCTGTCAATCTTACATGGCGTAATTGCGTGCAGAAGCTAATTTGCATTCTCCCTTTTATTTTAATTTCTTGTGTTTTTACCGATCAGTCTGATAGCCTACACTCAGCTTTCAAAGAATTTCATAAAGGCATTTATTATTCTTATCGTTATGTTAAAAGTCGAACACACGAAACAATTGTAGAACGCATTGATAGGCCTTGGCTTAGAGGCAAGTGATTTGCAATTTTTTAAATTAATACAGGTCTCATCCCGAAATATTCTAAAAATATCATGTTACTAAATAAATTTCATTTTAATTAATAAAAATAAAATGTGTATATTAGACAAGTCATTTAATAGCAAAAATCAGGGAAAAGAAATTAATACAAGCAAGGGACTTTGTAGTAGCAGGCCTTTTAATGAATATACTAAAAATCTCCTAATACCCCGAGAGCTAGCGTCACAGAAATTTGTACTATTTGTAAATGGACTAAATGTGCCATTAATAGGTTGTCGATGATCCATAGAATACCAGCTCATGAGTCTGCCGGCCTGGGAGAGGTGCATTGAGCAGCGACCGGCGGCGGCGGCGGCGGCGGCTTAGTCAATAGCTTACGTGGAGTATATGTCACAAATGTCAAGAAAGCCGTTTTTGATTCTTTCGTGCCAAGCCGAATTTCCGATTTTTCATTTTCTTCCTTAATTTGTTGCTCAGATCTTACTTGCATAATACGCCTATAATGCGTGTCTAAACTTTCGTTGAAACGCTATAAGTAATGCGTCCTTCAGCGACGAAGAGCTGAAAATACCAAATTTTTATTTGATTAAGCAAACATATTATTTAAAATTATTTAAAAATATTTAAAAACTATTTATAAACGTGATATACCGGGTGGCCACGAGTCGATGTACGCCCCCAATATTTTGGTCGTTTTTGTATTTAAAAATTTGGTTTTTGGTACATATAAATTAGACAATAATAAGCTACTTTTAGACTAACAGGAATGAAAATATGACATCAACTTTTTTTTCTTAAATGGAATGACTATAGTTTTTTATGGTTTCTCATTAAGCATAAATTTCTAAGTGCAGCAGTTTTTTCAGATGTAAAAAATTCCAAAAAATAAGTGAGATACGAACAATTTTTTAATTTTTTCAAAATGGCCGCGTCAGATGAATGCGATGTAAGAAAATTACTAAGTAGGTTATGGAAATTATTAGTAAGGTTGTAGACTTGTCTGTAAAGAAGAAAATGGTTGTTTGAATTACTGATACGTACCAGTATTTTTAGTTTTTTAAAAAAAAAACGGAATTTCATTTTCATTTTCATTTCCGTAGGGGTCCTATGGAATTTTTTTTATGGAACTGTGCTATTTCTTTTATTAATCAGAAATAATGATTCATTAACTATAATTTTTTCGCCATTAATCATTTCTTAACGATATCCTTCGTAATAATAGAAGTATTTTTAAAAAGTAAACACAAATTAAACAAGAAATAATTTTAATAGGTATAACGTTACAACCATGAATACATTACCAAGAGTATCAAAACTGTTTAAAATCTAAATTATAATAAACCATTATAAAAATTGTTCGAGCTGTTCACCGTTATGATTAATACACAGAGTAGCGCGACTTATCTTTGCACGTCTAACATTCTGTAATTGTTGAGTTGTTATTTGTGCAATTTCGTGTCGGAATCTTTCTTCCAGATCTTGCCTTGTGGTTGGAGCTGTCATGTAGACTCCATTTTTCAAATGAGCGCAAATAAAAAAATCGAGTGGGGTTAAGTCAGGCGACCTTGCAGGCCATCTGACTGGACCATGGGTTCCAATCCAACGATCTGGAAATAACTGATTTAAGTAATCCCTAACGATAACAGTATTGTGTGGTCCAGCCCCGTCTTGTTGGAAGTAAACCTCGTCAATATTGGTATTGGGAATTTGATTAATCTCTGAAACTATTACATTTTGGAGAAATTCTAGATATCTTGGCCCAGTTAGAGTTTCGTTAAAAATTATTGGACCTATGATATGGTCGCCCAATACGCCTAACCAAACATTGAAGCCAAACTGCTCCCGAAACCGCCCTTGTCTCATAATGTGAGGATTATCAATTGCCCAATATCGAGTGTTGTTTCGATTAAATAACACAAGGTTTGTAAATCTCGATTCATCAGTGAACAAAATGTTTTTGATAAAATTCTCATTTCTTAATTGGCGTAACTGTAACCAATTACAAAAGGCAATTTCGTTGATAATCATTCTCATACAAAAATTGTTGCAATTGATATTTATATCTTGCTGATTCTTTGAAAACTGGTAATTTATGTTCAATTTGTCTTATCGAAATGGTTGGGTCAACATGCACTAAAGCTAATACATGAATTTCCGTTTCTTAATCCACAGTAAATCTTTCTTCAATTTCTACATTAGATTCAGTTCTAAATTGTTGCTCCAACCGGGCGAAATAGTTTCTCGGAGGGTGTCTTCTTTCTGAATATCTCCGTCCATACAGACTTTGTGCTCTAGTTGTATTACGTCGAGTCTCTCCATAAATAATGATCATGTCAACTTTTTCATCTCTTAAATAATTTTCAGCCATGTTATATTAATTTTCATGTTTATAACATCTTTAATACACTTGCTTCAGAAAATTAGTGAGTAAGTAAAGACTAATTCAATTGTTGCGAATGTCTGTCATTTTCATGGCTATCTGCAATTTTGGATTTAAATGAAGATAGGTACTTACCTTATTAAAATGATTTTTTGGAGCTTACTTTTTAAAAATACTTCTATTATTAGGAAGGATATTGTTAAGAAATGATTAATGGAGAAAAAAATATAGATTATGAATCATTATTTCTGATTAATAGAAGAAATATCACAGTTCCATTAAAAAAAATTCCTACGGAAATGAAAATGAGATTCCGATAAAAAAAAAAAAAACTAAAAATACTGGTACCTATCAGTAATTCAAACAAGTATTTTCTTCTTTAAAGACAAATCTACAACCTTACTAATAATTTCCATAGCCTACTTAGTAATTTTCTTACATCGCATTCAACTGACGCGGCCATTTTGAAAAAATTTGAAAATTGTTCGTATCTCCCTCATTTTTTGGAATTCTTTACATCTGAAAAAACTGCTGCACTTAGAAATTTTTACTTATTGAGAAACCATAAAAAAAATATAGTCTTTCCATTTAACAAAAAAAAGTTGATGTCACTTCCGGTTCAACCGGAAGTGATATTTTCATTCCTGTTAGTCTGAAAGTAGCTTATTATTCTCTAATTTACGTGTACAAAAAACCAAATTTTTAAATACAAAGACAACCAAAATATTGGGAGCGTACATTGACCCGTGGCGACCCGGTATAGATAATTCAGGCAGAAAAATAAATATATAAAAAAAAGTTATAAATTTTTTTCCGGTAGTATTCGAACTTCGGACCTTAATCATGCAATTCAATTGAAAACAAATTTTTATCTATTCTAATACATAGAATGACTTCGTCGAACCTTCACCCGGAGCCAATCAGACTACCTCGGCGTTGAGCGCCGAGGTGGGTGTTGGGTTGGTCGGGTCGTGGTCGGTTCCGTTTAATAAAATCTTAATCTAACTGAGCACTCCTATCACTTGTGCGATTTAAAACTTAGAGTATGGTAAAATATGTCCATACATATGGAGTTAAAAGACTTGAAATTATGTTTTAAAACGATCTCACTTGCACTTTCACTGTGGTTTGGTTGATGATGCGGGGAAAAACTCAATGAAAAAATCCGCTTGTGGTAATGGAACTCAACAGTCTAGATGCCTTTGAGAAGACAAGGAGAATAAGAAGATCTCACTTGCACTTTCACTGTGTTTTGGTTGATAATGCGGGGAAAAACTCAACGAAAAACCCCGCTTGTGGTAATGGAACTCAACGGTCTAGATGCCTTTGAGAAGACAAGGAGAATAAGAAGATTTTGATTTATATTGTTTAGATTTTACATAATTTATTGGCCGGGGTTGAATTTTGAATAGAATGTGAGAAAGAACAAAAAAGATAAAAACAAAAATAAAACTGACTGAAGAAAAAGAATGAGGGGATAGAATAGAGGTTTTGAGGTAGTTTAGTGTGGAGTTGAAGGAAGTTGTGGTAGGACCTTGCGCGTGAGACGTATTTCTCTCGCTGTTACGCCAATTGAGAACTTTGGTTCAAATACTATAAGTAGTTTATCTATTAGCGACGAACAGCTAGAAACATGGATTTTTCAAAAATTAATATCTAAATAAATACGTCGAGTGGAGGATCGTGTGATGGTTCTACAGAAAAAGAAAGATTGGCATTTTGTCGGTATCGTAAATCCGGCTCGGCACGAGAGAATCAGAAACGGCTTTTTTAACATTTGTGAGAGGTACCGCACGTAAGTTATTGACTAAACCGCCGCTCGCTGCTCAACAGTGGTCCCAAATCGAGTTTTTTGGTTGAAAAATGGCCAGAGAGCGCTAATCTTATCTGAAATGAGCAATTTCTTTTAAATTAAAGCTTACCAAAATATCAAAAAATCCTCGGAGCTCGAATTTTGAAAACAAATTTACTTTTTTATTATTTCAAGTTAAAGCCGAAAAAGCAATTACAATTTTCAGAGAAGAATAGTTGTTTCGAAATTTTTTGAATAATTAAAGCTAGTTAGAAAATAAAGTAAATCAAAATCAGCTGTAAATTACACAAAAAAGTGTGAATTGACAGCTGTCAAATTGACATTTGACCTATATTCTAAAAGTCTTTCACAACACTTATTGCTCTCAGGTTGTTGGGATCACTAAATTTGAACAAGATGTCAAATTGGACAAAATATGTCAATGGAGAACTCAGCTAGGCTGTCAACTTTTCAAAAGATCGTTACATTTTAATTTAAATATAAGCAGTTTTTGACAAAAAGATTTTTGGGCTCCCTAGAACCAAGTTATCGTATAAAGTTATTCAATATGCTATAACAAAAATTGTTTTAAAAATTTGGAATATAAGTCAAATGTCAATGTGGTAGCTGTCAATTGATACTTTTTGGTCTAATTTGACGGCTGATTCTGCTATACGTTATTTTCTAACTAACTTTAAATATTCAAAACATTTCGAACGAACCATTTTTGTCCTTTAATTTAAAATAATATTTTTTTCAAAATTCGGGCTTCGAGGATTTGTTGGAATTTCGGTAAGCTTTAATTTAAAAAAAAGTGCATTTCCGACAAGATTTGTGCTCTCTAGCCATTTTTGGGCCAATAAGCTCGATTTGGGACTACTACGCGCTCCAAGCCTGGCAGACTGATGGGCGGTAGGTATTCAATGGATCATCGACAATCTATTAAGGCACATTCTATCCATTTACAAATAGTACACATTTTGTGACTCTAGCTCTTTGTCTATAAGATTAATTTTGCCCTATGTCCCTCATATTGGTAAATGGAGCCCAGTTTTCTATTTTCGGCTTGGAGTTTGGAGTTTGTGGGAGGGCAGTCACAAAGAGTGACAATTTTATTTAAATGGGTTAAGAATATCGAGATAATAAATTTGAAAGAAGAAAACCTTTCTGTCAGTCTGTCTTTTTTTGTGCACACGTTTTCTCTTGAACTGTTTAAGACGTTGACTTGAAATTTGGTACACGTATGCATTCTAATTGGAACTAGATTTTATTTTCTACTTATTCCGTTGAAGGGTTGGTGCATAAATAGGGGTACATAAGTAAAGGAAGCTAGTAAGATTTTAGAAATTTGGGATTTGGTGTATATACTAGAAGCCAAGGTCTTAATTTTTTAATGACATCTGCCGTCACCCCACTTCATTATTAGAGAGGTTAAACAAATAAAATTGAGATATTCACTTTAAACTCGATGCACGTATAGATCGAGCTCCTATGACAAAAAGGGTACCTCGTTGAACACCTCAAATTTAAAAGGTGAAAACGGTTGCAAAACATGTAAATATCATGTTACGCCCGCCAGACCATTAAACATTTATTTGTTAACAGTTATTTTTTACGAATTTTTGAATTAAGCTAAAAAAAAAGATTTTACATTTCAAAATACCTGCTTCAAATCTTCTGAATTTGTGGTAAATAATAAATCATTTCTGGTTGACAATTTTTGTTAACTAATGTGACAGACTTAATTTTTTATAGAGCATTTTTTTAAATTAAAGTAGACTTCATAACACCTCCTTGATTTTTGTTTTAAAATGAAGTTTAAGATCTCTCCTATCTATTACAATTTGTCTGTCTGGAAATTTTTATTTAAAAAAAGCGCTATCGCGGCGCTTAAAAATTAAGTCTGACATAGTAAAAAATATTTTCTCGATATAAAACGTATTTGAATATATAAAAGGAATCTACAATGTTAATTAAGAATTGAAGAAACAAATTTGTTTTAGTTAGCAACGGTCATACCACATTTCTTAATTAAAAAATGCTTATTAAAAAATCAATATCATAGCACACCATATCAATCTAAATCTTGTATTTTCATTTGCATGGGCTACTTGATGTTCCTTGAAACAAATAAATAATAGTAGCCGATGTATAATTATTACATTGACTACACCCCCACAGACAGAAAAAATGCCTGACAATGCAAGCGATGTGTAAAAATCTCCTGGGTGTATTTAAAAGTGAACAGGAGAAAGTTCATCATCTAAAACTGCCCTCTTTAAATGCTTATTATGTCGGTATACAGCAAGGGATCGCCAATTTGATATATTGCCCAGTCTGCTACAATTTACCCCCTATTGCTAGCGGCGCTCGTCAAAGTAGTTATATAGAGCAAAGGTAAACACATTTTACGCTTTATTTCACTCTGCAACAAATTTTTGTTTCGAGCCAATCGCTTTACTCAAAATACATGCAAAAAGCGATAACAAAAGAAATGCTAAGTTCATCATTACTCTTTTACACTCCTTTTACGCTAGCTTTGCAACAGATTAATTATGTTTATAACACGAAGGCACGCTTTATATTCAAAATTAAACGTTTATTCGAATTAATCGTTTATTAGTTGGATAATACAAGCGAAACGGTTTTAAGTTAGTTGTATTATGGCTTTTTTGTGTGTTTACTGTTGGTTCCGTTATTATTCAAAATCTTCATTGTTCTTGTTTGTAGCGGATTTTTTCATGTCAAGTTTTAATTGGAATATTATAAAGTGCAATTTTTATTACTTTTAGGAAGAAAGCTTTTATTTGAGGTATATTAGTTAATAAAAACTTTCAGGATGTAAGATATGAAGATAAATAGAATACACGAACGACTGAAAGAAATACTATTTTTACGAAAAACAGATATTTATAGTTTGTTATAAAGGCTGATCTTCAAACATTGTGTGACACTACTTTAATTAAATTTTCTGATACGTCAAATTGACTGCTGCTTCAGATGTTAAAAATTTCCAATGCATGTACTTATATCGTTGAGAGAAAAGAAATTTGAATCCATCTCGTAAGTTCAAAATGGAATTTTAGGTATTTATTATTTTGAAAACTAACGTATGGTGTAAAAGAAATATGTATTTCTCAAAAATAAAACTTTAATTGAGAAAATTCAAATAGACTATTTTAATGTTTATTTTGATACAAACAGATTCGAGATATTCGTTAACTGAAATATTAAAATGAAAGCCCATGATGCATAATACCGGGTGAGTCACGAATTGCGCTCGCCCCGATATTTCCTAAAATATTTGGAATAGAAACTTGAAATTTGGAGGCCTCATTACATTTTCAATAAAAAATCAAGTTTGGTGCACATCCGATTTGACCGGAAATGCCCACAACTTTCGATTTTTAACACCCTATATATTTTTACATTTTTGGAATCTGGAGGAAATTTTGAATACAAAACATCCATTTTGGTCACTTTTTGATAAACATAAAAAATTTTATTAAAAAATCTATTTCTTAATCCAGAGTGCTGTGGTGCCCAAAATATATTTTAGTTTGTGTGCTACGTTACTATAAAAATAAAAAGAGCAATATGATTGCATTACTTAATTCTCTAGAGGCTTTTAAAATTTTTAAATGTGATTTTTACCCACTAACTCGTTTTTTTTTAAATGGGAATTTAATCGTTCACCAACATTTTTAAATACCTCATTTTCATACGAATCTAATGATACCAAAATTTTGAAAATCCGCTCAGAAATATTTGAGATTTCAGCCAAAATACAATGCAACCAAGCTTTTAGAAACATGCGGCTAATAGATAATAGATTAGTGGGCTTTGGAAACTAAAATGGCACATTTCTGTGTAAATCTGGTAACCTAATAACATTGGAAAAATCATAGTAGCCATTGAATGTAATAAAACAATACCATCTGTCAGACAGATACAAAATAAAGCGTTGCGGAAATCTCTTTGAGTAAAAATTAAAGAAAATGAATAATTTTAGTAGAAATGAAAAGGTCGATATGTTACTGATATATGGAGAGCGTCTCAAAAATTCAACTGCAGCTGCAGAACTGTATCAGCAACGATATCCCAAGCAGACACTTGTTTGCCAGAGTGGAACAAGTATTAAGAAACGAACTCAATCAACAAGATGACCATCAAACATTTATTGAAAGTGAGGACAAAGAAGTTGATGTATTAGGATTTGTGATGGTACACCCAACAACAGCAACAAGGGAATTGTCAATCGAATGCGATATTAGTCAGTCTTTGGTTTGCAGAATTTTAAAGAAACATAAGTTTCGGTCTTATAAATACCAAATACACCAACATCTTTATGGAGATGATAACGACAGGAGGCTAGTATATTGCAACTGGTTCTTAAATGCAGTACAACAAAACCCAGGTTTTCCTTTTCATATTTCATATTCAGATGAAAGTAGATTTACGAACCAAGGCATGTTTAACAGAAATAATACTAGGTACTGGGCTCAAGAAAATCCGAGGTTGGTAGGGCGGCGGAATATTCAGGAAAGATTTGGGTTTAACTGTTGGCTTGGAGTACTTGGAGATCGAATAATTGAACCCATATTTTTTGAAGGAACACTTACTGGCGAACGATATTTATTCTTTTTACAAAACCAGACAGCAGAATTTCTTGACTTACTTCCTCTTGCCTATTTACAAAATATGTTTTTCCAACAAGATGTAAAAATGTAAAAATATATAGGGTGTTAAAAATCGAAAGTTGTGGGCATTTCCGGTCAAACCGGATGTGCACCAAACTTAATTTTTTATTGAAAAGATGGCATTTTAGTCGTGTAATGAGGCCTCCAAATTTCAATTTTCCATTCCAAATATTTTAGGAAATATCGGGGCGAGCGCAATTCGTGACTCACAGGGTATAGATGGCGCTGTGCTCCAAAGAAATATTTCGATGGGAGAAACTTTGAAATGGTTTATGTGAAAGAAAATGCATTTCTAAGCAGATTATGCTCTAGAAAAAAAATACCATAAAACTAACCGTTTTCGAGATATTTGAGTCCAAATGTTGGCATTTGCCAATATTGAATAATTGTAATCTCTTCAATATTTCAGTCCTTTAAGTGATACAATCTTAATTTACAAATTTTAGAAGAAAATATTTAAAGAATTTTTCATATAATTGCTTTGTTATTAGGTTAGATTATAATTATAAGTTGACTGAAGAAACAAATATTGCACGTTCCACCTGCCACAGAATTCTTAAAATAAACAATTTTTTTCAATATGAAGTTCATTTAGTTCATCATTTGATTCCAGGGGACAATGAGCGGAGATTAGATTATTTGGCGCATTTTTCAATTCTCTTAGAAGAAAACCCAAATCTTTTAGGTACCAATATGTGGAGTGATGAAAGTCGATTCCACAACAATGGAGTAATCACAACACATAATTGTCGTTACTGGTCTCAAGAGAATCCTAGGAGGATGTGACATACCAGATCCCAGAATCGTTTTGGAGTAAATGTTTTGTGGTATCGCTAATGGTTATATTATTGGCCCATACCTCTACCATGAGAATTTAACAGATGAAAGATATTTGCAATTTTTGCAAAATGATTTACAAGTACTATTAAGGAATTTGCCCGCTCAGTTGGATAATATATGGTTTCATCAGGATGGAGTAGGCCCACATAATCATCACAACTTTGTTAATTATTTAAATCAAGCATACCCAGGAAGATGGATTGGTAACAATGGAGTACTTAGATGGCCCGCTCGATCTCCTGACATTACTCCATTAGACTTTTATTTATGGGGATTTTTAAAAAGTGAAGTGTACAACGAACCAATAGACGACATGGCAGATCTTTATAATAAAATCTATGCTAGTGTTGCCGCCATTAATCGACATACATTATTAAAAGATTGTAGATCTGAACTAATTAATAGGTTTACGATGTGTGTTAATGAAAATGGCAATAATTTTGAACAACTATTAAAACAGTTAATTTAATTTCATTGGTTCGTCAAAATTGTTTTATGTTCGTAATTGTTTGAATTATATGATAAATAATATTTATAGTTTTTTTTCTCCAAGGGTTACTTCAAATATATTTAATTCATAAAATATGAAAAATTCTTTAAATATTTTCTTCTAAAATTTGTAAATTAAATACAGATTGTCCCACTTAAAGGACTGAAATGTTGAAGAGATTCCAATCATTCAATATTAGCAAATGTCAACGTTTGGACTCAAATATCTCGAAAACGGTTAGTTTTATGGTATTTTCTTTTTGAACACAATCTGCTCAGAAATGCATTAGCTTTGACATAAACCCCATTCCATAGTTTCTCCCATCGAAATATTTCTTTAGAGCACAGCGCCATCTATATACTGATATATTAAAAAAACAATTATATTCAAAAATAAAGCTCTGCTTATACTCTACAAATTGGCTTTTACATAATTAAAATATCTCTATTCGTTTAGAATATATCCAGCCTTGGAGTTTTTATTGAGACACCCTATATATATGGAGATCATTAATATTAAAATATTGAAATTTTGTAGTAATTAAAACATAAAATCACTGAAAATAGAGTAAATATTGATTATTAGGAACGCTAATTCAACACCTAATTTTCACATGTTTAGAAAAAATATTTCTTCCCTGTAAGTTGGCATTTAGTTTCATAATATGGCCAATTATGAATAAAAATTGTCCTGTCCATTTTTCATTAAAACAGTTAATTTTCGCAACATTTTATTAACTCACTGTATATTATTATTGTATATTTATTACGCTGCTACTATCTCAAATGGAGGGTTAAAGTTGAGTCTTTGAGTGGACAGGTGACGTCATAGTCTCAAAGGGACCTCTTGGTCAGACAGAAATTACCTTTTTAACTGTAGGCGTAAGAGTGTCCAGAGAATTCTTTGGAATGGGCGGTTCGAGGAAGATTGAGTGATCCCGCAGGAATCTATCCGAGTATCCAAGAAATTGTAAGTGTCTCTGCATTGTTTCTGCTGTATTTTTTCTTTACTTCGTCGATAATCTGAAAAGAAATAAAAAGGAATTAAAGCTTAAATAGATTTTTTGTTACTGAAATACCGTAATTATAGCCGCTTTATTGCATTACATTTCTATGCAATCAAGGTAAATGTTAGTACGGGAATATTAAGGCAATATATAAATAGATTAAAAAATATTAATGAGATAATTGTATACTGAAATATTTAATTTAACAAGCGTTACATTTTTTTTTTCCTTATGGGTTGCGGTACCAGATCCCCGCAGTACTGAAGCTTAAGCTTATTGTACCCCATAGTCTCATTACCCCATTAATCCCGTTCCTCTCCAGAAGGAGAGTGTACGATCAATGGGAGATCTGGCTATTTCTTCCGGGATCACGGTTGGCCCCCCGAAGTGTGAGAACTGTAGCGTACTCATTTTAAGATAGAAGCTACATGTACATTTCATATAGAGCTCCCCAAAAAGAAATGAAAAGCGGTAACCAAGAAAGAAAATAAGAAATACTTCAAGAATAATATTCTGACAAAAAAATTAATAAGATTTAATTTTACTGTTTGTTTTAACTTGAAACAATATTATATTATTGTATTATACATTTGCAATATATGATAATTCAAGATATTTAATTTTATTTTATTAAACTTGTGGTTAACATAACCACAATTGGTGACCCTGACGTGATACAATTTTCGTGGTTTCGTCTAGACCATTGACCAGTTGGAGCATTTTGGTACCCGGCGCAGAGGAAGTCTCGTCTGAAATTTATAGCTGAATTTATGGTTTTGGATCCCTCCGAATTGGCAGTCTGAGAGTTGTTTTTATTAGCATTGATGCTAAGTGTTATTTGCGAGGCCAAGTGAGTACGTTGCATATATTACTCACCATTACTTAAAGATTTGCTAAGCAATCAATATTTTTTATTTTTTTTCCTACGTCTGTCAATTTGTGATATTAATAATGGTTGATCCACCTCAGACAACTGTCGAGTTAATCGAATCCCTGCCTGTTAATCAACAATGTGTAACGTCTGTCAAATTACCCCCTTTTTGGATGTCAAATCCATTGATATGGTTCATGCAAGTTGAGGCACAATTTAATGTTTCGAGAATAACCTCTGATCGTAAAAAATACGACCTAATTGTTGCCCATTTACCCTTGGAGATAATCAATAATATTTACGATGTTATCATTAATCCTCCAGAACGAGATTTGTATGGTAATTTGAAAACTATTGTAATTTCACGCCTTTCCTCCAGTGAAGAGAAAAGGCTTGAAGATTTATTAACCGGTTCAGAAATTGGAACCAGGAAGCCTTCAGATTTTTATCGTTCTATGTTAGGTGTTGTTGGCGGTTCGCACATGGTGAGTCAGGATTTGCTAATGAATTTGTGGAAACGACGTTTACCGAAAACAGTTTATATTGCCTTGACTGCTTCGGGAAAGTCAGATTTGCAAGTAGTTCTCGACATAGCTGATAAAGTTTGGGAATCTTGTCAGACTCCAGTTCAATCTAATTTTTCTGCTTTGCCTGTTTCAATCCCTGACACGTTTCCCCCCACAACATTATCAGACCTTTTAACTACTTTTAATAACTTTTCTACAAGTTTCCAATTGACTTTAAATCAAGTTTTACAAAGACAACAATCACTTGAATCACAATTGTCTACTTTACAATCTTCGAATGATACGATTCGTCCTTCCACGTCTCTAAATGAGACACGTTGTACTAATTGTCATAACCGACGTCGTTCACATTCACGATTTTCTAATAATCGAAATAATTTTGATCCTTCATGCAACACAATTTGCTATTATCATCAAGTATATAAAGACCGAGCATATATGTGCGGCGGTCCTTGGTGTACTTTTTATAACGTTCCATTATTTGATAATAAATCAAATAAATCGAATAATTCAAAAAACTAGACAGTTCTATTGTCATGTCTGCTGACACTAGAGAGCTTGACAGCAGACGTCGCCTTTTTATTTTTGATGTATCAAATAATTTTCGCTTTTTGATTGATACCGGAGCAGATTTGTCGGTTATACCGAGAAATGCTTTTACAGATTTAAAGGTAAACAAGGATTTAGTTCTTACCACGGCTAACGGTGGAATTGTTTACACCTACGGTAAGAAACTTTTGAAAGTTAATTTGGGATTACGTCGTGTGTTTACTTTCATATTTAATATAGCTGACATACAGATCCCGATTATTGGTGCAGATTTTTTGGCACATTTTGGTTTAATTGCGGACTTGAAGAACAATATTTTGATCGATAACAAGACAAGTTTGTCAGTGAATTGTTACGCCGAAACTAGTTCTGTCATTTCCACGAGGTTGTTTTCTTTTGAAGACCAATATACGGCATTATTGCATGATTTTCCGCAATTGGTGGGAACACCAGATTATTTTTTACCTGTAAAACATACTGTTCAACATTTTATTGTGACTGAGGGTCATTTACCTTTTAACCGTCCACGTAGATTGGATGCAGTGAAATTTGATATTGCTAAGGAGGAATTCGCCCATATGGTAGAATTAGGGATTTGTAGAGCACCTTCTTCATCTGTCGCTACTCCACTACATATGGTTGCAAAAAAGGAACCCAATGACTGGCGTCCGTGTGGTGACTACCGACAGTTAAACGCTGTAACAGTTCCTGATAGGTACCCCTTACCACACATACAAGATTTTAATGCTCATTTATTTGGTTGTAAAGTATTTTCGAAAATCGATTTGATTCGTGCTTATCATCAGATACCTGTCGCCGAATGTGACATTTATAAGACAGCAATCGCAACCCCTTTCGGCTTATTCGAATTTATGCGAATGCCCTTTGGTTTGAGAAATGCTGGTCAGACATTCCAAAGATTTATGAATGAAATTTTTTCTAACTTGAAATTTGTTTTCGTGTATCTTGATGATATTCTTGTAGCGAGCTCGGATCATACACAACATTTGGAGCATTTACGCTTAATCTTTGAACGCCTTAATGACTATGGAATCAATATCAAACCAACTAAATGTGTTTTTGGCACTAGTGGTTTGACCTTTTTGGGACACTATATTAGTCCAGAAGGTATTGTGCCATCTAAAGAGAGAGTTGAAGTTATTATTTATGTTCCTCAACCATCTACTATTAAACAACTTCAACGTTTCATCGGTATGATTAATTTTTATCATAGATCTGTCCCTAATTTTTCAGAAATTTTGAATCCTTTACATTTGTTGAATGCTAGAATGTTGCGTGATAAAAGTAAAGTTATTAATTTCTGGCCATTGGATTGTTCTGCTAGTTTTGAGAAAGCTAAGCAAGCTTTAATAAATGCCACAGTTTTAGCTCACCCTAGTTGTTTGGAAGGAGTGACACTTTCATTAACTGTGGATTGTTCTAGTGTATCAATGGGTTCGGTGTTAGAACAGACATTTCATAATTCTACTTCTCCGTTAGGTTTCTTTTCTCGAAAACTGACAGATGCGCAAAAACGATATTCTGTTTTTGACAGAGAGTTACTGTCACTTTTCACTTCAATTAAACATTTTAGACATATATTGGAAGGCCGTGTTTTTACTTGTTATACTGATCATAAACCGTTGGTTTACGCTTTATCGTCAAAAGCAGACCGTTCACCTCGGCAGATCAGACATTTGGAATTTATTTTACAATTTACAAACGATTTACGACACATTCCAGGTCATGCTAATATTGTCGCAGATACTATGTCACGGATTGATGACGTTAACGTTTTGGAACGAAATATTTCAGACATCATAGACTCGTTAAACTCTTCCAGTTTTAATTTAGCAATATTAAAAACTACCCAAGATGATGATCAACTTATTTCTTTATTAAACAATCAAAAGGTGAATAATAAAACCAGTAAAATAAGCTATTTGTTAAGACAAATTACCTTTTCGGATTCGCATTTTTTAATTTGGTGCGATGTTTCACGTAATGGATGTCGTCCTTACGTACCAAAATGTTTACGTCGAGTAGTTTTCAATATTTTTCATAATTTAACTCATGCTGGCATTAAAGCTACTAAAAAATTGATAACCACTAAGTATTTCTGGCCCAGGATGAATTCTGATTGTAATTTATGGACAAAAACCTGTATCAACTGTCAAACTTCAAAAGTCAACCGTCATACTAAGACACCTATAGGTGATTTTGAGATACCCAAAGGCCGTTTTGAACACATTCATATCGATACTGTAGGACCTTTACCTCCTTCGCATGGTAATTCTTATATATTGACAGTTGTTGAAAGATACACCCGCTGGCCAGAAGCATATCCGCTCGTAGACATTACAGCAGAAACAGTCGCTAGGACTCTTTTTGAAAACTACGTATGTCGTTTCGGTGTTCCACTAGACATAACAACAGACCAAGGAGTGCAATTTGAGTCAACTCTATTTTCGGAATTTTCAAAGTTTTTAGGTTTTCACCGGATTCGCACAACTAGTTACCACCCTCAGAGTAATGGTATGGTTGAACGATTCCATCGAACCCTAAAAACCACATTATTAGCGAGAGCAAATACATCACATTGGTACGAAGAACTCCCTATCATTTTGTTGGGTTTGAGAGCTATGCCTAAAACTGATTTGCGTTACTCATCAGCACAACTAGTTTACGGTCAAACGTTACGCCTCCCCGGAGAATATTTCATTAAATCAAATTTTGACCCACAAGTTTCTAATTTTATTGTTAAATTACGTGAATATTTTGATAATTTACAATTTACTGCCTCAAAACGTCAATTTTGTCACAAATCTTTTATCAGCTCTGATATTAACAATTGTACATACGTTTTCCTTCGAGAAGCTCGATTGAAATCTAAGTTTTCACCTTTATTTGATGGGCCTTTTGAGGTAGTTTCTCGAACTGATAAGATTATGACTATCCTTAAACGAGGTAAAGCTGTCACTGTCAGTCTTGACAGAGTTAAACCCGCTTATTTGTTGACTGATGAGGTGGATCACACTTTTACTTCTTTACCTAAACGTGTTCATTTTGTTATTGATTGCTTGCGGTAATTTTTCTTTTGGCAGAGGGGTATATGTAGCGTACTCATTTTAAGATAGAAGCTACATGTACATTTCAAATAGAGCTCCCCAAAAAGAAATGAAAAGCGGTAACCAAGAAAGAAAATAAGAAATACTTCAAGAATAATATTCTGACAAAAAAATTAATAAGATTTAATTTTACTGTTTGTTTTAACTTGAAACAATATTATATTATTGTATTGTACATTTGCAATATATGATAATTCAAGATATTTAATTTTATTTTATTAAACTTGTGGTTAACATAACCACAAGAACCTTCCAGCCACCAAGGCCGGGCAATCACAGAGTATGTGGTAGGGAGTTTCTTCCTCCTCTTCACACATCCTGCAATATGGATTGTCTTTCACACCTATGTTGGTTAGGTGTTTGTTCAGTGTGCAGTGTCCTGTCAGGATGCCTACTGCACATCTCAGCTGTTTTCTGCTCAGCTTCAGCAATTCGTTAGTCTTTGTCTTGGAAGGTCCGCCAATGATGAGCATACGTGACTGTCTCATCCCCGGCGTCTCAGTCCAGTACAAGTTGTGTTTCTGTCTCAATAGTTCCTTTACCATTCTTCTTGCGGTATTGTATGATATCCCGCAAGATGGCTCGGGACCTATTAAGGCTGCTTTGGCGCCTTCTTTGGCCAGCTTGTCTGCTTTTTCGTTGCCCTCGTTTCCCTGGTGTCCTCGCGTCCACTCCAGTTGTATGCTGTTGTGTTCCGCCAGTTTCGCCAGGGATTCGAGGCAGTCTTTTACCGTTTTAGAACGTACCTCTACTGCATTCAGAGCTTTGAGAGCTGCTTGACTGTCAGTGATGATGCGGATTCCCTTATCTGTGTATGACCTCTGCATCATTTCTTGTGCACAGATTTGTATAGCTGTGACTTCTGCTTGAAACACCGTTGTGGTACTGCCTAGGTTTAGACTGATATCTATCCCTGGTTGATCCCCCGCAACGCCTGCTCCGGTACTGCTTGACGTCTTTGATCCGTCAGTATACCATATGGTATCATTTGAGTGTCTTCGCATTTGCCTTGTTCCTTCCTCTTCCCTATTGGGTATATATACCCTGAAGGTCTTTGTGAAGTTGTGGCTTGTGCTGATTCTATCTGACTGCATATCTAGTATGCGATTTTTCCTTATTTGTTGAAATATTTCTGTATGGTGCCCCTTTCTTGGAATGGTCCCATGTCCGTTTGTTTTCAGCCTGTACGCCGCTAACATTGCCTCGCTCTCCACGACTAGGTGTAGTGGAGGCAGGCAAAGTAGTGCTTCCATGGCTGCGGTAGGCGTTGTTGACATTGCTCCCGTTATGCCTAGACATGCTAGTCTTTGTACTTTTCTTATTTTTCTCATTGCCTCCCCTTTTCCGGCTTTATGCCACCAGATCAGGGAGGCGTAGGTAATTATTGGTACTACAACCATTTGGTACAGCCAGTGTGCCATTCTTGGTTGTAGTCCCCAGTTTTTACCTACCATTCTTCTGTTAGCCCGTAAGGCCCGCGTAGCTTTGGTAGTCACTCTATCTAGATGTGCATTGAAGTTTAGTTTGGTGCCTAAAGTCAGTCCCAGATATTTGACTTCCGTGCTCACCTGTAATTCTTTTCCTCTGAGATATAGACTATCCAGGTTGAGTTTTCTCTTTCTTGTGAAGGTGACCACAGTGGTCTTCCCCGGATTCACAGAAAGACCTTCTTGTGTGCACCATTCTTCTACCGTGACAAGGGCTCGCTGCATCTTTGCCGATGCAGGGCCCTCGTGTTTTCCTGTTACCAGGATGGCGATATCGTCTGCATAGCCTTGCGCATATATTCCTCGCCGTTCCAGTCGAGATAGAAGCTCATCTGCAACCAAGCACCACAGGAGAGGAGATAGGACTCCCCCCTGCGGGCATCCTCTGGTCACAGACACCTCCTCTGTTGTGGATCCTAGCGTGGACTGAATTTTTCTAGTTCTGAGTGTTGAGTCGATCCATCTTGTAATTGACTTTTCAACTCCGCGCCTCTTCACTGCCTCGTTTAACGAGTCGAATGAGGTATTGTCGAAAGCACCCTCGATGTCTAGGAAGGTTCCTATGGCAGTTTCTTTACTGTCCAGGGCCCTTTCTATTTTTTGCGTAAGCTCGTGTATTGCGAGCTCACAAGATTTTCCTGTTTGGTAGGCCTGCTGGTTTCGATGTAGAGGTTTTATGCTCATTCTATCGTCCCTGATGTGCCTGTCAACCAGTTTCTCCAGGGTTTTCAGGAGAAATGATGTTAAGCTGATGGGTCGGAAGGATTTGGCCTGGGCATAAGTGTCACGCCCTGGTTTTGGTATAAATACCACCTTTACCTTCCGCCATTCAGTTGGCACGTAACCCAGGGCCAAACTGGCCCTGAATAGTGTGCACAGGGGTGTTGCAAGTATGTCCATTCCCTGTTGAAGTAGGGCTGGAAATATTCCATCCAGCCCTGGTGACTTGTATGGTTCAAATGAGTTGATTGCCCATGCAAGTCTTGTTTTGATAATTATGCTATTTGAAGTTTTCCAGTCCTCCTTTGATGCCCTTCTTATTGGTATATCTTCGGGTGGACCGCTTCTGTCTTGTGGAGTAATTACGCTACCTGGGAAGTGTGTCTCCAGTAGTAGTTCCAGAGTCTCCTTCTCGGTATTTGTATACTCCCCTTGTTGTCTTTGCAGAGATCCAATCTTTACCTGGTTGTCTCTCTGTAAGATTTTTTGGAGTCTAGCAGCTTCTGGAGTATTTTCTATCTCCTCGCATTGCTTCCTCCATGATTTGGTTTTGGCTTCTCTTATGGCGTAGACGTATTTTAGACGGGTCGCTTTGTATTCGTCCCATCTGCCAGTCCTTTTGGCTTGATTAAACAGCCTTCGAACCTCTGCCCTCCTGGAGGAGAGCCCGCGGTTCCACCATGTGGTTTCACGTTTGGCCCCTCTCTCTTTCAGAGGACAGCTTGACTCGAAGGCTGTTATTACTGCTGAGGTTATTAGATCGCTCAGTAGTTCCACTTCCGCCGGTGTTTGTGGTCTTGATGGGCAGTCCTTCAGCCCCTGTTCTAGGTTCTCCTTGGAGAGTTCCCAGTCACAGGTTCTTGGGTTTCTGCTCATCCTCCCTTCTTCCGGTGGGGTTTCTGTTTTGAATCTTACGTACCTGTGATCCGATAGCGATGGTTCTTGGGACACGTGCCATTCACTTACCACTCGTCCCGCGCGTTGTGTGGTAATTGTGATGTCGAGAACTTCTCGTCTTGTTGTTGTGACGAAAGTCGGTTCGTTTCCGCGGTTTACTACTTCTAACTTATTACTAATAATAAATTCTAGGAGTGACTCACCTCTTGTGTTGTTTCCTGTGCTCCCCCAAATGATGTGGTGTGCGTTGGCATCACAGCATAGTATTAACTCTAGATGATTTGTTTCGCATTGCTGGACCAGTTCCTTAACTTCCTGTGTTGGAGGTAGTCCTGGTTGATCATAAGGAAGGTATGCCGAAGCTATTACTAGCTCCTTCATTGACCCTTCCATATCGATGTTAGTTCTTGCTACCATTAGGTCCCTCGTGCAAAGTCCCCACATTGGTAGCAGATTGGTATTTTTCTTTGCTATGATGCAAGCTCTTGGGTGTTCCTCTGCTGGGCTGATTACCTCCCATCCTTGTCCCACCTGTAGTCCTCTGATTCGCCCCCTGTAAACCCAAGGTTCTTGTATCAGTACTATATCTATATTATTAATTAATATGTATCTCTGCAAGGCGGCCGAAGCCGCCTTGCAGTGATGTATATTTACCTGTATAAATGTGAATGTAATCACTGGAGAGAGAGGTCGCTGCTGGTCCCCTCTGTCGCGATTTCCATCCCCTCGGGTTCGTCATGCGTCCCTTGAGTTTCCTCTTTTCGCTCGTTCTGCTCCCCTTCTTTCTTCCTTCCCAGGGCTTTGAATAAAACCCTGGTTAGGTTGAATAGGGTCTGCATTGAAGCTTCTCGCGCGTTACATAGTAAGAATATTATTTGTTTGTTCTCTTATGTACTCTCTCTCTCTCTCTCTCTCTCTCTCTATGTGAAATTAACATAACTATGGTACCTATACTGGTTTTCATTTATTAGAATAAATATTATCAGATTATCCATTTATAGTACTTGTTAACATAAGATTCTCACAAGTTGTCTATATTATTGTTCAATGCAATAAAACTTTAAAATAAAATGTGCGATAATTCAAATTTCATTGGGAAATTACATAGAAAATATGAATATTGTGGGTATCTCCTTTCAGCAAATTGACACGTAAAATGAGCTTAAATAAATAGGTAACGGTATTTACGCAGAACTTCCATCTTTATTTGTACAGGACGGTCACTAAAGAAGGCTCTGCATGCCACGGGAAAATCAGTCCTGCCTACCTACGGAGAGAATGGTATTGTGTACACTCGACAGTAAATAGCCGAGGCTTTTGCCAGCAGCTTGTAACTGCAGTGTAAGGAAAATCACATCAACGACGAGGACGAGGACTGGTTGGACGACGTAGCATGCAGAGTCATGCTGCAACGCATGCCGGATGAAGAAATAATCCCCCCGACTTCTCCTGAAGAAGTCAGGGAAATCCTGAGAAATCTCAAGCCCAGCAAAGATGCGGGGAACGACGTAATAGGAAACAGTACTCAAGAAACTACCTCTCAAAGGAGTAGCAACAATGGTGAACATCATCAACACCATCTTGAGACTACTTTATTTCCCCACTAAGTGGAAGAAAGCAGACGTCATCGTGGTTCCCAAACCAGGTAAAAATCTAACCTTTTCCTCAAGTTATAAGCCCATCAGTCTTCTATCGGCGATGAGTAAAGTAATAGAGACGATCATCATGAAGAGACTTAAAACCCTGACCAATGAGCTCTAGATCATCCCAGATGAGCAGTTCGCCTACCGAACCGAGTATTTTACCGGGTTTCAACAACCGCCAAGTCACAGGTGCGATCTTCTTAGACGTAGCCAAGGCCTTCGACAGGATTTGGCACTAAGGACTCCTGGCGAAGATGTTGTCGATGGGTTACCCTGTCGGCATCATCGAACTTGTGAGCTCCTACCGGATGCAACTCCGTATGAAGATTGCCGGCAAGCAGTCGAATACAGACCCATGGAGCAGGCGTACCGCAGTGGTCGGTACTCTCTCCCTACTTGTTCACCATCTGCACCTCCGACATGCCAAGAACTGCAAACATCTTTTTAGGGTTCTACGCAGACAACACGGCCATAATCGCAAGATCATGGAATGCAAAACGTCGCGAATGTGCACCGTGGTTTGTCAGAAACACCGACATCTTTAGAGACCTGGAATACACCCCGGTAACTGAAGTAATCTGGGACAGAGCGAAGAATCTATACGTCCATGCAGCAGAGCATAGGAATCCGCTTCTCAGGCAGGCGACTACACCAACGACGCTCCGTGGGCCAAGAGGCGGAAGCTCCAGATCATGGATAACGGGTCAGTATAACTTAACTGTTTTTCTGTTTCAGTCCAACCTCCAAGCCACGTCGCAAGAAGACAATGACCAAACACACCAAAATCACCCGATTTCGGGAGTACCAAACAAACAACAAGCACGGTACCCTTACCCTAGCCCGTGCCGGTGTCTGATGCTAAAATGAGCGTCTTTGGCCGAACACAATCCTTGAGCTAAACAGTTCACACTTGCTTTCGACGAAATCAGAGCACATGATGCGAATTGGCGCCCTTGTCCTCCGACTAGTCAACACCCCTCCCAAACCGCTCCAAACTCCGTAAGGGTTCGGCAACAGCCGTTCCTTCTCACTACAGGCAAAATACGCTCCCGGGAGCCGACATGCCAGCGAAGAAAGAAGACTAAAGCAAAAGAGCGCTAGAAGAAACAACCCAGCTGGCAGGGTCCAACAGCCAGGACCAGGAGAAGTCTGCTAACATCACCTGCACCGTCCGCATTTGCGAGGGGGAGGGGGAGTAGGTGAAAAAGCAGGGCCACCCCTTACTAGGCCGGTCCAGGTCTACAGTTATGATCGGGGTAAAGAGCTCTAGCTCGACCCCTAATCATCCGAGACAGTCAATGTTTAGTTAAGAATATTGGGCAACTTGAATTGTATTATATTCGCGCAAAATGTTCATCAAATTGGTAATCGCAGTCGGCCATGCTTGATTGCAACTTCTACTCACGTTAATATGAATATTTTATAACTGTAACATTGAACATCTTATTCTATTTGTCTAATGAGCATTTTTTGAAAATACCTTCTTTGTATAATAGCAAATAAAATTACTACTAGCAATTCTATTCTGCATATAATAAAATATTAAGCACGATCTTCGAAATAACTGACAGTAAAGAACAGTAAACACAATTCAAGGAAAATGAACATTTAATATATCAAATGTTTCAGATTTAGATGGTTACATTCATTACAGAGTTCATCTTGAGGTTTCTAGCAACTTAACGCTTCGTGAGACATAAGCAATTAACTGCATAATTTTATGGCCGTAAAAGTAGGGAACTTATGCTTGCCCTGCTAAGTCGCGAATTGCAAGATGCTTTGCTTTAGATTAATTTCATTACGCTTAAATTTTATGGCGTTTCTATTGTTTACAATTTACTTACTAACAATTTAATTAATTAATGATTATCTTATGATTGATGATTATTTTGTGATTAATATTAAAATCATAGAAAGTGAAATAAAGTAAGCGAATAATAATAAAAAGTGGATATTTATGCTTTAGCTATGAGGTTTTATGTACGGTACAATAAAATTATAATATGAAATCAATTATCTATATTTATGACTCAACTAAATTTTGCTGAATAGCATTGGGTCATTACATAACAACAAATAACTTAGTTGAATTATATCTACTTGGATATTTTCATTAATAAAAGTATATTTTAGTTAATAACCATGTATAAGATTCTACAATAATAAATATTCGTTTGTATATTGATTTGGACGTTTGTAAGTTTGTTTTATTACTATTTACATTACCATACGCTTCCGTCAGTTAATCTATACCTACTGAAATACTCTACAGGCCCCAATCCTTAACGAGTGATACACTGAAATTTTTTAATCCCGTCGTCTACTATGAGAATAGATTAGAATTTCTAATAAAATCAAAAATGCACAACTCGCAATAAGCTGTGCGTCTGTGACTGTGCATTCACACAAAGGAAAAGTCATCTGAACCCGGAACCTGACATAGTAATCTTATGTACTTCGACGTGCTGAACACGGATCCGATGTCCGCTTAGTTCCATCACTCACCATTTTTGGTGCATTCTTAATGGTGTCCTCTTTTTTAAGTGATACTGTTCGTAAGCAGACCATTACCAAGTTTTAGGTGTGAGAATTTCTGCAAGGTAACTAATATAGTTCCCTAATGGCTTTATTTTCCGACAATGAACCTAAAGGTCTCTTAAGGAGATGTAACGTGATGAATTATGATGAGGTGAAAGAAATTCGTTTATCGAAACTCTTAGTTTTCTCCATCGCAATAACCGACGTGCTGCACCATGCCGGACTCTCACATGTGCACGCTGACGTCACATAATAGCATGTATAATTTTTTTTGTTTTGTCTGTTATTCCTATTCAAGAGAGGGTACAGACTCCTGTAAGTCTATTCCAAAAGCGTATATAGTTCGATCAATGTGTCGGTTAAACCTCAGTAGTTTATCTATACATATGCTGAAGCACTTTATGTACTCTCTGCTTGCAGTATGGTTAACCTTTTACAACTTTACAACTTTATTTGTTACTTTTAAATCATGACCGAGAATGATATTACGATTTTATTTTTAGCATAATTTTGCGTGTCGATGAATATCGAGTAGACATATGGGCCATAGATAGAGTCATGCTAGCTTTCTTCTTGTATAATTCTAATGAGAAATAAAACTACAACGAGCTCTTAGAACCTGTCAGCTCCGTCATATCTTAAGGGTAGCTTTCGCCTAAGAGTTTAAAATAGTTTAGATCTTGCCAAACACAAATACGTTAATTATGTGTAGGTTCCGGAATGAATTAGGATTAGTAGAAACAAGAACGCAGATGAAATGGTTAAAGAGACCGTTTCTCGCTGAATCTGTGTGAAGAATTACACGAAAATAGTTCATTGCGATGTATGAGGCACTGACGGAGAACTAGTGATTATAAGATACATTTTATAATTCATAACGAAATCAAACACTTCAAAATATTTGGTTATTGAGACGAAGGACTCTTACAAGTAACTCCAAATTATGACAGGACAAATTGCTGTAAGAAGAAGTATGTGGAAGTACGTTGAAACATTCTTTAATCTCTGACAAAATGGAAGTATATAGTAAAAGCAATGGGACGTAGTGGTATCATCGACTGTGGTTATGTCTGACATTTGGTGTTTGGTTTACTGAATTGATTTCGAAACTCTTCTTCCTCTTCGAGAAATCTCAGAAATGGATAAGAACAGAAATACGGGGGGGGGGGGGGATAAAAATGCAAAAAAAAATCGTAGTTACGAACAAAACCGCGGTATTATGAAAATACATCAACTCCACATTTCCTCACCAAAATGTCAGACGATAGATACGGGACGTTTTTTTTATGGGAATTTTTAAAAAATTTTAAAAAAATTCTCGTAGTTACGGCCGACATTTTGGGTACTTGTTCTATTCAATGTCAATAAGTCTGAAAAATAATAGCAGACGTTTCCCATGGGCGATTTCTGAGATACAAGAGTTGAAAGTTACAACATTTTCAAAAAAGCACATTAATTGGTTGGTAAAATGGGGTTGAAATTGGTGAAAACGTCTGACTAGCTCATTATAAGTTTTTAAGGGGTTCAAAAATGATATATTTCGGTGCCAGGCATTTTCATAACTAAAGCATTTGTATCAGTTTCAAAACATTTTTAAACGCGTAATAGAGTCAAAAACTGATAACCAATTCTGGGGTTGCAAAAATGGGGTAAAAATAAATGAAAACATCTGACATCGAAATATATAATGTTCTAACACCTCAAGAACTTATAATGAGCTAGTGAGATGTTTTCACCAATTTTAACCCCATTTTACCATCATTTCAAAATCAAAATGTTTTTTTTTTTTCAAAATATTGCAACTTTTAACCCTAATATCTCAAAAACCACCCATGGAAAACGTCTGACATTATTTTTCAGACTAATTGACGTTGAACAGAACAAGTACCCAAAGTGTCGTCGGTAACTACATTTTCTTTTATTTTTTTTAAATTCCCGCCAAAACACAACCCGTATCTTTCTACAAAGTTTGTTTTTTTTTCGATTTCTTACCCCTCCGCTCTCGTCTATTTCTGAAACTATTCATAGAAGAAGAAGCCGTGTCGCCGCTACGATACTAATCAACTCTACTCACAAGGGGGATTCAAGTTACCCTTCAGACTCCCCAAGACGAAAATAGAGAAAATTATACTTACTGTGATTGCTACAGTCTGCTCTCTCCGTCGAAATCTTATGTCGGGCGGTGCACTTTTAATGAGTATATCTTATAATTAGCACTTTCTTAGAAACACTTCTTAATAATTAAGACCGTCGATAAGGATTATGCTCCCCCACTTTGAGGATAATTAAATGGGAATTTTTATTTTTATTGAAAAAACCGTCCCATTGATTTTTTCCTTAATTTTAACGTTTAAAATACCAAATTCGTGGTACTTTCCAAAAACCATATTCGTGGTACTTTCGAAAAATTAATCTCGAGGAGCGGTTCTCTGATTTGTGCAAGTCTCTTTATTATGCTTTCATAAAAATAAATTTTTAATATTTTCAAAAAATTAAATTCGTGGTACTTTCGAAAAACCAAATTCGTGGTACGTTCAAAATGTTCGTCGAGCCCGGTTTTCCGCTCCGTGCAACTTGAAATTTTTTAAGTACTTTTGAAAATTCGAACGACGGAGCCCAAAGGCGATTGACCGTCATCCTCGAGATGAAAAATTTTTCTGTCAATATTTTGGTCATGTTTAGTGAAATAATTTATTACGCAGATTTCGTTTTAATATGATGCCAAAGGTAGTTATAAGTCTTTTTTAATGGTTCAAATATGATCTTGTTCATGGGATTTTTGTCCCACTACGTGCCATTGCTCTAACTAATACAAGTGACGAAGGTATAAACTATTGGTATCTAGATGAAACAGAAGGGCACTTTTCTTATGAGAAGGTCGAAAAAGAAAGAACAGATTAAAGAAATATTTGAGAGATTTAAGTAAATACGTTTGTGTATCAACATTTAGACAAATCTGGAAAAATACGTTTAAAAATAGTGAACATAGAACGGGGAGCGAATATTTCTAATATTGCAACTGCCTTTTGGTCATTAATAACTGTTTTCCTGATACATTAGTTTAAAATAGGATGACAAGTAAAATACTCTGATTAGAAATATATTTATGAGTAAGGCTTAGGCAACGAAAAAGTAGTCAGAAAGTGGAAAATTGATTCTTAGATGATGAGAAGATGTGTTGTTTGTGTCATGTAATAATACGGCAAACAATTATTAAATTATCATTACTATTATATTACAGTAGAATGGTATGTAATACCGTATCAAATATATCGAGCCTAAGTATTTTAAAAAATAAATACTCTGACGCCACTTTTATCTGACGTTAATTTCAGTTTACACAAATTAATGTAAAAATCTGTTCCAACTGACAACTTTTGCATTGCAAAAATGTAAATAGGCTGAATAATATAGTGAACATTGCTGATACATATATTCGACAAGCAACTAGAATAAGCTTGTAAAATGTACACGACTTTTAAGATATTATAAAACGCAGATTCATATGATCTCATTAGCAAATAGGTTTTCTGGTTGTACAGTATATTAATTTCCTTAGTAGAAATTAAGTGTATTGAAGCTCTTAAGCAAATCAAATAGCGACGCCTCGTAGCCCACAAGCATTATATTAATAAATTTAACCTTTGGGTAGGGCGAGATATCTTAGGTTTCGGCCGGTAATTTACAAAATAGTCTTAGAAAACAGAAAAGGGTACTTATATGAGAAATGCATTTTTTTAAGGAGATGTTATTCATTATAATCATATTATTATGGATATTCTTTTACTATATAGTTATATAATAATACATAACATAACTTGTGCAAACGTAATTGATTATTATTGGGTCAATGGAATCCAATAGAAAATCAGCAGTTGTTTTCTTATCGTACAGTTTCGAAATTATAGACTATACATGTGCCAAATCTGTACTGATTTCTAATCGGAAAAAGATATGAAAATTTTAAAACATCGCTCAATACATAATATTCGATTCAAATGTATTGAGCCTTAATTTTAACTGTGAATATCCCCAAAGGGAAGAAGTGGAAAAAATTGAAACAATGATATATTCATTTCTTGTCTACTCTACTCACTGAAATATTAATAACTTAGGATAACCGTTATAGAAATTATTTAATTTATACCTAAAACGTATCCATTTTTAGCAAAAGATTCTCCTGAGATGAAAGTTTAATTGGTAATTTTTCGAAAATCACTAATTTCATTTATGTAAAATTTTGCAGTGGTATGAAATTGGTTCTGATTGTATGTACGAACTTTTGCGATTTAAATTCAACATATCCCAACTAGCAATTTGATATTTTATAAAAGTTGTAGGAATGTTTCTGACATACATTTTATAAAACAACGTTACTCTCAGAAACACTTTCATAACATCCGAAAAATATTTCAGTCGCTCTTGATATTTTGTAACGCCTATTGGAACCATTACAAAATAATTCTATAAAGATTTCTATAAACCTAATGAAAATTTAGTACCATCACTATATAGCAGTCTTATTAAAGCTTCATTTAATTGTACTATAAAACATACTTTACTGTTTGTTCATTTACTTCTATAAAACTGAATAACTGTTCTATAAGAGTTTCTAAATAGTCATTATTTTAAAAAAATTCTGCTTCATGCACACTAATAAAATAGAATGATTTCTAAAATGTGTCCTAAAAGTTGAGGAAGTATTTTTGACACTAAAAACATATGGCATTGTGATTTAGTATTAGGTACCTAATAACCTATAATAATTATTTAAGAGACTTGTTCTGGCTTACAGCTACTGGAATTTTTGATGCGGAGTAAATTTTACTGTGAACTATGGCCTTATTTGTAAAATATTTTTAACGCGCCTCACATTTATCGATAATTTCTAATAATTTTTGAAATTTCATAAATATCGGTTTCATGATTTTGAGTTTTTTTGCAATATAACTTACACTGATTTGTTTTAGTAGTCATAACTATATAGTTAGTACGTTTGTGACTACTCCATGAATTCTAATAAAGATTTCATATTTTAAATTTTCATGTTTTTTCATATTTACCATCACGAACGCTGGCCTGGCCAGGCTACCTTTGTGTTAGTAGCAAGCATTTCACGATATTTAAATTATTAGACAATTCCTATAAAACATCTATTAAATAATGCGCCTTAGTGTAACTTTCGTGATTCTTATAAAATAGATCACTCACTTTCGCGATATTTTTGTAGCTATTTTATGATAAATCAGTTGGGCCTGAGTTATAAATGCAACCATGGAAACAGAATCGTTCAATTTGCATTTACAGTGCTTTTTATTTATGGTTTATTTATTGCCAAGTAAGTAAGTTGTTTATTGGTGTTTTATACTCAGAGTATTTACACAAGTCAAGTAGTTATAATTCGATAATTCGAATGCATATTTATAACGGTGCTAAAAATGCTGCTGAGCGCTACTAAAAAATCGTTATAAAACGATTTAGTTTTATAAGCTGAAATATTTTATAACTTAGTCACATTAATTTGTAAAATAGTTTCTTAACTCCATTATAAGATATTTTATAACTTTGCTGTAGAAGCGTTTTAATGATAAAGTTATAAAATAGTTCATTTGCAGACAACAAAATAGTATTTTCTGGAACTCTGATATAATCAGTCGGCATTTATAAGCATTAATAAAATAACAAAACAAAAACAAAATAATCGTAGGACATTTAAATTATAAAACAAATTTGCTAGTTTTTATTTTCTCGAGATTTGCCACCTTATACACGTAAATATGTCAAGGACTGCTGTGAAATGTCAACAAACAAAAACCATGAAAACACATACAAGTATAGTATTGAACTATTAATAGTCGAGTTCAATTCGGTTTTTACCTCGTATTCCAGTTATAACGAATGGATGTTCATGATTTTTTTGCATTGAGTTCCTAATACTAAGTACAAAAAAGTTTACGCTTTAAAAACTGCCACTTTTTACTTGGGGTGGCTCTCACCCCCTCTAGAATGGTGTGCAAAAAGTAAAATAGTAACTACCGAATTAGTTCACAATATTTAATGAAAATGTATATTTTCCAAGTTATAACTATTTGAAGATTACGATTTTATCAGTAGAGATATAATGTCAGAAACAATCAGTATGATGTTGAAAATACATATGATAGAAGTTTGGGCTTGAAGTTCTCTTTCATATATTTTTTTTTTATCCGTACAGCTTGAAGAATAAGATGCAAAACAATGAGTGTTTTGTAATTTTTCGTGCAGAAAAAAATTAGGATTTTCCTGCTGCCATTGACCATATAATGGAAATTTAAAAAATCTGTGCCAGTTTTTATTACGAACATGCTGAAATTTCTTGGCATTTTTGAAGCAGTCGTTTTTAAAAATATACCTACTATACTTTAAATTGATAGAACTTTTACGATTTTGCTGAAAATTTCCTTTTTTGTAAATAATAAAATAATTGCATTAACGTGGCCATTCCCTAGAAAGAGACTTCCGATAGGGAAATATTTATTATTTTTGCCCATAACTTTCTTTTATTAGTACGCATATTTAAAAAAACTATAAGAGACCTAAGTAGAGCCATAACAAGACTATTACTATGAATTTTCACTTAATAATTTCAGTGGTTTGCAAAATAGCTAGACTTAAAACTACGAAATAGGAAGATTAACATAATTTTTAAACTTAAATCTAGCTATTTTGCAAGCTACTGAAATTATTGAGTGAAAATTCATAGCAATAGTCTTGTTATGGTTCTACTTAGGTACTCTTATAGTTTTTTTAAATATACGTCCTAAGAAAAAAAGTTATGGCCAAAAATAATAAATATTGCCCTATCGGATGTCTTTTTCTAGGGAATGGCCACCTTAAAGGACAATATGACAGTATAGAAAAATAAGGCTTAAGAAAAGATATAATTATGTTGTTTTTTAAAATATTTGTAGAATTAATAGTTTCTGAAATATGACAGTAAAATTGTGGCGCGTGAAGTTTTAGTGGCAAAGAAATACATTTAAATCTCATATTTCTTCAAAACTTTTGACAAATTGCAACTTTTAAAATTAGAGCATGTTAGCAATGTTACATATTAATAGAAACTGGTACAGATTTTTTTAATTTCTATTCCATAGCCAATGACAGCAGGAATATCCTAATTTTTTTATTTAAAAAAATTACGAAACACTCATTTTTTTGTCCATAACATTGTTATCTCTCAAGCTGTACGGATAAAATCAAAAAATCTTGCGAGTACTTCAAGCCCTTTAATTTCAGTTACATGTGTTTTTAACATCACACTCATTGTTTCTGACATATTTGAGACTTAAACATTATATCTCGACTGATAAACGTTCGAGCGCAATTTTTAAACTATCATATTTTTAGAATTATTCATCGTACAGAAATAAACAAAAAATAAAATACCTGTAACTTCATAATCCTATTTTTTGTACTATACCACTTAACTTTTGTGTTATTTATGAAAAACAGTCTCAACAAGGTACCAATTATCTAAAGCTGAAATCGTAATTTTTAATAAATCGTAATAACTTGGAAAATTCATGAAAAATTGTAAACCATCTTTATCTCATACAATATGAGTCTATATCAGATTGGGTTGTTACTATTTTACTTTTTTGCCCATCCCTCTAGAGGTGGTAGGAACCACCCCCAAGTAAAAAGCGGCAATTTTTAAAGGGTAAACTTTTTTGTACTCAGTATTGGAAGTTCAATGCAAAAGAATCATAATAATTCATTCATTATAACTGGGTTCCGTAATTTTTTACTTTTTATGTCTCATTTCACTCGACTCTAAATAGTAAATTCAAAATAGCAGCCACCGAAATAAGACGGCAAATTGCAAGAACATAAATAATAGTGAACTGGGTTTAAATAGTAAAGTTTGCGTATAGAATCAGAACCATAGTTGGTTCTGATTCTATATCCACCTGACTAAATGATACTAAATTTTTATTTAAATTAAGAATAATAATTTTTATCATACTGTTCAATGTGTTTGTTTATCTAATTCTTATTAGTTACTTAGTAAATGTTTTTGTCGGGATTTTTAATATAATTGAACTTATAACGTGTATAACATTTAATAATTCATAATTACCTTTAAACTAAATTGAGATAATTTATTATAAATGCAAGTTCACATATCAGTTTGTAAATAGCTACGTAGTAACTTTTCAATAATTGTTATAAATACAGAAGTAATCTTACTGACTACTTAAAGTAGTTTGTTGAATAATTCTAAGAACAACCTGCTTGTTCCCAGAGGCGAAGAAATAATTGATTCGAATTAAGGTGAAAAGAAACATGACAAGTTCCATTAAAATAATATCCAACACGACAAAAATTAGATATTAATTATTCAGAGAGAGATTGATAGGTTTATGTAGTAGCACACGTAAAACTGATATTATACATGCATATAAGATGAGGAAGGCGCTTTAGGGATGTCCCCGATGTCCACTTCAATATGTAAAGAGGGTGCGGAAATAACTGTGCGATATTTTATACAGCATATTATTTAGATTTATTAAAGCTATATGGGAAGTTATAAGAACTGTCGGTCGCTCTTCCGTCTCGGTTCCACGGCCTTTAGATTGATGACATCACTTTAGGTTCGCATGTATATTGAAATAATATTGTGTAGTGTGCCATTTGTGACAAATTTTGTAAAATATATGAAATGTGTAACCTCCGCAGGCAAATGGGATTTATGATTCCATCATTGTGAACAGTTGTTTGTTGAAATGTCGTTATAATGCACAAGCAATTGCATCTACATTCAACTCTTCTCAATTTGAATAAATGTAGGTAAAAATAGAAATAGATATACTTGTATCTAAACTGTTCTACACGAAAAGTATTAAGCAAATAAGAATCCTTCACATTTCGTATATTTCACGTGAAACTAAGAAATATCTTAGTCTTGTGTGTATTTTCGCTTTAGTCTTTTCTATACTAAATAAAAATATTTAAAACCCAATTATGATAATATTTTTCAGACATTTATACTTTTAAAAGGGTAGACTGCCTTATCCATTTGAACTTAACTACGTTTTCGAATTTCCAAGAAGGGGTTTTTTACCAAATAATGTCTAAAGACCTGTAAACGTCATTCTGGTTTTCAAAATTTTCGTTAAATTTAATTTCCAAAATATTCTATTATTTCCAGTGATCGAAATTTTGGTTTAATTCCAGTGGCGCACATATATGAAATTTTACATAGAAATATTAAATGTAAGTTTGTTGTCTCTTACAAAGTTTTTTTTTTTTTTACTAAAAATGGCTTTGGATATATTCCTTTAGCCAAGAGACTCTAACAAATATCGAATTATTTAATAAAATATTAAATTTGTATAACCTGGTAAACTCAATCCCAAAAAAAAAAAAAAATATATATAAAATGTATGGCAAACGAAGAGGGATATTGACAGGGATCACTCATTTCACATCAAGGGGTCCGTCAAGATGACTTCCTTAAATTACAACACATGAGGTAGACCACGGATAAATAGGTTTCAATAACAAAGGTTCAGAATGGCTACAAAGGAAAAGATTTCCCTAAAATACTGCTACTAACACCACCTTCCAAATACCATTAGTATAATCCTCCCCCACTTTTTTTTTAACTAATATTTATATCTGAATACCACATTTTTTGATAAAATTCATGAGAATCGCATATACATCCTTGTTTTTAGTACTCAAAATATAATTCATATTTAACGGTCTAACTAGGTTTTTCTCCATTAGTTTTTGTATGAATATATTAATTTCTTGTTCGTATGTTGAGCAACCTAGAAAGATATGATTTATGTCACCTGGACTTCCACATTCACATAGATCATTTTCTTTAATCCCAATTTTAAAAAGATGTGAGGGAAATTTGCCATGGTTAAATTGTAAACGGGTAATTGTAGTATATGTATTCCTGTCTGTTTCGTTGTTTTCATACCATCTTTTTGAGGTAACGTTAGGGTTTAATAAAAAGTAATTTGTTGGACGCTCAGAAAAGGTAGTTTTATAATATGTATCCCAGTCCATGATGATGTTTTCCCTCAAGGTTGCTATTATGTCACTATGTGGCACCAAATAATATTTTTCATCGTAATCATGAATTGCTGCCTTTGCAAGGGAATCTACCACTTCATTGTTTCCCAATCCAGAATGGGCTTTGATCCACATAAAAGTTATACTACAGCCAAGCTGAATAAGTTCTATATACATTTTTCGAATGTCCCAAAGTATTGGGGAAGTTTTAACATTGGTATGATTTAGTCCAGTAAGTACACTAAGGGAATCCGATATAATGATGAATTTGCGTCGGTCTCTTTTGGTGTCACAGTATTTTAGTGCATTTAGAATGGCAGTGGCCTCTGCTGAGAAAATGGATGCATGTTTAGGAAGACTATATTTGGACGTCACTCTTACAAAGTTAAATGTAATACAAACCTACCTTATGAGTTTATGATGTATTTTGGCATAACAAATGTATGTACACATACATACATAAATTATTATAAATTCGCACAGCACTTTCAAGTTTCAAACTTTATACTTTTACTGGGTGTTCATAGTTTCAAAGTTGGTATACGGTAGTATTTTTTCTAAATTTTCATATGAGAGACGATTGTTTTTAACAGTAAATATTCAGTGTAAGGTCGAAAATGATCTTTCGCATTCCACACAAATGAGGGAAGCATGTCTAAACTGTAACCCACTTTTATAATATAACCTCACCAGTTGCCAGTTGCACCCGGAATTTCATTATTTGTTTTTTGAACAGTATCTAGCTTGTTAAATATTTCTTCCAAGGACAAATTTGGACATTGCAGATTTTCTGTAATTCTTGTTATTATTTTAAAATGTTCGAAAATAAATTTTAAATGATTTTGAATATTTGCATGCTTACTCGCAGTAGCATCTTCATTTAAGGTTTCTACAACTTCCTTTACTGAGTTGAAGATAATATGGTAGTAACATTCCGCGTTAATCTATGCTCCCGAAAGTGTGAACACTGATTTTGGAGGAAGCGGCAAATTAGGACATTTTTCTTGGAAATGTCTCATCCTATTAGGAGCTTTTAGAAAAGTTTCTTTATATTGGCAATAACTTTGTCGACATTTGTGAAATAATCTCGTACTTTTTGGCATACGCGGTGTAACACATGTGCTAAACAAGTAACATGTAACACCTGTGGTTATTTTCTTTTAATTTGTTTCCAGCGCTTAACATATACGACACTAATTCACTAGTAAAAACAACAACTTTCTTCTAATTTTGTTCAGCCAAGTCTTAGCAAAGCCATTTTAAAGTGTTTTCAAAAAAAAATAAACACTGACTCGCCATTAACTGTTTCTAAAACCTTGAAAGCTATTAAATGGCACTTGCCAGGACCGTCAACATGTAATTTTGTAACTAATGTCTGCCGTCTGTCATCTATTGTAACCCAAAACCAGCCATTTTGAAGATCAGTACCTTCCAGATAAAATTAGATAATGTACAAGTAAAAAACAATTGATTTAAAAACATCTGCCTAAGCAATCACCACCTCCATATCCAAACATCCCATCCAAATTTTTATAAACTACATCTTAATAATATATTTACACTCCAGTATTTGGAAATAATTCTCTCATGCAATTTTAATAATGCAATATTTGGAATCGTCTCGTTTTTTCGGAGGAAAAATCAGCAATAAGAGGCTTAACTTCCTTAATTTTGAGGATATCTAATCGCTCCAAAAACTATTGTGCAGGGAATTTCAAGGGCTGCAAGGCCTGTAAAGTTGAACTTCCTTTTTTTTTTTTGGCATTGGATTTCTCCATTAGCCAGATACGTATTATGTATTTACTGCTTTACTCATACGTTCATAACTAACCTAACACGACGACCTTCCTTCCTTCCTTCGTTTTTGAGAGAGAGACATTTAAAAAAATTGCAAGAAAAAAACCTATATTATTGTACTCCTGCATTTTTACGTATCCTCTTTAGTTTTTGAGTTGTTCTGCTAAAGGAGCTTTTTCAACAGTTTGAAAAATTATTTCAAAATTGAATCAAACTTTATGCAAACTTCTAGAACATATCGTTAGTTCCTAAATAAAGTAAATTGTAAATGGATTTAGTTTAATTTCAATTCTTACGGTTAAGTCATTGGCTTCATTGCTGATTTTTCCTTCGAAAAAAACGAGACAATAATTTTACTTCCATCATAACTCCATAAGTTTTTATGCTAACGACTTTTACTAAAGCTCATTTTAAAGGTCGTTTCAAGTATTTTAAAAAATATCTAACAAGTTTTCCTCCAAAAATTTGTCATTTTTCCTTTATTTAACGTTGAAAGGTTCGAACTCAGTTCTCGGCGAACAAACAGTCACCTTCAACGAGCCATAACTCGGTTCGTATTGCATCTACTGAAATAAAAACCCAATCGATTTGTTATTTTATAGGCTTCGTTTTTGCTTTTGATGATTTTTTTGATAAAACGTTAGGTTTTCGAGTAATTCGTGAAGAATCGCTCTAAGACATGCATTTTCTAGATGGAAAATCAACATTTTCAATCGCGAATATTGTCACGACTGCTGGTCTATGGCCGTTATGATAAGGGGCCACTTGGCCTGCGAGAGGTTTTCCTAGTTGGAAATTATCAAACATAAATTAAACAGTAAATTATATTTATTAATCCAATAATAAAAATGGTTGCAGCCAAACAACAAAGTTATAAAATACAAAAATAATATAAAATAAACAATAAACAAAGTTTTCTTACCAGACACACATGTTAGAAGGAGGTGTGTCCCCAAGTGGACTCCCAGGATGGACTGCCCGAATGGATTACCACTGCCCATTCATTCTGGGGTATTTATATGATTGACAAATGCTTGATCGGCATATTCCCTACATACGTAAACCGCTCGGAAACTAATGACCTGATGTTATTAATTAGTAATTGTAATCTGATACTCCACGTCCTTTAATATGTTATAAATGCTTTAATATTTTATATTTTATAGATTGGAAAATAAATGATATTGAATTTAGTTTATTTATTATAGATTTAAATTTCTAAATTCGTTAATTTAGGTTTTCCATTTTGGTATTTATTTACAGGAAATATGCTAATAACATATTTTGCAAAATTTGCATAAAAAAGTAGTTATTAATTTTGACATGTGACAATATCTTGAAAAATATTGATTTATCGAAAAAACTTCATAGAACATTCTTTGATTAGAATTCATCCCCCTATCGATTTCTGCAGTTACTATGAGTGTACTAGTTTCCACCACGAGAAGGGGCGGCATCCATTTTTGAGCCATTCACTACTTACTGTTCAAATTTCCCGTCAATCGGTGTTATCCGAAAGAATTCTGAAATAATAACCTGTTTTTACCGTCAAACACTGGACTACTAAGAAGCCGAGCAATCCCTTAACTAAGCACAAGACACCATGTATGGCAGAACCCTCTTTGGATGATAGTAACTCGCTTAAAGGGCGCTTGACGTCTATTTAGATCCAATGCAATGTTTGGTCCAGTAAGAATGACCAAATACTCAGAGTTATTTTTAATAGACTTCAATAGCGATATTGGATATTAAGGTCCAAGTAGCCAAAAGAAATATTTTTATTTCATAGTATTTTATATGTAACCTATTTGTTTAAACGCAGTTAAATGTTTATTTAAATACATATTTATAAAGCAATGGCCAGCTTTATTCCAAAACTGTAGCCCATATTCTTAAGAAATCAAGAACAAATAAAGAATAAATTTGCTGATATTTTTATTATTATTACTAATTGAAGTGTGGTCCTAAAGCTAATCTAATTTTTGAAGATTTTTCATTTGTTAACTTCAGCAAAACTAATATAAATTTTTCACGTTAATCTCTTAATTATATAACGGCAATTAGAAAACTAGGATTACTAGTTAAGATAGTGTCTTAAATTAATCAAAGGTAGGTAATTAAATAGATAAATTAGATGCTTCATGCCATTTTAATGGCAAATTTGTATAATTAAAACATTAATTCGAGAAGTTGATGATAATGTGACGTTTTATATAAGTGTTATAGAAATTAGATAATATGCCGTACATAATCAAAAGAGGTTAATGTTATTATCGTGTTGTTTGAAATTAAAACAGATAAATGTGCTAATATTATATTTAATAATATGGTATATAAAAAAATATATTAAACAAACAATTCATTCATTCATTTATTATATTATTTACAATAATTATTCTAATTTTCTGAGTGTGACAAATATATGAAATATATGATGTTGCATGATTTTGATTAAAGTTTAGTATAAATTTTGACATTTTTCTGACATTAATTTGAAAATAGAAATCCTATTAAATCCGTCCATTTCTATTCACGTGTAAGAAAAAAACCAATCAAAATAACATTAAACTGAAAAAACCACTGCCCAAGGAATCCCCACTTCCACATCCAGATTTTCAATCCAAGTCTCTTTAAAGGAAAATATTTTGACTATATTTGCACTCTAGTATGTGGAAAAAATTCTTCATAAAAATTTAATAATATTTGAGGCAGATGTCATAAAAAAATTTGAAATGTTGGTTTCTAGCATATACGCCAAAAATTAAGTTTCTGGACTCTTATTGAATCCCTCCACCTATTGACCCCAATAAACCCCCCTCTCCTTTAATGGAACCATCTCAATATACAATTTAGTTCTAGATGTCATTATAATACATACGCCTACCAAATTTCAAGTGAATGTATCAATTATATTCTATTTAATAATGGTGTGGGGGTAGTGGAGGGGTGAAAAATGTTATAAAGAAATCTGAGGCCTTCTAGTATATACATCAAATTACAAGTTTCTGTACTATTACTACTTGTTTTACTTATTTCCTCATATTCACCCCAATTTAACCCCCAACCCTTCAACAGAATCATCTCAAAATATAATCAAGTTCCGGGTGTCGTTATAATATATACGTGTACCAAGTTTCAAGTGAATACTTCAATTTTATTTTATGAACCCCTTTAAAATGGAGTGGGGGTCGTGGGAGAGTTGAAAAATATTATACAAAAATTAGAGGCTTTGACTTCTGGTATATACACCAAATTCCAAGTTTCTGTACTCTTACCAGCTTGCTTTACTTATTTTTTCCTATTTACCTTTATTTACCCCTACTTAATCCCCAACACTTCAACGGAATCATCTCATAATATAATCTAATTACGGATGTCGTAATAATACATATATGTGCCAAGTTTTAAGTGAAAATCTCAATTTTATTTTACCAACCCTGTTAACAATGGAGTGGGGGTAGATGATGGGCGGTGGGAGGCATTGAAAATATAAAAAATCGGAGTCCTTGGGTTCTAGTATATACACCAAATCCCAAGTTTCTGTACTCTTACCAGCTTGTTTTACTTATTTTGTCCTATTTAATTCCCAGCTCTTCAACGGAATGATCTTCAAAAATATAATCTAGTTCCAGGTGTCGTTATAATACATACGTGTACTAAATTTCAACTGAAATTTTATTTTATCAACCCCTTTAATATTGTAGTGGGGGTGGTGGGGGAGTTGAAAGATATTATAAAAAAAAATCTGAAGCCTTGGCCTCTAGTACATACACCAAATTCCAAGTTTCTATACTCTTACCAGCCTGCTTTACTTATTTTCCCCTATTTACCCATATTTAATTCCCAACCCTTCAACGGAATCATCTCAAAATAAAATCTAGTTGTAGGTATCGTTATAATATATGAATTTTAAGTGTATATCTCAATTTTATTTTATCAATTCGTTTTATAATAGAGTGGGGGTGGTGCGGGGGGGAGGGATATATAAAAAATCTGAGGCTTTTGCTTCTAGTATATAAACCAAATTCCAAGTTTCTTTACTCTTACCAGCTCGCTTACTTATTTTCTCCTATTTACTCCTATTTAACCCTTCAATGGAATCATCTGAAAACATAATCTAGTTCTAGGTACCGTTATAATATACACGTGTACCAAATGTGAATATCTCAATTTTATTTTTATCTACCCCTCTTATAATGGAGTAGGGATGGTGCGGGGTGATGAAAATATTATAAAAAAATCTGTGGCCTTTGCTTCTAGTATATACACGAAGTGCCAAATTTCTGTACTATTACTAGCCTGCTTTACATATTTCCCTTATTGCACCTTTTTTTAACCTCCAACCTTTCAACGGAATCATTTCAAAATATAATTTAGTTCTAGGTATCGTTATAATATATACGGGTACCAAATTTAAAATGAATATCTCAATTTTATTTTATCAACCCCTTTTATAATGGAGTGGAGTTGGTGCGGGTGGATGGAAATATTATAAAAAATCTGAGGCCTTGGCCTCTAGTATATACTCCAAATCCCAAATTTTTGTACTCTTACCAGCTTGCTTTACTTATTTTCTCCTATTTACCCCTATTTACCCCCCAACCTTTCACCGGATAAGTTCAAAAAACAATCCAGTTTCAGATCTCGTGATAGTACATACGTGTTTAAAATTTCAAGTCAATAACTTAAACCCTTCCAAACTCAAATTTAAAATCTCGACGTTTCATGATATTCTAAACCTATTTCAACAAGAAAAATTTTGAAATTTTTTTTACGATTACTATACTTCCGCTCCACAATGTGGATGTGGAAGTAACTACTCTTGGATAATAGTATTCTCTCCTAAATTTCAATTATATGGTATTTGGATACTTAATGGAAAAAAGAGACATGTGTTTTTATTTTTTTAAACACGCGGTTGAAGCCCGTAATAAATTTTTTTTAAATCTAATTTTTAACACGATACACTAATTGCCACCATGTAATTAATTAACAATTAGCTTGACTCCCGTGACACATTCCTCTCAAACCCACCATTTAGCTAGTTATTCTTAAAAGCCTTATTTATAATAACGTCCTGATGGAGTTTTTTCATGGCTATTCCACCCCTCAACTAGATCACATACACATAGACTTCAACATAACAACCAATCCCCGCGACATTGCCATCTGCTGCAGCTGCGACTCGAACTCAGGAGAGACAACAGCGGTCTAACCCACCGCCACCATCTCAATAATACATTAAAAATGACGCCAAACATCTGTGGAGGTGGATTTCTTTTCCTGCGTACAGGTGGGAAACATGTAACCTAAAACTAAAAATTAAAAAATCCATGGGGCTCCTCAAGGGGAATCCTGAAACCAGGAAAGACCCTGCTTCAGAAACGGGGGGTCAGAAATTTATACAGGGATCGTCCTCAAAGGGACAGAAAAACAAAGAAGGGCTAGGGGTCTTTCGACTGGTAAAAATCATGACACTTTGATTGCTGAGTTCGACCAACAAGATACACTTTATTTAGCAGCTTCAAACTAAAAGGTGGAGGCGAACGCTGAAGCATTCAACCTTCAGTGAGGCTGTGAATAATGCTTTGAGAGTGCCAGTGCCAGTAACTCAGGAATACTTTTCCAGAAATGCTATTCAAAATGGGGCGTATCTATCTGATTCAAGACTCCATGGAGCGGGTTATCGACAGTTTCTCAATCGGGCAACCGTTACCTAGTTTCGAGCTAGAATTATCACGTTTCCAAGCGTTCAAAACAACTGTTGCATCAACAAGGCATTCCTCTCGGACAGCAATTCATCTCATGTAAAGGACATATCTGAAAATTGCCCTTCCTGCGCTGCATCAGAGAAATTAGCACTAACAAATACGAAGCAGGAGTAAAGATAGAAAGGTTTCATTTATATGCTTAACTTACACTTTCCATAGATTAACGTGCTTCGTACCTAATTGGCCGCCAGCTAATGCAATGGCTAAAAATTTTACTATTATTCAGTAGTCACAGGCTCATTAAATATTCAAGGGTCGGGACCGAAGAAGTTGGAATTCCTTTTGTTGTACTACAGGAGACAGACCCAGAATATTCATGAATGTTAAGTAAAAGTATTCAAACATATCTAATGACATATTTCTGATCCAGATATCTTTTTGCAGTTAAGGTAGGTTCGACAAAGCAAGGAAGTTGGGAGAACTAATCATATGTTTGACGTGCATAGCTTATATAACTCACCTTGTCCATTTCTGTCGGAGAAATCAGGAAAGTAATATAATTTTTAAGGGAAAAACAGCTGCCGTTGATTCTCGTGTGTGATGTCAATGATTATTATCACATGGTGTACGACAAATCGAACGTTACTCCAAGAATTAGAATACTGAAATGTGAGACGTGTGCCGTACAGCAAAAGTAGGCTAATTAGAATAATCCATGAATCACAAAGCATCTATCAAGGTGTTGTGAACAAGAGGAACACTATACCCTTAGATGTAGCACGAGTATACTTCAAAAATAAAAAATAATATAAGTTCCATACAAATAGTTACTTGCAGCGAAGGTTTAGATTCAATAAAAATGTACCAATGCCATGATAATACCGAATTATTAAAGAACGTTTTTTTCTAATAAACAAAATTTATTTTAATAAATACTTAAAAGAATGCTGACATTTTAGATATTCTACAATATATGTATTAATGACTAAATATACTTGTCGGAGACGTCCCCTCTGCGTTCCCTCTACGGACGCCTTTCGACAGTATTGTAGACGCCTGCTAACTCATAATTTATTGAAGTCAAGAGAACGTTGTCAACAAGTACCGATTAAGGAATGTAAAGAGTAAACATATCGAAGATGTGGTCGTGTGAACCACGAGAACGTCTGGAGCCGCTGGGAACCAGCCCTCTTCCCGGCGAGCGGAACAACATGCCTGATGATCCCGCAGATAAGTACCTAGTCTTAAGATAAACTCGGTAGAGAATAGTTGAAACCGCGGGACTGGCAGTAGTGGACTGCTAGCTCCAGTATTTTGGTGGTATTGTTTGTATTTTCAATCCTAAGACACTTACCTGTTCAGATAAATCATACCTCATGTTATTTTGTTATTTATGCGACTATTATTTAAGTGATTTTATTGTGTTTAGCAATGTGTGGCCTAAATCTAATAGATCCGCCCTAAAACGCCCCTTGCCCCTCGTCAATTCCGACATCAGAAGTGGGATCAGATCTATTATTTTATTATTGTGTGCTATTAGTGTAATCGACAAATAATAAACAGTGGCAGAAAATGGCTTTGCAAAGTTATGCGAATTTAGTTATTGTGACAAGAAATGAGTGAACAATTGGAACCTTTAGCCTCCACATCTGGTAAAATGGGTAAAATAAAACTGTCACCGTTGAGTCGTTTGCCGAGTCATTGACGTAGAATCTGGGGGTCAGTTTGTCGACTCTTGTATAGAGAGTTGCAATCTCAGTTATGTGAAAATCGCTTATCTTCGGTAAACCAACCAAGGAAAATCGAAAAGTGCTTCATGCTAAAATTTTAGCTGTACTTGGGTAAGCCAATGAACAATAATTGAACAATTTATTAATTGAAGCCGTTCTTAGACAAACAGATCTCGCACTTGAGTATTTGACAATAGAGAACCTGTTGCATAGTATTTAACTCTAATTCGAGAACAAGAAAGCAAGGCTGTTCTGTGTTGTGCTGTGTTAATTTGCTGCTTTCAGTCGATTCGCCTAAGTTCGACGAAGGTCAAACAGACTTGTTTAAAAACATTCGCACACTTTATGCAATGATGATAAGGAAATTCAAGAAACGTCCGACGCTATATCGTACTGGTCACCATACTGGTTCGAAGCGTGCGACTTTGACATCTACCAACTTAGTAAGGAGCTAAGTACCTTTTTCTGGACGATGTTTTATCTGCAACCAACATGAAAACAATGACAACAACTTTAACCTGCTAGGACTACAGATGCGAATCGACTCCCATCAGGACACGGAGACAAAATTCATCAGTTGGAAAGACAGGACATTTCACCAAGCTGCCCCAAAAATCGTTGTCGGCAGCCGAGTCAGGAAAAACAAGTTGACGTCAGCGTGATTTCTGCTTTTCCCGAAGGAACCCTACATTTATAATTTGGTGAGATCTTTCCATATTTATTTGACACAGAGCCTGTTCTCTGTTCTTTGTTCTCAGGTCCGTGAAAGTATTTCAGGACATTTTAATGGCAAAAATATAATAACTCAATTTCCTTAAAGGACGTCGCGAGTGGCTTTTCCTTTTGCTTCACACAAATTTTAACCACAGTTAAAGTTTAAAAATCATATGAAATTCTATTTCACATAGGTAGTTTCAGACGCTTTTATAGCATGGTACTTACTTTAGAAAAGAGTTAATAAAACAAAATATAGGCGTGTGTTTTGGTTCATTTGGTTTAATTTGTTCTAGCATTAAAAGGGAAAACGTTCTACCTCGATAGCAAACATCAGTAAATTTTTAAATAATTAACACAGTTAAATGAAAACAAAATCTGTCCAGTCTGTTATTAAAATGCAGCAATAGTTTTATTAATTTTATCCCTTCTGGACGTGTGACTATGAGATGGTTGAAAGTATCTTTAAAATACCCTAATTTATTGACTACACAAAGGCATAAAACATTCGAATTTTCTAACAGCACTTGAAAAGGTTGAAGTAAACACAGATGTAAGTTCCATATCTGTACAAGTTACAGGCCTGTATAAAGACTGGCCCTAAATTGAACAAGAACAGGACAACGAACTTTTAGAAACAAACCCAAATCCTAAGTCAAACAAATTTGGCACGGGCCTAAATAAAAGAAAACATATGATGTCTGCAACAACTTATTACATTGTAAAATCGAGGGTTATCATAAAAGTTTGTATTTATTAGTTGTAGGTACCCTTGACATTTGTTAGTTATATTGACTGCCTAAAATGAGGCAGATAATCAGAAAATCTATTAATATTGAAATTTGTTATTAGTTGTTTGAATTTGTATTAACAAAATACGAGGGATGCAAAGCAAGCTCGAATTCGAGCGGTACTGATGTACCGAGGCCCTGCCGCATAAATTACATTGACAGGTCCGTGAGAATAAGTGACATAACGAAATTAAATAATGATTATTTGTCATTATAGATTCTTTTCAAAATACGTGGTATTGAAACTTAAATTAAACGATTTTTGACTGTTTAAAATAGGTATTCAGACGGGCACGGTAGCTCAGCCGACTAAGCGTCTTAGTGGCAAGCGCGCTTAGCCAGGCTGCCTATCGTGTGCTGAGTTCGATTCCCAGCTTCGACGCTGGCAATGTTGGTGGGAAAAGGATGTTATACACGTTTTCGTGTGTTACTTATTTATTCATAAATCACACGTTATTTGTGATCAGGAGTATATTCATGAGTAGTGAATTTCTTAGATTTTTACTACTATTGATTTATGGTTGTGGCACATAATACAAGTTGTGCGAATAGTCAAGTAGAAAGTGTTATCCAAATACTTTAGAACATTTTGACATTAGTCAAATCAGGCAAAATTGTTTAGAAGTAAAATTAGCTTTGCATAGTACGATGTACTGTAGCCAGATTTAGTCCAGTCGATTTGCTATTCGGAACTAAAATTCGTTCACTTGATTTACAGAAAAAGTACACGCCAAGCTATGAAAATGTGATAATGCTATATCATTAAATGATATTCGCTATCAAGCAAATGAGAATATTAAAGTTTGAGCATGGAAACACAGTGCTCGTTTCAGCCATGGAAAAGCCACTATTTGACCGTTTAAGGAATACGAATTTGTATTCAGTTAAAGTAAAGAAAAAAAGTTGACAAGATTAGACAGTATGTATAGAGGTCTATTTAAAATCGTTGTATGAGAAGACAGCTATGAAATGGAAAGTCTTTCGCAGAGGCAAAGGCCAGTTATATAAATTTGTTCATGACCAGGTACATGAAATGCCAGAAAGAGAATATGAAATTGTTTTTGATCCCGATGTTGCAGGCTTATGTCTGCTAATAATTTGGCTAATTGTTTTATTTACTTAAATATGTGTATTTTTGTGTAAGTTAATAGAATTGCAAATTCTATTTAGTTGAGTTGAATGCATGTCGAGTAGAATTACAACATGCTTGGTGTAATTTGAGCTTTGTAGCAGGCAGTAGATTTGTAGTTGGTAGAGTTTGAGGAGATACCATATGGTGTAGTAGTTAGTAATTGATTTTTGAGAGGATGGACTGCGGGGATCCTCTCCTGTAGTGTGATATGGCCAGTGTTGGCTGAGGTTGAGAAGGATGGACTGCGGGGATCCTCTCTTGTGGTGTGATATGGCCAGTGTTGGCTGAGGTTGAGATGGATGGACTGCGGGGATCCTCTCTTGCGATGTGATATAGCCAGTGTTGGCTGAGATTGAGAAAATAGCACTGCGGTGCTCTGTGATGTAGCATTGTCTTGTACTATGAACCTGAGTATAGTCGTCATACTATACTTACCTGGTGTATAGTCAGGATGATCGAGCGACTTCGAGATTGGTAATTGGTTGTTTGCGTTTCAGATAAAAACTAAGTTGCAGTGCCCGAGGACGCGCACAAGGTCAGGATGGCCGTGTCGGAGACGTCCCCTCTGCGTTCCCTCTACGGACGCCTTTCGACAGTATTGTAGACGCCTGCTAACTAATAATTTATTGAAGTCAAGAGAACGTTGTCAACAAGTACCGATTAAGGAATGTAAAGAGTAAATATATCGAAGATGTGGTCGTGTGAACCACGAGGACGTCTGGAGCCGCTGGGAACCAGCCCTCTTCCCGGCGAGCGGAACAACATGCCTGATGATCCCGCAGATAAGTACCTAGTCTTAAGATAAACTCGGTAGAGAATAGTTGAAACCGCGGGACTGGCAGTAGTGGACTGCTGGCTCCAGTATTTTGGTGGTATTGTTTGTATTTTCAATCCTAAGACACTTACCTGTTCAGATAAATCATACCTCATGTTATTTTGTTATTTATGCGACTATTATTTAAGTGATTTTATTGTGTTTAGCAATGTGTGGCCTAAATCTAATAGATCCGCCCTAAAACGCCCCTTGCCCCTCGTCAATTCCGACATACTTATTTTATGTTACAACTTTATGTAATTTGTATCTAAATAAATGTAAATATTTCATTTTAATTGTCTTCTAAGAGGTTATTGAAAATTTCGCAACTTCATTTTAAAGTAGATTCAAACTCCCTTATGAATCTAAGTATATAGAGAACCTCTAAAGTAACTTGGAAAAGGGGCTGACATTTTTAATTAAGGCATCGTAGGAAGGAGGGAAGAGAGACTTGGAATGGAAGTTGGTATGCTCTTTATACTTCATAGTGGCCAGCTGTTGTGTCTGCTCTCCGGACAACTTCTTGGAAGACATTTGCATAGTAAATGAGGTCCCGCGTACAGCCTCTTAATGCGTCATATGCCGATCATGAGAATTGCAGGATAAGTCTTTGTACACGGTGAGCCTGAATAAACTAAAAATTCTCGTAGTAGAACTAATCGACGTAGTTATTAAAATAATAATTGATTATAATGATGTTTATATTCGAAATAATCAGATCATGGACAAAAACTCATAGAATAATACTAGAGTATTTGTTTATGTGTATTCCTTTATACATAAGTATACTATATGCAAGTATCGTTGGTAATAGCAAAAGTGTAGGTTGTTTTATTTAATAAGTACTATATATGTATTGTTAATTCATTGGTTAAGTTTTGTAAATGTGATTTTCTCCAGAACTGCCAGTCCTAGAAAAGAAGTATAAAATGTTGTTCAGGTATTTTTCAAAATGACTATTACGAAACGAATGGAAGTTACTGTCAAGCGTTACAGACCTATCAGCTGTATGCTGAATCTCGGTGGTACTATCATAGAACTCAACGAGACTTCTTTGATGAGGAATTTTGAAATTTCTACGGAATTGTACTTATAATTGAGTATAATTAAGTTGTATCCAACAAAATTAATAAAGTCTTGAAACAGTACAAATATTAGGAAATCAAAATCAGAATAATGAAAAATTCCCACCCCTAACGTGGTTTCGACATCCCTTAAAACTGCGAAAACTACCCACATGCGATTTACCTCGATATAACTATATCTGCTGAACGGTTCATTTTTCGGCAAAAGAACCTATATAAAACTGTTTCCAATAAAGATTTTTATGATAATATAATGTCCTATTCATTGTTTCCGTGATATGAACAGAACTTTCACAAATGCGACGTGAAGAGAAGGGTAAGTCGGTGCTCTCCCCTTAATACATACGTAAAGTGAGGTGTGACTGGAATTAACTCGATAAATTACTAATTTTATGAAGAAAATCAAAAGTACTCAGTCTGTAGATCGGGAAATGTAGTATAAAATACACCTATTACGTTTCGTTCCTTCGATGCTTTGCTTGATTTATAATATTTCTAAAAGAACCGCGAATCCTTAACTCGTGTCCACACTATCCTTGAGGTAGAGTTCTTGGTGTGTTTTTAAGTGGTTTCTTCAGTAGGCTGCCTACTCCACGGAAATTCGATCGCCACACTGGGCAATTCGCTTAGATTAGTACGACAAAAGCAATTTTTTTTTTACCTAAAAATATAGCTATAGTATATTAAAATGATTTTTTAACAACTCGTGCTCCTAACGTTGCCTATGTTTTATTTGTATTTGTAATAATAAATGCGTAATCGTGGCCCTAGAGTGATCGCTCCTTCTCTTGACTGCGCTTGAATCAGTTTTGCTCAAAACATGGACGCAGTAACTTGCATATTTCTATCTGTTTGCTTAAAGTATCAACAATATTTCGACGTGAATTTTTTGGCTGGAGGTATATAGTATGTGTGTATGTATTTAAGTAAATAATTTTAATAACTAACGATATTGTTTGGAGGTTACAAAAAAAGATCCACCGAGAACGTAGCGGTAATGTTCTTTTTTTGTAAGTTAGTTTGGAACTTGAAGGTCAAGCACAGAAAAATACAGCTATCCCAAATGATCCTTTTTTTTATATAGAGCCGTTTGTTTACAAGTAGTCGCAACGAAACTGCTGAGACCGCACCACCCCTTACTGTCAATACAAAAAATAGCGCTCAATGACTTGAAGGGAAACTGCAAGTACCACAAATACGTCAAAGTAATATCTTTTCACAAGTGGCAAGACCTTCAGCAAAAATGGGCAGGTCAAGGAAGCTATCCATTGATAGTTCTGAAAGGTCGAAACAGAGGTATACCAAACCACGTATCTTCAGATCCTATAATTTCGTTTTACCGACAGACACCAACGAAGGAACGAAAACCTTTTCCGCATGATGTGATTAAGATATTACATATTCCGGATTTTATAAACGCACCTGTAATGAACTACACTGATTTCATCGAAGACGATGACTTGGTAGATGTTGATTCAGAATAATTTCTTTGTAATTCAAATTCAGTTCAGGGTACTAATTTCAGTATTAATAAATGACGATGTCAAAATAATTTTCTTCTTGTATTTCACAGCTATGCCATGTCTGTTAAAATTACCTCCCGTTAAGTGAAATTCCAAATTTGATGGACCCACTCCACCTTGTACCGCTTTAGCAAATTATTAATTTTGTTAGGAAAAACATTCTCGTTACTCGTATTAGATCCAATTGAACAATTCTTAAATGCTGTTTATTTCCCCTCAACCCCTCAAAAATTCCCCCTTAGAATGTGTTTACAATTTTTTATGTATTCCCATGTACGATGTTATCATATTCCCAAAGTTTCAGAATTTTATACTGAAATAAATTTTCCAACCCCGTCAAAAACCACCACCTTAGTATTTAGATTTGTTTTACTATTTTTAGTCTATTCACATGTACAATGTCATCATTTTCAGAAAGTTTCAAAGTTTTAACCCGAAATTCATTTTTCAACCCCTTCACAACTCATACCCTTTGGGCTTAGATTTTTTTACTATTTTTAAGTTTTGTAACTCCTATTTCGAACTGATTTAGAAATGTACAGATTTTTGTCCACCTAAAAGTTGAAAATTGCCCAGTGTGCGCGGTGTATTAAAGACCATGGTATGTCATCAGCGTCGGGGCCATCGTCACAATATCTACGCTTTAAACACTCGATTAGGCCTAATCATGACAGTGAGAGCATATTGTTGAACAATGTAGATCAGCTCTTGGGTATTCGCATCTAGTTCCACACCCTAATTTGCTGCTGCTTGAAATTAGAGCTAGAATAGATGTGCAACTTGTGATGCAAATAGATGCAGCTTGTGCCTTCGTTGTGGCAATCGGTACTAAGATGTTATTGATCTTTTTCCATTCCTACTTTGTATATATCGAATTGTTCCTCCACGTTTCAATTTGGTGAAAGACGCTATATGTGTGCTGACCTAATCCACTTAGTTGTTAAGATCATAAGTCCAAAATCACTCCCACGCCTCACTGCTTCTGAGATGATTCAGTCCTCCTCTCTGTCGATTTGTCACAGAAGAGTCATCTGTGTAGCATACCGGAGAATTACTGTTCCCTCAGTCCACTCCTTTATACTTAACAGAGGGGCAGTATGTCATTTTTAAACTCAGCTAGTCTTTCACTTTCATCACGGCGTGAACAAGAATTTTCCTTCTATACAAATGCAAACAAATGCTTGTACCTCTAATTAGACTTGTGCTGATTCCATACACAATTTAAAGCGACTAATATTTTTGCGCATAATATGCTATAAATATTCAATTGGTGATAAACATTTATGTGTAGCTAGTAGTAGTCGGTACTTTGGAAGAAGATGCATATAAATGATACTAATGTAGAAAGAAATGTATTTCAGAATTCTTTTTAATATGTACTAGTTTAGAAATATACTATATACGCTGTCTCATTTTCTTCAATATATCAATTATTCTGTCGAAATATTTGAAGAAAAAACAAATTAAATATAAATGATACTAATGTAGAAAGAAATGTATTCCACAATTCTTTTTAATATGCACTAGTTTAGAAATATACTATATACGTTGTTTCATTTTCTTCAAGATATGAATTATTCTGTCGAAATATTTGAAGGAAAAACAAATTAAATATGAATTGAGAAATACAAGACCTTTTCCCCCGTTTTAGTTACTGACTAGACTCGTAGGCACACTTCATGGTGATATTTTCTTTCATTATTTCTTTTTTTTTTTTTCAGAATTGTAAGTGTGAAATAAGCAAGGATTCGGCAGAATTTATTGTTATAAACGATAACACATGTTTAGGATAATTCATTATAAAATAAAATCATCAAACAAATTTCTTAAAAAATGCGTGAACGCTCTTATGAAAGAAGTCGACTATTCTGCTTCTAAAATTTGAGGTATAGAAATTTCCGTTGGTTATTTTACTTGTGACCTCCATAAGTAAATCCGTTCTCGCAAACTTACTATCATGCAAACCAGAAAAAATGGAACTGAAAGACAGCGAAATCAAATTTAGGATGAAAAATATGCATCGGGCGGCAGATGGCTCAGTATGGCAAGGGGTAGACGCCAACAGTGACTGCAACTAGAAATGTTTTTATTAGCTGTAATCCTGTGATTGATTGTATTCATGAAGCTTCATTCTTGAATGTTATAAAGGTGATTTATTCATTTTTACATTGCAATTCAACTTACGTACGTTTCTTATTTTAAGTAACGTCAAAGTTTATAGCTTTCTATATTAGCTAATTAATTTTCTAGCTGGCAAAGCAAAATAGTAATACTTTAATTATGTAAGTTATTATACCTGTATACGTCCACCAATAATTTGTTTAGTAATTTGTGGAGAACACTGAGTAAATAATAAATAAATAAATAAATAAAAAGCATATACTTCAAAATGGTCTACTGAAAATACAAAATTAACTTACAGTTAATAATAAATCATTGATTTTATATAGGAAGTTTATTGTAATGAGTCAAAAAATGCAAATCAACATTTTCAACATATTTTTATGTAGGTCACTACAGTATTTTTAACTATTTTAAAAACAAATATGTGTGTCTATGTACGTACGTGCGTGGACAATTTTTCTCCTGCGCGAAATTTCGCGAATAAAGATATCGACTTCGTTGTGGTGCCAACCGAAGCGTATTAACGTCAATGTGATCTGAAAGATATTTCATCATATTTGGTTCAGCTGTTTTTTGTTTAAACAAAAGGACTGCATAAAAGTGGATTTTAAGATTTCTCGAAAAAGATTACCTTACAAAATGGAATAAAATAAAAAAATAGAAATAAAAATGCTTTTCTATGTAATTATTATTATTGATATTCATATCATGCTGGAAAGTTGGTCGTGTGGACCTCAATGGCTGCACTTGGTTTCAAATGTCACCATTATAGAGTCCTAATAGACAGCCCAATAAGGTGACACCCAGAGTCACACTCACATTACAGTTTAAAATGATATATTCTACACTTTAATAAACGCGTTGAAATTCAGATTGCTTTAGTTTTAATTATTTTCTTCAACATATGCCAAGAACGAGAGAAATGGTCCGCGAATTCTCATGGAGATGTTCGATAATTATTTATAATAATTAAATTACTCGTTGACTAATTATGAAATTCAACAGGGTATTACTCTGATAGCAGACGAAACACTTGAAAAAATCAAATAAGTGGATCCGTTAAAGATTGCGATTTTTATGGTGATTTGTATAATGGTACGTAAACACTAACTGACGGAGACATATGGTAATTGTCAATAACAATTTAAGAAGTTAATAATCAATCGTTTTTTAAAATACATTCTTCTCGTTTCAAACACTTATAACTAAAGTCTGTTCCCTGCAGAATAAATCAATTAACGATTAATTTTATCAGCGAAACACTGCTTGTACAGTTTATCCAAAGTCAGTTTGAAAATCACAAAAAAAGACCGACAAAGAATAGTTGCTAACACCAGCGGTGTCATAAGCGTCGACCGACAATTTTTAAAATCACTTTTTAATTATTGTAAATATTGTTTTACTACTTTAAATTAATTGATAGGCATGATGTGAATTATTTATTCATAATAAATAATGTTAGTTTAATGAACAACTCCATAAATGATTCAATAATTGTAAATAAACATACGGCCACGCTACTGGCAATGTTAGAATGAACCAAAAACAGATGGCGCAGATAAGCAGAGCCGAGTAAACAATCAACTACTTTCGTTTGAGGTAAGTGCATAACAAATCTGTTCAACTATATTCGTACACGTGTATCGTTTGTAATATTCAAGCACGGTCACGATGTTATTCCAGCACGAAGAGGTTTTGTAATGATTTATCCTGGTAGCAACTGAACTGACAATAGAAATACTATATGCCAAGTGAGAATAGAGCATACACCCAGTGAGGTGCGTCCTTAAAAAAAACCGCTGCCTAAGGAATCACTACTTCCATATCCAGATTATTCATCCCAGTCACTTTAAGAAAACATTTTGACTAAATTTGCGCTCTAGTATGTGGAAATTATTGGACGCAGAATTTTAATAATATTTGGGGTAGATATCATAGAAAAATATTAGAAAGAAATCTGAGAACTTGGTTTCTAGTATATACACCAAATCCCAAGTTTCTATACTCTTACAGCATGCTAAAATGAAATTGAGTTTTTCACTTGAAATTTGGTACACGTAACGACATCTGAAATTAGATTATATTTTTACATCAAGCGGGGGGTAAGTAGAGGTAAATGGGGAAAAAGAAGTATATTTTCCAATTTACCTCTACTTACCCCCCACTCCTTCAACGGAATCGTGTAAAAATACAATCTAGTTTCAAATGTCGTTATAATACATACATGTACCAAATTTCAAGTGACAATCTCAATTTAATTTTATCAACTCTTTTAATAAGGGAGTGGGGGTGATGGGGGGCACGGAAAATCTTATAGAAAAAAACCTGAGGCCTTCGCTTCTAGTATATACACCAAGTCCCAAATTTCTCTACTCTTACCAACTTGCTTTACTTATCTTCCCTTATTTACCTCTATTTAACACCCAACCATTCAACGGAATCATCTCAAAATACAATCTACTTCCAGATGCCGTTATAATACAAACGTATAGCAAATTTCAAGTGAATATCTCAATTTTATTTTATTAACCCCTTTAATAATGGAGTGGGGGGTTGTGGAGGGATGGAAAATATTGCAAAAAATTTTCAGGCCTTGACTTCTAGTACATATACCAAGTTTCAAGTATCTGTGCTCTTACAAGCTTGCTTTGCTTATTTTCCCCTATCTACCCCTATTTACCGCCCAACCTTTCAACGGAATAATACCAAAATATAATCTAGTTTCTGATGTCATTATAATATATACGTATACCAAATTTCAAGTGAATATCCCTATTTTATTTTATCAACCCCTTTAATAACGGAGTGGGGGTGGTGGGGGGATGGAAAATATTATAAAACATTTTGAGGCCTTGACTTCTAGTACATACACCGAATTTCAAGTTTCTGTACTCTTACCTGCTTGCTTTACTTATTTCCCCCTATTTACTCCCAACCCTCCACAGAATATGTTAAAAAAACAATCCAGTTCCAGATCTTGTTATAATATATACGTGTACAAAATTTCAAGTCAATATCTTATACCGTTCCGGAGGAAACGTGCGGACAAAAAAGTTACAGACAGACCGACAGACATACAGAAATTTCTTTTTCGCTCAAATTTAAAATCTCGACGTTTCATGCCATTCTAAACCTACTTCAAAAAAAAATTTGAAAATTTTGTTACGATTACTGTACTTCGAGTCCACCACGTGGATGTGGAAGTAATATTTTATTATCTGTTTTGGAGAGCGAAACTAAATAAAAAGGAAATCTAACTAAGATGATTATCACCTTCATTATTTATCAAGCTTAACCTCTGTTTAACATGCTTATAATTTGTTAATTTATTTTTGATCAGTCAACAAGCATTGCTTCAATATTCACTAACAACGTTGTCTTGTCTGAACAATGTGAACAAGTGTGTCTGTTAGTTTCTGTACCACATCCTCACATATCATCCTCCTTTATCCTCTGCCCTCTGTCATCTTCTACCACCGTGTGTCATCCTCCAATGAAATTTTTTGGATTTAAATCAGGCTCCTATACTGTTCCAATTAAAACTGCAGTGTTTCGTTTCCCTATTAAACGACTCTTGTATTGTATAAATGTACATTAGTATACACCAATACGAAACCTTTTCTAACTTCCGCCACATGAAAAAGGATAATATTTTTAAAAATTGTATTGCGGTAAGCAACTGCAGTTAAATCACTTCTCAATCCAGTACGACTTCGAGACCGCTTCTCAAGGAGATTCGTTGCTCAATTGTGTGTAATGATCCTTGAATGGGTTTTAGAACCAAATTTGGACTAAACTCACATATTTTTATTAGTTTTTATGTTGTTCTTTCCATTGCCGGATTTCGGTGACATAAAACGAGAACTCTAACGAGACGAAGAACCTGAAATGTAGACGAAGGGTACCTACTTTTTACAGTTTGGTCATTTAAGTTGAGGATATTTTGCAAACGATCGGTAGTAAGTATGGAGTTCACCCCTGCATCTAACTGCGAATTCACAATAATTTCTGACCACTATTCAAATTGAATCTTTAGTGTGAGGTATGAGTGAAGATAATCTACGCGGAAGAATTAGAATGCGAGTCACTCTCGTATCTTTAGCGCACTCATTTTCCTGCATCTTTATACTGAAATACCGCATTGCTTGGTCAAATTCACTAGTTGCATGTTGAATTTAAGGGACTGTTTTTTATATTTTTTTCATAAAAGTTTCGTTGTGTAATGTGAATGCAGATGATGATAAGAAAACAAATCACACACTTGTAGAATAAAAGCTTGCTGAAACCCAGAATTCAAATAACAAACAGAACTTAGAAAGAAATCCAATCATGGTTCATACTGTATAACTGCACAACCCAAAGTTGATAGAATAAGGCACAAGTGGCGGTTTTCACCTACATTGTCTGAAATGAATTCCAAGCGAGGATACATCTGCGTTAGAGTGGCTAATGTGGCTAAACTCCGCCCTATATATGTTACAATTATGTTTATATGTATTTATGTAATAAAGACGTATATTATTATTATTATTATCCGCATGCGAGTGCAGATGCGGGCTTCACTCGTCTATCTAAAAGCGGCCTTAGAGATTGCATAAATACAAACCCATAGTAAACTGATTAGACGATGTTTCAATACACCTCCTCCTTTGACCGTCGCGTCGGTCGCCTTAATGGCTGTATGATACTCCCGGTAACATTTATCTCTTCGACAATTTGTTTAATAATTGCTCTATTCACCTGGAGAAAACCAATGATGATTAATTAATTGTGTATCGCTTGAAGACGATGTATTTTCATGTTAGACCGATAAACACTTAGATTGTGAAAACACATTTCAAAGCAAGAAAAGTAAAATAATTGTTATCATAATATGAGAAAACTGATGTGGGTAAGTACAAATACCCTTCGTATGAATTATACAACTGCAATATTTTATTTTCCAAATAAATGCAATTTTTTCTTAATTCACATTTTATTGTATGTACATTCAGAATTTAATTTTCTCATCTCTAGATAAAGAAAGTGTCCTGACAAAAGCTAATATTTCACATAATGACGGAAATAGACGTTTTGAGTTAAGAAAAATGCATATTATAAAAACAAACATTATAACATCCACATAATAAGAGGAAATATCATCAGTAACACACGAATGATTCAACTAAATATATCAAAATACTCAAATATTAGAACTTACTTAATATCGACGTTGGGTATAGCTGGGTTTACTATTTGTTCATTTTAACACCAACTATAACTTTTTTTAAAGTGAATTATTTTTTGTTTGTTTATACTTGTAATGAAACATATTCTTTATAGGACTTTGCAAACAGCAGAAAAAAACTATCTATGAGAACTAAAATAAAAACTGTTTGTAAAATTATTGATTTGCAATCTTTGCATTCTTTCGATGAACTGAATTCTGGTTATGCTAGCAATTAAAATTCTAAAATCAATTTGTCTTCCTTATTGGACAATTCTCATTCTAGCTCTAGTTTCTACACAGTCCCCTACGGCTATGCAGAATAAACCAGTATCCACATAACCCCCTACGGCTATGAAGATTCAGTTAAAATGAGATTTTAGGCCTTTGTTCTCATTTCTACTGTCTTTTTCCTAGACTTCGAGAAGATTCCATAAAATTATTAAATTATTTCCGTATGTCAGTTGCAACATTTGAACACGTTTATATCCATTTCGTACTCTAAATAAAGTAAAAATATTAATTACCAATTTTTTCATTCTGGGTAGGTATGCTAGCAATTAAAAAATCCTGAAATGAATTTATCTGTTTCTTATTTGACAATTCTCATTATAAAACTAACATCCACATAACCCCCTACGGTCATGAAAAGTAAAGTAGTATCTATATAACCCCTTACGGCCATGAAGGTTTAGTTAAAAATGAAAATGAGGCATATCTATTCAATAAATAATTAAAATCTACTGAAAATATGGCTTTGTATTTCTCTGATCACCTACATCTGGTTGCGCTAGGCACCAAAAAAACCCCAAACTGAATTTATTTACATACCGTATTGAAAGAATGTAAAGATTGGAGATTAATATTTTTGCAGATAGTTTTTCTTTTCAGTTTTCATAGAAAGCTTTTTCTGCCATATGCTAAAATCGGTAGAGAATAAACTTTATTACAATTATTATAAGCAAACAAAGAAGAATTCACTTTTGAACGTGGAATAGTTTTGGCTAAACTCCGACAGGACGTTAATGAAAAGAAGTAAAAAAATGAATTTTTCACAGCTCTGTTAAATTAAATGATATTTTTATTAACTAAATAATATCTTAATTCGTGAGATAAACGTAAATAATTATACTTATTAAAATTTAACTGGAAGATATAACAATTTATACAAATATTACAATTTTCATTATTTTCAATTAGTTTCACGGTAAACTTTTCTCTTTAATATGAATTTAATTTGAATGATATTTTTAAAATCAGATATTGGACATAATAAGTGGAGAACATCATAGAACAATTATCTGGAGGTTTCAGTATGTAATTTTACGACAATTTACATTTCAGTTTTACTTTGTAATTCATCTGAATTAGATATCTATCTACAAATATAAAACAAATAATACATTTAATGTATTTGAAATGAAGGAAATAATTTCTATTTCAGAGAACTTTTACATCGTAGATAATTTTCATTTGTATTTAATAGTATTTTTTAAATATATTTACTTATTTTCATTTCCCACAGGTAAACGCTGAAACCTGTAAATAACTGAAGGCATGTAATGTTACTCATTATTATATTTTATCTTAAAAATACTAACACTTTTAATTTTCTTTTAATGAAAATAGAAAAGCATATATTCAAAAAAATAAATATACCTACCATTTGGAATTCTGTAGCCATTGCATACATTTTCTATAACTGTTGAACTCCCCGGATGTAGAAACTCGTATATTTAGACGGGTCTGAGATAATTGCGAAACTATAGTGCAACATGTGGGGACATTTATAAGTGGAAGTACCAGGTAGAATACGGTCTCGCAACCACGTAATATTATTTTAGAACAACTGCTAATGTTTAGGGGCTTTAATTAAATAAAATGTGTTTTTATATTTCCTACATATGGAACGGACATGTTAGATGGTGTAGAACAAAAGACATTATTTACAAATATAGTGGTTGAATATGTGTACATATATTAACTCAGTTTTGACGTACTTTTTATTTGAAAAGACCAGTGCAATTTAATTCATAGTGTAAGACCAATTTTTAAAGTACTTTGTTTAAAATGAATAATAATAATAATTTATTGGCCAAAATTGGATACAAACATGTACATATGGCAAGTCAAGTTAGTCACAAATACTTAATACAAAATTATTTCATAATATGGATATATACATGCGCATGCATCCACAACAATTTCACGTATAAAATGTATATTAGCAAGAGAAAGAAATATATACATATACATAGACAACTTTAAAATATACTACATATTATAGAAACAATTGAAAGCAGGAGGCAAAAAAGAGAAAAAACAATAAGCACGACCAAAACATTATATTTTATGTAAATAGTTATTTACAGTATAAAAACAATTCACAGCCAAATATTCTTTCAGTTTTTTTTAAACATCGTGGTCTGCGAGATATTTCGAATCTCATCAGGAAGTGCATTGTACATAATGATGCAACTGTAGAGGGGTGATTGCTTAAATGCACTTGTGCGGTGGTTGGGGATACTTAAAAGCTCACCATGTCTCGTTACATAACAATAAGAATTTGCTCTTGTTTTAAACTGATCTAAGTTAGTTTTGGTGAACGGGAGACATTTTAAGGTATAAATCGATGGTGCTGTGAGTATTGATTTTTCTTTAAATGTATCCTTGCAGGTTTCGTTAACCTTCAAATCAAAGATCAATTGAATTTTTTTTTGACATATAAAAACCATTTCAAATTCAGTAGTTCTACCCCATTTCATAATATTAAACGTTATGTGACTGTATGCTTTAAGGTATTAGATATTAATTAAACCACCCTTATCGAGAGCTAACTTTAAGTGCAACAACGCAAAATAACTTTTGTTCAGTTTACTACAAACGTGGTCTACATGTCTAGACCAGGATAATTTGTAGTCGAGATAGGTACCAAGTAATGACTGACTCAGAATGAGATATTTTCATTAATCAAGTTGCTAGGAATAGGCTCTAGATAAGAGTTTAAGAACACGTTTTTTATTTCGTTTACAATGAGTCTGTTTCTCTGGCACTAAATGCTCAATGATTCTATCACTTTACCAACGATATTCTGGACCTTTTCAGGAGTATCCGCTGACATACTAATTGTTGTATCGTCCGCAAATAACGTGATATGACCACATTCCATATAACTGAATTTTTATTCCAACGTTTAATATTAATTTAAATAAGTTCTTCTTCTTCTTTTCTTATTCACAAATCTTGACAGATGTTTTGTGATTCATGTATTACCTAGTTAGTCTTTCGCTGTATGGCACATTCAGCAGCATCATGCCATTTGTCTTATAACCTGTTCACCTCGCCTCACCAATACTATTTTCCATCGCCTGCGCCTTCTTGATAACAACAGCCCAATGCCATTTATTTCATAACGTCTTCTCTCCACCGCTTATCATCTGGTTACCCTTAAACTAATAACTGTTTTAAATTGTTCTCCCTTCGGATGATTTGGTAAAAAAATATAGGATGCGGAAGACTATGACTTGCCTTGGGGATTGTACTTCCTGGTTGTTTGTGGGTAATGGGCTGTCCGAGAAATTTGCAGCAAATGTCTTCAAATATTTCTCTATAATAATTGAATTCACCGTTTTATTCAATTCTTAATAATTTATGTATATAAACATATTCTGTTGAAAAACAAAACTTTAATTTATTACCGCAGATACAATTTCGTGATAAACAATTCAGTATCAATAATAATTGACGATAGATAATAAGGTATGCAAAGAATATACAATACCTAATCGACAAAAAATAATATTCATTAAATGTATGTTTCCATTTATTCACAATAATTTAAAAAAATAAATTTGTACTATAAAAGTAGTGCATGAAACCGCAGACGAATTCCTAACAATTTAAAACGCATTACGGACAGGAAATCGTTCTTCTTTTTATACCTGGATGAAAAACAAGTGCAACATATACGTCTACTACACTGTTAAATTATATATTTTTACATAATTTAGTTTACACATTCATTTTCTCAAATGCAGTGCTTATTAATTTAAATGCGTTTTATGGTAGCATGGTCTTATCTAATATACTGACAATTTTCAAATTACATCAAATCGCATCGAATTAATCCCAGTAGTAGACTAGTATGTAAATAGTGGAACATAATTTAACACCATATTTTTGAACAAAATTAAACCTACCTTTAAAAAATGGCCATTAAAAATTTGAAGTAAGTCTTCACTATCACTTGGTTGAATCTTATTATAGCCCGGGAGGCAGCGACAGATTTTTCGAGTTAATATCTATAAAGCTAGATTTCTTTCCAAAGAGAGTTTATATAGTATCTATAATGAAGGTGCAATTCTACCAAACCCTGAGTGGTACATAAATGGTAAAAATTAAACAACATGTTGCAAAAAAACAGATGAACGAAAATTTCGTTCTTCGAATTGTCCCAAATTGTCAAAAATTGACGATTCGCCTTCTCTCCTGCCGGCCCCAATTTTCAATTTTCACCTCGTGATTTACGTTGTACGGTCATTGCCGACCTTTTCCTCGCCATCGAGATATAGAACGAGTCTCCGACCACCGTATTTATTAAATTCTTACGTTTGAAAAGTTGACTTGCGGTCGTGCTAATCGGCGACTATTTCCCGAGTTTGAATCCCGCCCGGAATACTTTTTTTTTCGTTTTCAATTTTTTGGCAAATGCTTTTGATTCTATAATTGCTATTCGCTCAGTTCTATTGCATTTCTCGGAGAAGTATTATGGTGTACGTTCGTTAACGAGGTGGAGTAGTACAAAAGCCATCTGCGATTGATAACTACAATGAATGACATTACGAAAGTCGATAAAATGGTATGGTAAAATAGCAATTGAGCTTCTATTTGGGTCAGCACTTGCCAACGCCTATATAATGCACGAAAAAATCACAAATCTGAAACTCTCTATCACTTCTTTAAAAGAGGAGCTGGTCAGTCATTTCTTGGATCTTTCTAATAGCCCGGGAGGCAGCGACAGTTTTCGTGAAATCATTTCTATAAAGCTAGATATTTTTCCAAAGAGAGTTTAGATAGTATCTATAATGAAAGTCCCATTCTACCAAACTTTTAGTGGTGCATAAATGAATAAAAAATAACATGTTGCAAAAAAATAGATAGACGAAAATGTCATTTTTCGAATTGTCACGAACTGTCAAAAAATGACGATTCGCCTTCGCTCCTGCCGGCCTCAATTTTCGATTTTCACCTCGCGCTTCACGTTGTACGATCATTGCCGACCTTCTCCTCGCCATCGAGACATAGAACGGGTCTCAGATCGCCGTATTTGTTCAGTTCTTACGTGTGAAAAATTGACTTGCGGTCGTGCTAATCAGCGAGTGGTTTCCCGAGTTGGAATCCCGCCCGGGGATATTTTTTTTTTCGGTTTCAATTTTTTGGCACATATTTTTTATTCTATAATTGCGATTTGCTCCGTTCTATTGCATTTCTCGGAGAAGTTTTGCATTTTCCGCCGCGGAATATTAATCTACACTATTTGGATTAAATATCACATTCTACCTCCGCTATAGGGTGGCTAAATCTTTGGTAGACGTTGCAGAAACGGCAAAACGTAGATAAATTACGACAATTATATTCCTCATTAGTGTTAATGAACAGACAGTATTTTTATAGATCTGTTAATAAGCTTTTATTTACTCCATTATATTACATATTTCGGTAAGGAAATTTCTGATTTTTAATCGAAATAATGCAGATTCTAAGGTCGGCAATAACCGTACAACATGAATCGCGAGGTGAAAATCGAAAATTGGGGCCGACAGAAGCGAAGGCGAATCATCATTTTTTGACAATTCGAAAAACGAAATTTTAAATGTTTAATTTCTTACTTATTTATGCACCACTAAGAGTTTTGTAGAATTGCAGCTTCATTAGCAATAGAACGGAGCGAACAGAAATTATAGAATCTTTTTAATATCTTTTTTGAATTGTACATTGTAGACTGTTTAAGGGGTCTCTCGGATCTTTTAGCCCTTTTCCACATCGATTTAAAAGATCTTTTGTGAATTAGCCTACACTTAGTTGTTGCCCAAAAGTAAGTACCAAGCTTTTTACAAAGCTTGTGATATTCCTAGGGGCCAATTTCCCTATGCCTTCAGGCGATAATTCCACCTTTTCTAGTTACTTTAGCTTAATGCGAGTTGCCGTCGTCCATCCGCAAAGATTACATTCCGCAGTTTCTAGTGCCGTATCACAGTATCTGCGTACTATTGTCTACCTTGCTAATATTCTTAAAATGATATCTCAAAAAGCAATGGCCTAGTAAAAGACCCGCCGACAACTTTATGTTGGACTTTTCGAGTGCGAGGAGCCGTATGCCATTCTTTCTCGAATGAGTTATGAAGCTTTCGTTTTTCTTTGGCTGGGGCAGGTATACCTCCAGTGGAACCTTTTCTATTCCATTTCCAATTTTAGGATTTCCTCCTCATGTGTCCCTTAGATAGGCCATAAAACGGTGCCCAAAAAAAGACTCAATTTTAGACTTACAGGTGTAAGACCTGAGCATTTAACGCTACCTATCGCTACTATATGAAAGTTTATAGATCCTTGTCGTTCGAATGCCTTTACTTATGCATTCCTGAGTATATAGATCTTTAGCATAGACTTCTGATTGGAAAATAGTTAGGGTCTTACTGAGGGCTCTGGTCAGTCTGCAATTAGACCCCACTACACACACGTCAACCTCTTCACTCATCTTCGATCCCTATGTATACTTTTTGAGTGACTCTTTCTCCTACTGCAGGCCTTCGCCTCGCTTGATGTCTCTCAATTAACACGTCAAATGAACAGCCAAAGTCCCAGTTCATATGTATTGAGTCAATTGTCATGGATTCTAATTGGATTAACTCTTTTTGAATTAAACTTTTTTCTCTAATTACATAAGAACAGGTAAACTGAACTTTTTATAGAAAACCTACAACTACACCTGTTAAGCTTTAACACCCATTGCTACGTATTTGCGCCCCATAGGGGTTAATAGTTCATGAGTTAAATTTATTAATTAAGATATCTTAGTGGTTCTTATCCACAAACAAAGAAGAATTAAAAGAAAACTATGATTTTTTAGGGTCCCGCTTTCTGCAAGATTTTTCGCACTGTTTATTTTATTTATAATCAGTCTTTTATGAGTATTATCTCACAACATGAATTTATAAAGAAATACTGAAATGTTTAAATCAAAAGATATTCATATTCCGTAACTGTTACATACCTTTTATCAATAATATGTATTTTCTTAATTTAACTTTTTCATTACGCGTTTAATTTACACTGCACTTTTACTTCAAAATTTTGCAGAATTAGTCAAAAGTCAAATTTGTGACCAGTGGCCACACTAAATAAACACACTGGAATAGATTACCGCTCAACTCAATACAATCGGACTTTTCGTTCTTAAGTCATCGTGTTTTCAAGAAACGTGATGGACGGACAGACAGACGGACGGGCATTTTGAAAGTTATTCAGAATTCGATTACCAACACAGTGACACGAAAACTTTTTCTCAACGAGCAATATTACCGGTTTTAGAAATGTACCGACCGAATGCAATATTTTCGTTTTGTATTTGGGAAGAGTATAATAACCAACTAACTAGGTATTTACAAAAAACTTTTATGCACCCCATTTTGATCACTTTTAAGAACATTCCCCCAAAAAGTTCTGAAGTAAAATCTAGTTTTGCCTTTGGCCCTAAAAGCACCGAAGGTTCATAAGCAACTTCATTACCTACATTTTTGGGAAGAATACATATGCTTCTTGTTAATTTATCATATACTCGAACATTCTTTACTCAATATTAAAGTTACCATACAGGACAGACCGTTCCCTGTAATTTTTTTAATCAGAAAGAAAACTCAAGCTTAATATAGAGAGTGTTATTGTTTAAAATTATTGAAAACTTCCCAAAATTTAGCCTTTCAGCAGTTATAGCTCATTTCTTTATAGTTCTAGCAGCTAAAAATAATTCTTTTCTTTCTGTATCTTTAAGGCATATTTATTCCAGCAATATAGACAATTAACGATGATCAATAACAAAAAGAATGAGCTAACAAAATCACGACAATGCATTGAGTAGAAGTAATTTGGAAATAAAATTTTGCATTGCATTAAAAAAAAATAAAAACGATCAAGATTCTCAAATACTTTTAAATTGTTGTCTAATTTATGTCCTTTGTGATATTCCATTCAAACTTTTAAATAACTTGAAAAAATCATTCATACTTGTTTGCGAGGAACTGTGAGCTACTTTAGAAAATAAGAAATTATTTTTTTCTAATTTAAGTTTTTCTTAAATTGAGCACCGCCGTCGAAGTTGTGCTGAACCACATCTCTTCTTTCATTGCATTGAACGAGTTAATTTTTGCAATTAAATGTTCCCGGTTTTGAATGTCTTCATTATAGACAAGTGCCTTAGTACGTTGTCAAACGTAAGAATCAAGTGGCGTTAGGTCTGAGAACCGTGCGGGGCCAGTTTTGCCAATCTGCGTCATTTTGGACTACCTTTCTTCGTCGAAAAGTTGCCTTATTTAATATTTCCGGGAAGTCACTTTGCATAAATTCCTGGGTAGTTATGTCCATTGCATTTATCCGATTAGTAGTACGGTCCAATAAGGGATCTACCAATCACACCTGTCCAAACGTTTACGTTGAATTTAACCTGGAAAAGATATCGACCTCGTCAAACAGGGATTTCTGTCTTTTTTGGTCCAACTGTGTAAATTATGAAGATATCGCCCTTTCCGTAGAAAATTTAGACTCGTCTGTCTACATCAGTACGTATTTAAGAATGTATAGCGGCTGAGGAAGAGGGAAACAAATTATTTTCGAACACTCAGTGCATGTTTAACCCACAAACCAGTTTACTTACATCATAATTGTTACTGTAGCTCAGAGTTCCATGTAAGCAAATATCATTCTCAAGTTATATAAAAGATTGTATGGAATGTTACAAAGGGCACAAACTAAAGATTATTCTAAAGCTATTTGTACATCTTTATCGCTTTTACTTTCTTTTAATACAATGCAAATTTCTATTTCATACAAATTTCTAGACTTTATTAGATCATAATTTTTTGTTTGTTTTTTATAATCGTTAATTAATTGGAACAAAGATACATTAAGAAAACTGATGAAAATTATTTTTAATTGTTAGAACCATAAAAAATGAGATATAACAGCTGAAAAACTGAATTCTGAGAAATTTCAAAAATAAAAAATAGAATTAGTATTCGCACTACTACACTGAGTGTAGTAGAGCCTTCATCTGATGAAGTTAACGGTTTAGCGAAACGTTCATCATGTTAACTTAGCATATGTGAAAACGTAAAAAACAGACCAGTGTAGTAGAGCGCTCATCTGATGAAGCTAACGTTTTAGCGAAGCGTTCATCATGTTGACTCAGCATTAGGTATAATTAGTATCCTGAAAACCGTGAAACTTTGTATAGAGGTCATTGAGACTAAATATGGCCCAAGGGGCATCACCTATCTACTCTTTTCATTTGACAAACCACCCGCCATACACCCTCTCCATGCCATCTAATATTAAATATTACGTGTTTAATATTAGGTGACCTTTTGATGAGTTGATATTAATAAAATATTTTTATTTAATATAAATTGAAATTAAATTAACCCCACTATAAGATGTTAACAGCTTAAGGATGTAACACAGGAAATAATATCAGTTTCATTCAACCATCATCTTGGATTTTTACTTATATTGTTTAACTTCCTAATAAAGGGAAACGTATGCAATAATTTTGTATCCTCATAAGTCTCTTTCGTCTCATTTCAATAAATATGAGACAAACACTACCTCACAATAGGGATTCGCAGTTTCAATTAAGTTAATTAACATTTCTTCATGGATATAATCGTTTCACGGTATCGTAAGAAGATTCTAGTAACTGATTTACATGTACGAAACGATAGAAAGTCAACTGAAACAATTTTTGTGCTCATTAACCATTTGAGGAATCTACAAAAAATTAAAACGGAATTTTTATTACGTCCAGTTGTTAATTTTTAATGTAGACGTGATTTAATTAACCTAGAACATCAAGCACAATGAGGAAATTTAAAGAACATTTTCTAATGTTATTAATATTTGCGAACTATCTATTGTTTTCGATATTTAAGTAATTAATAAAAGTTCATATATTGCATATAAAGGTTCAGATTGAAATTTCCTCAGTATTCACATTTAGTAGGAAGTTAATCATAACTATTTACATTTAACTTCACAAGACCTTATACTATGATCAGGTTCCAGAAATATCTAATGAGTTTCTCATTTTTATAGTTTTACACGTGGATATTGCTTATAATATGCTAGTTGTATGTAACGAGTGTATGTTTAAAAATTATTTGATTTAGACTTGTTTCAAATACATTAGTTTATGTTAACAACTTGTCCACACAAAATCAATACTTAAACTATCATGATATTGTTGGAATTTGGCATGACGTAGAATCGCACTCATATCATGCAAAGATTGTAGACTTTGGAGGTGATAATGCTCCAAACAAATATGATTTACTTAATAACTTTAATAATGTGAATAAATGCTCTAAACAAGTACTATTAGGTTGATCAAATTGTGCTTTATGAATTTTTTAATAAAGAAACACCCCTCTTTTCTGCAGCCTTTCAAACCACCAGTTGGCGGTAATTTTAAATATGCAAAAAGCGAGTTTTACACCTTCACTACGCATGTAGCAGGTTTTGACCCGAAAATATTATCCAAAAATGATTATTACACTACAGTATTATTGTATTTATTATAAAAATATAAAAAAATATTGAACAGGAAGTAAGAAATAAAATAAAAATATAAGAGTCAAACAATTCAAATCATTATGTCTACTTCTTCTGCAGGAAGACATTCATCTATCAATTAAGACCCCAAATTTGTAGATGTACTATTCTTTTACTGACTGTTATGTATGTACGATGTGATTTGTATGTATATACTACTATTTCTATGTTTCTTGTTTTTATAATTTAAGTTTCTTAAGTAATTTTGTTTATTAAATTTAGGGAGACGATGGTAGACAGGTAATCCTAATCGTCTTCCTTTTGTGTGTATTATCGTTATTGCACAATAAAAACTTATTTGATTTGATTTGAAATCAATTTATAATTAGGTGTCAATACTTTCATTTAATTAGATTTCGAACACTGCCAAATTGATAAATCTTCGGTGCGTATACAATCTTTAAAAAAGTCATAATAGTAAAACCAAACTCATATCGCCTGTTTTATTGATTCCAACTAACTATTAATCCTTATTTATTAATTTGTTATGTCTTTGTTATTAAGCAAATGAGTCTTTCACCTTTTACTGTACTGTCGGCACATGGGAGCGATGATCATTGATCATATTGATCGGAACGTTCTTAAAACCGAAACTGACGCTAGCAGAGAAAATAATCATTATGTTAGGTATCGAATTCTGAGTGACTTTCAAAATGTTCGTACATATCTCTGACTATCGCTCATCTCTCATGTTTCTTGTAAGCACGATAACTTAAGAGCTATAAATAAATGTTTTACATTCACCTAATGCCTACTACTTAGCGACCTTTCTTAAATCAGCAAAAGCATCTTAAACTTCTTCAACAAAGAAAAATTAAAAATTACGTAAGTAAATGGAAACTTACATTGTGTAAACTAATTAAAATACACCGCTGTCTAAGGAATCACACATTTTAATACTATTCTTGGACTCTAGTAACTTGAAATAATTGCTCAGAGAATTTTAATAATATAATATTTGAAATCGTGGGAGTGGCTGATGTCCAAAAATTCTTGAGAGCGTTTGTTCTCAGACACACACTAAAACATCATTTCATTTAAAATAAAATGGTGTTTTAGTGTGTGTATGAGAATAAAAGCTCTCAGTTGAATAGTGTAGTTGCAAAAGCCGCTGTATGTTTTAAATGCTAATTCGAGATAAATGAACTTTAAGCGTATGCATGAATTTATTGTCGTTAGAGAGTTCTGAAACTCAGTAATATATGGAACTTAACCTATAAATTCCGTTAATATTTGTCTCAGAAATCAGTATCCACCAGTTGGTGGTAATTTTAAATTTTAAATATGCAAAAAGCGAGTTTTGCACCTTCACTACGCATTTAGCAGGTTTTGACCCGAAAATATTATCCAAAAATGATTATTACAACTGCAGTATTGTATTTATTATAAAAACATAAAAATACTGAACAGGAGGTAACAAATAAAATAAAAATATAAGAGTCAAACAATTCAAATCATTATGTCTACTTCTTCTGCAGGAAGACATTCATCTATCAATTAAGACCCCAAGTTTGTAGATACATTGCTGTTGGTGGATTGAGGGATGGTTGGAAATGAAGGATTTGTCACCTCTAGGCATTTTCCACAAAGGCAATGTTCGAGGTTTTATGCTAGTTGCATAATTATGTCCCCTTTTAGTGACAACTTTAGCTTCTAGTTTCTTTCCCCACCGGACTCTGGCTTTGATTTCTTCAGTAGCATTAAAGTTATCCATTGTTAAAGAAATATAAAATGCAAAACAATAATTGTAACAACTAAGAAGTTAAAAAACGTTTTTAATTTAATATTAGAGAGACAAGCGCATTTAGGTCACATGGTATCCCATCTAGCACTTCTCTTGGCTCTTGCGCATATAGCAGGTTCTGCAACTAAATCACCGGAGCATATAGTGATTTTCGCATTTACAAGTAAACATTGACACCTTATTTCTAGATTTTAAAGCAGGTTTTGAATCTTTACGGACATCGAATTCCTCAAAAAAAAACTGAATGTGCCTAGTATTTTTCAATACATACAGCAGCTTTTGCTGCTACGCGACTCTTTTCATCACCAAGTCAAACAGAGTAGTGGTGTGGGTGGCAGATGTCATGAAGAGAATTGAGACCTTAGCTTCTAGTAAACACGTCAAACCCTAAGTTTATGGAATCGTCCTAGCTTGTTTTACTTATTTACACCTGTTTACCACTCCGTTGGTTTCTAGTATATATACCAAATTTCTGGACTCTTACCAGCTTGCTTTACTTATTTTCCCCATTTACCCCCAATCCTTCACCGGAGTAAACTCAAAATATAATCTAGTTCTAGATTTAGTTATACTTAATACATACGTGTTACGTGTATCAATCGCTCACTAACTATCTTTAACCATTCCAAAGAAAACGTGCGTATAAAAAAGGTTAGACAGACAGACGTGATACAGAGATATTTTTCTTTTGGACAAATTTGAAATCTCGACATTCTAAACTTATTTAAAGAATTTTTTTTTTACGATTTATGTACTTTCACTTTACTGTGTGGATGCGAAAGTAATACGTATTTGGTAACATAAATCACATCTTGTCATACAGGGTATTGCATCATGAGACGGACATCAGTGGTAATCAGAACCTCTCATAGAAATTTCTCATTGGGCCTTCATTACGAAGTTACGGGGTGTTTTTCCATTTTTGGCAATAATTACTTTTTGTCATTACTTTGACAGGGAATTGAGTAATGGATTCATATTTGGTACAGCTAATACAGTAATGATCCATCAGAAGTACCTACATGTGACACATAAAAAAGATCCAGGTCCGGAGTCACTTAAAATTTCTTTCTTCCTTACCTCTCCTGTATATATTTTTTTGGAATTTCTATACGATATTCGAAAAGAACACAAAAGAATAAGCAAAATGGCCTAGTTCACTTTTTTGTTACACCTTTGTGGTTATTTAAATACGGTGTTAAATATATAAGAATATGAATTTCAGAACGGTATTACATGAAAGTCATGTGAAACAAATAATTTTGTAACTAGAATTTTCAAAAATTTTATTAAACGTGAGTGATTCCTAATTCCGGCACGTTTCAAAGATCAATTTTAGTAAAGAATGCAGCCCTAATAGGTAATGGGGTATAAATTAACAAAATATTTAATCAGTCGTGGTAGGCTTAATCAAAGTGACAGACAATAACAATAAATCTCCTAAGCAGTTGAATAATTAATTGTTTGTAATTTAATGTGTCAAAATCCGCATTTAGTTTGTGAAGTACCTTAAATTGTGAAAATTTAAGGTCTCCTGATTGTAACCTTCGCGATTACTTTTTATTGGGCCACTTAAAAAATGAAGTTTATAGCGTCGAAATTGATAGTAGGCAACAATTAACCGAGCTCATCGTTACAGCTTGCGACAAAATACGGAATAATCCGGCAATATTACGTCGAGCAATTGGTGACCTAGCTAAACGTACAAAGAAATGCACAGAAGTTGAGGGAGACCACTTTGAAAATTTACTTGAGTGTAAATTGTATTTTATTTTTAAATATATTCAGTTATTGGCTGGTTGTTTATTGTTACCGGAACGGAAATTATTTTATTAGTTTCGGGGTTTTAGTTTTTTCTGCTTTCCAATTTTTATTAGGTGTGAAATATTGCCGATTTTCTTGATTAAAGTAACTTATTGCCATTCCCTGTCAAAGTAATGACAAAACGTAGTTTGTGCCAAAAATGACAAAATACCCTGTAACTTCGTAATGAAGGCCCAATGAGAAATTTCTGTGGGAGGTTCTGATTACCACTGATGTTATCTCCCTCTGTTAAGCTATGTCCCTCTCATGATGCAACATCCTGTATAATGCAAGGACTAACTGACTATAAGTCAGGGAAAAGTTAAGAACTATTTTGGTCCGTATTCTACTTAAAGCGTAATCACACCCCCGTATCCATCCTTGCTTTAAACATTTCGCATAAAAAATTCTAGTTATTTGTAAAATTGATATGAATTTGGGTAGATACAAACACTTTGAGGCGAGTATAAATAGGAAAATTGAATTGAGTTGCATTCTGATCTTACAATAAACATGTCATTTCTGAAAGATAATTCATATCTTTTGATTCTTGTAGGTATATAAAAGAAGGGAACATGAAAATCATTTTAGACTTCTACAGTCATAAAAAACTTAACACCTAACCAAAGGTAATATATTTTACTAATTCTGGAAAAATAGTAATACCAATTAACAGAGCGTGCGGTGCTTAATATAGGTGTTGAAATCTGCAGTAACATCTGGTTAGAGGAGTAAGGCAGGGTTCGTGCAGAGTTAGAACGTAGTGGACATTCACCATTACAGAAAAATATCGTGTGAGTGGAAAGGGGTAAGTTGTACAAGTTGCCGCTAACTACAAGGCTAGCATGCTGAGCAACCGCACTTCCCGTTCCATGTTTCCGGTCACTCTAGAAACAGTGGCGCCCGGAAAACAAAACCTTTTTTTAGTTTTTCGTTTTGATGAACTGATAAAATTGTATAGCGTGGACAGATTGTAAACGAAATAAAACAGAACAGAACAAAAGCAGTATATATCAAAGCAAGCTGCGCTTATAACCGATTTATTTTCAAAATCGTTAAAATTACCCCTCCATAATTAAAATTATTTGAGTGTATTTAATTCACTACATACCAGAAATATAATGAGAATTTCTGTTTATTTCTTTTTGTATTCTTTTAAAAGCATTTGTTTTACGTAATAAAATGTTTACAATGAAGAGTGAAAAGAAAAGTGTGATTTGTATGTAGATTTTGCCTTTTTTCTTGTGATATATCCGATATACAATAGCTGCAAAAACTAGAACCGTCAGATATTGTAATAGGTCGATAATACGACTCTGAATTAGTTTCTACAAATAAGAAAACATTTCAACATTACACTCGAATACTGACGCTCGTGTCATCCACGTCGTCATCATCGGGATATAATTAAAACTGAATATGGTTTAAGCTTAATATCATACCATACGAATCGTATGATTCGATACATTTCAAGCTTTATCTTGAGATTTTCAACAGGTAAATGATAACATCAAGCTCTCCTAATCAAAGTAACGTATTAGTACTATAATCTATTTTTAAACCAGGAGTAAACATGAAAGTAATCGGAAAACACATTATAACCTTTTTGGCATTTTGGGCAACCGACAATACACAAGTACACTGTATTTGTGTGTATTTTATTACATTATATAATGCATCTTTGAACTCTATGATACATACATCCATACCATTTACGAAGAATAAACGTACCAAGTAATTAGCCCCTTCTACCTTCAGATTTATACAAAAAGGGTTAAGAACTGATACATAATGTGTAAAATAAAATAATTTATGACGCGAAATTAAAATTTTTACAAAATTTACGACTATTGCCTTGTGTAAAACTGGCGAAGGCGTATCCAACCACGGTATGATTTGTATGATTTAGCGCGGTAAATTTGAAACGCTCCTCGTGGTTTAAAAACAAGCTATAGTCAAATTATATCGAGAACGGTTCACTTTACATTGTTGTTGGTGGAATATCATTACAAACTCTCTACAGGTAAGAACTTTAAGGTTTTGATCTAAAAGAAAAATTATGAATATCAACACTTGTACAAGTTACTCTTAAAGCATTGCTGAGTAATATTGCCATTAGAGAGAATGGCTCTCGATTTTTGCTACCTCATAGTAGCGAATAGTAATCAAAAAATTCGTGTAGAATGTTATAGTAAACAATATTATATTTGTTAAAAAATCTGAAAAAGCAAAGTACATATTTAAAAACGGCAAGAAAGTTAACAAAGTTTATTTTAAAGTAGATTTGTGATGTTTATCCATACCTAAATCAATTTGAAAAGTAACTCATGTTAGAAAAATCATGTAACAAAATAAGTTTTCTTAGGAATATTTAAAGTGAACCAGAGCCAACATTTTAACTTGGGTTTAGTGAAAATGATGGCCAGGTACAATGTTTCTTAAAATAAACTAACCCATCCGTTGTTCAGGGAATACTTCCAAAAAACCGCTGCCTGCGGAATCACCACTTCCACATCTAGATTTCCCATCCAAGTATCTTTAAAGGAATACATCTTGACTACATCTGCACTCTAGTATATGAAAATAATTGGTCATAGAGCTTTAATAATATAATTATTAAGGCACATACGCCAAAAATTAAATACTACATACGTGTATCAAATTTCAAGTGAATATCTCAATTTTATTTTATCAACCCCTTTTAATAATGGAGTGGTTGTGGGTTGAAAAATATTATAAAGAAATCTAAGGCCTTAGCTTCTAGTATATAAACCAAATTTCAAGTTTCTGTACTCTTACCAACTTGCTTCACTTATTTTCTCTTATTTACCCCTACTTACCACCAGCTCTTCAACGGAATAATCTTTAGATATAATCTAGTTCCAGGCGTCGTTATAATACATACGTGTGCCAAATTTCAAGTGAAGTGGAGGGGTTGAAAAATGTTATAAAAAAATCTGAAGCCTTGGCTGCTAATACATACATCAAACTCTAAGTTTCTGTACTTTTACCAGCTTGCTTTACTTATCTTTCCCTTCCTTATTTAACCCCAACCCTTCACAGTGGACGTTTTAAAGACGAGCAATATTTTTTTGTACATGCATACTTTTACTTCCCTCGTATGCCAAAGGGAAATATTGTATTCGAGAAAAACTCACCCTTCGAGATTTCTTCGGATTTTCACGTTTTAGATCATGCAGGTTACGAAAATATAGGTTTCTCAATTTCGTCTATCTGTCGATCTGTTGGTGCATTGACTAAAATACTACATGATGGAGAACAGTCAAATTTGGTGGGTTGTTGACGCTACTGCCAGCGAAGAAATGGTTATACTTTCGCTGGAAAACATACAGGTTGGACTGCCTAAAGAGAATGGATAGTGAAAAAGAATTGGTTTCGTTCAAATTTAAAATTTACACGTTTCATGACATTCTAAACCTATTTTCAAAAAGTGAATATTTTTTAAACATCTTACCATCACTATAGAATAGATGACGAAAAGAAATTCTTTTCTGCTCAAATTTAAAATTTCCACATTTCATGACATTCTAAACCTATTTAAAAAAATCGGTAAAGGTATTTTACACAGAACTTCCCTCTTTGTTCATACGGGACGGTCACTCTAAGAAATTATTAATTAAGAAATAACATGAGAATAATAATCGCAATGTAGTTAGCCATATTATTACACAGAAAACCTTTTTTCCATCATCTATCTATAATTTTCAAACATTTTTATTGTTGAAATAGGTTTAGAATGTAATGAAACGTGTAAATTTCAAATTTGAAGAAAAATATTTTTTCTCCTCTATCTATTTTATTGTAGTGGTAAACATTTTTTTAAAAATTCAGATTTCGCAATCCTTGCAACCATCGGGACATTGGAAATGAAAACACCATACATAAAACATACACTTTTTCAAGTTTTTCAAACCTTAAATGAAAACAGGTAACTTGACCCCTGTGGTATATGCAACCCATATTACATTTGCGTATATCGCCGTTGCATATACGACAGCCTCACTCGATCGCGACACCGGTGTCTCTTGACCTTGAACAAAAACTGGTAACTCTACCCTCATATTCGAACATAAACATTTCCAACGTTAAAATTATTCTTTTAAAATTTTCAAAACAAATTTTTCTTTTGAAATATGTTTAGAATGTCATGAAACGAGGAAATTCTAAATCTGAGAAAAAACATTTTTTTTCTGTCATGCATTTTATAAAAAACTCAAAATTTTCTTTTTTAATTTTCAAAAAAATTTTTTTAAAATATGTTTAGAATGTCACGAAACGTGGAAATTTTAAATTTGAGCAAAAAAAAATGACTTTCCATCATCCATTTCACATCAAAATTTAATTTTTTTTTTTTAATTAAAAAAAATTCAAATAGGTTTACAATGTCACGAAACGCGGAAATTTTAAATTTGAGCGAAAAAAATTCTTTCCATTATATATTCCCTTTAGACGGCCCACTCTGTATATTTTCCAGTGAAAATCTAACCATTTCCTCGGTGGCTGCGGCGTCAGCTACCTATCAAATTTGATTGCTCTCCGTTAAGTAGTTTTTTAGTTAATGCATCAACAGACCGACAGACAGACAGGCAGACACATGTACATACCAACAGACAGATAGACAGACAGATTGACGGAATTGAAAACATATATTTTCGTAATCTACATGATCTGGAATGTGAAAATCCGAAAAGATCTCGGAGGGTGATTTTTTCTCGAATGCAATACTTTCCTTTGGCATGTGAGGGAAGTAAAAATGATAATTATTTTAACTACTGCTATACTTCCAATCCACTACGTGGATGTGCAACAAAATGTGACAGATGGCAATAAAATTTTGCATATAGTTAACACAGATGGCAAGGAGGACATACATATTATTATACTATAGTTTTATTAATAAATATACAAAATGATCATCCTTAGAAATAATTCAACCATAGTGGAAAGTGTTTACGCAATGTTGCGTTTGCGTTTATTTAATATTGAATTTTTGCTGTCGGATGACTACTCTATATTTTTTTGACCAAAGGTTATCAGGTTTTCTTTGTAATCATAGTGATAACTATATTCCAATTATTGTTTTCATATGTCATTTCGTAATTAATAATTTTTTAGAGTGACCGCCCTGTATAAATAAAGAGGAAAGTTCTGTGTAAATATCTTTACCGATTTCGTTTAATGTGATATTAATAGACAAGAATACACATTTTAAATTTTTAGCAATTTCCGAGTAAATAGAAATACTAAGACAAAATATCATTTTTGGGTGCTAAGATCTAGACCACCTTTAGAAGCTCTTCCTTCAAACTTGGTAGAAAAGATTTCTGGGAAAGCTACATAAGAATACAACATTAAATTGTACAAAAAAATTCGTTATACATTTCTTTAAAAAGTCGATCCATTTTAATCGAATTTGTGTGCTCGTTATTCTGGAATAGCTGAATTATTTTACAAATTTGCAAACATTGGAGTATAGTTCCCTCATTAATTTCATCAAACTGTATATGGAATAAAGTGATCAATAATCTGAAAGTTTTTTCCATTCCAGAAATTGGCGAATGCGCTAGTGATAATTTTGTCAGAATTGCATTAAATTTGGTAGTTATGTATTCTTGGAATAGTTGGTGTTGAATGAGATATCAAAGGTTAAAGATTCAAAATGGCGATTCCGGAACCAATAAGGCTATGATTGTAAAACTTCTTCAGGTTTACATGAAATTAAGTGAGGCGAAGTTTGAGGATTCTTTGAAAATAAATCTTATTTTAAAACCTGAAAATTCAAAAGTAGAAGAAAATATCTATCATTCTCGTTTACTTTGTAAAAACCACGTAAAACTTGTAAATGGTATTGTACCGTTAGATGGTGTACGAATAAAATAAAACAAGAATAAGTAAAATAAAATAAGAAACCACTAAAGAAGATGAAAAGGAAATTTATCCGGTTTTAAAAAACGGTCAGTAAAAATTATTAAATTATATTTTAGCATCACCCAGTTAATTGAACCGTGATACCTAATGTCAATATTAAGCTCGGTGGAAAAATGAACAAATAATATCGTTTATTTGGAAACATTCTTTACAGGATTTTGCAAACATCAGAAAAATAACTAGATAGTTAGTTATAGATAGTTAGTTCTCGTAGATACGAGAACTAAAAGAAAAGCTATGTGTAAAAATATTAATGACATCTTTGCATTCTTTCGATAACCTGACTTCTGATGGTTATGCTAGGAAATTAAAAATCCTTAAATGGATTTGTATAATTTCTTATTTGAAAATTCTCATTCAACAACTAGCATTCACACAGTCCCCTACGGCCATGAAGGGTAAACTAGTATCTACATAACCCCCTACGGTATATGCCGATTCAGTTAAAAATGAGAACAAAAGTCTAAAATGGATTTATTTACCTACCTTGTCATAAAAAATTGTTCATTCTAATGGGTTACATTTTCAAGAAATCTATCATTCTATTTTTTGGAAATTCTTAGCCTCTGAAACGTGTTTCGTCCTTATTCTGAGTTCATCAGAAAAGCACGAAGCCACTCATAAAGATGTTCCATGCAAAGCCAAGGCAATTTCTATGAATAGGTATGAAAAATTATATTTGACATTGACTGATAAAAACAACAGATCTTCACCAATCTATTAGCTAACTAGTATTGGAGCCTATATACTCTATGCATGTTTAAAACTGAATTATTATTTGTTTGCTTAATTGTATTGAAACATATTCTTTATAGGATTTTGCAAACATCAGAAAAATAACTATCTACGAGAACTGAAATTTGCTAGCATAACCAGAAGTCAGGTTATCGAAAGAATGCAAAGATTTCGTTGATATTTTTACACATAGCTTTTCTTTTAGCTCTCGTAGAGCATATTTTCGATCGGGGTGTTTTTGGCATCATTCTGTAGTCCGGAGATTCCGCGTTTATGGGGGTGGCAATGTAGGTGGAAGACGTTGCACCCTACATTTTGGCAATTTTTATAAGACTCTGTCGTTGTTAACGCGCACTATAAGTGTACTTACAGTGAACACTAAATTTTCCTAGAAACTTAGGGTAAGGGGTAATTTCGGGTATAGGGGTGGCAAGTCAATATATGGTTTTCAAATGCAAGACAAAAGGAAAATAGTTTTAAATTACTTTTTTAGATGATAGCGAGTGTTATTAACGTGTGGATAAAGCACAATAAGCCCAAGAGCCTGCAGTGCCCTCGGATTTTTCAACAAATGAGCCCTGAGAGAAAAAAAAATGTGTGGATAAGGGATGTACGGATGGGCGGATTTCAGAGTGTTTGGTAATTTGGCAGTAGGAGTTGGAAATATGTACTTGTACAGTTTCTTCATGTTAGCTGCATTCATTTCCAATGTGTTAGAAGTTTGCTTTGTGGCAAATTCTGTAAATTGTTCAGTCAGAAATGTCTAGTTTTAGGATGAAATAAACATGTTTAAAATTGAATTATTATTTGTTAGCTTAATTGTATTGAAACATATTTTTTATAGTATTGTTCAAACATCAGAAAAATAACTATTTACGAGAACTAAAAGAAAACCTATGTGCATAAAATCTCTCATTGTTTCTTGGAAACGCTTAGCATTTGAAACGTTTTCTCCCTAATTTTGAGCTCATCAGAAAGGCACAAAGCCCCTCATAACGATGTTTGCTGCAAAACCAAGACAATATCCATGAAATATTTATATTTGACATTGACTGATAAAAAACAACAGATCTTCACCTATCTATTAGCTAACTAGTATTGGAGCCTATATACTCTATACATGTTTAAAAGTGAATTATTTACTATTTTTTTGCTCATACCTAGTAACGAGTGGCTTTGTGCCTTTCTGGTGAGCTCAGAATAAGGGCGAAAAACGTTTCAAAGACTAAGAATTTCCAAGAAACTGAATGAGAGATTTTATGAAAATGTAATTCATTAGATTGAAAAAATTTTTAAGACAAGGTAGGTAAATAAATTCATTTTAGGTCTTTGTTCTCATTTTTAACTGAATCTTCATACCGTAGGGAGTCATGTAGTTTAATATAATAACCGTAGGTGACTATATTGGATGCTAGTGTTATAATGAGAATGTCAAATAAGAAATTGGACAAACTTATTTTAGGATTTTAATTTGCTAGCATAACCAGAAGTCAGGTTATCGAAAGAATGCAAAGATTTCATTAATATTTTTACATATGGTTTTTCTTTTACTTCACATAGATAGTTTTCTTCCGCTGTTTGCAAAATTTTATAAAGAATATGTTTCATTACTATAAGCAAACAAATAATAAACAATTCACTTTTAAATCAAGCGTTACACTACCTTATGCTTAAACATTTCCAGTGTTAATAAAATTTATTTATATCAAATTAATTATATTTTAGGTATACAATGATGACCAAAATTTCCAAGCATATGTAAGTCAAAGACTTACATATGTGAGTGGCTCAATGAAAATTAAGGTACAGTGTATAGATGTAAGAGCCTAAAAATTATACAAGATCTGCAAGAATTTATACGTAACCAAAATGTCGATTTCACTAATGTATATTTTATGTAAATATTCGAACGTGTATACTACTTAATAGTACTAATAATTACTTGACAGATTTATACTTATCATAATTAAAATAACTGATGTAGGTTTAGTTCGGAATCTCTTTGAAAAGCTAAATTAGTGAATGATATATATTTGTTTTTAATCAGGATAGTAAATATTGTCCATACAAAGCCGGAATTGATGCTTTTTCTCCTATAGTGGAATTGTAATTTCGTGGGCTTGGAGTGAATAATAGTGGAATCACATAAGCACAAATTCTAGTGACCTAGGGAAAATTGCTGGAATAGTAACTTTCTTAAATCTTTCTAAACATCAAGGCTCATTTCTCCTGTTAACTTTCCAACGACACAGCTTGACGGAAGACACACGCATTGGCCATCGTATGGCCATTTTAAACATTTTTGTGTTGTTTTTCTCGAATATCTCAGCTTCCTTACATCAAATCGAAATTAAAAATAAAACAAATTCAATTAACAATTAACTTCTTTACAACCCTGTGTGGTCAACTTTTTCCTAGTCTATAGATAACCTCAAAGAAATTCAAGATGGCAGCATTTACAATGTTGGTAATTTATTGATATATTCTGTTCCTATACATATTTTTAATTAAATGAAACTGTAGAAAAATATAATACTAATAGTGATTAATAAATGTGCTACTTTACTTTATTATACTTTATAGCACTTATCGAAAAATATTCCATTGTTGAAAAACAATTTTTTAAGGTTTTTCAATGTACTTTTCGAAAATTTTTAATGCAGTTAAAAATCATTCAGATCTACGAAAACAGACTGAAAGCCTCTACGACGCAACTGCGACAGACGTGTGTTTGTTCAATGCAAGTAAAAGTTGTAGATGCACTGCATAGATTTAATCCTCAAAAAAACAAGAATTACCCAGTTTGCGATACCAAGGTTTTACTAGTCGCACAAGAAAACCGTCTACTAACTCCAAATTGACGGTTCTTTCATCAACTAAAGAGGCTGCTATACAACAGTTGCAAAACTGAATGTCAAACTAAAGCTTGTACCCTGTAAAATAGTGGGCCTTAAATGCTCAAAGGACACCGCAGTTTTTAAATGCAATTTAGGTTCCACTACCAGGAGCTGAAATCATGCACAGAGATATTGGCCGAAGAAGGTCTTTATATCGACGAAATCACGACCGCAGAAGGTCTTAGTATCGACGAAATTACGACTTTCTTTAACTAATATTTCGAAATTCTGTCATTAAAATTTTCTGTAACCAGAGAGACTTTTGATCAGCATGTCATGAACTACCTCCTCTATGCAAATTTTCAGCTTCTTGGGGTGAACCCTAAATTACAAAAAAGCTGCGGGCTCCTTTCAGCATATAAGAATATATTCTTAAAGATTATGTGGCTTATATGCCTTGTAATCTTGTAATCGATGTAGATTTCGCTTTGTAGATCGCTTTCATGTTATTGTTTTCTAGCATCCATCCTTCTGATTTTGGTGCTGCTTTCATGTATATTTGACAGATAATGCATATACTACATATTTCTTTATTTCATTTATAACGGCTATCAGAATATAGCCGTTATAAATGATGGTGCTGTTTACAACATTTTCTTAGATCCATTTCCCTATAGAGATATTTTGAAAATATGGCAAAACCGCACATTTAGATTCATTAGATCCATGTTATTTTTATGATCGCCTTATGTCTCAATGTGCTAGTATCACACTGTATACGAAAACATGTACAAACGGAACCTCTCTATTTATTTAATTTCCATGGTAAATTTTATATTTTACTAAAGGCTATTAACCTAGGTTTTAGAGATCTCAAGTTCACAACCATGTTGCCAGTTGACGAAAAAGTCCCCATCTTAGAGAAACTAGAATTAGGTTTGCAGTCGAGTCCAGTCCATAAATTTTACATGCTTCCAAGAATATACTGGCAAGTCTGACAACAAAGGCCAACCTGTTGATTGCTGTTTCATTTTTTACTTCCCTCGCATACCGAAGGGAAGTATTGTATTCGAGAAAAAATCACCCTCCGAGATTTTTTCGGATTTCAGATCATGTAGATTACGAAAATCTAAGTTTTCAATCCCGTCAGTGTGTCTGTCTGTCTGCCTGTTGGTGTATTGTCTAAAAAAACTACTTGACGGAGAACAGTCACATTTGGTGGGTAGCTGACGCTACTGCCAGCGAAGAAATGGTTAGAATTTCACTGGATAATATATAGGGTGGGCCGTCTAAAGGGAGTAGATAATGAAAAAGAAATTTTTGCTCAAATTTAAAATTTCCACAGTTCATTACATTCTAAACCTATTTCAGAAACAAATGCTTTTGAAAATTTTTAAAAAAATTTTTCACCACTATAGAATAGATGGAAATAAATGTTTTCGCCCAAACTTAAAATTTCCACGTTTCATGACATTCTAAGCCTATTTAAAAAAAAAAGAAAATTTAAATTTCCTTAACCACTACTATACTTCCACTCCACCACGTGGATATGGAACTGGAAATATGACAGATAGCAATAATATTTGACATATGGTTAACGCACTTGGCAAGAAAGACACCCATTATAGTTTTATTGAAAAATATACAGGGTGGTCATCCTAAAAAATAATTCAACCATGTTGGAAATTTGTAAAGGTATTTACGCAAGCCCTCCATATTTGGCACCTTTTATTTAATATTGAATTTTTGCTATCGGTTGACCAAAAGTTATCAGGTTTTCTTTGTAATAATACCTTCCGATTAATATTTTCATATGTGGTTTCGTATTTAATAATTTTTTAGAGTGACCGCCCGGTATAAATAAAGAGGGAAGTTCTGCGTAAGCACCTTTACCAATTTTTTTTTTTTTACATAGGTGCTCATAAAATTAACAGTTTGGTAAATTTGGTTAGGATCTCCTCCTGGTCCACTGTGTCTTCTAATTACTGTACAAAATGACAAGAGTTTCTGATGTGCTGTTCTGTTTATTCTATAAATCACTTGAAAGATGGATTACACATGGGTTAGAGCATAGATCGTTAAATCAAAAGCACTTGCAATTGGAAAAAAACTTGCAAGTAATTCCACAAATGATCATCTACTCTGCGATAGCCTTACGGTCAAAATAGAACAAAATAATGCACAGTTTAGTAGTCAATTCGATGCCGTTTATGGTGTGACTGCGCTATTAACTGAAGTAATTACAATGCTACTAATAGAATGACAGATTTCATGTCTATGATATCGTACGATATCTGCGAGAAAAGTGGATCATGTTCAGCTTCGGTTGCCGCGATTACTTTTAGTCGCTAGTTGGACATGAGAATAATGATCAACCTGTCGTATTAGGTGACTACACAGCGATTAATGGCAGCTATTGCAACAGAGGCAACTAAAGTGGTTCACTCTCCACCGGCATTTGTCTTTCCTAAGTATTAAAATTTTTCAGTGCATACACGTCTGAAAACAGAAGATATCGTCAAAATTTTGCTAGGCATTGATATGATATCTATGGCTGAAAGCCCTACATCATTGTGTCGATATCTTTATGTACATGGCAATTACAGCACCTCTCCCAGGACATGTTAAAAATAATTTTAATTGGAGAGCTAATATTTTATTCATTTTTTGAACGACTTAATAAAGTTTAATAGATAGATAGATAGATAGATAGATGTCTATTTGATCACAATATATACAGATCATACATTTGTAGAAAGTCAACAATACTGATATTACAATTGGATATGCTTAAAAACATAGTTTACATAGTTTATAAAGACACACACTGACACAAAGTAATAGAAAAAAATGATATAGATTAATTTGAAACCAAATTAACGAATACCAAATTTCCAGTGAATAACAATTTAATATTGAATTATTAAGATGCGTTATTAAAAAAGCTAACTATACTTGACAGTATAAACTATTTCATAATCATATATAAAACATGTAAAATATTAAAGAGATTAAAAATATTAAAAAAATTAGAAAGATTAAAAAGATTAATTTAAAAATCTGTGGGTATCCCCCATGTTAACACTCAGTACATAAGTTGATATTAAGTTCAGTGCACAAAAATTCATCAACAGAATAAAAAAAATATGTAAGAATATGTGTAGTATTAATTTTTTGAATTTATTTATGTTTAAGTTTTTATCAGTTCGGGTAATCCATTATACAGATTTAAGTTAAGGGAGTTTTTGACCGATTTAACAAGACGGTATTTAGGAGGTTTTAATAAGTTTGCTGACCTTATGTCATGATTATGATAATCAACCGGCCTATCAGAGAGATTAGCGTTTTTGTATATTTCTTGCAATGAGAAATAAATGTACAACGAAGGAAAAATTAGCATTTACAATAATTCTAATAGCTTGTTTTGTTGTCTAAAAATCCTGAGCGAATTGGTTCAGTTTCCCCATGGTACGATCCCATTACTTATATGAGAGTGAATAGTAATATATTATTATTCACCACATATTTAAGACGTCTGACTAGAAAAATATAACCAGCCAATTTACTACTGAGTTGCTCAATATGGCACGACCAAGTTAAAGTATCGTCGAGGACCATGCCTAAAAGTTTAACATTGTTCCCTTTTGTTTTGAGGTTATTAGTGGAAAAAATAAGTTTTTGTGTTTATTCACGATTTAATTTTAGCATATTGGAATTATACCATAGTTCGGCACAACTTTCAGTTTCAAATATTGTTTCATGTAGATTTGCAAGACATTTATCTGATGCGCGTAGGGTAGTGCCATCAGTAAACATAATGATTCGCCTAGGAAATAAGTAATAAAATAAATCGTTTACATAAATAATGAAAAACAGTGGCCCCTGGACAGAACCCTGAGGCACACCATGTGCTACCGATCTAAAATTTGATTTTTTATTACTTATTGAACAGCATTGCTGCCCATTTTGCTGTTGAGACTCAAGGAGAGGTAATGGTGTTTCCTTTATTCCATAAAAACTAAGTTTTTCCACTAAAAGACTATGTTGACTACAGTCGATGGCCTTGCTGAGGTCACACAGCGTGATCGCTGGATATTTTCCCTCCTCAAAGCCCTGAAGTATATCACTCACGATCTTGCAGACTGCATCTATTGGCGCGCAGTTAGTTCGAAACCCAAATTGGAATTTATGTAGTAATGAATACTCCTTAAAAAGATTTGATTAGACGGTTTTTTAGAATAATTTCTATTATCTTGGAAAAATCGGGATGATTGATATTTGACGGTAATTGTCGGGACTACATGTATCGCCTTTTTAAAGATTGGTGTAACTCTAGCAATCTTGAAAACGTCTGAAAAATATGTATGTTTATGTTATATATGTATGTTTATGTTTTATGTTTGTTCAATAATTATTCTGGAACGGCTTTGGTGATTTATGTGTAAATCATTTGCAAACTGTAAAATATAGCTTCAAGGTAGTCCCATTACTTTCGTCAAGCTGTGTCCAGGGGAGCAAGGTGAGCAAAAATTGTAAACACATTTTTCTATTCGAAAATATGTGAGAATGTGGCAAATAAGACTTGAAAAAAATGTGTTAAAATTGGTAATTCGGTATTATCGAAATAGTTGATCCCTAATCGGATTCTAAAAGTTAATCATTCAAAATGGTGGATTTAATAAAAACCACCATAATTGCATAACTATTGCAGATTTGCGTTAAATTTGGCAGGTGAAGATATTTTCTTTTTTAGTTTCTAGAAACTACAAGGCACCACAAAACGAGGTGAGAACATCGATTTTGGGTAATAAGGTTCAACTGACTGAAAGATATTGAAATTTTATTTCATAATTTTGGTGATTGTTTTAAAAAAAACGGAACCAGTATGAGATACTCGTTTGTGCATCCATATTTCTGTCACAGTAGAATTTCTCTGAACTAAATGAAATTTGTGATTTGTGAAGTTTACTAATTCGCATATATTTCAATAGCCAGAACATAAAAAATATTTTTCCGCAAAGTTAGGGGGGGGGGGCAAAGTTTGTCACCCCCAACGAAAACCATTGTATATTTTTTCTTAAGGTGGCCATTCCCTAGAAAGAGACATCCGATAGGGAAATATTTACTATTTTTGGCCATAATTTTTTTTTCTTAGCACGTATATTTAGAAAAACTATAAGACTACCTAAGTAGGACCTTAACAAGAGTATTATTATAAATTTTCATTCAATAATTTCAGTGGTTTGTAAAATAGTTAGATTTAAATTTAAAAATTATTCTAATCTTTCTAGTTCGTAGTTTTAAATTAAACTATTTCTTAAACCACTGAAATTAGTTAGTGAACATTCATAGAACTAGTCTTATTATGGTTCTACTTAGGTAGTCCTATAGTTTTTTTTAAATATACGCACTAAGAAAAAAAAGTTATAGCCAAAAATAATAAATATTTCCCCATCGGATGTCTCTTTCTAGGGAGTAGCCACCTTAAGAATATCGAGACTATTTTTTTTTTTATTCTTGAAATCGAATCTCAAAAACAAATCTAATCCTTTTCAAAATGAGTAAAGCCAAGATTTCGAGGTGATGGTATAGATATATGTTCACTTTACAGGGAAACGATTACGTTATTTCAAACAACGATTGTTTTAAACAAATTAGTAAAAAACAATGGCAAAAGAACTTATGTGGTTGGCAATATGACTTCTAACATATGTTATTATGAAATAGGGTGATATACATCGATCATTAATTCAATGGTAAATAATATAGTTGATGATACGGAACCCTCGGTGCGTGAGTGTAACTCGAACTTATCCACTCTTTTAAGAGTGGTTTAATCCTTTCCAAAAAAAATATGATATTTGAAATCAAATAGTTACACTTGTAATATGTCGATGCTCGAAGGAAGAAGTCCTAGGTGATAAGAAACAAAGTATAACCCTTTCGGGCCCTTTAATGTTACGAGTCGCCACTGGTGGTCAAGGCATGTCCAACACATGCAGCAAGTACAGGAATATTAATGTCTTGGAGTACCGCGTTCTTACCACCCTTCCACAGACCCTGACCAGGACATAGATCATGCATTCACCCCAGCTTCTAAGTTAGTGCCGCCCGATTTTATTGCTTAACCAAATATAAATTAAATTAACTACTGCTTCAGTAAGCAATTAAGAATTAAGGGAGTTAAGCGCTACGAGGAATAAAAAGCGATTTAGGTGACTTTTATTTTGGATGCAGCAGCCGAAATATAAATCACTACATAATTTTGCGGTGACGACGGCTTTTTCTTCTTTTTATTGCAGTCTTTATTTCCGTGTTTAAAACGAGTATATTTTTAAATTGTTACCTATAAATTCTTATTATTAATTTACATTGTGATCACTTACTGGAAAATATAAAAATATTTCTAGTTTTATAGTTAGGAGGTAAAATAGTACAATATCTTATTTTATACCACTGAAATTTTTCAGTAACTATTTCACATTTGCTGTAATGCAGCACCAATGGTACAATCAGAATCATCAATTATTAATGACAATGGGAAAGTGATAGATGAATGTACTAATAATGGTGTCTTTGCAAGGCTTCTGTTAATGGCATATTTTCTTTATTATATTTTCTAAGAGATCTTTTGATTTTAGAGCGAAATGCAAAAAACTGGAATATTCTTCTATAGATTTCAAAATTAACCAAGAACGCGCTCTCATATTAACAGCTGTGTGACGTCATTTACTCTTGTGGCAATTTAACATATCAAAGTGTGATTTTGCTAATATAGATATAAACGGAATATAAAGTAACACAACTAAGTGATTAATGTTAATTGCTATACATATGATTTATTAATCTTAGAATGTTCTTTTCTTATAAGATTTGCTTTTCTCTTCATTATCCATGTGTTAGCTTTTCATATATATAAAAATGTTTTTTATATTTTATTTATTATACAATAGTCCATTGAAATGTTACATAGCCTTGCATTTTGAACAGGACCAGATTTTATTTTTTTGATCTGTAGGGGGGCCCAGTGTGAGTATAAAACACCGTTTTTGGGGTTGAAAGCACCCCCGCTTGACAGCCATCTTTTTTTGTAAAGAATTAAATTCTCTACAATTTTGGTCTAGATACTTATAAAAATTGAAAATGAAAAAGTTATAATTAAAGATAGATTAACGTTTTCAAGAATAATATCATTTAAGGGTTATAACTTTTCTTCTATCGATTTTATTGAAAAAACACGTCAGACGTTTTTTGTACTTCACTTTATTGAGAATAATTTTCTCCACTCATTTTTAAATTTCGCTTCTTTGGGCAGGTGTTAGGACGCTACAAAATGATCAAACCATGGATCACTGATTACGAAAATTGAAATCCTGCAATCCTAAAAGTTGGGGAACACCCCTAAATACGCAAAAATACCTCTTTTAGAGGGTTTTTCGCGATAATGTTAATAAAATCAAAAAGGATCGTATGAAATCCCCTTTTTTAAATATTAATTTTCAAATTTGGTTGACTTATACCAAATATAGTCAAATTATATGATTAGGGATATTCAGATAGGGTTAAAGCCACCCCTATATCGACTTATAATTTAGAAAAATGGTAAGAAATATTTTTCTTCTACTTCCTGCTTCAAATTTGGTTGAATAGGCATTGCCGGGCAATAGTAAATTAATCTCAACCTTTAGGAAGGTAAAGCTACCTCCTCCTACCCCTAAATTGAAGGCTTCGAGAAACGAGTTAAATTGTTTTGTTGCATTATCATTTTATTTTCGATAAAATATTACTATAAAAGTTTTGATAAAGCACCCCTAAATCGAAATAAAAACATATTTAAAAAAATTGAGTAATATTTCATCAAAAATAATAAGAAAATGCAAAAACAAAATTAACTCGTTATTCAAAGCCTATTTCAATTTAGGACTAGGAAAGCTAGCCCCGTTTTACCCCTTTAAGGGTTGAGAATAATTTACTTTTGCCTGACACCAAATTTGAAGCAAAAAATAGAAGATAAATATTATTTACCAACTTATTTAATTTCAAGTCGATATGGTGGTTTAAACCCTCTGTATTATCCCAAATCGTATAATTTGGCTATATTTCTTATGACTCAACACCTTTGCAAGTTAATATTAAAAGAGGATCCTTTCTGATTTTTATTATGATTATCGCGAAAAACCCTCTAAAAGAGGTGTTTCTAGCGTTTTTAATGGTGCTCCCCAACCTTCAGGATTGCGGGACCCCGATTTTCGTAATCGGCGACCCAAGATACGTATAGTCAAAGTAGTTTCAGACCGGTGCTCCTTCGGGCACCCTTTCGTATGTTTTGAATGGAGTGTTGGTTTGATCCCTTTGCAGCGTCCTAACACCTCTCCAAAGAAAGAAATGAAAAAAAAGCGTACAGAAAATTGTTCGCAATAAAATGATCTACAGAAAACATCGGATATGTTTTTTCAGTAAAATCAATAGAAAAAATTTATAACCGTTAAATAATATTTTTATTGAAAACTTTAGTCTATTGTTAATTTTAGCTTTTTTCAATTTTACGGTAAAAAGCATTTAGACCAAGATTGTAGAGAATTCAACTCTTTACAAGAACAGTCTGAGAAAATGTTTTGTGAGACTTTGTCAAGACATCACGGAAAAACTGTTTTCGTTCCCTTTTTCAAGATGGCGGCCAAATAGGAGGGCTTTTAATCCCGAAAACCAAGTTCTATACTCACACTAGACCCCCCTACAGACCAAAAAAAATAAAATCTTGTCGTATCCAAAATACAAAGTTAGGCCTAAAAATATATTTACCTATTAGTGTAAGGTGACAAGAAAACTTACCCAATGTCAATTTGAGGACATGATAACAAACATAATATGTCTTTATTCATTCATAAAATATTCTTACAATTTACGAAAGTTCTGCAAATTGCATATATGCAATGTTTTGATTTGACGCAGTGAGCGTTTTTTAACTTAACCACTATGATGACTAACAGTATGAATGACGTAACGTAATTTATTTTTGAAATTATGCATTTTTATATCGACATTAAATTTATGGTACGAAATAAAACTCAAATTTGATTCACAAATAAATAAAGAGGTATTTGGGGCTGTTAAATATCTACAGATATATTAATACAAATTCATTGAGAAAAGGAAAATACGCATAACTGAGAACTATCAAGTAAAACTGTTAAGAATTCAATTAATAAATATTTATTATTTTATTATTTCTGGTAGTGTAATGTTTAATTCATTATAGAATAATTGCTTACATAATGGATCTACTTTGTTTTAATGTTACTTTGTTAACAACAAAAGAGGTTATATATAGTTTCTCCATTAGAGTATAAGTATTCATGTAGACCTCGAAAATTAGAACTTCGTTCTTCTGAATTTAGAAAATAATTTTTGAAAGAAATGATCCGCCTTTAAAGAAATCACTAAAAATTATAAAAATGTCACCGTCGCGGCGTCGTTTGGTTAAGTGAACTTTCCTACCTGTCATTAATATCGAAGCAGTTTAAAAATATTTTTGATTTGGTTATTTGTTTTTACATGTTTTTTTAAAGGTGGTTCAATTTCTTTCGCCCTTTCTAGTTTCCACATATACATTTATACTACTTATGCAATGATTGCAACCCTATTGAATTAGCAATTTTAACTGTTCAACTTTTGATATCAATTTCAGTATCAGCTACTCCGAAAATACCTAAGTACTAATATTATCACACTTATTATCACTTTTATTTTCGACGCCTTTGCCATATAGCCCAGTCCCCAGGGAGTGTTGAGCTAGGAATAAATTATTCTTATGAGAACCTGCGACTTCTTAGTAGTAGAACAATATTTAAAAAGTTATAAAAGTCACTGTGGGCGAAATATAAGACAAAGTGGCGTTAAATTTCAAACTCAAAGAAGAGTTTGAATTCTATACAAATTTTCGTAGCTGCTCATTGTATATCTCGATCGCCACAGAAATTTCACTATATGCAATAGAAATACCGAATACTTATTTTTTATTGTACTTCTTTGAAAACGCCTTATTTTCATCTGTATTAGTAATAATGTAAGATGGGCTTTTTCGAACTAGCGCACGGAAACAGCGCACGGGAAAAGTATTCCCGATCTCCGGTTTTTTCCGTGCGCTGAATAGAAATACTGAAATAGAAGTATACAGCAAAGTAAACTGAATTTAAGTAAGTCTATATGTTATCTGATATTCAACATGTACCTATTATGTATGTAATTCGCAAGTGTCTGAATATTTGGACGATCTTCTGCAATATTTTTTGGCGTTTTGTCAACCTTATCTGCCATAGACTAATTTAAAACAAGTCACCTTTGAAATAATTTGAGAGTAACCATGGAAACGCATCATATATACCAAACATTGCATTGTCAGCATTGTTTATTTTCAATTAAATTTATGCCGATAAAATGTACTCAGAAGAAATTTCCGAAATTCCCGATAACATCCTAGAGCAAGCGGCACAAGCGATCGCGAATTTATTACCAGCAAAATCTAGGTCAAGATATGAACACGAATATCAACTTTTTACTGAATGACGAAATCTGAACAAAATCAAAACTGTAAGTGACGATATTCTTCTAGTTTACTTTGTCGAAAAAACAAAGTGAATGAAATCTTCCACGTAATGGAGTCGATTCTCAATGCTAAAAAGTTGTTTTTCCATAAAGGAAAATGCTGACATAAACAAATATCCGAAAACTATTGCTTTCTTCAAGCATTAAGCTGTAGGATATATACCGAAAAAGTCCAGAGTTTTAACAGCAAAATAAGTAACCAAATTTTTATGTGAAGCTCCAGATGAAAAATGTTTACTAGCAAAAGCAATTTTAGTGTTTGGGACCTGTGGTGCGTGTCGAAGAGATGATTTAATACGTTTAAATTTAGACGATGTGGTAGGTAACACAGCCCAACAAAAGAAAAAAAATGTTTAGACCCAGAAACCAAACCTACTAATCTTTAATTATTTTGACTTCCTGAATTCGTCATCAGCATATCATTTTATCGTTTCTTTTTTTTTTCTTAGATTCATAATATAAAAATGCAGGAGGTCAAAATACATAAAGATTGGTAGGTTTAGTTTCTTGGTCTGAACATTTTTTTCTGTGAGGCTGTGTAATAAGCGCTTTCTTGGCGTATTTTTACAAGATGGAAAAACTCATGCATCAAGAAGTTTCACTATTACCAATGAAGGATGTACATTTGAACCCAGCACACTTTATTGTAAGCTCTACGACCTGAGAATATGAACAGCAGAAGATTGTTTATTGTATATCAAAACGGCAGGTGTTACGCTCAACATTATTGGATACCATCAGTGGCGTTCCAAAAATTGTTGCAGAATACTTAAAACTAGAAAATCCCAGATAATATACCGGGAATGGACTAAGTCGTTCTTCGGCAAGCATGCTGGTGGAAAGCGGCGGTGATTTACTTACTCACTCTGAAAGGGCACGGAGGATGGCGTTCTTCCAATATAGCAGAAGGATATATAGAAGAATCCATACAAAGAAAAATTAACGTATCACGAAAACTGTTTAACCCTTCTCACTCTCTAAATACAAGTCGCTTAAGAAAATCAAAACATGCAGTTTCACAAAAGAAGGTCCAAAAGAACTTAACATGAGCAATAATACTAATTTCACAATAAACCTAACCATTAATAATAACAATTCAAACTAAAAACATTATTAGTTGGAACTGTTATTATTAAAAGTTAGTTAGTTATTTAATATTCAATAGCCTTACTCTTGTAGTTACATGTTTTTTTATTCCTATAACTTATGAAAATGAAAACGTTGCAAGTTTCTTTCGTATGTTTTTTTGTTATATTTTGTTTTTATGTTATCGGTTTCAAAAATGTATATTAAAAAATATCGTTCAGTACAGGTCAAGAAATAATTTTTTCCGTCCTTGCATGACTTCCCGGGTTCGGCTTCGCCTCACACGCCTTAGCTTTAATTTTTATATTTTTCCATGTGTAAAAGCTAATATTTCATCACTTGCGAGCATGTTCAAATCAAAATTTTATAATCCATAAAATTTATGAAGATTGCAATAAATATAAAATCACCTAATTTCTTTTCCAGAACATTTGAACATTTTTAACTACCATACTATTGAAATTAGACATACATAGATTCCAAAACTAATGCAACTTGTTACATAAATGAGTATTTTTGAAGATATTGATAATATAATGGAGTTGACTCTAAAATAGAGAAAACAAGTTTGCCGTTGTTTTTCAATTTCAAAAACAAATATTGCCGTTAAAATATATACTATTATATAATAATGATACCTGCGCTGTTGCCCATTAAAATATTTTTTAATTTATTACAATTCGATGGCTTCCTCAAAAGTTATCAAAGCTTTTGTCCCAAAATGCAAGGAAAAAGGCGTTCGTGCATTATTAGCACGTTTCGCAATAAGATTGATTTTTATTTTGCGCGAAAAACGTTGTTAACCATTGTTAAAATAAAAAATATAAAACTTCTTTTTTAGAGTGACACTATTTGTTATATCTTTCGCGGTGGTGGTACGGTGGCCTTGGTAACTTCTTTAAATCATGCTTTACTATTAATATCTAAATATTGTCTAAATGTTATTTGTGGCGTTATCTTAATTTTTTTACTTTAATTCCTTGGGACTTCCTGCTACATGTATTTTTTATTTTTGAGCGGTGCTCGGGGAATCTACAAAATATCACAATTGACCAGTATGTTACTGGGAAATAACCTCTACGCCTGTGACTTTTACGTCAAAGGATCAGTTAGAGGTGGCCTTTTTTAAATAAATAACACAAATAAGTATAAAATCTTGAAATTAAATATTTCGCCGACGTTTCGGAAATCTAATCTGTTTCCTTTTCAAAGGCTTTTTTTGGAAAATATTTTTTGCTGTGTATGATAAATACACAGCTCTAAGAATATTTGTTATATTCAATATCCATAGATACTTACTATTTACATAGAACTGTTGATATAGTTAACAGTTTCTTTAGTTTTTATACAATGTTAAGTTTGTGAAGTTCTTGTTTTAACATTGGAAACCAAGTTGTACAGACATCTACGGAGCAATTCGACACGCATCTATCCTCATTCAATAATACTATCGCGGATTCACATTTTTTTCTTTTTTTGCTATCTGCCTCTTTTGCTAAAATTTTTGCCGAGTCCCAATTTATTGTATGTCCGTTCTCCCAAGCGTATTCGCAGATCTTGTAGATTCCCCGAGCACCGCTTAAAAAGAAAAAATACATGTGGCAGAAAGTACCAAAGAATTGAAGAAAAAATACTAATATCTAATTAAAAAGAAATAGGGAGGTAATTGGTAAAAAAAGTGAGGAAATGGAACACAAAAGAGCGGATTTTAAAAAATGTCTGGAGGTATATATGTATGGGGGCACGATATTGTCGAAACAAGAGTAATATTAGTAATGAGCCTGAGCTGAAGAGGTTCTATTGAGGGTCGGGTGACGCTTAGTGCACTTTTGGCACATAAACTTTCTTATTTCCCACTACGGAATGCGTCTTTTATATTTTATATTTCTTGAAAGTAGATGTTTTACACTTTACTTTCTTCCGTTCACTTTTCATTAAAAAAGGATTGTTTAAATCCTGTTATTTGCATCGTTTTGAATATTATGATATTTCATCTACGTAGGCTACGCTACACCACAATTGAAGTCAGTGTCTGAGCTTGAGGTGGACAGTTTCAAATATTTAACAAGTAATACAATGTGTTAAAGGTTAGTCTAGTTTTGAAAGTATAAACATGATTATACTGTTTCGATTTATTTGCTCATGATAATACAAGAAACTTTTTAGAATATTTCTCTTAAATGAAATAAGATGTATTTTAAATATGGCGTCGTCTTCATGCATATTCTTTTAATTAAGTTTAAGATAAATACTCAAAGTATTTATATCAACGCGAAAAATGCTGAGAAGTGCCCAGAGGCTGCTGTAGGTGTTTTAAAATAGGTTGTAAACACGATATGTACGATTTTAAACAGGTCTGTACAAATTTAAATCGGTCTTAAACTGCTTTAAAACAGGTCCATACGTACAGGTTTATAGTTATGACATGATGTCCGTTAGGTTAGGTAGGATGATCCAGGTCGTGGCCATCGTATCTAACCTAACGAACATCATGTCGTAGCTGTATACCTGAACCTATGGACCTGTTTTAAAGTTGTTTAACTTGTACAGAGCTGTTTAAAATCATACAGATCTGTTTACAGATTTATTTTAAAACACCTTTAGCAGCCTGTGGACACTTCCTCGCCTTCGTCTAACCTCCACCAAAGACCCACTGTAGCTCCGGATGGAAACATGCCATCGAAGTCTCCCCGTTTAGTGACGCAAGTGCCCAGAAACCCTATAGCTTATCTGCTCATGTGTCTATTACAAAACGAATGGAAGTTGTGGCCCAACGTTGCTTAGGAGTGTGAATACTTGTTTGAACAATAACAATAAAGATGATTTGCTGTACACTTATTCTCTGTGGTGCTACATAAAAAAACAGCTGCCTAAGGAATCACTACTTCCACATCCAGATTTTTCGACCAAGTCACTTTAAAGAAACATCTTGACTAAATTTGCACTCTAGTATGTCGAAATTATTGGTCATAGAATTTTAATAATATTTGGGGCAGATGTCATAGAAAAGTTTGAGGGGTTGGTTTCTACCATGTACGTTAAAAATAAAGTTTCTAGTTTAACCTACTTATATTCCCCTATTCACAACCTATCACCTCCCACCCCTTCAATAGAATCATCTCAATTAGATGTCATAACAATACATACGTGTACTAACTTTCAAATGAATATCTCAATTTTATGTTATCAATCCGATTAATAATGAAGCGGATATGGTGGGGTTTGAAAAATAGAAATCTGAGGCCTTGGTTTCTAGTATATAACCAAATCCCAAATTTCTCTTACCAGCTTGATTTACTTATTTTCCCATATTTACTCCCTTCAACGGAATCATCTTAAAATGTAATCTAGTTCCAGATGTCGTTATAATACACACGTCTACCAAATTTCAAATGAATATCTCAATTTTATTTTATCAACCCCATTAATAATGGTGTAAGGGCGGTGGGGGTTGAAAAATATTATTAACAAATCAGAGGCTTTGATTTCTAGGATATATACCGAATTTCAAGTTTCTGTACTCTTACCATCTTGCTTTATTTATTTTTCCTTATTTACCTGTACTTACCCCCACTCCATCAACGCAATCATGTCAAAACATAGTCTAGTTTCAGACATCGTTATAATACATACGTGTACCAAATTTCAAGTGAAATCTAAATTGAATTTTATCAACTCTTTTAATAAGGGACTGGGGGTGGTGTGGGATGGAGACCCTCGCTTCTAGTATATACACCAAATTCCAAATTTCTGTGCTCTTACCAGCTTGCTTTACTTATTTTCCCCTATTTAACCCCCAACCCTTCAACGGAATCATCTCAAAATATAATCTAGTTTCAAACGTCCTTATAATACACACATGTACCAAATTTCAAGTGAATATCTAAATTTTATTTTACCAACCCCTTTAATAATGGACTAGACGTATTGGGGGGTTGAAAAATATTATTAAAAAATCTGAGACTCTGCATCTAGTACATACACCTAATTTCAAGTTTCTATACTCTTACCAGCTTGCTTTACTTATGTTGTCCTATTTTCCCCTATTTCACCCCCAACCCTTCAACGGAATCATCTCAAAATATAATATAGTTCCAGATATCATTATAATACATACGTGTACCAAATTTCAAGTGAATAAATATCTCGATTTTATTTTATCAACCCCTATAATAATGGAGTAAGGGTGGTGGGGGTTGAAAAATATTATAAATAATATGAGTTCTTGGCTTCTAGTACATATACCGAATTTCAAGTTTCTGTACTTTTACCAACTTGCTTTACTTATTTTCCTCTATTTACCCCTATTTAACCCTCAACCCTTCAACGGAATCATCTCAAAATATAATCTAGTTCCAGATGTCGTTATAATACATACGTTTACGAAATTTCAAGTGAAAATCTCAATTTTATTTCATCAACCCCTTCAATAATTGAGTAGGGGTGGTGAGGGTTGAAAAAAAAGAAAAAAAAAATCTGAGGTGTTGGCTTCTAGTAAATACACCAAATTTCAAGTTTCTGTACTCTTACCAGCTTGCTTTACCTATTTTCCTCTATTTACCCCTATTTAACCCCCAACGCTTCATCAGGATACTCCAAAAATATAATTTAGTTCCTGATGTCATTATAATATATACGCGTACCAAATTTCAAGTGAATATCTCAATTTTATTTTATCAACCCTTTAATAATGTAGTGGTGGTGGTGGGGGGAATGAAAAATATTATAAAACATTTTGAGGCGTGGCTTGTAGTACATACATCAAATTGCAAGTTTCTGTGTTCTTACCAGCTTGCTTCACATATTTCCCCATATTTACCGCTATTTACTCCCGAACCCTTCACCGGATATCTTCAAAAGACAATCCAGTTCCAGATCTCGTGTATCTTAAACCGTTTGGGAGAAAACGTGCTAACAAGAAAAAGTTACAGACACACCGACAGACAGACAGACAGAAAATTTGTTTTCCCGCAAGTTTAAAATCTCGACGCTTCATGACATTCTAAACCTATTTTAAGAAAAAAAAATCGTTTTTTACGATTGCTATACTTCCAATCCACGACGTGGACGTGGAAGTATTTAATAAGTATTTGCGATCGATGACACCCCTACTGCAACTTCTGCTTGTTATACAGATATACTTGTCAAAAATGTGATGCAGCTAATACTTTTAAAATTACCAAAAATATTCTTAACGTAAATCTTCAAGAGCTTATCGTAACGATAGGTTTTGATATTACAGTTAATTCAACATGGTCAATGAAAAATAGATAGTCGTTAATATATTCGTATAACGGTAATTGTGATATATTGTTCATACCAACCAAACATTTTTTATCTATCCTTGTCAGTTTCAATTATTGTAATTGCATACTTTCACTTTAGTTAAGTTCCCACCATCCAACTACATACTATGTATTTACATCTTTTAATAAGTTTTGTACAAAAACCACATTTCACTCCATGAAAACTCTCGTACTGTATAATTAATGATTCAATTAAACTTTCCTGATGGCTGTAACTAATTTGTTAATTCTTTAATACCATTCAAAAATAAATTAAATGAACCAAAGCAATCTCAGGTTGCACGAAATAAAATAAAGAACTTGGCGTCTAGCCGACATTTTTCTTTCTGACGTACTTCACTATAACGCGTCAATCCTCCTACCTGGCATCCCCTTAATATTAATTTAAGTAAATATACCTCTCTTTGTTTATTTCGTCGTATAAATAACGATATGGTAAAATATATTTCCGAACATCTATCGATCAGTCGAATTACAGTAACAGACTACGCCCATCTCTGGAGAATACTATAGAACCTCAAATATATATTCCAGGATATTTGTAAAGAGGAATATTTTGATGTCAATTAATTCTCAATGTACTTTTAAATTTGAAGTCTTCGTATACGCTATACACAAGCAGGACTATTGAGTAAAATTTTAACATTGACGCTTGTGATGTGAAACACATATTCACATAATAAAATTGAATGTATTGTTTCTAATTAATTGACTTTTTATATAAATTGCTTTAATATGGAAATTAACTTAGGTTTACTTATCTATCACTGATCGCTGTACTAGGGCGTGGCCAAAGAGAAGGAAATACATGCGAAAATTAAAACAACACTTCACTGCAGAACATCACTTACTGATAATTTAATCACGTTCAACAATACTTTTAAAGTGAAAGCAATGTGAACTATACTCCGGGAAATCCAGAGATTGATGCACTGAAAGCGTTGGTTATATTATTTTTTTTTTTGGTAAATTTTTAGATCTCGTTTGAATAATCAGTTTCATGATTTGTTAACGAAAGGAAACATTAAAAGTCAGGCATATATAAAGAATATGTTGTTCTATAATTAAAAACAGGTAAATCAATACACAAAATTTCTGGAAAATTAGCTCATTTAGAGATGTAAACTCTATTACATAAATGTTAATACGGTTCGGTGTGGCAATTTTAAAATAATAGTTCGGGAGATAAGGCCACATAAAATAATATAATTGGGAAAACAATTAAATTAAATTCTAAATGAAATCAAGAAAATGAGGAAATTTGTTTTTACCTCCGTAGATGACTATGTCATAGTAAATTTCTCGTATTACCTAAAAACTTTTGAATTTTTCTTTAAAGTTGGCTATCAGTAGCATGAATTGAATCTTATCCACAGATCTCATATAAGTAATGATCATGTTGTACTTTGGTTATGCTAATTTCATAAATTCTTGAAAAAAACATGTTTTTCTGCTGTCTGATTTTCATTCATCATCAGTTTGCTTTGATTTATTTCAAATTTCGCATAACAGGTCAAAATACTCCAGTCTTCTTCTATGGAAATTAATACTTTCTACTTCCTAGTGATACATCGTAGTACTTCCACATTTGTTACTCTCGCCGTCGTAGCATTCTTCGAGAAGCGCACATATCAAAAACCCTTCTTACACATAGTATCAGCCTGGACATCATATGAAATATCACTGTAGGCATAATTACAAAGTAGGTGTACGTACGTCGCGACTAGTTTTTTAAATCATTTATTTAATGTCGGACTATTTCTGCATCTAAATCTAATGTTAAAATGTTACTCATCTTTCGGAGAGACCTCCAGCTTGTTAAATTATTACTCATCGAATTTTTTGGCTATGCTCAATTCTTGTTCATAGAGCAGAGCAGCCGAAATATTGATAGAATAAGAGTGCTCCGACATTGAACGTACCGATTTTAAGATTTCCTGGAACATCATCTCAAGACTGGGACTTCTTCCATATTGTAAGTATCGGTTTTGAGTATTCCTAGAAAATCACTTCGAGACTTACTGATAATACGTCGTCTTGTCTTGACTGATACAAAGAAATTGTGGCCTTGAAGATATTAAAACAATTTTATTGTTTTCCGTCGGCTTCTTAAAACATGCATAGACTTTTCAAAGCTACAACTTTATATAATAGTTAACAGATTATACACATTGAAAAAAATTCTTTAATGGTAGGTATAAGTATTTAATGGTAGCGTAGAAGAAGGTTGGGCACAGAGTAACGAAATATTGGCGGAGAAATAAAAGTTCTGGTTGTCCCTGATTTGGCAATTTCATCTAATCGAAATTATTTGAAAAATAGAAATTTTATAGAAAACACTGATATTTGGTGAAAATGTGCTTCCTGACTAGCTCTATCAAATAATGTGATTAGTTAGAAAATTTGTGTTTGTTTCCTTACGAATACGACGACTTTGTGGCGATAAGAAGATTCATAATCTACAGGTCAGTAGTACCAACTCTGCCTAGGTTATACGTCAACAAAGCAACACTACATGTTGGCCAAGAGAAATGTTATAAACGATTATCACCAAGTAAGGAGACATTTTGCTCTTATGCACTGACATGATTTTTGTTCCAATTGTTATCAAAATAGTGTACAGTTCAGATAATGATGATTTATGAATATGTACTAGTGTATGCTTAAACAGAGATTCAAGTTATGTGGTGGACACATTCATGTAAATGAGAATAATAAAAAAGAATTATGTGCAAAATATTTGCTAAAAAATAATAAGCAAAAGTCAGTTATTGTATGGTATGTCAAAAGAATTTTTCTGTTTCCATACTGGGGAAGTCATTATTTGATATAATATAATAAAATGCCACCCATCTGAATAAAATTGTGTAAAAATAATTTTATTTTAAATTCAAATTTTATGTTTTGAATATATATTAAAATTTGTAAATGTATTGCCAATAAATTGAAACGATTACCCAAAGAAATGATATTATTGATTGCATGGCGATCTTTGGCGTTGTCTTTGCTTGGAGGTTGTGTCATAGTCGCCTTGGTGTATGGGACCCATACTCAAACACGAAAATGAGATACTGAAGGGCCTCAAAGCCCCCACGAGCGATATAGCGATCAACTAGTATGAATATGACGTAAAATACTTCATTATTGTCAAATTTGGACAATCTAATCATTCATTTGTTTCTCTAATAACAACAATAAATAAATGCGACTAATTTATTTATAAATATGGAATGATTTTCAAATTGTGATCTAATATCTACTTTTCGAATATACTGAATTCATAACAGAAATTAATAATCATAACAACTCTGTACCCTACATTTTTTTATATATAACATACTTATTAAGTAAATGTATTACATGCAGCCACAATGTTTATAAAACCACTAAAATATGTTATACCTTTCTTCTGTATCATTTTGCTAATATATGACAACCCCACCTGTACTTATTGCTCACATATCTGTCAAATCTAAACATATATTATGTAAGATGATCCATCAAGCGTACGTCTTCGCATTACTAGGGCGCACAGTGTACATACGGGTAAAAACATGCACAAACACACAAAAGATTTATTAAGTAATTGTATTTAGTTTTTTTTACTTACATCATTTGACATTCGAAGCAAATTTGCCTGATCGATTGTGAGAAAATCCATATTGATTTATTAAAACTGCAGTTCACACGCACAAAAACCATTTTATTAAATTTGTTACAATCTTAAACTGAGAGGAATATTTTCACGAAACACATCCGTATGAATGACGAAGAATGACTGAACACCACTAATGTTAGTGCCATCATCAACTGCTAATTTAGAAACCCTTTTAAACGAATTATATATCCTCCGCTTCACTAATGTGCTTTGTGTTGATGTAACTTGGAATATGTTCAGCTTTACTGTAAAACTTAATATCAATACACATTAGAGCAAAAAAATATTAGCTACTAATGATTGGTTTACTACCTGTTATCACTAATTTAAGTTTTTAGCTTTGCTAGTTAATTACCTCTTACTCTACGTGGCTATTTTTATAGCAACATTAATTTATTTATTTTGATTTAGGTGTGAAACATTTTGAGGTAACAAAAATATGAGTTTAATAATGAGAATCTTATGTCCTTGCTTCCCTTTTATCAAAAATCCTCTGTGCTGAGTATTTAATATACTAATTATTACGCTTTGAAAATTGAAACAGGTTTCGTTCTCAAAGCGTCAGCGAAACACATTATTTTTATTTTTTTGACTAATTTTAAATTTAATCATTTATCAAAAAACACTCTCTTCTATGATGTAAACAACACATGCATATAGAATATTTTTCAGTAATATATTAAGTACTTAAGTGCATTATTTTGCAGATCCCATGGATGCTAGAAAAGGATGAATAAGTACATATTCAAACGATATTTCAAACGATCAGCACTTTAAGATCTATTCTGACAAAAACAAAACCACGAGCAAAATTCAAAAACTATATTTACTTCGTTCCGCGTAAGAGTAACAAAAATTACGTACGTGAGTCATCCAGACCTTGCAGTGTAAGATAGGATGAAGACAAGAATTACATCAGGAAAAATGAAATTCAGAGATCCAATATTTGCGAACATACTTTGGAGAAAGGACATAGATAAATTGCGACTCGGCCAAAATTTTAACAAAAGAGGCGGATAGCAAAACAGAAAAATGAAACAGAAGAATGAAACATATTCTTTATAGGATTTTGCAAACAGCGGAAAGAAAAACTATCTATGAGAACTAAAAGAAAAACTATATGTAAAAATGTTAATGAAATCTTTGCATCCTTTCGATAACCTGACTTCTGGTTATGCTAACAAGTAAAAATTCTTATTTGCCATTCTCATTATAACACTAGGATCCCACATAGTCCCCTACGGCTAGGCAAGTTAAACTAATATCTACATGATCCCCTACGATATGTAAATTCAGTTAAAAATGAGAATAAAGGCCTGAAATTAATTTATTTACCTACCTTGTCTTTAAAAATTTTTCATTCTAATGAATTACATTTTCATAAAATCTCATTCAGTTTCTTGGAAATGCTTAGCCTTTGAAACGTTTTTCGTCTTTATTGTGGACTCATCAGAAAAGCCCAAAGCCACTCATAACGATGTTCCATGCAAAACCAAGACAGTGTCCTTGAATAAGTATGAGATATTTATATTTGACATTGACTGATAAAAAACAACAGATCTTCACCTATCTATTAGCTAACTAGTATTGGAGCCTATATACTCTATGCATGTTTAAAAGTGAATTATTTATTATTTGTTTGCTTATAGTAATGAAACATATTCTTTATAGGATTTTGCAAGTAGCGGAAAGAAAAACTACCTATGGGAACTAAAAGAAAATCTATTATAATGAGAATGGCAATAGCATAACCAGAACTCAGATTATCGAAAGAATGCAAAGATTTCATTAATATTTTTACATATAGTTTTTCTTTTAGTTCTCATAGATACTTTTTCTTTCCGCTGTTTGCAAAATCCTATAAAGAATATGTTTCATTTCTATAAGCAAACAATTGTTAAAAGAACAACTTCACAAACTTAATATTGTATAAAATAAAAGTGTTAACTATATCAACACTTCTGTGTAAGTAGTAAGGATCTACGAATATTAAGTATAACAAACACATTTTTAGAGCTGCGTATTTAACATAGAGCAAGATTTTTCAGAAACGCCTTAAGAAAGGAAATCGGCAAAATATTTCATTTTTGTATTTTTATACTTATTTATGTGATTTGTCAAAAAAAGCAACCTCTAACTGATACCCTGAAATAAAAGTCACGGATGTAGAGTAATATTAATTATATTACTTTGTAATATAATTATATTACTTTGTAGATTCCTCTAGTACATACACCGAATTTCAAGTTTCTGTAGTCTTACCAACGTTTTACTTATATTCCTCTATTTACCCCAAATTAACCCCCAACCCTTCAACGGAATCATCTCAAAATATAAACTAATTCCAGACGTCGTTATAATACATACGTGTACGAAATTTCAAATGAATATCTCAACTTTATTTTGTCAACCCCATTAATGGGGTAGGGGTGGTGGGGGGGTTGAAAAATATTATAAAAAATCTGAGGCCTTAACTTCTTGTACATACACCGAATTTCAAGTTTCTGTACTCATACCAGCTTGCTTTACTTATTTCCCCCTATTGACCCCTAAATAACACCCAACCCTTCAACGGAATCATCTCAAAGTATAATCTAGTTCCAGATGTCGTTATAATTCATACGTGTACCAAATTTCAAATGAATATCTCGATTTTATTTTATCAACCCTTTTAATAATGAGGTAGGGGTGGTGGGGGTTGAAAAATATTATAAATAATCTGAGACCTTGGCTTCTAGTACATACACCGAATTTCAAGTTTCTATAGTCTTACCAGCTTGCTTTATTCATTTTCCCCTATTTAACCCCCAACCCTTCAACGGAATTATCTCAAAATATAATCTAGTTCCAGATGTCGTTATAATACATACGTGTAGAAAATTTCAAATGAATATCTCAATTTTATTTTATCAACCCTTTTCAAATTGGAGTAGGGGTGGTGGGGGTTGAAAAATATTATTAAAAAATCTGACGCTTTGGCTTCTAGTACATACACCGAATTTCAAGTTTCTGTACTCTTACCAACTTGTTTTACTTATATTCCTCAATTTACCCCAAATTAACCCCCAACCCTTCAACGGAATCATCCCAAAATATAATCTAATTCTAGACATCGTTATAATACATACGTGTACGAAATTTCAAATGAATATCTCAACTTTATTTTATCAACCCCTTTAATGGGGTAGGGGTGGTGGGGGGTTGAAAAATATTATAAAAAAATCTGAGGCCTTAACTTCTTGTACATACACCGAATTTCAAGTTTCTGTACTCTTACAAGCTTGCTTTACTTATTTCCCCCTATTTACCCCTATTTAACCCCCAACCCTTCACCGGATTTCCTCAAAAAACAATCCAGTTCCAGATCTCGTTATAATATATACGTGTACAAAATTTCAGGTCAATATCTTAAACCGTTCCGGAGAAAGCGTGCGGACAAAAAAAGTTACAGACAGACCGACAGACCGACAGACAGACAGACAGAAAATTTTTTTTTTCGCTCAAATTTAAAATCTCGACGTTTCATGACATTCTAAACCTATTTCACGAATAAAAATTTTTGAAAATTTTTTTGCGATTACTATACTTCCAATCCACTACGTGGATGTGGAAGTAATTGATAATTTATATGGCTATTTACTATTATTATTTATTTTGTTTCTAGATTCAGTGGAAGAGCAGAGAATTTATTTTCATCAATTTGTCTCTTATATTGTAGTATTATAATTTTTTCTGTATTATGATTAAAGCGATTAGTATTATTATTATAGTTCAGTCGGCGCAGAATTTTATGCAGACTCTAAGTATATATAGAGATCTAACAGCACTTGAAAATTAACAAGAAATTTTAATAATTGGTTATCATTGGCCATAACTTTAATAATATTAGGGACTCACGCACACACACACTTACCAGTCTTTTAATAGCTGTAAGTTTCTCTAGTTCCACTTCTGGCTTCCAATCCATTCATATTTTGGTATATTGTAATAATAGTAACCAATACATTAGTACTAATATAGATATATAATTTTATATGTAATTAATTACATCACAAGCTATTAATTATTTATTATCCAGCATTTAAATTATTAATTGAGGCAGATAATTAAAAACCCACGTAATGCGCCTCATTACTAAAGTTGTATTACTTTGAATCGATAAGGTTTATAGTCCCTAAAAAATACATAAATGTCAGCTAATTTCCAACCGACTTCAGAAACTTTTAAAAAGAAGGTTGTCATTTTGACACGTATGTTTCTTTCATGTTGGTTGAATTATTACATTGGAATAACTTAAACGGTATTTTGCAAACTATAGAGTAGATTAGTTTAGTGAAGTCGTGTCAACATCAGACTTGTTATCAACAAATTCGCAGATATTAATTGTCCTCGGAATTGCATTAAAATCGGTAGTTACATATTCTCTGAGTAGCTGATACTGAGTCTGATGTCAAAAATTGAAAATTTAAAATAGGGAATCTAATAGGTCAAACTTTTTGCCGATCTGTATCTAGTTTTGTACAGGGGAATGTGCGGATTCGTTGATAACAAGTCTGATGATGAAACTTGAAAGTTTAAAATTCTGAATATTTCCTTTTACTTTGTAGAACCTAGAAGCCACTAAAACAGTGTGAGAAATTGAAAAAATTAACCTAGGCTGGGTTACTAAAAATTATAATATAGAATGTCACGGTCTCCCGGTTAATTGAAACTTATTATCCAATAGGTATTGTAGTCGATGTAAAAATTAACAAATAACAAAATCGAACGTATCTTTACCGACCGCAATATCGATATTAGGAAATAAAGTTTAAGCAATCAGGAAACGGGTGAAATTTTATTTAATATTGTTTAGTAACCTTTGAATGCTGGTTCAATGTTTATATAAAAAAAGATATGAGTGACATAATGAATAAGTTTTTTGATAATTTCTTTGCAAATAAGTCATGTGGTGATAATAATTTCTTCTGTGAGTTATTTCGTGTTATTTTATTATACGGCACATTTCTAAAACCTGTAATATTGCTCGTAGAGAAGAAAATTTTACATCAGTGTGTCTATCGAATTCTGAACAACTTTCAAAATGTCCGTCTATCTGTCCATCTGTCCGTCTCTCTGTCTACCCGCCCGTCACTTTTTTTTTGTAAGCACGATAACTTAAGAATGGAAAGTCAGATTGAAATTCAGATGACATATTGGATGTCATTGCTCCACATTCATCTCAGCTTCCCTGGACTATTGTCTCTACCACCGAAATAATGGTAACAGGGGCCACTTGCAACTATTTGCAGGGATTTAAACAATGTTAATGTCATGTTTATATATATTTGTTGCGTATTATTATTAAATAATTCTAATATCTATCAATATTGACTTTGTTTAATTGTTTTCAAATTTATAAATGAACTAGTAGTGCAGTCAATGGAGCATTTCAGTTCAGATAACTTTCTAACAGACCGAAATCCTTTTTATAATATATTTTTTTAACCATAAATAGAAAGGTCTTTATTATTAGAAGACCTGCTTTTTGTTTATATGATTACGCTTAAGAAATATTATTTTTTTAATGAAAGAAAAGTGTAATTTGAATATATTTTTTATGTTTCTCGATGAAATTAGTGACATAATACAACATTTTCGATAATAATGTACTTTTACAACTTTATGAAGCACTTCAGAAGATCTCTTGACCACTTAACATCCCCACCCTCTCCCCTCCCCTCCCATCCCCTAAATAAGCCGTATGGCCTTTAAATACATATTTTGAATGCCATGAGGTAGAGACCTGTCAAGCAATCAAGTATTATCCATTTAAAACAACTTCCAATAGATTTGGACCCCCCAGAAGCTGATCATGCCCAATAAGCGACCATTATGTAGGTGTCTCATTGCAAAAAATGAATTCTTTGCTATACATTTTTTATTTGCCGTCAATAGACGATTGGTACCTGGGGCAAGCTATCTGAAACTGATGAGCAATCAAATATGAACGTCATCCAACCATTTTCGATCCCCTGAAGTTCGACTGGATCCAATACGAGACGATTAAAAATGGCGCATGTTTGAAAAATGGAAATTTTCGCTCCAAATTTTGATAACCTCTCCCTTTAGGAGCTACATATCTGAGTGGAAATAATCACGCATTTAGGTTCAAAGTATCTGAAACAACTTCCAATAGTTTTGGACCCTCCATACCTAGCCTAATATGTGATCATTATACATAGCGTCTCATTGTGGTGTGTGAAGGTTATTGCTCCAGGTTTCGAATATTTAGGTCCCCATGGAGTAAGATTATAGAGTAGTCAACTTCTGATTATTATTAATCATTTACAAGTAATTAGGACCCCCCTAAAGTCGACCAGACTTAGTATGTGACCATTATATGAGATATCTCAGGAGGTATATATACGTTTTCACTACATATTTCGGACGTTCCCGCCATAGTAGCTACACACATGTGGCAAAATGATTGGAAATTTATTTTCTGATTACTATCAACCATTCTCAACCAATTAGCATCCCTTTAAAGTCAGCCAGGCTCAGTATACGACCATTATATGAGGCATCTCATGCGGTGTGTAGACGTTTTCACTCCATATTTTGTACATTTCTCTTAATAGGTTGGGCAAAACTATTAAAAGTAGTAGTTTTTTTATATCTATTTAATTATATGACAATGAACAAAGAAACTTACTTCATAAAACAATCAAAACAGAATGTGCTGCAAAAACATATTCTTCAAAGTCTTCATATAATACATTTCCTAACTGCCAACCATATACTCTGTTCTTACGCGCTTTCGTAGAATGTGACACAACATCGGCATTCTTTAAAAGAGGTAAAAATGATTTTGCTAAAATTATGCATAATCAAGAAACTATTCAGACTGCCGCTACTACATTCTATGTTGAGAAGCAAAATAATGTAAATATTCTGGACGGTGGTGTAAAACGCATTCTAGGTTTTTATGGCGCACCAAAGCCAGTAGTCAATGTAGGCTCTGCACGCTAACTCTTTCTCACCAAATCTTCAAAGAATCTCCATTGCAATAAATCTAGCGTCAATACCACCTACAACTGATGCTGTTTTACAGCATCTTAAAAGTATTTATTGCCAAGTTCAAATATGGCTAGGAAATGAAATGCAGCCAGAATGTTGAGGGTGGAAATATTTGAACAATTCTTTGATTCCAATCAAGACTGAGAAACCACCAGCTCCAAAAAATTTGTTGCAAATCATTTTCTGCAGTTGTAAGGGTGAATGTTGCACTTGCGTAAAAGCCGGACTGTACTGCTCAAAAGCTTGCACAGGGTGCAGCGGTCAAACATTGTTGATCCATCCCTTTAATCACAGAGAATAGTGATATGGGAGGGAATGAAGTCGATAATGAAGACATCGAATAAACTTCATTAAGAAATGACAATAAATTTGTTAATTTAAATTTTGTAATTGATCTGTTTTTGAAATTCAATAAATTATTTTGCAATGTAAAATGTGGTTACTTTTGTCTCTTAAAAGATAAAGTTTCATTTTCTTCAGTTCTCAATCTTCAGATTCGTATCAGCGACCGCAACAACCCCCGAGTACTAAATTTGGTCTGAATACTGAATGCTGAACAAGCTTGATGGTGTTGGTTTTTCACTCAATCTGATTACTCTTTTTAAGTTATACCTCAGCAACAGACTACAATTTGTTCAACACAAAGGCTACAAATCCAAAAGTCTAAACGCAACTTCCGGAGTGCCACAAGGGTCGGTCTTGGGACCTCTGCTATTTAATATATACATAAATGACATCACACACAATCTTAATACGAAACATCTACTGTACGCAGATGACATGAAGATCTACTGCTCAATCTCGGACATAGGCGATTGTATTAATCTACAACATGATCTTGACAGCGTAAGTAGATGGTGTATAAAAAATAATCTGTCAATTAACAGTAAGTGTAATATTTTGTCATTCTATCGCAAGAAGAATGCGATTATATTTCCTTATAGTTTGGACCACACCTGTCTGTAACGTCCAAGTTCTTTTAAAGATTTAGGAGTCACCTTTGACCCCCAATTAAATTTCAGTAAATATATTCATAACATTCTCAGAAAAGCCAATAAGAACATGGGATTCATCATACGTAATTCAAAAGAGTTTAGCTCACGCGAAGTACTAATGTCTCTTTATTACGCTTTTGTTCGTTCTCATTTGGAGTATGCCTCCCTAATATGGTATCCTAGATATGAACATCAAGTACATTTGCTCGAGAACGTACAGAGGAAGTTTTCAAAATTTCTATCTTAAACTAATTGGTACCTACCCTCCAATTGGTTACCCCCATGACGTCTTATTGCCCGAATGTTACATGATTTCTCTAGATACACGTAGACAAGCTCATTCCATAATTCTTCTATATAAATTATTGAATTCCATAGTCGACTGCCCAGAAGTGCTAAGCCAGCTTAATTTAAATGTTCCTCGTCCCAGTTCTAGATATCTTCAAACCTTCAATCAACCTACGCCTCGTACACGGTTACTTGAATCGTCGCCAGTTTCTACAATGTGTAAGAACTATTTGTCAGTGCAACAAAATATTGATGTATTTAACACCTCTCTGTCTAAAATAAAAACTGTATTTAACTAGCAAGTGATGTTTACGATTAGGTCATAAATAGGATATACATTATAAATCTGGACTTACGAAATAGTTGTATGTATGCGCGTATATAGGTATATATGTCTGTATAAAATTTTTAATTTAACTTCAGGGATGCAGTCACTGGGTTCAAAAAAGAAGACTCTTTTTTAAATTCAAGCTTTCGAAACTTTATTGTTTCTTCCTCAGGAATTCTACAAAAATGTTTATACATTGTAATTATATTATTTAAAAAATGTGAAAAGTATTTACTAAATTGAGGTTATAAATAAAATTGGCATGTCCTAAGGACAATAGAAAACATTACTATTATTATTTAAAACACTACATTTTGATTCAATCTTAGTTAAAAGCAAAATCCTTAATCGAGAAGTTGCATCAGCCACTCATCCGGTATCCAGCGTTGAGCAAAAATCTGTTAGTACAGGTTACTATGCTGTTGTTACTGCAAAAACCTCATGTACACCTCAGCTTCAGTATCTCATCAACAATTAAATTCATGTGACCTCATGACCAGAAACCATCTGTTTCAACAGTGACAGGTGACCAGGTGACCATACCAAAACAACGACTTCAGAAAACGGCGGCACGGGACCTTCCAACAATCGATTCACCAATTTCCAAATCGATGAAAACCAAATAGACATCCACAGCTTATCAGCTTCACAATTTTATGTAACTTAGTACCACTTGAATACAATGTTTAATTTTCCAGATTTTCCAAATTGTCTCAAATTACCCAAATTGCCTACGTAAAAGAATGACAAAAATTAGGAGTCAGTATTTCCAGAAAATTTAAAGATGGTGCTTACCCGCAAAATCGTCAGGGCACAAACAGGTATTCAACAATGTCGTAATTATTGCCTATTTAGAAGTCCTCTATAACAAAATTTGGCTTCAAACAGTTACACGCAGTTAGGCCTTTCAAATGTAAGAATTTTATCGTATAATCCCCCGTAATTAAGTTGGGGTTGCTTTTACAAGCAATTATAAAAATCTTGACTAATCGGCTTGACGACTCAATGATGAAAGGAAGAACACGCCGGTTTTCGAAACCAACCGTTTTTTCCTAAACACCTGTTTTTTTTTCTTCTTTTTTAACTACCAATCACAATTCAACATCCCATAGGAAAATACCCTAGGAATTGATAAGTAACAGAAAATTAGTTCCAGCCATAGAATGATTAAAACTCTCCTTAGAATAGAAACTAAGATACACAAAACCCATTATTGGACCATATAAACAATAAAATAAATAAAACCACGATTTAATGACTTTAGTAAATGTTTCATTTAGAACCAAATGTTGGTAACACGTTATTTCCTAACTCTTAAATATGACAGCTGGCCAATGAGAGGTAAATTCGAATGTTTACAACCTTATTTGTTTAACTAAATGGGAAATTTTCCACTACAGGTGAAAGCAAATAGCATTAGCTTGAACAATTACAATAAGTCATAAAATATATGCCCGCTCGTAGTGATTACTAAATTTTGCATACAAAATATAGTAATCGCACACATGCGTTTATCATTTTTAGGTTAACAGTAACACAGAAAATTACCTTAAACGAAGCTCTATAATAACACCCCAGACATAACAAAACAATGAACCTACGTTCAAAGGGGACGGTAGCTCAGTGGTTTAGCGCGTCTAGCTTGCATACTGGCTTACCTAGCGAAGGAGGTTCGATCCCTGCCCACCGCGAAATAATTTTAATTATAAAATTATCCCCAAGATGTGGTTCGGACTCCACTATAAACTGTAGGGCCTCGTTTCTCTTTACCTTACACAAAATCATATTGGATTTTCAAGGAGTCACCTCGGTGACTTGAGAAGCGGTTAAGAAAACATTTTAAGAAAACAAAAAAAACGTTATAATGATTCTAAAAATCCCCTAGCAAACATTTAGGTTCCTGGAGTATTCTTACTTAGCCATCGATAAATATGAACACACGTTACTTTATCTGGTCTCCTCGCTATCAACAAAAGTAAAGAAGAAAATTCATATATTTTTTTTCCTCAGGTACCAACGGCAACATTAGAAAAACAATCGTAGCCTCACTCATTTTACTTCCACATCCACGTAGTGGATTGGAAGTATAGTAATCGCAAAAAAAAATTCAAAAATTTTCATTCGTGAAATAGGTTTAGAATGTCATGAAACGTCGAGATTTTAAATTTGAGCGAAAAAAATTTTCTGTCTGTCTGTCTGTCTGTCTGTAACTTTTTTGTCCGCACGTTTTCTCCGGAACGGTTTAAGATATTGACTTGAAATTTTGTACAAGTATATATTATAACGAGATCTGGAACTGGATTGTTTTTTGAGGATATCCGGTGAAGGGTTGGGGGTTAAATAGGGGTAAATAGGGAAAAATAAGTAAAGCAAGCTTGTAAGAGTACAGAAACTTGAATTTCGGTGTATGTACTAGAAGTTAAAGCCTCATATTTTTTTATAATATTTTTTAACCCCCCACCACCCCTACCCCATTAATGGGGTTGATAAATAAAGTTGAGATATTCATTTGAAATTTCGTACATGTATGTATTATAACGACGTCTGGAATTAGATTATATTTTGAGATGATTCCGTTGAAGGGTTAGGGGTTAATTTGGGGTAAATAGGAAAATATAAGTAAAACAAGTTGGTAAGAGTACAGAAACTTGAAATTCGGTATTTGTACTAGAAGCCAAAGCGTCAGATTTTTTAAATAATATTTTTCAACCCCCACCACCCCTACTCCAATATTAAAAGGGTTGATAAAATAAAATTGAAATATTCATTTGAAATTTGGTACACGTATGTATTATAACGACATCTGCAACTAGATTATAATTTGAGATGATTCCGTTGAAGGGTTGGGGGTTAACTATGGGTAAATAGGGGAAAATAAGTAAAGCAAGCTGGTAATACTACAGAAATTTGAAATTCGGTGTATGTACTAGAAGCCAAAGCGTCAGATTTTTTTAATAATATTTTTCAATCCCCACCACCCCCTACTTCAATATGAAAAGGGTTGATAAAATAAAATTGAGATATTCATTTGAAATTTGGTACACGTATGTATTATAACGACATCTGGAACTAGATTATATTTTGAGATGATTCCGTTGAAGGGTTGGGGGTTAAATAGGGATAAATAGGGGAAAATACAGTAAAGCAAGCTGGTAGACTACAGAAACTTGAAATTCAGTGTATGTACTAGAAGCCAAGGTCTCAGATTATTTATAATATTTCTCAACCCCCACCACCCCCTACTTCATTATTAAAAGGGTTGATAAAATAAAATTGAGATATTCATTTGAAATTTGGTACACGTATGAACTATAACGACATCTGGAACTAGATTATACTTTGAGATAATTCCGTTGAAGGGTTGGGGGTTATTTAGGGGTAAATAAGGGGAAATAAGTAAAGCAAGCTGGTATGAGTACAGAAACTTGAAATTCGGTGTATGTACTAGAAGCCAAGGCCTCAGATTTTTTAATAATATATTTCAGCCCCCCACCACCCCTACACCATTATTCAAGGGGTTGATAAAATAAAATTGAGATATTCACATGAAATTTAGTACGCATATGTATTATAACGACATCTGGAACTTGATTATATTTTGAGATGATTCCGTTGAAGGGTTGGGTAAGTATATAAGGGAAAATAAGTAAAGCAAGCTGGTAAAAGTACAGAAATTTGGGATTTGGTGTATATACTAGAAGCGAGGGTCTCAGATTTTTTTATTAGTATTTTCCACCCCCACTACCCCCACTCCCTTATTAAAAGAGTTGATAAAATTAAATTTAAATTTTCACTTGAAATTTGGTACATTTATGTATTATAACTATATATAAAACTATATTATATTTTGACATGATTGCGTTGAAGGAGTGGGGGGTAAGTAAAGGTAAATAGGGAAAAATAAGTAAAGCAAGCTGGTAAGAGTACTGCAACTTGAAATTCGGTGTATGTCCTAGAAGCTAACGCCTCAGATTTTTTAATAATACTTTTCAACCCTTCCACTACCCTTACTACATTATTAGAGTGGTTGATAAAATAAAATTGAGATATTCACTTGTAATTTGGTAGACGTATGTATTATAACGACATCTGGAACTAGATTATATTTTGGGATGATTCCGTAGAAAGGGTTGGAGTTAACAGGAGGACTAGGGGAAAATAAGTAAATCAAGCTGGTAAGAGTACAGAAATTTGGGATTCGGTGTATATACTAGAAACCAAGGCCTCAGATTTCTTTCTAATATTTTTCAAACTCCACCACCTCCGCTTCATTATTAATGGGGTTGGTAACATCAAATTGAGATATTCACTTGAAAGTTAGTACACGTATGTATTGTAGTGACATCTGATTGAGATGACTGCATTGAAGGGGTGGGAGGTGGTAGGTTGTGAATAGTGGAAAATAAGTAGGGTAAACTTGAAACTTCATTCTTAACGTATATGATAGAAACCAATTCCTCAAACTTTTCTATGACATCTGCCCCAAATATTAAAATTCTATGACCAATAATTTCCACATACTAGAGTGTAAATATAGTCAAGATGTTTCCTTTAAAGTGACTTGGATGAAGAATCTGGATGTGGAAGTAGTGATTCCTTAGGCAGCGGTTTTTAAGTTTACATTCCCACATATAAATATATGGGCGGAATCTAATTTAACGTTACAAAATCAAACATGAATTATTTTTTTTAATCCACACCATAATTTTCAATGTAATAGGCAGAATAAAAAGATATTCCTATATGTCATTTTGATATATTCGTATTTCCAAAGAAAACTTTTCTTCCAAATAAAGTGACGAATATCTGAGTTTAACGCGGTTAAATACGATGTATACTTTCAAATGGTAACTGTCCTTTTCAAGACACGTATTATGTTCTATTCTGATCCCGAATTTTTAACGCTTCCTGTTTCTCAAACAAATTGTATAACTACTTACTGAATGGGTATTACACACTATTTTAAGTCATAAGTGCATGCTCGGAAATAAGGTAAGTAGTTCGACTTCCAGTGAAGTAATTAAAAATATATTTGTATTTTATTATGATATGGTCATATAACTTATTAAATAATACCAATTGGTTTTAAAATTTCAATACATTAGGAAGATGGTAATTGCTGTGTCGTGAAATATCTGGAAAATCTCTTTCATTTAAGTTAAATAGATGCATGTGCTGTCAAATGAAGCTAACAAAGATAAAGTAGATATATTTTTATAAAAATAAAATACGTCAAAAACACAATCCTTATGAAACTAATATGGTTTGAACATTCTGAGTGCTAGTCCTGGCGTAGTTATTAGGCATCATTAATCAAGTGTTGGTCAGGAAATGAGTCAACCCTTCGGTCCTTTCTGGTCGAAATACGGCACTTTACATACTCAACTTGGACATTGCGGCGACCGTCTTAAGACACATGGTTATGCTCCTCTGCATCTTTTCACTGTTTAATGTGTTAAAGATGTAAAAGGATTTAACCGAGGCTGGTATTGTTGCTGATGACTTTTGCTTCTGGGTGGTTATTGTGAATGGTTTGTGGTATTTAATGATTAATTATTGTTTTTTTAATATTCTCTGCCTATTTACCAGCTAAAATTGATTGAAACATGAATGAAAAATATAAATAAGAGTAGGCATGGTCGGTGAGGAATGTATGTCCTAAAATTATACAATGATAAAGAAGAAAAAGAAATTAAGTGTATTGTATAAACGTTCACTTTTCATTGTATATAACACTTTTTATTTATATAAATAAAATTAGTTAGTTTTATGCTACTGAAATTTTTTCGGAGGCAATTCTCGGATTGAACTAAAGCAATTCATTGAACTACAAGTAAAGCTCACTTCTGTCACAGAATAATAAAACAATCAGAATGGAATCTTTAAGGGAAGGGGAAGTTTCGCGCATTTCTAGGCGCGCATCCAATTCGCCATGTTCCTGGGGTAAAACAACTGATAATCGTGAGCTCTATACAGAGTTGCCAGATGTACAATAATTTCTGATGAACTAGGACTAAATAATTGTATAGTTTTGTCACAAAAGCAGTAATAAAATGTCTTCAAATTCAATTTCTTAAGAAATGAGATGGTTGGTTACATGAAAAAAATTATGTACTAAAATTAATAATTTTCATGCATCTTATGGTAATTTCAAAAACTCATCTGACAACATTACGTATAACCTATTGGTCATAAGTTGACAGGATATTATTTATTTGTTTCGTTTGTTCCGCTGTTTATTTACGTTGATCAATGCCTGACTGCATTTGTTTTATAATACTCTCATTTAAAATACCTAACTCAATAATATTTTAAAGTAATATTGACAGATCATCTAATCCACTTATAATTCGTTCGAACGTGGATACACATCTTGCGCGTCTCATACTAAGTATATAGATATTTATTGACTTATCTGTTTATATCTTTTATTCACTGGCAATTAAAGGCAGGGTCGTGGCGGAACATTTCTGTTACAAGAACACCTACTAAAACCGCCATGCGTTAAAATATTTTTTTGATTAAATATACTAGCAATTTTATTGCAAATATTGAACATCCACGTCTCGACATGGCATATAATAATATGGAATTCGACAATTTTGTATTCTTTTTGATTTTTAAAATTATGTGAAATGCTTATAGTTCCAAAACATGTTTTATAGATAATTGTGTTTTTGTTGGAGAGAAATAACCACAACTTCTACATCGAAAACACATCGACTAACCATAGTAGAAATCATCTTTTCTCAAAGGGTTTGCAAATTTATAATCAACTGCGAAGATATGAGTATCCTATAGGTATATATAGAATGTGCAACCATTAATAAAAAAGTATATACAGTAAGTTGGCGAAGAGTATAATGGTTATGGCTTGTATACGTTAGAAGTGCTGCCTTATGCCGTTGACCAAAATTGTAAGAAAGAAGTAGGTAACAAATTTTTGATAAATATTTGAATGGGGGAAATACTTGGACTTTATTAAATAAAATGTTTCCCATTAAATAGAATAGCAAATAAGAATAACTATAGGTATATAAATAAACATTATATTCATTAATTAATTTGTACATTTTTATTAAAATCCGAGGCTTATATTAAAAAGGTTGCAGCACTATTATAAACAATAATAACCCAGCAAAAATTAAAATCTCTGATTGATAACAACTAGCAACCTAAAACCTAAATATATAGTTCGTTTATTGATGCTTTCGAAATGTTTACATATTTGTATAACTTTACAAAAATATGCTATAAATATCATACGTATTATATATCTACGGCTGCACAGATTACCAAAGTAGCGAATTCACCAATTCACCAAAATTAACAATTTTACCTATTCACCGTATTATGAAAAGTCGTGATCACATCATGGTTTAAATTCACTGATATCAGAAATTCACAGTCACGGTTCACGTTGTGATTGAAAAATCACGATATCGCCCAACAGACGTATACTATAATAGCTGCTTTCGTTTGCAGTGAACATAATAAACAGGATTTCAATGAACAATGATCATATGATACAAAATTGCATGGTAGGGACAGAGACAACACATGAAACATGATAACGAATCACTGCCGAACGAAAGCAGCTAATGTTTCCACATCGATCGATTTTTACATTTTTGTGTGCCTAATCAATCGCGTCAGTAATGTTTTGAACTAAAATCATAATATAACATAGTCAATACATATTATTATTATATTCGCATAATGAAACAACAATTTATACACACCTCTTGTATGACCTAATTTCAGTAGGTATGGGGTATATTCGTTATTGTATTTTATTGTATTGTATTTTAGAAACAATTTTATATTAAATATTTCAGGACGGAATATTTACTACTATTTAATTAACCATATTAGTATTAAAATATACAGATTTATTAATAAAACAAAATATACGTGTAATTATATTACACAACATATATAGGGATAAAATCAATCGTATAGAATAAAAATAGACATCTATTGTCCCATAAGATCAACTCCATGGCATTGAGTTAAAATAGGCATCTTCAACAATTTTGTAGGAAAATATTGTAATATGGTTAGGCATTTAAAAATTCCTCTACAGAATATACACAATTTTTAGTTAAATATATGCTTATGCTTTGAGATATTATATTAAAGAATTGTTGAATTGAAATGGCGTTGTTTGACAATATATAACAATTTATATATATTTACTGTAAAATAATGCATTTTAATTGGATGTTCTTCTAAAGTTCATATTACAAGTCATTCGCGCCCTTCGTATCATAATAATTATGATTATTTAAATGCTGCGTAAAGTTGTCAAAATTTGTTTTTAACATAGCGTTAGTGTGATCCACTGTTTTTTACAAAATTAGTATGATAAAATGAGAAGTTCAGCCCTATAACATACAAAGGAAACTTTTAGAAAATTCAGAGACAATTATTTTATAGGGTCTCTTGAGAAAAGTTGAAAAGTATAGTATATTCTACAAAATTAAATTAGAAATTCCTAAGTGCGGACCTGACTACAACAGTACAGAATACGCCCCTGTTCTTAACCCCAACAAGATGGCCGATTCTGGAGTTAAATTGTATATGGGCAATGCTGAGAGTTTCCCTTCTGATTGTTTTATTATTCTGTGCTTCTGTAATATAAAATATAAGACAAAGAAATTACCAATATGCTGACTGATTATGTTTTTATAGGATTTACAATTACAATGAGCTTTTATTGCTTCAATCATTTCCAAATAGACTTCTTATAAAACAACTTACTTAAATATCAGTTCACCAAAATAATTTAGTGGAAAATTCCACTCATCAGAAGAATAAGCATACATAAGGTATTGATTTGATTTAATTTAATGATTGATATCTTTTTCTAATTGTAGGCAGTCGCAGAAGAAATATTATGTGAAATTAATGCATCATATGTCTCTCTTTCACCCATGGGATTGCCATGATACACATGTCTATATGACTCTTTCAATAAGATAAAATCGAAATTTAGAAATAAAAGGTTGGAGTTATGGGGGGAGTTCTCCTTCTCCAATCCTATAAGATATACAACTATTTGTCTGGATCTCACATCCACATTTTGACATGAAAATTATGATTACTTAAGAAAATATACAACAACAAAACCCGCCTCCAATTTGGACACACCAGTTTTTCAGCACATCTGTATACGATAAATATTCTGTTTACACAGAATTGTGGTATATGTAACATTAAAGGTGAATTGGATCATATTTTCGTTCGATGTTTTAAGTAGAGAGCACCAAGTGACAGGTTATATAATAATCTTAATAATTTTAATATTCAATCTCATTTAAATGTACGCTCTCTCCTAAGTCAATGTAATAAACTGATTTTTGATTGTATTATTGGTTTATTGGAAGAAACAAATATTGTATATTGAATTTTGTGAGTGAATGCTTCAGTAAGTTAGCTCCGTATCCTCTGTTGTTTTATCTCTGTCACATCCTTTAATTTATAGTGGTCCCCGAAATTTGTTCATTACTAAAAAATAAATATCCTGATAGACCTTGTTTTTTTCCTTTGCTCATCTTCAATATTTGTTTTTTTTTGTCGCCATATAATAGCCGGAATAAATGATTTTTTTAGTTAGTATGGTTAGTCGATGGTTACATATGCTTCAAAGATAAAGTGGTCGATATAAAAATGCCCCGAAGACGCGAAAACTAAAAAAAGTGAATGTGTGGGGCGTGTAGTGTCGGAGAGCATTCTCATTGATAAACATTGCTAAAAAAGTGGAGTGCACAACCATGTTGCTGATGCAGAAAATGTTGAAGGAGGCAACGTGTTAAGCCATAAGCGCGAGAGCCAAGCGTTTCCAAAATGCATCACAATTATTTATATCCAACACATCCATAGAATTAATTTATGTGCTGCAACAATCGTACCAAACGTGCATTAATAGTATCTTTCGAAATGTACAAACCAAACATTAAGATATTCCAGTTTTGCTTGTTCATCTCAGAGATATTTCTACTGGGCACCATCTGGACAATTTGAGTACCTCCATAAAAGCAAAGAAGGGGAAAAACATTAACAAATTGATTCACCTCCCCTGAAATCCCATGAGCTCTCTCTCTTTTAGGCAACAAATCTACTGTTATATATTATATAATTTCTCTGAATGACTTTATTCTCATGGATATATATTCTCCATTATTAATAAATGTATTTTAAGGAAAGGAAAAACACTCGAATTAAAAATAAAAAGGAACATGTTATGAAAATATCCATCCCATCAAGATCCAACGCCATGCGCTGGCTGTGGCTGAAGTTTGCTAAACTTGGCCCAACGTGCCATGGTTCAAAAACAGTCAGCTTAGTAAAGATTGTATTAAAATATGTGTAGATTAAGATTCAATCATGTATCTATTGTTTACAACGTACCTACATAAAATCAATCTTAAAGATAGCCCTCATTGTGAACGTGACAAATTAAATGACGCGAAGCATGTACTACTAAGTGTTCCCTAACTGTGAATTAATAGAATAAGAAATTTGTCAAAAAAATATACTAATTAACCATATCCCTGCCATTTAATGTACGTCCTAAATTCGAGGAACTTTAAAATCATAAGGTGATCATATTGAAATCTAGGAAAGAATTTTAATATAAAACAGACTAGATGATTAATTATTATCTATTTGTAATATAGTTTTAAGTTATCCCCGCGTTCTTTCCAATGTAACCCGAATCACCCCAACAACCTTTTATATGTGTGTAAACTAAATAGACCCCTATATTTAAAAAAGTGTCCGTATTGTTCTTTAAAAATATCTCAGAAATAATCATGAGGATAATAATAACAAAACCTAAAGGAAAGAAAGGAAACGAGGTTATTAAATCAATGTACTCGTATAAAAATAATAAAGATATTAAATACACTTATTTGCCAAGAACGAATAATTGTGAGTGGGTTTAGGTTTTGAACCTAAATTGCTGCTCACCATCCTACAACCTCAGATTTATTGAATATTAGAGGAAGTAAAATTAAATATGTAAAAAAATCGAGAAGCATATAAGTGGTCAGCGAGATCCCACATTTCGCAAAAGATGTAATAGGTAGAGAGCCGGCTGTATAAATTTCCTATTGATAAGATACATGAAAATCTTTATGTGAGTGAATAAGTACTACCACAGACATACAAGGAGCCACTTTTCTTTTTTGCAAATTTTGCCCGCGTCATGTAATTCTGACGTCACTTCCGGTCACGATTTTTGTGTCATCGAATACATGAATAAAACTTACGTCAAAATATAGGTTTTGAGGTATACAATGAGATTGTAGTGGACTGCCAGGTTTAATTTGTTTTCTTAGGTCATCGAATACATGAATTCTTTTTTTTTTAAGTTAAAGTACTAGACTTCTAGTTATAAAAAAAAACAGGCTGCCTCTTCTTATTTGCCCGCATATCCTCCCATTTTGACATCACTTCCGGTAAAAGTCCATGACGCGGGCAAAATTTGCTTATATGAAATGTGGCTCCCTGTAGGTCTGTGGTAGTACTTACTCACGCATCTTATTCATATATCTTATTAATAGAAAATCTGTACAGCCGACTCTCTACCTATAAAGATTCTCCGAAAAGGATAGCGCTACTTGTACAAAATTATAACAGACAAGAAGTTATTCAACAATGTTATTTATTTATAGTTTTGTATATAAACTATAAAAGTTACTTTATTTTGTATATATTACTATTCTTTCAATGAACTCCTTTTCGCCTAGTTATATCTTGGCGACTTGACCTTTTGGTAAATTTCAGTAAACCATAATTCGATAATTTGAACTCGTTTAAGTTTTATTTCGCTTAACTGTTTAAGTTCAATTTCCAGGCATTGGTTTATCTCGCAATTTTAGCGATTATGTGGTACAAAATGATAAAATTTTAAAATTACTAAGAACAATGAATATATAAAAGTTGCAATTTTTTAACTTGTTCGTTAAATAGTTAGTTGGTTAGTTACTATATAAGACTTGAAATGTCGATATTCGTCGAAATGTTAATTTTAAGTTTTTAACCGATTGTATTAACTAACAAATGGACTACTTTTTGAATAATTACGAGAACTGAAGAAAGGATGCAAATCCCTCATTCTTTCACGTGGCTCGACAGCACAGACAGGACAGATGGGGACTACTATGGGTTATTTGGGAAAACATTTTTAAAAATTCCACAAAAGATAAAATCATCACTAATTGTCGTCGACGGATGTTAACACGCACTACAGAAGTATAAACAATGGAGATATTGGAATATGTGAGGATACAATTAAACATACAGCATTAACAGGTTTATTATTTCATAGTTATTTTATCTGGTGGAAGTATCCTTAAATTGTATCAGAAAGAGGACCAGGACCCATTGTTTAAAGCGAAGTCTGAAACGCTTTTAAAAATTAACTGATTATGAAAATAATTTCGCAGATAGCTACCAGGAACCAGAATGGAATGTCTAATTCTAATTCATGAGTGTGATTTTCTTAACCTAATTCTTTAAATATTGAACTGTAAATATCCGCGTGCAGAACAAGTCCTAAAATGTTTTTTTTACATATCCACGTTATATTCACCAGATATCCTATACAAATAAATTTAAGAAATTTAAATACAATTTCTTTACTTTGTTTTTAATTAATTTGGTATCTTAGAAAGAGTATGTTTTAACATTATATAGAATGCAATATGCCTCGTGATAATACGAGCATGACTGGCCGACACACGTACTGTAATCATTTCCACACGCGTATTTCATGCTTTCTTTTCTACGATTTTTTGTAACGGAAAATCCTAATTTCTTCAAACCAGTTGATATATAAGTATGCCAGCTTCACTTGTTAAACTTCATTATGCCGTACATTAACACAAGCGTTTAGGTACACCGAAAGTTCTGAGCTTCAAGCATGAGCATCACCTTGTAAATGTGTTATTCTATGAAAAAAAAGGCGGGGGGACACCCCTGCACCCCCATTTTTTGTCTGCGGCGCTAATACTGCCTGCAGCGTTAATAATGATTAACAATTAGATATCAGAAAAAACACCTACTAACTAAGAAATCACACGAAAGAATGAAATTATTTAAAGCAGAAACCTACTAACCTAACCTAAAGAAATCATAGAAAAGAATTTGTGAAAAAATATATTAATCATTACAAAATTAAAGACAAAAATGCAGCGCGCGTACGAGTTTGAACCCGGGACCTTTCGCATCTTAAGCAAGATCTTCACCACTGCGCCAACCATTCGTCGGCTGGTGGTAAACACTAGAACAAGGAATAAATAGTTAGATAAATGATCACGTTTTGCGCATGGTCGAAGCTTCGGACTTTCAGTGTACCTAGACGCTTCTGTACATTAACTTCATAATTCTTTACTGTCTAGCAACAAAACGATTTCTGTAAATAGTACCTGACATAAAAGTATTGCGATTTTCTTAATTTCAAGCTATTTCAATTATTCTTAAGAAAAATAATGGAAAATGAAGAAGGAAACGACTTTCATGAAATTTCAGATATCCCACCAAATATTGGAAAAGCTGCACAACACGTAACATTGAACGAGCGACCTAGAAGAACGTGCAAAAGAGAACATAGGTTTTTATTGCTACTGCTAGCAAACGACATAGATATTAATATATCGAAAATATTATCCTGACATATTTTTCCTTAATAAGGAAGTTACTGAAGACATAAACTATGTGGTCAAGGTTTTCGATACTAAAAGCAGCACTGGATAAGAGATATTAGCCAGGATAATATTGATATTTCGAAGTTTCTGAAGAAGCCCATCTTAAGACAAAACATTTCTTTCTACACTTTAAGCTTTGGGCGATACTTGAAAGTTGATGAAGATAAACTTAAAGCTAATCACATTCTTATATTACACAAATATTGTTAGTAATGGAAGTTGCGAGGACCTGTGAAGAAATGAGTTTTGGGAGCTGCAGTTGGATCATATTGAAGACAAATACTAGTGTGTGTGTTATTAGTTATAAAGTATACGAAAAACACGTTTGCCTTCGCACAAAGCAAAAGAATGGCCTCGAATTGCATAGAAAATATACTGCACTCCAATCACCAATTACAGTGACCTAGAAGATGGTGCAAAAGAAAACATAGGTTTTTATTGCTACTTCTAGCAAAAGACATAGATATTAATATATCGAAAATATTATCCTGACATATTTTTCCTTAATAAGGAAGTTACTGAAGACATAAACTATGTGGTCAAGGTTTTCGATACTAAAAGCAGCACTGGTTAAGAGATATTAGCCAGGATAATATTGATATTTCGAAGTTTCTGAAGAAGCCCATCTTAAGACAAAACATTTCTTTCTACACTTTAAGCTTTGGGCGATACTTGAAACGTGATGAAGATAAACTTAAAGCTAATCACATTCTTGTATTACATAAATATTGTTAGTAATGGAAGTCGCGAGGACCTGTGAAGAAATGAGTTTTGGGAGCTCCAGTTGGATCATATTGAAGACAAATACTAGTGTGTGTGTTATTAGTTATAAAGTACACGCCAAACACGTTTGCCTTTGCACAAAGCAAAAGAATGGCCTCGAATTGCATAGAAAATATACTGCACTCCAATCATCAGTTACAAATAATTGAAGATGTTGTGCAAATTATAAGAAATAGAATGCTGTACAGTTGATAAGCACGAGTGGGTATAACAGGTTTAATAGTACACCTAGAGAAATAGCCGAACACCAAAGAGTGACAATTTTTTTCATTATACTGGACACCACATTCACATTTGCCACCTTATTCTAATACTGATGGCGATAATTTAGGTCTTAAAATACTTGGGGGATGGAAATCTCCCACAGTGGCAGGATATGTGGGTTATTCCATTCAAAGTAAAGTTGCTATATGGCAAAAAGTTATTGGAGATGTGGAGCTCCAAGCACCATCAAATCCAATACCTTTAAATCATATTTCTTTATAGTCTTCTGTTCCAAAATTAACGCTGATTTTAAAATGTAAGAGATATAAGATTTCATCGAATTTTATTATAGTGAAGAAGAACGTAATTTACATATCAGTGCGGAAAGTAATCTTTCGTACGATTGTTGGTATTTGATTACTTACCGCTATTGTTGTTAGGTGCTTGTAAGTTGATTTTTCCACATAGTGTTTTTTTCCATGGGAATAAAAAATAGTAGCGCTCTTGACATTAATAACGATACATGTACAGTAAGTAGAATTAGATATTTTCATTGAATTTCGCCCTAAAAGAACAGATTTACAACAGTAAATTGTATGACAATATTTGTCGATATTAAAATGAAATTTGTTCAATTTATTGAATACTACATGAATTTCTCTGTTTTGCTTACCTAAGTTAGATGTCATGTATGACGTCTAACGTAAAATTGTTTTATATGTTTTCAATCCAATTCATGCATGATTATTCAATCGACTGAAAAAATAATACCAGATACGATTGTTAAACGCATTATAACAAAATCTCGGAAATTGAAAAACTTGGAATACCTGGAGTATTTAAACACATTCAGATCTATGCGTGGAACATGGTTACCTGTATAATACACTTTACGAGCAATAATTGTTCAGAAACTCACATTATTTGTTGAAAAATCATTCCATTATTAAGTTAAGCTATATTCTTTATAGGATTTTGCAGAAGAAAAAAACTATCTATGAGAACTTTTCATTTAAGCTTTATATTTCAAAGTAATTTAAGATAATATTTAAATTCACATATTTGTAAAATTTTATGCTTTTTGATAATATAATACTTCAAGATACTACAGTACGTTTCTGATCATATAATAAGTACAATTGTTTTCTTTTTGACCGTGAAGAAGAAAAATATAATTTGAAATCCTACAATTTTTTTTAATTGTGTGTTGACGGTTAATGACAGCAATGTTTTCATTTTATTTATTTACCTTTTTGATAACATAACACGAAGTTAGGATGGTTCCGTTTAAAACTTCACGATACGAAAATATTTCTCCAAATATTTAATTATTTAGTAAATAAAATATTATTTTTTTCTATTCTTTTCAAATTGTTAATAAACTTAATCATTATTTTGTGTTTGATTAAAAATTACCATAAATCATTATTTAAAATTAAGTACAACAGTTTTCTATAGACACGCGATGAGCGTGATATTTACATTTACATCAGCTACTAATTTTTTAAAGTTTTGAATTTGTTATATTCTCTTTTTTGCACTTTGTCATTTTTTCAGGAAAGTTTTAAAAGTATTTTAGAGTATACATCAATAAATCGACTTAATTAATTTCATTTTTGACTATGGGAGTGTATGCGTTTATGTTAATTATTAGCAATAACATAAACGCCTTTGAAAAGGTTGTACCTACTACAGTTATCTTAAAAAAGTCATAATACAATATCTGGTATTATATTGTTACATTTCCTGGCACATAACAATATAATAAAAATAATTGTGTTTTTTATATTAAGCACGAAATATTTTGTAAAATTGTAACACACATTTTTTTCAATTAAATTGGCTTACTCTTAAAGTCTGTCAGCTGATGATGCTAAGATGCTATATTGATAATTTAAAGAGTAAGATATAAGAGAATATCAAATGATAAGAGATACTTACGCCCCTCCAAGCAGTTTTAGAAGCGCGCGTCGTCAACTACCACGACGCTCAGCGTCCCTATGTATTTAACAGCGCATGGGGGACCACGCGGTATCACTACATTCTTGTCTGTCTTCGGTAATCTGTTATTCTGTTATTATCGGAATAAAACTTCAAATACTGTTATTTGTATGATTACTTAACGAAATATTTCTTGTTTCGTGATAAAATAAAAAAACATTGTCTGGTGTTGTGAATTAGCATAATAGAATTAACATAATAATATTGTAATTTGGATGGGTGGGTTCGGTGGTGATTTTAAAATTGGAATGCATTCATATAAAATCAAGTATTTTTTATAATTTTTACCTGGTAATTGCCAGACAGGTCGTCACGCTAGCATAAAGCCCGCCTCTATGACCGAAGCCGTCCCACAGAGCTCCTCGCGCCGGCTGCCATTGGCGTTGGATCCCACCACGTGACCAGCCATCATCCTCCTCAATGAGAAAGAAACAAAAACAACCGTCACTAACAGTAACTACGAACACACACGTAACAATCGTTTCCTATTTCTCGTGGAGTATCGCTTAAATTTCGCGGTATCCCTCATTGAAATCCTTCGGTTTCCGCGAAGTGACCCTAGGACCTAGTGCCCTTAAGTGATTTTATCTAACTGGATTACATTTAGAGTGAATTGTTATGTTCAGTGAATACTCAAAAACTTCCGTTTGTGGTCAATGAGAATTAAGCACCACATCCGGATGCCGACGGGACAGTTGGATGAAGACGAATTCGTGACGGTTAAGACGAGATCTAACACTCCCGAAGGTGCTGCGGCCGGCGGTAGCGGCTCCTTTTGGTTGTCCGCAGTGTCGGCCGCGGCTTCAGCAGCCTCTCATCCTGGACACCCCCTCGAGGGATGTAACGAAACAGGATTCATTAACAGTCAACCTTCGATGGCAGAGTTTATGACTGCTTTACCTCACCTCTCGGGGGAGATGCCCCATGGTCCCCCGATGAGCCCGCAGCATACTCCTCCAGGAAGTGGCTTTCCCATGGACGTGCCTCATGGAATGGGGTCACCTGGTGTTAATGTACCGGAGTACCCTTGGATGAAGGAAAAGAAAACAACTCGAAAAAATAGTCAACAAGGTAATCTTTGTAAATAAATATTAGGATTACAAATTACGGTGTAAATATTCTAATAGCAACAAACCGAATATATATTCTATTTTTATATTATACAAATATCAGAGCATATAAGAACTGAAATTTTATGGTAATAGACATTCATGCAATAGCACATTGCCATGACATTTCTTTGTAAATTATTCCCCACATGTAATTAAATCGATTAGCAGGTAATTAAAATAGTTGTCATGTAAGTTATAGTATCACGAGTATATAAAACAGACCACGCAAAACTCTTTAAAACTAACTAGAAATTGGTAGTTTTAGAAAATTCTACTAGGTAAATCCTAGTATATAAATATTTGTAAAATTTCTCATACCTACTACTTATAGTTCAGTGTCCACAGAGGCGGATTTAGAGGGGGTGGAACGGGGTACGTGCCTCCTCCGCACGAGATTCTTAAATAACGGAATTTGAAATTTAAAATTAAGTACAAAAGCATACAAAATAAAAATTTAAAATTAATAAAAATATGTAATTTAAACTTGAAATAAAATGCGTTGCTAATGCGTTCCCCACCTAGCACTAACTCTACATCCCACTTTATGTATTTTGACCTCTCAAAATCAGGCTGAAATTTTACATTTGGGCAATAAATAAATTCTGTTAAATAACTATATGTCTTTTTTCTGCATGGACAGAGCACGAAGTGGGTTGTCCTAGAAATTCACATACATTCGTACATAAAATGTTTCATAGGTAACTCATGTGAAAATTGTCACACATGGATACATCGATAGATTTTTAGATTATTGGTACAAAGGTATATTTCTATTTCTAGTTTTTTCAATTTTACCGATCTGTTAAATATTCATGTTCAAAGCATTTCATTTCTGTTACGATTTTTGGCCATTTTTTTACTTAAATGCTTTTTGAGGGTGAAGCAGATTCCCCCCACCCGATGCCATTTTTATTATTTTAGTTAAGGTGCTAAAATCTACTTGCGTGTAAAATTTCAGTCTATTTGAGATTCAATGAGATGCCAGCTCTAATTCGACTTCGGACTCTGGTCTTAATATTCAAACATAGATATACAATGTTCCAAAAAAGATAAAAGCCAAACAATATTAATATGTACCAGGTATTCATGATAATACGTAAATTGTATTTACTAGCCAAGTTTTAGAAATCGACCTGGGCGTTTTACCTACAGAATCACACTAACATTAATGTGTAAATAAAATCGTACAAACTAAAAATTGTACTACCATAATCTATTTTCGCTAGCAGCGGTTCCGAAACAATTACATAATCCCGACCGCTTGCGTATTTTTGCAATTTATTTCAAGTATGAACCTTTTTTGGGTGAAATTTTAAATAAACTAAAAAATATGTAATGTTAACTGTTGGCATAAAGAAACTCAAAACGATGCACATAATCGTTTTAAAGACTAGATAAACTAAGATAATACTTTTAGTCTGCTACTCCTCCATACCTTATTATTGGGCTCTAGGTCCGGATCGGAGCCTTCTGGGTCTATCGGGAAAAAGGCAGCATGTACTTCAACCGCGCAAATAACCGATTAAATAACTAAATGAACTAAATAGTACTAATTTTTGGTGCGCTACACTTCCGAGTTTCCCTTGTTATCGGGTTCTTCATTCGGATATATTAGAAAAAAAGGCTCCGTGCACTACTAGTGAATAATCGGTTCTAATGACGTAAACGAAAAAGAGCTCGTTTAGTATTTCACGTATAATTTTATATAATGAAGATCTCTTTGTAACACTGCACTCCCTAAATATACCAGTCATCCTCTACTAGCGCGGCGGTACAGAGCTCTATGAAATTTTAACTACTCATTTTACGATTAATCATGAATTACAAGAAGAAATAATCATTGTGCGATATATTCAATTTTTGTTATAAACGGAGAGTTATAATTTTTCACGCTTCCATAATTGGTTTAAGAAGATTTGGATAGCGAAAATCATACTAAATGTACAGAGTGTCTGAGTGAATAGCTCATCTTACGGAAGAGAAATTTGTTGCAAACATTGAGGAAGGCTTTTGGTCATAATTTTCAAACTATGGCTTTGATCTTTAGATGGCAACGAAAGTAGACTTAGAATACTGCAGCTGGTTCATAAATGCACTACAACAAAATCCTAATTTGCCACTTTCACATTTTATATTCACGTCTATATACATTATACACACCTATCAATGCGGCTGCTTAGATCACCTGGTTTAACACCACCAGACTAATTTATCGGACAGTCTCAAAATAAGTTTATGGAACTATTTCTAGCACTCCTGAAGAGTTAGAGAATAAATTGTACGTGTTATTAATGAAGTAGCGCCTTCTAGATTGCGTAGCAGTTCAAGAGATATTTGAATGACGAAGATCTGAGTTATATATAGAAAATAATTGAGGATATTTTGAACATTTTCTGTAATATCAATTAATTATTTAATTAATATTATTGTTTTAATATTCCGCAAACCTTCGCGTCGCTTTCTATTATTAATTTATTTATTAACGTGGTCGTGTTTACCACTACGTATACTAATAAACCGAGTAACAAACATGAATTTGAAATATAAAATACACGAGTTTGTGTAACAGGGCAATACTTTTCTTTTATTACATTCAATAGCAATTGTGATTTACTAGTGACATCTGTCAATGCTTAAGCTAAAAATTTTTATTTTCAAAGCCTCTATTACTCATATACTACTATCAATAAATACTAAATGAATTTTCGAAATTTCGTTTTCAGCAGAATTACAAGCAAAATATTTAGTTAAGAATATTGGTGATCTACTACCTTCCGTTCGAAAGAATACGCGTTGGGAAAACTACTTTTAAAAATTTGAGGCGCCTGTAATTATTATAATAGTAAGCACTTCTTCCTTTAGCAATGGTAAGGTCCAAACACACACATTTTTTGTGCACTATAGAACACTAGATTTGAAAATACATTCGTAAATAGAATTCAAAATGTTTGTCAATCACTGGCTAAAGTGCCTAATTTAGCTAATATGCCTAAACGTAGTTGAGTTTTAAATAAACGATACATTTTAGAAAAAATGATTAAAACAATAATGAAGAAAATAAAACTATCTATCTTCCTTTTCCTATATAACATTGATATAGTGTTGCGCATGAGAAATTATGCATCCCAATAATCTTGAAGCATATCACTCACATAATTAATTGTTGTCTTGAACTACTTTCCTACAGAATGGAAATATGCAATTATTTGTCCAATATCAAAAACATCAAATCCCGCATCCGTGCAGGATCTGAGGCCTATCAGCTTGTTGTCAATTCTTTCCAAAATACTAGAAAGAATAGTTCACGATCAGATTGCCTAATATATACTGCATAACTTATACCCATTACATCAATCAGGATTTCGTAAAACACATAGCACCACTACTGCCTTGTTGAATCGTAGTGATAATATCATCAACTCAGTAGACAAACGTATGGAAGCTATTCTTATATCGCTAGGCTACTCCAAGGCATTTGACATCATTGATCAGACGCTTCTTTGGGCAAAGCTAAATTACTATGATTTCGACGATATATCTCTGCGGCTTTTCAATTCTTATTTGAGCGAACGTTGCCAATGCGTATCAGTCACAAGAAATGTATCTGATCTTAAAATTATCACGTCATGTGTTCCTCAAAGATCCATCCTTGGTCCTCTCTTGTTTCTTGTATATGCAGCAGATATATTTAACGTAGTAACTAGTACACATGTGCAAGCTTATGCTGACGATACCCAACTTCTTCACTGTTTTGAGCCATCTAATGCAGCTATTGCCACTAAATTGATCAACCAAGATTTAGGCAACATCTATCAATATTCGCATTAACATAACCTTAAAATTAACCCTACCAAATCAGTTGTTATTCTATTCTCCTCACAAAATACCCGAGATCAGTTAAAGGCTTCTGTTCAACTAAATATTAATCAAGAAAATTTATCGTTTTCTACTCGCCAAAAATCTTGGGGTAATACTAGACGAAAAATTACGTTTTCTATAGCACATAAAAATTCTTTTACAAAAATTTTACTCCCGGGTAAAAGTACTGTATGCAAGCAGGCATATCTTGAACTTTATAAACAACGTAAAAGACGTTGTGAAACTTTAGTCATACCTGTATTGAATTATTACAATTTTATGTATTTTTACTGCCTGGATCAAGCTACATCGACTATAAGTTTTGCAAAACTGTTGTTGTTTTATTTACAAATTAAGAAAGTTTGAACATGTTTCAAGCAAATATGTTGAGTTGCGTTGGTTAAAGATGGAACAACTCGTTAAATTTCACTACGCAGTTTTTTTATTTTGTTTAATAAAATATTCTGTTTCAAAGTACTTGAGAGACAAGCTAATTTTCTGATCGTCAGTACATACTGTCAACATTAGACAGCCCTCTTCCAACGTAGCTTTTCTTATACATCCGTAGTCTTATATAACTCCATTGATCCCATTTATAAAAATCTATCGACAGTTAATATTTTCCGTAAAAAATTCAAAGCCTGGTTAATTAATTCCTACAAAAACTATAATATATTCTTGGGTACCATTCTGCACTATGTTTATGATTGATTTTTTTTATTTAGTTACTTCGAGTAATTATTTTTTTAATATTTCTATAAATATATTTTACGAAGTGTATACTGTTCCCCTATTACATTGGATTGTTGTAATATTGTATTGTGTTTTTATATTGTAATGTACGCTATCTGTTTTCTTTTTTACGTAATTAGTTAGGTACGTGATTCATATGGTTAACTGTAAGAATAGTCACAGTGACACGGCTAAACTTCGCCTTGTAAATTACTATTTGTAGTGTGCTTGTAAATGTACATCTACACTCTTTGAATAAAGCCGTTTATTATTATTACTATTATTAAATAGGAAGAATTTTTAAGAAAAGAATCTCTAGACGCAAAGGAATTGAATAGATCTGTCTTATGTCAACTCTTTTGGTACAGAATAATAAAATAGAAATTAAGTATAGTAACAAATGAAATGAATGAGTAGCTAAAAAATACCGCTACAGCTTTAAAGATTCTGTGTAAAATAGATCACAATTAATTCAACGTAATAAAAATGTGCACAAATGTGATTGTGGATGGACGTGATTGTGAACACGAAATTAATATCAAGATCTGAATAAGCAGTATATCTGCAAATCAAATTAGGATAGGTTCAATGACTCCGATATAGGCATAGTAATTCCCTCGGTAATTCCCCAAATACAAATCTTGGCACACATGGCGTGGAACCTCCATAAAACGAACAAAAAATTTCCATCGCCACCACCCAAGAATGGAAGATAATAATAATACATGAACATTATAGTATAATAGCTTTACCAAAAAAGAAGAGAATGCATACTGGATCAAAATGAAACCGACACTCTTCACAACGTCTTCCCAGACGTCTTGTGATTTATGTAATGTTCCAGTTTGCCTCCCTTCGCTGTATAGCATATCCGACAGCCCCACGTCATCTATCGCGGCTGCCTGTTAGGCACACGGTCTTACCAAAACTCTTTCTGTGAACTTGGAGGCATCGGCCCAATGTTTTGGTGTTCTTTCTCTTCGCCTTTTACCATCTGGTTCTCTCTAGATAATCAAACATTTGAAAAAAAAATTATATCTTCAGTTTTAGTTAGTAACAAGCTAACCATTATACTCTTCACCGATTCACTGCTCTTTTTATATAATTGTTGCTCATTCTATAGGATACTCTTCGCAGTTTTTTTTGTACATAATGTTAGTTTTAGACATTTTTAGTTTAATTACAAAACAAAGAAAAAAAAATTATTTGAAAAATGTATAACTTTTTTATTTATTGATCGATTTTGTTCAAAAATGGGGTTCTTCCTCTAGCTAACACTAACTTACTGTCCAAATTTCAATACAATCAAACTGTTCGATCTTAAGTTATCGTGCTTAAAAGAAACGTGACGCACAGCTAGACGGACAGAGACGGACAGACGGACGGACGGACATTTTGAAAGTTGTTAAGAATTCGATCACCAACACAATGGTATGAAAATGTTTTCTCTACGAGCAATATTACCGGTTTTAGAAATGTGCCTATCGAATGCAATATTACTCCTCGTTTTGTATTTGCGAAGAGTATAATAATAAGAAAAGTATTCTAAAAATTCAAACACTAGTGAGACTAATTTAGAGGTGAAGAATTAGTAAAACTTCTGATTCAAAGTAGAAAATTAAAATTCATATTAAAATTGCGTTAATGTAAACAGTGAAACATTCTAACAGTGTCTGAGGAGAATTATAGGGGATTGGGTTAATAATTCAAATTCAGTCTTGATACTTAGGAATTGATTAGATTAATAATGGTGATCGTTAAACCATTGAAAAAAAAAACAAAATTATTGTTAACTTCTATTAACAATATTATCTAATAATATTATATTTCATTTTCTGATATATGTTTTTCAATATTCTATTATTTTCTGATTTATTAGATGAATACTGGCCAAAAGTAATAGTATCTATTTTACACACTGGAATTTGTGGAAACTAGAAGCATATGTTGTATGCCAACATATAGACATGACTGTTACGATAAAACTAGCCACCGACATTTTAAGAGTAGTGTAAGAGAAATTAAACAAAAACGGTTTCTTGAATTTTGTAGAGTATTACTAAATATATCTCTAGTTATACAGTAAAAATTATAACGTCCCCAATGATTAACAATGTCAATATTTCGGGTCTTAAAGCGCAGTAGATGAGGAAGTTTAAAACTGGACAAAAGTTGATTATATTATTTATGAGTCAATTATTATTTTATTATCAATATTTTAAGGGCATTTAATTTGTGATTTACGATGATATATATCTAAGAAATCGATGGTTAAAAGTTCCCTAAATATGCTCCTTAAAATATGTATTTTTATAATTTTTCTCATGGCACATTTAATAACAATCCAAAGTTTCAGCAGCTATATTTTACATTCATCTTCCACACTCCTATGTTCATTTCTTGAACACCTAGAATTTTTTAAATTATTTTTACTGCATTCTTCACAGTACATTTTATAAGAGTTCCTCATATGACAATTTTAAATACATCCTCCGTATCCTAAATCAACTTCCGATATTGTTACTGTATTTCTCACAACACATTTTATGAAAATTTCAAATTTCAATCGTGTATATCTGAATTTTAAGCATACTCTTTATTCTCTAAATATCCTACAAATTGAAGATATATCTAAATTCTCATAATTCTAAATCACTGTGAACCACAGAGGATATTAGAAAGTTCTATTCTTCTTAGTTCAGATGATTAATTTTCCGAAAACTAAAATTTAAGTTATATGCTGTAGTAGGCTGATTTTGAAACAAATGAAGATCTTAGTAAACAGATGAAATCATTTCATTAATTAGTTCTGTTATGTAAAGCATTATTTTCTTGTGATGGCACCCTATTTACACAGCTAGATTTGCTGTCGTTAATTGGAAATTGTTACCTAGAGAAAATTGTGCTAATTAAATAATTTGTATGTAGTTTCTCAACAAACTGTGAGCAAGTTCGAGGGTATGTTATAATATAAAGCGTTTATTTGGAGTCGTATTAACTTCTAGAACCCTTAGAAGTGAGCAACGAATAATTTTTATTAAACTTGACAATAATTTACAGCAAGTACACGAATTGTCATAGTCCCAAGAAAATAATTCGGGTATACATTTACCACAAGGAAAAATATCTGTAGATTACTAAATTGTCACTGAGGTAAGTATCTGTAATAAGCAAATATTTGGGTATTAAAAGCTATCGGCGGCACCTGTAAAATCCAACAGGCAAAGCTTATAGGTAATGCAAAAAATCTTTCTCATACTAACATGAAAAATTAGATGAAAGCGTTTTTTACGAATTTTTTGGACAGTCCGTTGCGCCAACAACTCGATTCTCTAAGAATGAGACTCAAAATCACTCTGCAGTATCTTATTCTTCGGGCATATGATATCACTCTCCCGCATCCTATTATCTTCTAAGCATATCAACTAGAGAGAGAGAATAATATAAAACAGCTATGGTTCAGCGAAAGCCAGATGGTAAGCAACGAATAGGATGCTTTCCAATATGTTGGGCTAATGTTATCAAGCTACTAATGGAAAACACTTTGGTAATGTCAAGATGAAACCATGACTAATGGTGAGATGCTGTCAGATATGGCATAAAACAAAGAGAAGCCGAGTAAAATAATATCATAAATTAAAAAACGCCGTAAATTTCAAAATGACTTCTGTTAATTCCTCAAAGCAGAAAAATCTGCGGGTTTACTCAGCAACAAGAAAAAATTGGATTTCCTCAGAACACTAATAATGAAAGGGTTTAAATTTTCAGAAAAATAAACTATTATTGCTTGGAAATTATTATGTAGGTAATAATATATCTTAGAATTGAAAGGGCAGGTTATTTTATATGAATACTCAGCTTACATAAACTAATGCAGATAATTATAGAAGCCATTTGCATCACAATTTGCATTCCGAATGTTGACGCCTATTTCCGCATAATAACTACATGTTCATCCAAGACAGTGCTTTACCCCATACAGCTGCCCGATCTCTTTTTTTCAACCGGAAATGAGCTGATTAAAGAAAATAAAACCACCAAACTCTGCAGATGCAACCACTTTGGATCACTCAGTATGGAATTCTATTTATCAAGAAAAATTCGAAAACTTACGGAAAATTTTAGAAACTTATGTATATACGGGCTTTGGCATTTGTGCAAATTTAGTTAAAATGGCTATTTAGAAATCCTCTTAAACTAGTAGAACTACTTAATGAAAAGATATGTTTGTATCCATTTTTGACTTTCAACTGTTCACTTGTTTTAATTCGTAGGAACACATTAAGTTCTAATATTGCTATTTAAAATTGACACACGTCTGGCATGTAGAGAAATGTTCTACAAGTTGCAATCCTTAACAACAGATCCGCTTGATTTTCGCTTGATTTTTTTAATTGCTTCTATTTTTGTCATTGAAATAGTACCCTATTGAATTTCATAATAATCCGGCAAGTGTAGTTTAATTATTACAAATAATTCTTTAACGCTATTTTCTAGGACCATTTCTCTCGCTCTCGGTATCTATTTGATAAATAATTAAAAATAACATGAGAAAAAAAATTGTTTTCGTTCAAGTCGATCCAGTTGAATAATGGAACAATGAATTGGTCTTAAATTTTTACTGTGTTATCACTACATATTTTGTTAAAAGAACTGTTATTATGAATTTTTTTCTAAGGCTATGTTAATAAAATGAGAGAATTGGTAGGGATAAGTATAGCAAGCGTCAAACGTTTCTATGTTCCGAAGTAGATACCAATTATACTAAAAATAAATCAAGGCAGCAGATCATAGCAACTTTTCATTTTAAAATACTTTGTAGGATTGAAAGTTTTGAAGAAAATGCATGTAGTGTAATTTTGATTATTGAAGTACCTATACTTGTAGCACTTCAACTTGCGCAAAGTCCACTTTTAATTTTACCACCTATTTCATCTATAATTGAATAAAATTAATATCTTCTATCTATTAAAAAGAACGCATTTTTCGTAATGATGTAGTTTATGCTAGTATTAGTTATATCATTAAACATAATGCATTGGAACTTTCATAACCGAGAAGAACAAGTAATACATAAAAATCCATAATTATTATCGATTCCGCTGTCAAACAAGACAAATCTAAATTATATTTACGAATCCGAAATAGCAGCATTGGTAGAAATTCTGTGTTTAACGTACGTATTATATAAATCTATACACGTTTTACTAATTACGCATATTACACACTTTCCTATATATTAATATTTTTAATAATTCTGAACATTATTCAGCAAATTTTTAATTAAGGATTAATGTTGTGATTTGTAAATAATAGTAACAGTTCTGTATCAAATAAGTGTCCTTTGGTTACTGGTTACCAATATACAAATATTTAGAAAATTGCTGTAAGCAACTAGCCTTTACATTTACGTAAGCTAAAAAGTAATATTCAAATGTTGGAAATAGCAAATATTCTTGTTAAAAGGATATAAAAATAAAATTAACAAAAATTCGTCAGCATAAGCAAAGAAATATTAGCCAAAGGTAACTAAACTTCAGCGTATAACTGTTCTTAACCAGCTCATCGATTTTTCCGGAAATGGTAATAATAAAGTAAAACACATATATTTTTAGCATGATCTATTTTAATAAGTGAATTATTGGAAAAGCTGGAGAAACCTCGAGCTGCGTGCAGATATGTCAACGCCTACAGCAACATTGCATGCTTAAAAGCAATAATATTTTAATGTCCTTCTGCAATATGATACAAACGCAACTCGGGAACATCACGAACCGTTTTTGTACACATTAGGGAAACAATTTTTAAAAGTATTAAACAATAACAGTTACTTTAACAATCCATATTTTTTCTTCTGCATAGCGCGCTGTTCAATAAATATTTTTTTACGTATACAGTCATGAATACGCAGCCATCTTGAAGTAAGCATATGTATGCATGGTAGCCATACAAAAGGATACATTACCGCATCATTAAATAAAACATGTATCGTTTTTTCTAATAATTAGACCCGGTTCATTGTACAGATAGTTTGTCCATTTTTTTTAAATAAAGCCATAACTTGAAGTCTCGCTTCTTTAATACCTTTATAAATAAATCGGAGTCTGCCTGTTTGTCTGTAAAATAAGTAAGGACTAAAAAGTAAGAAACAAAGTTATATAAAAAAAATCGATAAAAGTATTTACACAGAACTTCCCTCTATTTATACATGGCGGTCACCTCTAAAAGAATGTTATTTACCAAACGACATATGAGAATAATAATCGGAATGCAGTTATCACTATTATTACAAAGAAAATCTGATAACTTTTGGACAGAAAATTATATAGAGTGGCCATCCGACAGCAAAAATTCAATATCAAATAAATGGTGCCAAATATGAGACTTACGTAAATACCCTTTCCATCATGGTTGAATTATATCTTGACCACCCTGTATAGTTTTCAATAAAACTATAATAGGTGTCTTCCTTGGCAGTTGTGTTAACTATAATATGAGAAATATTACTGCTATTTGTCACATTTTTAGTTGCATATCCACGTAGTGGAGTGGAAGTATAGTTAGTGGTTAAAACGTTTTAAATTTTTTTTTTTTTAAATGAGTTGAGAATATCATGAAACGTGGAAGTTTTAAATTTGAGATCTCCGATATTTTTTCGGATTTTTCACGTTTCAGGTCATGTATATTGTCTAAATGCTATTTGTGGCATTATCTTAATTTTTTCTTTTCAATTCTTTGGGACTTCCTGCCAAATGTATTTTTTTTCATTTTTAAGCTTTGCTCAGGGAATCTAAAAAATATCACAATTAACCAGTATGTTACTGGTACATTGAATGAGGATAGATGCGTGTTCCGTAGATGTCTGTACAACTTGGTTGCCAGTGTTAAAAGAAGAACTTCACAAACTTAACATTGTATAAAAAATTTAAAAAACTGTTAACCATATCAACAGTTCTATGTAAATAGTAAATATCTATGAATCTTGAATATAACATACATTCTTACAGCTGTGTATTTATCATACACAACAAAAAGAATTTTCAAAGAAGCCTTGAAAAAGAAACTGAATAATCATGTGAATGAATATAAATTTCCGAAACGTCAGCGAAGTTTTCATACTTATTAGTGTTATTTATTTAAAAAAAAAACAACCTTTACCTGATCCTTTGATGTAAACCACAGGTGTAGGGGTTATTTACCAGTAACATACTGGTTAATTGTGATATTTTGTAGATTCCCCGAGCACCGCTTAAAAAGAAAAAAAATACATGTGGCAGGAAGTCCCAAAGAATTGAAAAGAAAAAAAGATTGTGTATATTACGAAAATATAGGTTTTCAATTCTTTCAGTCTATCTGTCTGTTGGTGCATTGACTAAAAAAACTACTTGACGGAGAACAGTCAAATTTGGTAGGTTGCTAACGCCACTGCCAGTAAAGAAATGGTCAGACTTTCACTGGGAAATATACAGGGCGGACCGTTTAAAGGGAATAAATATTGGAAAAAATTTCTTTGGCTTAAATTTAAAATTTTCACGTTCCATGACATTCTAAACCCATTTAAAAAACAAATAATAAATAAACTGATAAATTCTTTTTAACCACTATACTTCCAGTCCCTACGTGAATGTGTAACTAACAATGTGAGAGATGGCAATATTATTTGGCATATATGCTAACACAATTGGCAACGAAGCCACCTATTATAGTTTTAGTGAAGAACACACAGGGCGGTCACCCTAAGAAGTAATTCAACCACGGTGGAAATTTTTAAATGTATTTACGCAAGCCTTCCGTACTTGACACCTTTTATTTAATATTTTCACCTGCTTCCACCCCTTTTTGGAAACCACCCTTCACTAAATTCGTGGATCCAAAAATTATAACAAGATATAAACACTAACACTTTATTTAATCACTTACTTAGCAATACTGTCTTTAATTAAAATACACTTTCACTGACTAAAAATAAATTTTAACAATACTTATTACTTGATATTTACACCTTGTATTTACTTTGAAATTCTAACTTTCACTTGTCAATTAAAACTCCCCCCTTTTCCGCCGCGGATCTCTCCATATATATCCAAGCAAAGACATCTAGAAGCATACCAGTAAACTTCCATATTATTCTAGAATAATGTAGAAATCCCGACCCTATTCTATAAGCTTCTAGAAACGTCCTTCTACTACTATCAGTGTCTCAGAGATTACGTGCATTATAGTCTTTACAGTTTTCTAAGCGTTGGTACTTAATTCTGTACTATTTCTCATATCAGCGTGTCAGCCTCCCGCCCGTAGAGGGTGTAAGTATGTAACAATGTTGAATTTTTGCTGTCGGATGATCACTCTGTATATTTATTTAACCAAAAGTTATCAAGTTTTCCTTGTAATAATAGTGATAACTACATTTTGATTATTATTCTCATATGTCGTTTCGTAATTAATAATTTTTTAGAGTGACCGCTCTGTATAAATAAAGAGGGAAGTTCTGTGTTAATACCTTTATCGATTTTTTTTTACTTGCTAATGAAACTGCCTCATCTCGTTTTTCTTTCTTTCTTTCTTTTTAGAAGGCAATAAACATATATTGGATGAAGCAAGAGTACATAAATCTGTTTCTTGGAAACAAAATGAATCATTTGTCTGTATTTGATCACTAATAATTGTATTCTGCTTATTATTTCTGAAGAAAATTACACAACTATTCAGTGGAATTGATCCCTAATAAGGAAGAGTAAATGCGAAAGACATTTAACAAACGTGAAGACTATGACTTAATCAATGTAAATAATATGCCACAGAATCAAGATTTAGTACTTCTAGCAATGCTTTTAACTTTTTCTCTTTACTACAAATTTTAATAATTTATATGAAGCTATTGTGTATTTTCAATTATTACTTTAGTATTCAGTTTTATGAAACATAAATCGACAAAGTGGCAAATAAATCGTAATTTAAACGCTTTAAAGCGATACATAAATAATGTTTTTATAAGGTTATCCAAAAACCCGATAAAGATTATATCACAACGAATGGCGGGATTATCGATTGAACATTTAGATTTTTATGTAATATTTCACGTCAGTGGTACCAAAGACGTTTTATTTCAGCTTCATCTATTAATCCAATATCAGTTATTGGTTATAAGATGCACTCATTTTTCAATCAAACGTGTAACAGTTAGTGGTATTAGTGATTCCCAATAACACATCCACTTTGCGACGTCGATATCGACAACCATGTTGTGGACTGCGAAATTTAAGATTGAAAGATTTCCCTGCTGATGCCGGTTTCCTCGTTGAAACAGAGTATATAATGAAAGTAGTCTCTAAACGGAAGAATTAGTTTATCCTGATGGCCTGATCACCAGACTATTATATTTTGGTATATTTTTAGGTATCTGTAACGTCATATGGGAAACTTGTTATGATGTCGGTATTTCTTTTTACTTTTTGTTAATTTCAAAATTAATCATTTTCTATACAATGGTTTAACCTGCCTCTGCTGACAATTGTTCCTTGCTAAAAATATGTGTGGCCGGTTTTAATTCCTATGATGTTTATAAATGTCCACTAATGATTTCAGGTCAGACGTTTTAGACCGTTTTGTACTAACTAGTACACGGATATAAATTCTTTCAGATCTTCAAATAATAGCAACCGCTTTAACTTCAGTTTTTGAAATCTCATAACTAACCGAAAGATGACATGTCGGAATTCTAAAGTAAACGTGGTATTTATTCTGGGTATTAAAGTACTTTGTATTCGTGAATCAGTGATTTCTTTATAATGAATATGCCACAAGTCTATGTAACGCCTGTGAATTGCGGTTCAAATAGAAAGTCTTCAGTTTATTTCGACGTAAACGAATTTTTCATCCATTTCAAGATACGGCACATACGTGAATGTACAGGAAGTATATGCGGAAAAGTGGCCACAATATAACATAAACGTAAACACACATTAGACAACTCGTAAATCCACAGCCGAGGCAGTCTGGAAGACGGCTGCAGATCTGAGAGAAACACAGACATACATCTAGTGTCCACCGATATTGCCTGTGGCGAAGCTCGCATCGAACCCAGTCTACAGTGGACAGTGTAATCAAGCGTGCTTGAGACACAACGCGTGCTAGTCCGATACGCTACCGTACCGATGACGATATTTGACGAGAGACTATTTTATTAAAAACAAAGGGGTGCACGATGAAAGAAATTATTATAAAAAAAAACTGCTGCCTAAGGAATCACTACTTCCACATCCCGACTTCCCACCCAAGTCTCTTTAAAGGAAACATCTTGACTATATTATCTGCACTCTAGTATGTGAAAGTAATTGGTCATAGAATTTTAATAATATGTTTGAGGCAGATGTAATAAAAAATTTGAGACGTTGGTTTCTAGCATATACGCCAAACATTAAGTTTCATTCATCTCATTCAGATGTTATTACATACATAGGTGTCAATTTTATTTTATCAACCCCTTTAATACTGGAGTGCCGGGGGGGGGGGGGGGAGGTTGATAGTATATACACCAAATCCTAAGATTATCTCCTATTTACCCGTATTTACCTCCACACATTCAACGTAATCATCGTTATAGTAGTCTGTGCAGCAAGAGTGGATATGACAGCCATATCGCACGAGACAGAAGATTTCTCGAGTGCGATATGGATAATCCACTCGAGTTGTACAGTATACTTTTTCTACGACCAGCTTAAGAAATAACTACAAAATGTTAAAAGATTTATTAAACATTAACACACACACACACACACACACACTGAGAATTACTTTGACAACTTACGCACTAACTTGAACTTTTTAAAACGAATAGTTGGCTTTGTACTTAATGTACGAACTGACTTTAACAGCTTACGTACTAACATGAATTTTTTAAAACGAATATGTACTTAATACACGAAATGTGATTGGTCGTTTTCATATCCGTCCTAGATAGGATATGAAATATATCCGTTCAGATAACTGGAATGGCCTACTTATCCATTCTACAGACTTCTACAGACTCTACAGAAAACAGCAAATAAGGGAGTAGAAAAAATATAATCTAGTTCCAGATGTCGTTATAATACAGACGTGTACCAAATGTCAAATGAATATCTCAATCTTATTATATCAGCCCATTTAATGATGGAATGATGGAGTGGGGGTAGCTGCTAGTATATACACCAAGTTCCAAGTTTCTTACCAACTTGCTTTACTTACTTTCCCATATTTACCCCTGTTTAACTCCCAACCCTTCTATGCAATTATCTCAAAATATAATCTAATTCCATATGTCGTTACAATACATACATACATGTACGAAATTTGAAGCGAATATTTTATTTTATTCTGTCAACCCCTTAATAATGGAGAGCGGGTGGTAGGGTGGAGGGTAGAAAATTTTATGAAAAAATCTGAGGCCTTTGCCTCTAATATACACAGCAAAACCCAAATTTCTATGCTCTTACCAGCTTGCTTTACCTATATTTCGTTATTAGGGGTATTTAACCCCCAACCGTTCACCGGAATTAGCGCAAAATATGATCTAGTTCCATATCTTGTCATGATACATATGTGTACCAAATTTCAAGTCAATATCTTAAACATTTCCTGAGAGAACGTGCTGCACAGAAAAAGGTACCCACAGATCGACCGACTGCAGACCGACTGACAGAAAATTTTTTTTCGGTCAAATTTAAAATCTCGACGTTTCATGACATCCTCAGCCTATTTAAACAACAAACAATGTTCAATTTTTTTTACTATTACTATACTTCCACTCCACTACGTGGTTGTGGAAATAATAAATTCGCTAATTTTCTACCTAAAAGATTGAAATAATTTTTTCTTACGGTTAAAATCATGAATCTTGTCGTTCACGTCATCATCTTTTAATTTCCGAATCAAATCAACTCAGGATCACACAGAGTGGCACGTATGGGCGTACCACTTGAAAGGAATTTTCTGTAAAATAACAGGTATTACTTAATACAATTTTAATATTATAATATAATGCCGCCAAGTGACAACACTACTTCAGCGGTCCGGTAGATTAACTACAAAAACTACAAAATCCACTATGCCACAAACTTACTTTCGCAGTGGTCATTATAAATTGTATCCCTCGCATCCATCTTCCTTGCATCCACCAAGTCCTTAGTTTAATTTTTCTTTCCGGGTTCATATTTTCGCACAGTAGTATTTGGGGAGTCCTGCTCCTCACGGGTTTCCTTACAAATCCGTTGCACCGTCCGCATACAAATACTCAATGCATTAGAAGTACGCTAAAACAAAATTTACTTTATAAACATCTGTCACACTTAATTTTGCGATTCACCTCATGAACTGCTTGCAAAGATAAAAGTGGACCTCCGTTGCATATTCCTGGTTGAAATACTCAAGTGATTTCACCAGCATATCTCTGGCTACTGCATTCAGTCTTCTGTCAGGTATTTTGAGATTAGTTTCTTTACAGCCAGTAAAACTAAAGCACTTACTATTTACAAAATTTGCATAATTACAAGGAACTTAAAACATCACAGTAAGGAACACTTAAAACTTATATAAATGACGAGAGGAAATCGAAAATCATTAAAGACAAATAGGCTGATGCCAAAGCGGATTTTGAATGCTAATAAAAAAAATAACTACAGGCAGACCAAATAACCATTGCAAAAAATGGATCTAAACTTATGGCCGATATTTACAAAAGTAAATAAATGGATATGTCATCAAATCAATTCAGATTTGAGTATTACGTACTGGCAACTAACAAATCTACTTTCAAATTGAAAAAACTTGCACCAACTGAAGGAGCAGCTGCACAACGACAACACTCCTATAAAGTTTATTACCAATTGCAAACTCGGGTTGGTTATTTAAACCACGAGCCCGATAACAAGAAAGCTAAGCAATGGGGCTGGAACGAACGTCTAGATATACTCGTGGCCAAATTTATTCCAGACAGTTCAGACCCAATTCCCGAAAATTATTAAAAAGTATTAGCTTCAGCTGTGAAATTGCTTGTAACAGTCAAAAATGTGGCTGCCGAAAACACGGCAATATATGCAGTAATTGTCATGAAAACTGCTCAGACAGAGACAAAGAAATGTTTTAGGATGTAAGTGATTCGGAAGAGATTATTGATGAAGAGCCAGCAAATAGTCTTGATACTGAAATTGAACAGCTCGAAGACGTTGATTATCTCGAAGATCCTTCGAAATTGGAAAGTTTTGATGAAGATGAAGCACAGCCACAACGTAAAAGATCTAAAATTCATTAGAATTTAATTGTTTTTCATAAATTTTTTATTTTAAACAAAAAATGGCAACGTAATATTTTTCTGAAGACGAAGCGGGTCAAAATTTCTAAGAAATTTCAATAAATGAATTGTTCTGCTTAATAATTATGTATTCAAATTATTTCATTCCAATATACCTAAAACAAATTACTCAGCGTTACACTATTTATTTAGTGAAAAAATAATAAAATAGACGTTGATAGAAATGCACACTAGGCTGGCGAGTATTAACGCTAGTTAACGACTTTCAGTACGCTAAGGTGCATTGCCATGAAAAACTAAAGTTTGAGAATGTTTTTCTCCACTTTCTTCAATTAAATTCATTCAACTTTAGTAATATTATATTGAAGTAAATTATATCATTGAAATTTAATCCATTCTTTCTTTACATAAATAATAAAAAAAACTGGAAATAGTATACAATATTGAAAAGTTTGTGATCCGAGAAGTAATTTTTTGGATTTTCTCAATTTTAAGTGGTTTCATAAAAAATAAACCATCAACATTAGATCCTTTTAAAGTGGACATTTCAACGGTTAAAATGAGCCCTGATAAAATATTTAAGTCGAAAAAAAAACACAAAAGTTTTCCGTGGAAGATTTCGTTTTTTTTCTCGAAAAATGTAAATATCTCGGAAACTACTTGTTTCCCAGATCCCAAGAAAATCATGCAAAGGATAGCATGCATTCACAAAATTTCATGTAAATTCAATTATTTTTACGAGAGAAAAAATAAAAAACCGAAAAGCTGGTTTTCCGCCATTTTCTCGGAAAATCTGAGGTTAGGTTGAAAAATACCTTATACGGAAGTTTTGTATTTTTTTATTAGTTACAACTTTTATGAAGGATATTTTCCGCTAGGAGATCACGTTTCGCCGAAAATTGCAAAAAAACACTTTCAACCCTTAAACAGCACCCCCATTCCACAATGTCACATTATCTCGCGTTTATTTTTTGTTTTTCTCTAAATTAAAACCTTAACTAAATTATCCGGCTGGTCCTTGCCTGTAGCTATTTTTTTTTTCAAAAAGGTATTGGCACTAGCCTAAAATGTGTCAACTGCAATGCTATTGAACTGACAGAATGCTGAACGTTGGTTGCGGTTACAACAAGCGGTTATATTATTATACTCTTCGCAAATACAAAAAGAAGAGTATATTGCATTCGATCGGCACATTTCTAAAACCGGTAATATTGCTCCTAGAGAAAAAAATTTCTGTGTTGGCGATCGAATTCTGAACAACCTTCAAAATGTCCGTCCGTCCGTCCGTCTGTCCGTCTGCCTGTCCGTTTGTCTGTCCGTTTGTCGCGTTTCTTGTAAGCACGATAACTTAAGAACGAAAAGTTCGATTGTATTGAAATTTACACAGTAACTTAGTGTTAGCTAGAGGAAGAACCATATTTTTGAGCAAAATCGATTTATAAATAAAAAAGTTATAAATTTTTTTATATCAAAGAAAAATTTTTTACATAATTTTTTCTATGTTTTGTAATTAAACTGAAAATGTCTAAAACTAATATTATTTACAAAAAACTGCGAAGAGTATACTATAGAATGTGCAACAATTATATAAAAAGTGCAGTAAATCGGTGAAGAGTATAACGGTTAGCTTGTTCATCTCTAAAACGCATCGTTACTCCTGGAACTGCTATCGTAGCCCCATCAGACATGATGTTAATAACATTGTAATACGCTAGTATTTAAGCTGATAGACAAATTTTGTCTTTGATAAGTACATAAATTGATGACGTGAACGACAAGACTCATGATTCGAATTATAGTACTTCTATAAGTGAAGACATAATATACTATTTCCGCTCCCCAAATCAATGCAATCCGTTCGCTCTCTTTCAAAAGAGCTAAACTCGACGTTTGAGATTGTTGCAGAAAACCGCTGCCTAAGGAACCACTACTTCCACATCTCAATTTCTCATCCAAGTCTCTGAACGAAAACATCTTGGTAATTATATTTGCACTTCAGTATGTGGAAATAATTACTCATAGAATTTTAATAATATAAAATTTGAAACCGTTTGCTCCAAGGTGGCAATAGAGGTGGCTGATACCAAAACATTTATGAGGAGTTTTCGCTCTCATGCAAGCACCAAAATACAGCTTTATTGTGACAACTCTTTCAGTCATGAAGTGCAGACATCCAAGGTGGCAATAGAGGTGGCTGATACCAAAACATTTATGAGGAGTTTTCGTTCTCATGCAAGCACCAAAATACAGCTTTATTGTGACAACTCTTTCAGTCATGGAGTGCAGACATTGGACGTGATGGTGGCATTGGTAGGTGTCATAAAAAGAATTGATCATCGTTTCTAGTATCTAAATTGAATCCCAAGTTTCTGGACTCTCAGTTACTTGCTTACATACAGCGTGTCCTCCGGTTGAGTTCGCTATAGTGAAATGGACAACAAATTTTCGATTTTTTTTTTCATATTTGGGGGGTTCACCCTTGCTTATCTAAAAAGTTGTTTTGGGTGTACTTTTGTTTTTACTTCCCTCGCATACCGAAGGGAAGTATTGTATTCGAGAAAAAATCACCCTCCGAGATTTTTTCGGATTCTGACGTTTCAGAACACGTAGATTCCGAAAATATAGGTTTTTCAATTCCGTCAGTCTGTCTGTCTGTCTGTCTGTCTGTCTGTCTGTCTGTCTGTCTGTCTGTCTGTCTGTCTGTCTGTTGGTGTATTTACTAAAAAACTACTTGACGGAGAGCAGTCAAATTTGGTAGGTAGTTAACCCTACTGTCAGCGAAGAACTGGTAGAATTTTCACTGAAAAATATACAGGGTGGACCGTCTAAACGGAATAAATAGTGAAAAAAATGTTTTTTGCTCAAATTTAAAATTTCCACGTTTCATGACGCGCTAAACCTGTTTCAGGAAAAAAAATTTTTTGAAAATTTTTTTCAAACATTTTTGAAAAAATTTTTACCAAGATGAAAAAAATTTTTTTTTGCTCAAATTTAAAATTTCCACGTTTCATGACGCGCTAAACCTATTTCAGAAAAAAAAAATTTTGAAAATTTTTTTCAAACATTTTTGAAAAAATTTTTACCAATTTGAAAAAAATTTTTTTTTGCTCAAATTTAAAATTTCCACGTTTCATGACGCGCTAAACCTGTTTCAGGAAAAAAAAATTTTTGAAAATTTTTTTCAAACATTTTTGAAAAAATTTTTACCAAGTTGGAAAAAAATTTTTTTTGCTCAAATTTAAAATTTCCACGTTTCATGACGCGCTAAACCTATTTCAGAAAAAAAAAATTTGAAAATTTTTTTCACATTTTTGAAAACATTTTTACCAAGTTGAAAAAAATTTGTTTGTGCTCAAATTTAAAATTTCTACGTTTCATGACACGCTTAACCTATTTCAGGAAAAAAAAATTTGAAAATTTTTTTCACCAATATTTTTGAAAAAATTTTTACTACTAAAATGAATTTTTTTTTTTCTTTCTTCAAATTTAAAATTTTCACGTTTCATGGCATTCGAAGCCTGATTTAAAAAAAAAGTTTTTTGAAATTTTATCACTAAGATAGAATTTTTCTTTCTTTGATCAGATTTTAACTATCCACGTTTCCATGACATTCTAAAACTATTCAAACAAATTTAAAAATGTTTTTGAAGAATTTTTTTAAAAATTTGAAAACATTTTTAATCCATTTATGTATCACTACTATAGAACAGACGAAAAAATTTTTTTTGCTCAAATTTAAAATTTCCACGTTTCATGATATTCCAAACCAATTTCGGAAAACAAAATTTGCAACATTTTGTTACCAGTTTGGAAAAAAATTTAACACCAGAATGCTCAAATTTAAATGACATTCTAAACCTAGGTATTTCATAAAAAAAATTTTGAAAATTTTTTTCACCAACATTTTTCAAAAAGTTTTTACCACTAAAATAGATCGAATTTTTTTTTATTTGCTCAAATTTAAAATTTTCACGTTTCATAGCATTCTAAACCTATTTTAAAAATACATCATTTTTAATTTTTAAACTTTTTTTAGCACTACTATAGAACAGAAGGAAACTTTCCTTTTTCCTCTAATTTAAAATTTCTTCCTTTGACATTTTAAACCTATTTCAGAAGAAAAAAATTTGAAAATTATTTTACCAAAAATTTTAAAAAAATGAAATTTTTTAACCACCACTATACTTCCACTCCATTACGTGAATGTTGGATTGAAAATGTGACAGATGGCAATAACATCTGGCATATGCACCTATTATACTTTTATTGAAAAATGTACAGGGTGGTCATCCCAAGAAATAATTCAGTCATGGTGGACATTTGTAAAGGTATTTGCGCAAGCCTGCCATATGTGGCACCTGCTATTTAGTATTGAACTTTTGCTGCTGGATGAGCAATCTGTATATTTTTTTGACCAAAACTTATCAAGTTTTCTTTGTAATAATAGCAATAACTCTACTCCGATTATTATTCTCGATGTCATTTCGTAATTATTATTTTTTTAGAGAGACTGCCATGAACGAGGGAAGTTCTGTGTAAATACCTTTACCGATTTTTTTAAATCACGCAGGCCATGGCAGTTAAGCAAAAACGAATTACCTGTTAGGTAAAGTACATTTTCTGTAAATGACACAGCAAAATGTCATTAAGGAAAGTTATTCAGACTAAAAAGTTATAGTCCTGTGTAAGATTTCAAAAATATGCGCCTGCTTTGATGATTTTGATTTTTTTAATATAATTGCATTTTACGAAAATAAAATGTATGTCGGTTTACTAAAGTTTTACTCGATTATTTAATCGAAAGAAAATTACTTAGTTATTTACGTATATTTTTATCCTACGTGTTATGATTCACTTCCAAGGTAATCCCAATACTTTACACAAATTCGATTTTCATTTACTTTGGCATAACTTTTGCGGTATTTAAAAAGCAATGGTGAATGATATCAAAATATACTACACATATCCCTGGAAGCAGCAACCTATAATGACATTAATTTTTGAAATTTTCATCTTTTAAAACTTCCAATGCATATTCATCAATTCATCCATGAAAAGCAAATGCGTGTATGTGCTTATCTGTCAAATTAATCATAATAATTGCCAGATGAGCATCATAATTATTAACTGAAAATCATGCTTAGTAGAGTAGAGTAGAGCAAAAGTATTCAGTGTTCAGTGCTACGGATTGGGAGATACCTATTTCTATAAGGCTGTCGTAGAAAAATTCAAAGAACATTGGCCAAATGGGCTACTAACAGTTAGAGGTGCTAAATAAATTGTCGACAAATTTAAAAAAAAACTGGTAGTGTGTTTAAACATAACGAAAAAGAAGAAGGAGTTTAATGAAGATGATTCTAGCACTATAATTGCTATGCATTCATTGAATGAGTTTCCAAAATTATCTCTGAGAAGAAGAGCAACTCAGGCTGGAATTTATAAAAGTGATACAAAAAATATACAGGGCCAATAAAATTCATCCATATAAACCAAAATTTGTACACACTCTTGAACAAAATGATGACGCTAAAAGATTGGATTTCAGTTTATGGATGGGCGAGAATATTTCAAGTGATAGAGACTTTCACGAAAATATTATTTTTTCTGACGAGGCAACGTTTTCCACTAATGGTACAGTAAGTTCACAGAATTGTAGGTATTGGTCCTCGGAAAATCCTAATTTTCGTATACGGCGTAGACGGCAATATTCCAAGATAGTGAATGTTTGGTGTGCGATTTCATACTTTGGAATAATTGGTCCATATTTCTTTGAAGGAAATGTAAATCCACATTCTTACCTGGAAATGTTAAATACTTTTTTGTTGGATCATCTCGAAAATATACTCATATCGAAAAGGGTGAAATTGTTCCTACAGCAAGACGAATGCCCTGCACATTCTGCAATCATTGTCAGAGAATGGTTAGATCGTCATTTTCCAGAAAAATGAATTGGAAGATACGGGCCGAATTGTTGGCCACCTGGAAGTCGGGATCTAACGATAATGGATTTCTACTTGTGGGGCTATTTAAAAGAAGAAAATTTATGCTTTTAATTTTGACAATAATTTGGAATTATTAAAAACCAAAATTAAAGAATCAGTTGATGGTATACCTCTTCAGGAAATCCAGAACAGTTATAGAGGACTAAGAGCTAGACCAGAGCTATGTGTTGAAGCTGGTAGCAAAAATTTTGAATAACGACGCGACTTGTTTATTTCTAGATACTTATAGTAGTTTTTTAATGTTTTTTAATATTTAATTATTAATAACTAAATAAGTTTTTTCTGGCTCAAACACTTTAGTAAATCGACATACAATATTCCTTTTGGTAAAATACAATTATATTTAAAAAATCAAAATCATCAAAGCAGGTATATATTTTTGAAATTTTGCACAGTACCATAACTTTTTATTTTTACAGAAAAGGTACCTTGCCTAACAGGAAATTCGTTTTTACTTAACTGTCATGGTCTACGTGATTTAAAAAACAAACAGAAGTGCACCCAAAATAACTTTTTAGATAAGCAGGGAAGAACCCCCAAATATAAAAAAAAAATCGAAAATGTTTTGTCCATTTCACCTATAGCGAACTCAATCCGAGAGCACGCTGTATATGTACCAAATTATAAGTTAATATTACCAATGTTGTTATTCTGTTAACTGCTTTGATAATAGAGAGGGGTGACAAATGTTATAAAAAGGAATTGAGACCTTGGCTTTAGCTTCTACCAAATCCCAAGTTTCTGGACTCTTACCAGCTTGTCTTACTTATTTTTCCTTATTTACCCCTACTTACCAATCCATCACCGTAATAAGCTCAAAATATAATCTAGTTCCAGATCTCATTATAATACATACATGTACCAAATTAAGTCGATAGCTTAAATCGATGTGCACCACAACTATTTTAGCTCATATGCGATATTAATATCACTCTTGTACCCAATTCGATCAAAATCTGTTCGCTAGTTTCGGTGCTAACGTGTCCTCATACATACATACATTCGTATACACAGACATTTTCTAAAAGGCACTTTTTCGCATTCCTGGTACATCAAAAAGTAAAGATCTGATATTACCCAATTTTTCTTACCAATTGCAGTAGCTTCCCTATTTTTGTCACTTAGTAGGGAGCTTATAAATTTATACTTATATACTTTCTTGTCGAATCTCTTCTTTCTTAAATATAGGCATATAGGAGCCGTAATGTCTACATCCTTTAGTATAACGACATCATTGCCATTCGTTTCTCGAACACTATTCCCAATGCAAATAATGAAGGATTATATCGATACGGTTTGTGCAACAAATAGTATATTTATTAGTTTAGTGTAATTTACTTCTATAAATCATTATAATTTATCAGTACAGGGTTATCGAAATAATTTATGAGCAAATCGATTTGTACTTTTATTTGTAATCAATATCAACCAGCAATAAATACTTATCTCCAAGTTTGATTCTGTATGGCCACTTTCGACAGTGCCAGGGGAGAACTATTTACTCGAATCATTTATAAAATGAAGGTGGACTAGACGAATAGTTGGTCGTTTGTGTGAAGGAGATGAACTAAGAAGCATTCCAGACCGCCACCAATAAATAAACCAATAAAGTTAACAAATGGTGTGTTATCAAGACGTTTAGCGGGAGGCAATTGACGAGGCATTAACGACGTGCTTACAATGTTGCGGAAGATGAAGTGGCCAGGCGGGCAGTGGCTCACCAGAATGATCTGTAAATGGAGTGTCGAATGTCGAGCGCGGCCATAACTCATTCCGCCGTCGGGACGCCCGTGCTTCGTCGTGTTAACGGGCTCTCCTGCCGGCACAAGGGGTCTCCCGCTGGGTACCGCAGGTCCCATTGCGATGTTTAGTAGTGTTATATACTCGCAAAGGGTACACTACCACGTTCAGATATCAACGGACCTGTGGATTCACATTTGTTAACCTTATTAAATCAGTAGCACCATTTAACGACAGACCATTATACTAGACAATGTTAATTGAATGATATTACCCCCCGCGATGACGGTTGTATCATTAGCGTTACGTTATGACAGCTCCCATTAAGTCGCATCCGTCCAATTCGTTTTCATATGTTCGGACGAGGTTTTTATTTGGTTCTCTTTTTACAAATGAACAGCTATTGTTACATCGAATTCATCATTTCATCAACTCGAATAACAAAACTTGAATCGAGCATAATCCTTGAGTTGGTACATCCAGGCAATCTTTAATGATAGTTGTAAAGTATAGCCATGACAATAACTTAATTTAAGATTTCTGTGGTATTGATTGTTTCAAAGTAACATATATACAGGGTGTCCCATAAGTGCACGATCAAGTGAAATGGGGTGAAAGGGGACGGCGCTATCAATCAAAAGCACGATACATGTGGCTATACAATTACTGATGTTTTGGAAGTCTTTCAATTTTTTTACTTTTCCCTGAAATCGCATTCTGCACCACTAATAGGAACATTTTGAAAAATGTGTGAGTTGCTCGACTGTTATTTTCCTTTAATGGGCCTTAAGTGAATAGACCTTTTCAATAGAAGCATTTTTACCTACTCTGTTACCTTCTGCCAAATAAAGACAAGGAAAATCAGACCGAACAAGAGTTGCGGGAAAAGATAACAGAAGCGACCAATGTGATTAGTAATGATGAACTAGCCGGAACGCAAGTTAATTGAAATTTTATTCAGTGATGCCGATTGTCAATTAAGGACAAGTTGTACAAACTTGGAATGTTTGTTGTGGCATTTAAAAAACTAGCGCGTGAAAACTCACACGATTGAAGTGAAACTTTTATGCGTAAGTTATATAAGAGGTTATAAGAGTGAAAGTATTATAAAAATCAATGAAGCATCAGCATTAGAATTTTTTAAATTGTTTTGAAACCAATGACAATCACAAATAGAATAAGCGGTACTGAAACAGATTGTCCCGAAAAGTGTTTATAAATTATCAGCTATAATATTCCTAACATTGAAATGTACGAGATAATTTTTGACAATCGAAAGTAAGTTGCTTACAAAACAATTATTTATTTATTAAAAGTACAGTTGGCAAAGGTACAGTTACTAAAATTTAACTCAGCATTAAATAGGTTATTGATCTTAGTGGTGTTCTTGGTCGATGTTTAAGTATGGTTTTATGGAATTTGAATTGTTATGACTAGCAATTTTCAGCAATTGCTGTTCTTACACACCATGTTTTGTCAATTCGCTAACAGCAGTTGACCTGTTCGAATGGTTCGTTATTGTTTTTGTTCTTTACATTCAAGCCAATAGCCTCAGCAGACGACTGAGTCCATCCATTAATAGTATTTCTTCCAACAGGGACACGGTCATATCATTTATCTGTTTCCGTTTTCCAATGTTGATTTGGTGTTAAGAACAGCCGTGGTGAGTTAATTGTTCGCCTCGTTTTGATATCAGTTTATAAATTGGTGTACATAGCAGTTTTGACTTTCACTATTGATAATCAACCATTTACTATTTGTACAGCTTTTTGAACTGCCTTGGTAAGTTTTACTGAATACCGGATTATATATTCAATACGATTTGTTGGAGAGCCATCGTTATTTTTCTCGATTTGAAAAAAATCCAAGAGACAGGCAACTGCCTCGCCTCCTTTCCACGCTAATTCTACAGCATCAATATGGTAAAACTTACGAATAAAAACTTTCAGGGGTATTTTGATCTCAGAACAATATTATTTGGTTTACTTCAGACAAACTTAATGAAACTGAACTGGTCTTACGTGTGAATGGATCTGCCTGCAGTTTCTTCCTGGTTGGATCGCGGGTATTTCGGGTAGAATTAAATGCTAGGCTCTTACATGGATCAATCATGATCTTAATTATAGTCATTATAGTACTTTTATTGTAAAAGTTTGCACGAACGTTCCACATAGTTTGACTGTTGCTTCTTTGAATTCTGTTCCATTTTTCTTCCTCATATTGATCGCCCAATCTTTCAATATCAATGCCAGTTCTTCTACGCTTTTATGTTTATTTAATTCGTATTTTCATTCATGGCAAAACTCCATAAATATTCCCCGTGTATTTGTGACTTTTTGTGGTATTTATTGGAATTTTTTCTTTGATTGGGGCGTTTATAGATTGAGAATTGGCATTGCCAAAACGTGACATTTTGAAATTTATTTATTATGAAGTCGTCAAAGTTAAATTATTTTGTTGCAGTAGTGATTGAAAATTTCACTGGATGGTGTAATCAGTGTAATGTTAAAATTATTGAGCGATTTGTGCCACATGACAAGAAATAACGAAATTTAATTGCTTGTTAGAGCTGTCAAAAAAATTTCTATGGCCATTTTTAAGACAATTACTATAACGAATATTGAGTTCATTTGCTTTAATCGTCAATATTTAAATTTATAGGATGAGCACCACTGTCAACAGCTCTTCTTACGATATGTCCAGATGCAGCACCATTTTCAAAACCTGTTTTTTCCTTGTTGATATTTCCGCATGCGTTGCGACATACTTTTAGGAATTTCTGGAGGTTTACATGCCTTTTTCTTTCCACGATGCCACTGGAAGTCGTTGGGTGCTAAAATCTGAATTAGACGATTCATTATTCAGATACTTTTCTCTTGTTATTTAACTCGGATGTAATGAAACACTTGGCCCAATACACTCGCACGTGAACATAAAAACAAGAACAGATATTTAAAATTATACAATTTGTATTCAAACACAAAAACTCGACCACCTCTCGTATAATGTTTACGTATATTATAGCGCTATACTAGCATCAAACTCTCATGATATCACTCACACACACACACACACACACAAATATCACTCTACGTATAAGCATGATGCTAGCATAATACTAACTACGCAAAGTAGGGTTCCCTACGTTTTCTGTAATACCCACTCCAGGCACTACAGATTTTGCAACGCTGTCAACCCTTGCTATAAAGCAATAAAAATTGTTATCTTACACATTTTGCTTTATTTCTGACAGACCAGCCATTTTAATACTCGAAATTTTGAAAAATATACTTTTTTACTAAACACAACATTCTTGTAAAAATTTGGTCAAAAAATTTGAATATCTCTGCGTTATATATGTCAGAATCTGCATTAAATAAACAACTTCTCTAAATTTGCTCAACTTTCATTCATTTTTTTTTCCTAAAAATGTTTCTATTGAAAAGGTGTAACCACCCATCAACCCAACAACGCATATGTTTTTAAAAATCTTTCTTTAATGGTTTCAGGAAAAATGCAAAAATCGAAATCACTTTTAAGCCATCAACAATTGAATAACCACACCTTTCCCTTTCCCATCACCTCTCTTCGCCCCATAAGATGGCATCTTATGGATCACCCTGTATAATTACTAAATATACTCATGTTTTTAAAATTTTATTATTTTGTTTAGCGCGGATAAACGATGTAACCTTAGTAAAATTCATATGTTAATGATTGTATCAGTTACATTGTTTCATTTGCACTTATAATATCATCAAACCACATCAGTTATTATATACATAGAGAATTTTGTAATTTCCTATATTAGTGTATAATTATTTGTATATTACTATTATCGTAATTAGATAATAACATAATTCATAGCAAAGTTTATGCATAAATATATTGTATTTTACAAACAGGAGGCTGGTTCGGAGATGAATATCTAAACCTCTCCATATCAAAGATATTATTGCCACATGATTTTTTAACAGTTCTCTTTCGATCTAGTATGGTAAATAACATGACATCAAGTATTTCCACAATTATTCCATATATCAAAATACTAATTAAACGAATACCTATTAAAAATACCACAAAATTTACTAATTTAATTATTAATAATCGAACGTGTTACACCGAGCTCTGCAAGGCAGGTCTCCGTTCCGTTTTGTAAAACGAGTGAGCCAAGTAATCACTGTACTTCCACTCCCATATGGATGTGGAAGCAAAAGAATAATATTTTCTTAATTATCGAATAGAAATACAAAATTATCTAAGTTCTAAAATATAAAGCCAGTCGTTTGCAGTCTGCTAACTCTTAAGTTGCGTACAGACAATCCGGGGTAGCGATAGAGGCTCGTTTAAAATGAAATTATCTTACAATTCAGTTAATGTAATGTGCATTTGACTTTCCAGTACCTACTCGAGAAATCAATGCAAGTAATTTTATTAGTTGCACTGCTTGATAATTGTATTTTAAATACTATGGGGAGTCTCGATCGAGTGCATGTAGGCATCTTTATATTCCTATACCTGAGCTAGTTTTGTGAAAGTCAGTACATCCAATCCTCTCTGAAAGAAGAAACAAGCCTATACATATACATACATACATTTTACTTCTGTTATCAAAGAAAGCACTCAATTGTTAAATATCTAACACAGGCAGCTTCAAAGGGCCAATCAAAGTGTCTCCTATTATACCAATCTTAGGTTGCCTATCCATCACTCTTTTCTCAAAATCTGAGATAGGCAATAGTAAAATCGTCATAAATAAATTGTTATGTCAAATATCAAGTCAGTTTTACACGCGGTTTTACACTTGCAAATTGAATAAGTGCTAGGAAGTTTCAACTATGAGTTAGTGCTACAGAAGTAAAAATTAATGAGATTCACACTCGAACGATAACCACGTTTAATAAACTCTAACAATGCCAATTATTTAGCACGAAAATTGATTATGTTGATAGACGAAGTTGTCGAATATATCTGATTCGCATGAATGAACATCTTAAGCAATTTGCAGCTGAAAGTATGTTAGTATGTTAATAGTAATAATTATTATGTTACAATATTGTTTATTGAGAAATAAGTGTAACCATACGTGTTTCATGCATCTGGAAAAATTTTATCTTTCAACTTTTGTTGATAATATCCCAATAATTGATGCTTATAAATGCTAAATTGATCATATAACAATATTTATTTTTAAAAACTTCTATTTAACTTGCGGTTAGTTAGTTTGTTTGTTCAAATCTTGCAAGCCGAATATCGACTAGTTCTAATTAAGCTAGAGTTTTGAAATTTTGTACGCATGTATAAGTCCGGTGGTAATGCAATATAGTATAGTCAGTTTCGGTCTAAATCCAAAATGGCGGACGTCCCAAGATGGCGAATCGCTTTTTTCTTCACAATCCCCTTCATATGGCTATCAAATGAAAGGGACTGACAAGTAAAATACGATAAACTATGTGACGTCATTCTAAATTTAATATGGCGGAGGTCCCAAGATGACGGATCGCCTTTTTCGTCACAACTCCCTTGATATGGGTATCAAATGAAAGGTTTTGACGAGTGTGCAATTACCAGACACATTTATATTAGCTAGAGACATAATTAATCATTTTCCTTAGAGTATGGAAGACGACAGAAATGATATGAGAATTTTTCCTAATGGTGGAAACTTAATGTATATATTAACTTAATGTAATATTCATTTAAAAGCAGTGTTTAATTTATAAGTAACAAATATTTTCAAGATGTTTCACAAGATACCTACCACAAGTCCAGTTCAGTGTATTCTGTTAAATTTATTTCAAAAAATTACCTTTATATTTACTAGTGTTTGCTTGAAAGTAGACACCTTACAGGTTAAAAATGCCTCTCGGCCTCCACTAACCCAAATATATGCCTGCTTCTGGATCTCCACTAACCGGAATGTATGTCGATCATGTTTTTGTAATTACTAAGTGGTAATTAATCTTTAAAAAAATATTCACTTACTACATATATTTGTACCAATTGATATTTTGAATTATTTAATGAAGATTCCACCATTAAGAACATTTCTCATATGACTCTTTGTCTGCCATGCTCTAAGGAACAATATTAATGTCTAAGCTAGGTAATTGTACATTAACTCCTGTACTATAGGTAAGAAGGTTCATTATTTCAGCCTATTTGTGGCGAAAAGTTCATACTCCTGTGTTCAAATAGATATTGCTTCAGATCTAAGAAATGGTGAAGGATACAGTGATTTTCAAATATTTATTCCCTTTTGCTGCTTGCTCCTCGTGGTGGTAAGGTATAACCTATAGTCTTTTCTTTTTCATACAACCCACATTAATGAAATCAATATTCAAATTGAACTAATAGTTTTGGAGTTATGAACAAACATGCATACATTGACACACACGGACGAACGCGCATCCGAACTTAACACTCATTCTTGTGGTTGATCAAAGATCGTTGAGAAGGAAAAATAGTCAGGCCCGACGAGAGGGGGAAGGTCGGGGGTGTTTCCCCTGGGCCTGGTGGTTTTTGAGGGGGCCCGGTGGTTTTGAGGGGGCCCGGGTTTTACCCGAAGTTGAAGATTAGCATTTGCATTGGGTAAAATGAGAGAGCTGTAATTTCAAATGATTAATAAGAATAATGAGTCTCGTATTGTATAGGTATTCTTAAGGAATATCACCCCTTCAAAATTTTGATTGATGTAAATATTGAAACCTAAGGACAGACAGGCAGACAGATGGACGGACGGACGGACGGACGGACGGAGGGAGGGACGGATGGACGGAGGGACGGACGGACGGACGGACCGACATTTTGAAGGTTGTTAAGAATTTGATTATCAACACAGTGACATGATTTTTTTTTCTCTACGAGCAATATTACCGATTTTAGAAATGTGCGGCTCGAATGCAATATACTCTTCGTTTTGTATTTGCGAAGAGTATAATAAATGATCCGGTAACGTTCAGACACCATCTGCGGACCCGATTTTAGGCTTATTGGCCATTATCCGATCGTAACAGGTGAACTTAGTTTTGGTGGCTAGTATAATAGGCTTTCTGCTTGCATGTGTTGGGGAGGAGTGGAACAAATTATATATTTATTTATTTATGCGTTGTGTTGGGAATGGGGAAGTTTAGGAACTGTTCATATAAAGAAGTTTCTTGAAATTCTTAAAACTATAATACTCTTCCCAAGCATGGCTTTGCAGTTTCTAATTTGAATCTGAAGTTTGTTGATATACTTATATTGAGCGTATTTTGCAAAGGCAGACAATATTTTGGTTTTTAAGACGAAATTTTTCAAAAATTTATATTATCTTGCTTCAAAAAAAATTTTTCGTTTACACAGTTTATTCCCATTTCTACGTAAATTTCATAACATTTTCCTCTTATTAAAATGGTATTTTTCACAATTATGCACTAAAAAGTAGCCAATTTTTTAATTGATGATAATTCCTTATCATGATTGCTAATTTATAATATTTTAGGAAAAAAATTAAAGACTGATTTTTTGTTTTGCACTTTATAAACTCACTGCACGAGTGACTTAAAATACTGTAATGGTATTAGTCACACTGCTAAACAAAAAACGTTAAAGGTTATTTAATCTTAAAAATTACGATGTTATTACGTCCAGACTATTTCTTTGAAATTACACGTTTATAAAATTAATATGATGCGAGAAAGTTAATTTATTTTCAAAAAACTTAATTAAGACGTAACGTTTTGTAGTAAACTTTGATTTAGTTCTATTTTAACACATCTTTTAAATAGGTAACATTTCGGCATAAATTGCAAGACATATTTGTTAGAAAGTGAGAAGTGTCAGAATATATTGATTATAATTTGCTTAATTTTACCAATTTTATGTAATAATTATCTAACATATTCAAACAATTAGTATCGCAATTAGGGTCTGCACTATTAGACGGAGAAGGAGATCCCTGAATTCGACACCCTCTATACGACACGCGAATATAAAAACTGAATACGTAAAGGATCCTAGTTTTGAGTTCGCCCATTAATTTGAAATTCCAAAATGAATCAAATCTTTAACTATTTGAAAAGTGTGGAAATTTCAAAATATTTTACCATCTTTACATACCACGTGATTGTCTTAAGGCTCCCATAAAGCTTCACACTTGTAAACGAGATAGACATGTGAAATTTGGTACCCTACCATGGTAGACTCGCAATGGTCCGAAAATAATAATTTCAAAATTGCGACATCTTTGCATTTCTAACTGGACACAAACAATTTTTATATATTTTTATTTCTTTTAATTCGGCATTATATTCTGAGTATGAAGCGGTCAGCTTTTCGATACCTATCTGTAATAGTTCTTGACATATGTCAATATTTCTCTTAAATTTTAGAGACGCAAGGGTTCATTAAAGAATTCGTATCTCCTAAACGATTCCCTAAAGTTCAAGGAATCATTTAAGTGGCCGTGATAGATCCAATGAAGTTTCCAGTGATTGCTGCGATTTTTTGAAAATGACAACAAAAAGTGTCAGTAACTCCATTTTTTCAAATAGTGCATGCCAAATTTTATTATGGCAATCGATGTAGAATTACATTTGAAATGAACTTATATCAGCATGTCCTATACCTGACATATGTACTTTTTGTATTATTCACAGTTTCTTGTTGAGAATTATAATGTCAAAAAAACCATCGATTCTTATGAAACAATTGAAACAGTAAAACAAAAGAACAAAAAATAACTACTAAACTTTGGTAAATATTTAATACAACGTATATTATGTAGATATCTACCTACCTAATTCAAAATGCACAGGTGGAAGTTTTCAACAGAAGAAATCAACATTTGCGGGTCGCCTCAAATACCTACGTAATCTTTGAAATAGAAAATCAAATTCAATTTTCCATGAACGTTTTCTGTTTAGTAATAGATAATCTGTTACATTGGTACATGTATGATGAAAATTTGTATGGCAACAAATATTTTAGAGATTATTAGTTCGAGATTTTATCGATAATTATAATCTTCCATTACAGCATACCGTCCATTTATGGTATCAAATGGATGAAGCACCAGCACACTCAACAAATGCTGTAAATTTAAGACTAGGAGCATGGTTTCAAGATAGATGGTGGGGCAATAGAAGTCAATTTCTTTGGCGTCCTGGATCACCAGATCTGATACAATTATTTTTATTTATGAGGGCGAGTTAAGGATCTGGTTTATCAAAATATACTCGCGTTTAGGGAAGACATAAGATTAAATATGGCATAATCTATAAATGAAATTAACGGAAATTAAATAAAAAAATCGGCAGCTACTGGAAGCGGCTGGAACCTGCCCACTCGGTTGAAATTAGTGATGGGCTGCTAAACAGCAGTCTGCTACTTTTTAACTGTAATTTGATTCGTAACAGTACCAAATTCTACGAGCTCTGATAGTCAATTCAAATCAGCCGTCATGACATGCCTTTAAATCAAATATATAAACAACAATAGAATTATTTATATTTCATTTAAAACTAGTGACCAATCCTCAAACTCTGAATAATTACAAACACCTAATATATGATGATATTTAATCATGTAACATTTTCCGCAATCATTAATAAAGTTTATAATGAAAAAAGAAAAAAAAACAGCACTGTGTTGGGATCGAACCGTCGATCTCTTGACTTGTAAATCGACGCAATCAATCAATCAAAACAAATTTATTTTTAAATTATAGTGTACACAAAATTTGTCTTTCCCAGACAATCGCCCCGGAGCCAGCCAGACATCCATAGCATTTCACACCACGGCAGTTGAATGACTGGAAAAAAAGTAAACTTAAGATAATTAGTATAAAATGCAAAAAGCACGTGTATAAATAAAATCTCTAAGATATATATGACTGATTTATAGGGGGAAATTGCTGACTAAAAAGCCCGTTCTAAGTAATTATAACGAGAGAGAGAGAGCGGTTATGTTAGACCGCACAATTTATGATTTAAAATATTAAGATTTTTCAAATGGTTCTAGTATTTAAGATAAAATATTATTAGGAAGAGAAAAATTTAGAAAAATCAACAAAAATCAACAAACAGAAACGAAGGAGGGAAAGAGTTAAAGATTAGAAATTGTGTTTGACAGATTTTATAGTTATAATGTAAGTCGACGCTCTAACCCACTCGACCACGGAAACCTTGTGACGTAGTTTTACATATGTTCATATAGTATAGAGACATTGAATTCTGTTTGTTCTCTATACAATAATTTGTATAAAAAAATGTAGGTATATAAAAAAAGATGCAATTTTAACTGCTTTCCAATGGTTAGATTACAAATTGTAAGTAATAATAAAATAAACAAGTTGTTGTGCCAAAATGACACTAAACGTAATCCGATCTCAACCAAAACCTTTTCAGATCTTCTAGAGCACTAAAGAAACCCTCATGCACAGTTTCATCCAAATCCGTCCAGTAGTTTCGCCGCTATCGTGCTATCACACATACACACACACAGAAATTATCATTTCAAAAACCACTTTTGATATGATAATTACTTTGAGGGCGGGAGTAAGTAGAGAGAAATAGTGGAAAATAAGTGAAGTGAGTGGTAAGAGACAAAAACTTGAGATTTTCTGTATATACCAGATTCCTTTATAATATTTTTTAACCCCCCACCACCTCCACTCCATTACTAAAGGGGTTGAGAAAATAGAATTGAAAAATTTGGTGTACGTATGTATTTTAATCACATTTAATAGAGATGATTCCGTTAATGGGGTGGGGGAGGGTTGTAAATAGGGGAAAACAAGTAAAGCAAGCTAATAAAAGTGCAGAAACTTCATTTTTTATGTACATGCTAGAAACTAAAGCCTCAAATTCTTATATGACAACTGCCCTAAATATTATTAAAATTCTATGACAAATTATTTCCCATACTAGAGTGCAAATATGTATAATTTTTTAATATTAATATTAGAGGTCTACTGTAAGTGAATTAATTAAATGTAAATTGCTAAAATGGTAAACTTTGTTTTTTTTTCTTTTTCTAAAATTTAAAATCAAACCTTAAAACGTATGGCCCGAGAGCTCACGATACCAACGGTGAAAGAGTTTTGTAAAATCTAATATTTATTTATAAGTTTATTTATTTATTGGTTTATTCAAAAATAATGGTCAGCCTGCGCGCTGATAGAACAGCGAGCACTCAGCTCGCATTTTCATAGAACTGACCCACAGTGGGAAATTTACTACTTTTTTTGACAAAAGCCCATTTGCCGCACATTTCTTGACCACTTTGAATATGCATATTTTAAAAATACCCGTGAATGATTCTAGTTTACCCTCCGCTTGCTACGATTTGAATATCTATTATTCTGATGAACGTATCTGATCCAATATGGGAACATTAAAAAAAAATAACAAAAATTGTGACTGTCCTATATATCTATTATTATACTCTTCGCAAATACAAAACGAAGAGTATATTGTATTCTATCGGCACATTTCTAAAACTGGTAATATTGCTCGTAGAGAAAAAAAATTCATATCACTGTGTTGGTGATCGAATTCTGAACAACTTTGAAAATGTCCGTTCGCCCGCCCGTCTGTCTGTCCGTCTGTCTGTCCGTCTGTCTGTCCGTCTGTCTGTCTGTCCGTCTGTCTATCTGTCCATATGTCTGTCCGTCCGTCTGTTTGTCCGTCTGTATATTCGTCGTCGTCATCTGTCCGTCACGTTTCCTGTAAGCACGATAACTTAAGAAGGAGAGGTCCGATTGTATTGAAATTTGAACAGTAAGTTAGTTTTAGCTAGGGGAAGAACCCTATTGTTTTCTAACAAAATCGATCACTAAATAAAAAAAGTTATAAATTATTTTAATTAAAAAAAAAAAAAAATTGCATATTTTTTTTACGTTTTGCAATTAAACTAAAAATGTCTAAAACTAATACTATTTACAAAAAACTGCGAAGAGTATCCTATAGAATGTGCAACAATTATATAAAAAGTGCAAAGAAAAGAAATAAAGCAAATCGGTGAAGAGTATAACGGTTAGCTTGTTTTAATTAAATAATCAAGTAAAAGCAAGTAAAATAGTAACTAAATTTCTGTTTTTGCGCTAAGAATACATAAGAAGTTGAAAGCATAAAACACACATGGATATGCATCCTCGAATTTGCTTATCTGTTACTTAATTATAAACACTTAAATACATCTATCAGACTATTATTATATTATGTTTTATAAAGCTTGAATTTAATGTCATACTTAAGTAAATATTCTTATTTTTTATATTTGTTAGGCTTTTGGAAAATTATTGATACTTACTATTAATTAAACAACCTATAGTAATAAATTATATACCGAAAAGATCCTGAAAAGTTCCCAGTACCCGAGAAGTGTCCAATATCTAAAAATTGGACCATTTTTGGACAAGTTGGATAACCTGATCATAATCAGCAATCCAAAAATAGTAAAATAATTAAACAACAGCCTAAAGCAATCCAAAAATAGTAAAATAATTCAACAGCCTAATGTAAGAATTTATATACCGAAAAACCTAAGAAAGTGCCTAACAACCAAAAAATGGCCAATATTTAAAAATTATACCACTATTGGACAAATTGAGTATCATATTTTTAATCAGCGACCAAAAAACATGAAATGCAACTATAAAATTACAGTGATCTGTAATATGCGACCATCACTATTTTTGTAAAAAAAAAAAAAATTTTAATGTTCCGATATTGGGTCAGATACGATCATCAGAAGACTAGATATTCAAATTGTAACCATCTGAAGGTAAACTAGAATCATTCACGAGTATTTAAAAAATATATATTCAAATCAGTCAAGAACTGTGCGTCAAATAGGTTTTTGTCCAAAAAAGCAGTAAATTTCCCAATGTGGGTCGGTTCTATGAAAATACGAGCTGACTGCTCGTTGTTCTATCAGCGCGCAGGCTGACCATTATTTTTGAATAAACCAATAAATAAATAAACCAGTAAATAAATATTAAATTTTACAAAACTCTTTCACCCTCGGTGTCGTGAGCTCTCGGGTTAGTATTTCATTAGCGCATATCATGTACAAAAAAAGTTTTATCGGTCCACTAATATGCTTTGAACGTTTTAAATAATTTCGGACATTTCAAAGTAAATAATTATTTTGATCAATTTGAAACCATTTGCTGTCACATTGGCTTATACCATTTCAGTAAGCAATATAAAAAATTTGTTGGAGAAAAATGTTAGCTTGAGTGAAGAAAAGAAACGGAGATGTGATGTGATAAGTTAAAATATTAAAGAATCTTAGAATTCTCACATTTTTGTCGACGATTTGACTGATTTTGCAATCCGAAATCTATATGCGATCTCAAAATTTGGTTCCAGCAGATGATTTTACATAAAAATACATATTCAGTTTTTTACGTTCTAGAGTCGTATAGACCACCTTTAAAATGCATCCTACAGAAATCTTGCTCTCGAACTATATTGCTCATATAATAAATTATATTTTCAAAATCCCTTTCAATAGAATAATGTATCCGATGTAATACGGACTGTATACTATATTTATAACTACTACAATATAATCAACTCCTACATATAAATTGAAAGTGGATTCCTGTTTCCAGTACCGTAATATCAACGATAGAACAAGGAAGGAGACTAACTAGGATTATTTTGCAAAGTAATGAAGAAGGATAGGTCGAGATATGGGTACAACGACAGCCAATGAGTAGTTGAAGCAGGGATTACGTAGGAGTTATCTCTAATTTGAGACGGATTTAGTGTCCTGGGAATCCTTTAAATTGGATCCTGCTCCCGTGTGCAGAACGCCTGTTTCAGGAGACGACAGCTACATTTTTGCAGGGATATAGAATTTAAAATGGTTTTTCTGGTTATTTATTGTTGTAAGGAATCTGATATCATGTTAACTACAATTAATGAAACATAGCATTAGCTGTTTTTTTCTTAGTAAAATATAGCCTGCAAGTCTTAGTATTCTTTCATATATCCCAGATTAAAATCAAAACTGTATGTAAGTATATTTAATATATAAAGTCATTGTATTTAATCAATTACTACAAATTAATCTGAAATAAATTTGAGTCAAAATACATGTTTGAATATAGAATATACAAAAATATCTATTCGTTTTGGATCATGCTTGTATGAAACATATTACTTTTATGAGGCGAATTGTTTTTGTTGTTCCAATTTATTGCTAAGAAATATAGGTGCCAGGTCATATCATTACCAACAAAATTACAAAACTCACTTAAAGACGCAATTACATGGTGCGTGGTTCGTCGAACCAGAAAACTTCAGCTCAGTTCGTGATGGCAGAGAGTCAACATGTTACATGAATCGCTTTTTGTAATACATCAGGTTTGTCAAAATAATATGAAACTTTTGTCTCATTGTCATTTCTGGATTGCTTAAATATCTCTGTATATAGCTCGTGTGGAATAAAGAAACGTACAAATTGTTGGTAACTATATTGTGAGAAAAAACTAGATTTGCTCGAACCTTCTTGGTCAATTTGTTAATTTGCTAAAAATAAAATTAATCGAAAATTGCCATTTATTAAAAATGAAATACAATATACTCACAACACACAATAGCAAAGTCAAAAATTTATTTATTGGTGGATTATTGAAGTGAATGAAGACGTACGACAATATTTTATGTTTCTTTTTATATACATTTTGGTGATGTTAACCACAAAATAAATTTTTTATTATCAGTGTTTTTATTTGTTCAATTTTTTAAAGAACAGATGCATTTTACTCATCAATGATGTTGCACAAATATAAAAATTATTAGCTTGCGTCAAAAATACATAACAAAAAAAATAATTTAAATCATGGTTTTGTCTGTGCCAATTGATAGCCGATATAATATATTTTTTTGCATTTTAACCATTTATAAACAAATTGGGTGACATATCGCCTTGAAATTTACTCTGAACATTTCTTAATGTTTACAACTTTTTGCTGGGTATAATATTTTTTTTTTAAATATCATAAGTTATCAGAAAGTTGTAGCTCGACAACGCATCGAAATGGCATCGTCGCGCACAACCTACTATCGTACTTTAGGATACTCAAGTGTTCAATCAAGCATTTTCATGACGTATTTAAAACATGCTTCATCGCCCGTCAATTTTACTGTATCTTGATGTTTTTTTTTTCTTCCTTTCAAGAAATTATTTTTTCTTGCATATTTTCGTTTTTCTGTTAAATAAGATAAACGAATTTTTTTCTACATGCTCTTAATGGTTCTTCCTGTAATTTAAATAAAAGTGTTCTCCATATTCTTTTACTAAGTCCTTACCAACATGAAATTAGTAATTCTGTGATAAGAATAAATACCTAGAAGAAATATTAAAAATGTTATTTTCTAGAAAACAGTGATATGCTACTATTCGTTCCCACCATCCATATAGATTTCGACTTATATTTTTTTAAACCTCATCTTGAGAAACACTAGTCATAATTCTGGAAGAATAGAAAATTGCTACAGTGATTAATTTTAACACCACAAATAACATTATTTTTTTTACTTCCATGGAGCGCTACTCGTAGTAGGGAAAGGAAAAATCATTTTTCGCTAGATTTCAAAAACCAAGGGATGTACAACGATGGAAAAGAAAAAATCAAATTTGTTTAATTCTCAACCAAAACGCATGAATTCTAATTCATAAAAATGCTTAATATGTTCCAAAACTCTTTCCATGGAAAATACTGCAATTGTTACACAAAGACTCTCGGAAATTATAAACTTAAAGCAATTAAATAATGGGGGGAAACATAATCATTTGCGACAGGTTAATTTCAATGTCCTTAAACGGGGACACTGGCCCAGCAACTAAGTTCGTTTAATTTTAATCACAAAATGATGACCTCAAGAAGTGGTTCGTACTCCACTATAAGCTGTAGGGCCTTGTTCCTTCATACCTAACATGAAATCCTGGATCCATGGAGCTACTTCGGTGACTCGAGAAGCGGTTAAGAAAACTTTTTAAATTTTAAGTCACACCTCAATTGCCGCGGAGATCATTACCAAACCTGATGAGAAAAGGTCTAACTATGTATGAAGCAGCAGAACCTTTAAAGGAATGCCACTTTCTTGTGTAATCTGCATAGAAATATGCATTCAGTTTGTCCAAACCGCCACCAATAGTTACTATAGCCCAACAGCACTTCGTTGGTAGTTACCATAAAATTAAAAAATTAGTTGGAAACGATTTAGCACTAAGAAAATAAAGGAGGCAAGAAAAATTTTCAATTGAATCCAATTTCTATACCAAATATTATTACCCCTAAAATAGAACTGGGTGGTTGACGAAACTAGCGTCGAGATTTGGTATTCGAGTATTACGTTCAAAAGTTTTTGTGCTTTTGGAAACTATTTTAGAAGCAGCATCACAACAAAGATTCCAGCCCCCTTCAGGGCAAATATTGTTATTTAATTCGCCGAATTTGTTATATTCAACTTCATACAAATGCGTGTGGTTACAGAAATGCCAGACTGAATTGCGTTTCAGTTTGTGCAGACTGCCACAGCAAGTTCTGCTTCAGTTAGACCACTATTTACCTAGACGATTTAGAAAACCAAGATATGGAAGAAAACACCTGTGTAGTATTCAAAGGGGAAGAATAAAAAGTAGAAGTTATTCAATAAATGTTTCAAGAATTTTTATCTAACTTTAAATAGACCAGAGAATTATTTTCTACATTCTACATTATCTAACATTCTTAATAATTTATTAACGAAACCTGTATATTCATGTTCACACAAGTATGCTTTTCCTCATTACATATAATTATGCTGTCAAAACGGCATTGGGATACATTTCCTCCGGTTAAAACAGCGTGCTCACTGCCCCCTCAAAGGGAAAAATATTATATCTTTAGTATATAATACCAAAACGAACAACTTTTGCGAACTTCGACGTATATGATCCTTCAGTATGTTAGAATCAAGAACAATTTTTGTTTGTATGCGAAAATAATATTTAAAATTTAAATTCGAACAATAATCAAAAGAATAGAATCATACGCAATGAAATACTGGGGACACGTACAAAGACGAGACACGAAAAACGCAGCAACGACAAAGGCCAACAGAAGAAGCCTGATAAGAGCCGAAAGGGACATTATCCAACTGCTAGCAAAAACAGGAAAACCACAAAAACGACAGAAAATGTCAACATTACTAGAGGTTAGAACAATAATCAAAAAAATAGAATCATACGCAATGAAATATTGGGGACACGTAAAAGGATGAGACACGACACACCTACTAAAGAAAGCGCTGCGACTGAACAGCAACAAACTGAAAATAGGGAGGCCATGCTACACATGGATAACAACAATCGAGAGGATTATGAATAAGATAGGAAAGGATTATGCACACTGGGAAAAATCGGCACAACAAAAGAAAACGGAATACAATAAAGAAATATCAAGGATATACACACTGCCAGACTCGGAAACAGAAGAAACAAAACTCAGAAGTAGAATAGGAGAGAAGATAATCACATACAGAAACTAAAAAGAAGCATCTCACAAAAACCTGAAAGTAAAAAGAAGCACGAAAACCTAAAAGAAGCATCTCAGAAACGCCTGCACTTTCCATCCGATGAAGACAGAAGGAAAACAAGAAGAAACATCTCACAAACACCTACACGCTCCATCCTATACTCCTATCCCATGCGTCATGCGGCTCTCGCTGCTGACAACAAGCATGTCCAATGTCCATTCCAGCGTATGCAGCCAGTCCGGCGGTATATAAAAGCACCGGGGGTTTATTCCGGCACACGGTGGGATGATCCGTTGGTCGGTCGGGTAGAGCCGCATGAATATGTAATAGACAACTGGTCGACTGCAGATGGACATTCGGCGGGCGATCGGGCTGCGTGGTGGAACAAATCTTCATGCACCGGAATTGGCAGCAATGCCTACCTTACGCTGGCAAATCAATCAATCAATTCTACCAATATTTGTGTAGTATGCTTACGCTTACTCACATTTTGTCAGATTTTTCAGAGATTATTATTGATTTGAAACATGTTCTTTATAAGATTTTACAAACAGAGGAAAGAAAAACTAAATATTATTGAAATCTTTGCATTCTTCGATAACCTGACTTCTGGTTATGCTAGCAAGTTAAAATTCTAAACTAAATTTGTACAATTTCTTATTTGACATTCTCATTATAACACTAGCATCCAACATAGTCCCCTACAGCTAAGCAGATTAAACTAGTATCTACATGACCCCTACGGTATGCAATTCAGTTAAAAAATGAGAGCAAAGGCCTGAAATTAATTTATTTACCTACCCTGTCTTAATTTTTTTTCGTTCTAATTGATTTCATTTTCATAAAATCTCTCATTCAGTTTCTTGGAAATGCGTAGCCTTTTAAACGTTTTTCGTGCTTATTCTGAGCTCATCAGAAAGGCACAAAGCCACTCATAACGATGTTTCATGCAAAACCAAGGCATCCATGAATAAGTATGAAATTTGACATTAGCTGATGAGCTCAGAATAAGGGCGAGAAACGTTCCAAAGACTAAGCATTTCCAAGAAACTGAATGAGAGATTTTATGAAAATGTAATTAGAAGGCAAAAAAAAATTAAGACAAGGTAGGTAAATGAATTAATTTCAGGTCTTTGTTCTCATTTTTTAACTGAATTTACATACCGTAGGGGGTTGTGTAGATACTAGATCAGTGGCGGCTCGTGATATTGTCTGCAGAGGAGGCTTGATATTCTGAAAGACAACTGATGTGCAATATGACTACAATTTGTACATTTCCCCACCACCCCTGAGGTATTACAACGGCGCGTTACATTTTTTTGCCGTAGGTTGTTCGCCAGGATACCGATTCACGACTTGAGAGAATAGAACTAATAAAAGAATACAATGAAAAGGAAATAGAAAATATGATGAGATGAAAAAATCATTCTCATGAAATTCTCGTTCCTACGACTCGAGTATCGGTATCCAAAGGAGTCCTACTATCCCACTTGTAATTAAATTATATAACTTTTAATAAAAATAAAAATAGTTTTGGTAAAAAAATTAAAGTGTTTTTCTACAAACAAAAAATTGTATTCATTATCACTGCCAGGCGTGTAAAATTATAAGTTTTAATAGAAATTAAAATAGTTTTGAGAAAGAAGTTATATAAAAAAAATATAACCGCGGAACTCTATATTATGGAGAATTATAAAAAATATTTCCTAAAAAATAAATAACACAAATAAATATTTTTTCTAAAATAACAACTATCTATATTAATCTCTGCTTTAAAGCCTGAATATTTTTATAAATGAGTGGTAACCTGCGATTTTTGGAACTAGCAAAATGGTTGATTATTTCATCATAAAATGAATCGCGTTTCCTCAATCCTGACAAAAAACGTTTTTCTATTGAAATAAGCGATACATTTGAAAGGCGGTCTTGACTCATTTTTTTTCTAGTAAAAATGTTTTTATGCGTTTAAGTGCTGAAAATGATCATTCTACAGAAGCTTACCGGAATTGTCTCAAAAAATAGTGGCGTTATTCAAAAAGTTCTCTAATTTTGGGTCATAAGTTTTTAAAAAATCTACCAGCTCTTTGAAATTTCCTTTGTTGTACGATTCTCGTTTTTCGTCACGTCCTCGAAACGAATTTTCTTGTGAAGATAACTATATAACGGCATCTATTAACCTCTTTAATATTTCCCTATTCTCACGGACCTTTTCGTTAACATTTTCTATTTCTCTCTTATGTGCAGAATCCAAGATATTTACAGGTAATTCTGGAGAATAACGGGGCATTGGAATTTTCGCGTAATTTTTTCAGGGTATACCAATTTGGGGTCGTAGAACACGAATCTGAAGTCGGTTTTCAATGCAAATGCATAGTTTTTCCAAAAAAATTTTTTGAAATTTTCCACCACAACACGAACTTTTTGTCAGTGTAAACACTAAAAACACCTCAAATTCGGCCGATTCGGATACCGTATCCACAATGTAGGTGCTTTTTAGAACAATACACTTTTTACGCACTGCAAAAAATTGCTGTTTCATAATAATAAATGGTATAAATAGTAATATTATTTATAAGAATTCAGAACTCCATTATTTGACAGATCAGCCATAACTGCCATAAGATTGCCGCGCATGCGTCTCCAAATACCCTGAAAAGTTGGTGTCTCAAGGCACAACAAAGAAATTCATTTTATAAATACGTACTAAAATTAAGAAAATAACCATAATATAATTTAAATAAGAATGATTTTATGATCATCGTAGCCAGTACCAAAAACTGGTGTTCTATTAAGAATATTTTCAATATATAGTGTGTCCCAAATTGGTTTACTTACAAATGTTCCTGTTTTGTTTTTGCCCAGTAAGGACCAGGGGGAGGTGAGATCACACATACCTTCCTTGCCAGGAAAGAAAATCCTCCTTACTCTTCTCGGATACGACCTACTCACTTTCAACCTGGTTATCAGTAATAAATGGTGTCCGAGAAGGGTAAGGAACATTTGCGCCGGCGCAAATGTTCCTTGCCCTTCTCGGATACCACTTATTGCTGATGACCAGGTTGAGAGTCTGTAGGGTAAGGAACATTTGCGCCGGCGCAAATGTTCCTTGCCCTTCTCGGATACCACTTATTGCTGATGACCAGGTTGAGAGTCTGTAGGGCAAGGAACATTTGCGCCGACGCAAATGTTCCTTGCCCTTCTCGGATACTATTTATTACTGATAACCAGATTGAAAGTGAGTAGGTGGTATCCGAGAAGAGTAAGGAGGATTTCCTTTCCTGGAAAGGAAGGTATGTGTGATCTCACCTCCCCCTGGTCCTTACTCTGGTCAAAAACAAAACAGGAACATTTGTAAGTAAACCAATTTGGGACACACTATATATTGAAAATATTCTTAATAGAACACCAGTTTTTGGTACTGGCTACGATGATCATAAAATCATTCTTATTTAAATTATATTATGGTTATTTTCTTAATTTTAGTACGTATTTATAAAATGAATTTCTTTGTTGTGCCTTGAGACACCAACTTTTCAGGGTATTTGGAGACGCATGCGCGGCAATCTTATGGCAGTTATGGCTGATCTGTCAAATAATGGAGTTCTGAATTCTTATAAATAATATTACTATTTATACCATCTATTATTATGAAACAGCAATTTTTTTGCAGTGCGTAAAAAGTGTATTGTTCTAAAAAGCACCTACATTGTGGATACGGTATCCGAATCGGCCGAATTCGAGGTGTTTTTAGTGTTTACACTGACAAAAAGTTCGTGTTGTGGTGGAAAATTTCAAAAAATTTTTTTGGAAAAACTATGCATTTGCATTGAAAACCGACTTCAGATTCGTGTTCTACGACCCCAAATTGGTCTACCCTGAAATAATTACGCGAAAATTCCAATGCCCCGTTATTCTCCAGAATTACCTATTTACAATATTTTGTTTACCAAACATTTCGAATTTAATGCAAGATGAAATGTGCTCCTGAGATTTTTCGTGCCTTTCTAAACCTCGCGACAAATTTTGCAAATTATTAAACCCGGCCCTGCCCCAAATTGAGGATTGATCATTAGTAAATAATAAACATCTCCAACAATATAATTTGTTTCTAACTGTTGATGCCGTTAACCACTCGACTTTTTTATAATTGTTATCACAAAACCCTCTGTTTTGTTTACCACTTTTAAAAACTAACGAAAGCATTGCTGGTGTAGGCCTGGCATTTCTTTTAATTCTTACCTTTTCGTCATAAATAAGAGTAGTAAATCCATTTAATAACAAATAATCCACCACGTCTGGACAACAAGACATGTTGTTGGGAATATTTTCACCTAGAGCACTTATTTCTAGCCCGCCTATCAAATGTTTTATGTATTTATACGTCAAGTTGTTCTTATAACCCGCTAAACGCAACTGTCAGACGTCAGTTCGTTTTCTTTGTGAATCACCTGACTCTTGAATAACCTGTGCACATGCGCTATAAAGAACTGAGATCTGGAGGCTAGCTTCATACTTGGCTATTCCAAGTGTTGCTATTTTACACAGCGCAAAGAAATTCAAGGTCATTCATGTTATAAGTAAATACGGTAAAGTTGGAAGCTATTTCGTATTAGCCTCCAGCGAACCGCAGTGTTCATTCAGTAAAAGACCGGCCGACCGGGAAATATGCATACAAAGACTATCCGGACTGTAACGTTATAGGTATGTTTGTGGAAAGGAAATGCAAAAATGTTATATATAAACTGAAAATTAATTAATGAATAATAAACAATAAAAAATATTGAAAATTGAGATATACCTAATAGAAATTTCTTAAGATATTACTTTTGAAGATATGGTGGTTCTTCCAAGGGGAGGCTCAGCCTCCACTGCCTCCCCTGACGAGCCGCCACTGTACTAGATACATTTATTTTAGAATTTTAACTTGCTAACATAACCAGAAGTCAGGTAATCGAAAGAATGCTAAGATTTCATTAATATTTTTACATATAGTTTTTCTTTTAGTTCTCATAGATAGTTTTTCGTTCCGCTGTTTGCAAAATCCTATAAAAAATATGTTTCATTACTATAAGCAAACAAATAATAAATAATTCAGTTTTAAAAAATTATTGATTTGGTTAGGATTATGACACACAAAAATGATATCTTTAACTTAATGAGATACTCATCTTTGATAATTATAGAGAATAACTAAACATGCATATAAAATACAAAGTCAGATCATTCCCTCCGTAGCTAGATTGACGTAGAGAGAGTGAGAGAGAGGCAGAGCGCGATAAAAACATATTAAAATTTCTTCAGTCGACGAGACGTAGAAAATTAATTTGTTTTAATTTTTCAAAATACACTATTGTATGACGTTTCTATGGACGCATCCTTATATCCATCGTTCAGAGAGTAGAAGGATAGTAATTTTTCCGTGGGAGATGGTTGAGGGCAAAGTCAGTGATTGATGATTAAATCGTACCGTGCAAGAAACAATTATGAGCGTTCTGCGACAGCCGACAGTGGTCGGGATGTTCAGTAGGGCGCTGTGGGTGCTGCAGGATTTGTCCCTCAGTGCCGTTAATTAATCCTGGCCTGCCATAAATCAATCTGTAGCCGCAAGGTGACGCGTCATCATATCGACATCATTGACCTGCCCCTCCGCGATGTTTTCAAATCAAGGCATATGTTTCCAAATTATAGAAATACGTTTTTTCTCATGTCTAAAAACGATTAATTTTGTTAAGACAAAACATTTATTAGTCACGGATGAGCTGACGGCTATGGGTGATGGAAAAAGGTTACAAAATGGATTTTGATTAAATTTATTTTTTTCAGTTTTTGATGGGAATTGGGCTTTTTAAGTATTAGTTTATATAGGCAATAAATCTAAGAAGATTGTATGAAATTATAAATTTTTCATCTATGCATATAGATACAATCTATATATTTCGGAGGATTTTTATCTTTATTATAGTCAGTTTTAGCTTGTGTAATAGGCTACAAACATACTTCTATATAGTTTTAAATTGGTTTCAAGTGACTAAAGTGAAATATCACAGTATATTTGTGATCTAATGAATAAAATATTTATTTTAACCCAACAATTGTAAAGGAAATAGTAATAAAAATAAATAAACATTTAAAGTACAGTGACGCATATAGTTAGGTCCCCGAAGCCTGATCAATACGTCTGGAGCGTATAGTTTGAATCGAAATAACACTAAAGATAACTATAATTTTTTTTCTAGGGCTCCTTTCGGAGATTGACCCCTAAAGGTTAAAGTTTAATAAGGTTTTTGCCGATAACTGCTATATGAATTATAATGAAATTAGGACAGTATAGTAAGTATCTGTGACACAGAAGTAAAGCGCTTTTCACATCTTCTCTAGGAAGTAAAGAATACAAGCACTGCTAATGCTTCACATAAATTAATTTTTGAAACTTGAGGTGGAATTTCTAAATTCCTTAAACGATTTTTCTAAAGAAAAATATTCCTGTGAACCATATTCTTTACAGGATTTTGCAAACAGCGGAAAAGAAAACTATCTATGAGAACTAAAAGAAAAACTATGTGTAAAAAATATTAATGAAATCTTTGCATTCTTTCGATAACCTGACTTCTGGTTATGTACCAAGAGTATAATAACCATTATATACTCTTCGCCGATTTACTGAACTTTTTATATAATTGTTGCATATTCCATAGGATACTCTTTGCAGGTTTTCTTTGTAAATAATATTAGTTTTAGACATTTTAACCTCCCCACAATAAAATTGTAGAAGGTTACTAAAGTTGGTCCAAAATCGAAAATTGAGATAACATCAAATCTTTACGTTTTGAAATCCCAGGAATCCAAAATTGAGATAACATCAAATCTTTACGTTTTGAAGTCCCAGGAATCCAAAAAAGTGGTTTTTGAAAAATGTCTGTGCGGGTGTATGTGTGTGTGTATGTGTGTTAGCACGATAGCGGCGAAACTACTGGACGGATTTGGATGAAATTTTGCATGGAGTTTCCTTAGTGCTCTAGAAGATCTGAAAAGATTTTGGTTGAGATCGGATTACGTTTAGTGCCATTTTGGCACAACTACTTGTTTATTTTATCATTACTTACAATTTGTAATCTAACCATTGGAAATCAGTTAAAATTCCGATTTCAACGGTATATCACACTTGCACCTTTTTTTATATACCTACATTTTTTTATACAAATTATTGTATAGAGAGCAAACAGAATTCAATGTCTCTATACTATCAACATATGTAAAACTATGTCGGAAGGTTTCCGTGGTCAAGTGGGCTAAAGCGTCAAATCAAGAGATCCGGGTGGGGAGGTTCCAGCCGCTTCCAGTAGCTGCCGATTTTTTTGTTTAATTACAAAACATAAAAAAATGTTTTTTTTCAAATTTAAAAAATTAGTAACTTTTTATTTATTGATCGACTTTGTTCAAAAACAATAAGGTTCTTCCTCTAGCTCACGCTAACTCACTGTCCAAGTTTCAAGACAATCGTACTTTTCGTTCTTAAGTTATCGTACTTACAAGAAATGTGACGGGCGGACAGACAGACGGACATACATTTCGAAAGTTGTTCAGAATTCGGTCACCAACACAGCGATATGAAAACTTTTTCTCTACGAGCAATATTATCGGTTTTAGGAATGTGCGGATCGAATACAATATACTCTTCGATTTATATTTGCGCAGAGTATTATAAGTGAATTAGAGACAAGGTTTTTTTGATGCAAGAACGAAATAGTTAACAAAAATTATGAAATAAAATTTCAGGGTCACGCCGTTTGGTTAAATGAACCTTATTATAAATAGTAGACATAAGAGATATAGTGTGGCCGTCAAAAAGCATGCCGATAAAGCAGTTGAAGCCGACAAAACGACCGACAAAGGACACCGTCGCTCTTTTTGCACTTCGCGTCACTATATGTATTTCGTTTACTATATCTAATAGGCTATTGACTATGTACAAAGAAAAGAGGAAACTAGATATACATATAATTGTTGCACATTCTATAGGATAATCTTCGTAATTTTTTTTCGGTAAATAATGTTCGCTTTAGACATTTTATGTTTAATTACAAAATATTAAACAATTTTTTTTCAAACTTAAAAAATTAATAACTTTTTTATTCATTGATCGATTTTGTTCAAAGACAAAGGTTTCTTTCTCTAGCTAACACTAACTTACTTTCCAAGTTTCAATACAATCGGACGTTTCGTTCTTAAATTATCGTGCCTACAAGAAACGTGATGGACGGACAAACAGACGGACGGACATTTTGAAAGTTGTTCAGAATTCGATCAACACAGTGTTATGAACATTGTTCCCTTTCGAGCAATATTACTGGTTTTAGAGATGTGCCTATCGAATGCAATATACTCTTCGTTTTGTATGTGCCAAAAGTATAATAAGGAACAAGTACTCTAAAGGATTATTTATTATTTCATCTAAAAAATATAAAATCTGCTATTAAATTTAGGGATGCTTCTTGGAGAATGAGGAGAAAAGGGTGGTTTTTTGGTTTTTTAAATATAATTTTAAAAAATCGGTAAAGATATTTACACAGAACTTCCCTCTTTATTTGTGCATGGCGGTCACTCTAAAAAATTGTTAATTACGAAATGACATTGAGAATAATAATCGGAATATAGTTATCACTATTATTACACAGAAAACATGACAACTTTTGGTCAAGAAAATATACAGAATGGTCATCTCACAGCAAAAATTCAATACTAAATAACAAGTGCCAAATATGGAAGGCTTGCGGAAATACGCAAATACCTTTACAAATGGCCACCATGGTTGAATTATTTCTTGGGATGACCACCCTGTACATTTTTCAATAAAACTATAATAGGTGCATATGCCATCTATCACATTTTCACTTCGACGTTCGCGTAGTGGAGTGGAGGTATAGTACTTAGTGGTTAAAACATTTAATTTTTTTTTAAATTTTCTTAGTAGGTTTATAATGTTATGAAACGTGGAAATTTTAATAGAGCAAAAAAAATAAATTTTTATGTATTCTGGTGGTAAAAAAACTTCATCATCTACTCTATAGTAGTGGTAAAAATATTTTCAGCAATTTTTTTTTTAATAATTTTTTTTAAGTTTTGTTTTGTAACAGGTTTAGAATGTCATGAAACGTGGAAATTTTTAATTTGAGCAAAAAAAATTATTTCCATCAATTCTAGTGGTAATAAAATTTTCCAAAATGTTGGTAAAAAAAATTTTCAAATTTTTTTTTTTTCTGAAATAGGTTTAGAATGTCATGAAACGTGGAAATTTAAAATTGGAACAAAAAAAGTTTTTTCATTATTTATTCCCTTTAGACGGTCCACCCTGTATATTTTCCAGTGAAAGTTTAACCATTTCTTCGCTGACAGTAGCGTCAGCTACCTACCAAGTTTGACTGTTCTCCGCCAAGTAGTTTCTTAGTTAATGCACCAACAGGCAAACAGACAGACAGACTGACGGAACTGAAACATCTATATTTTCGTAATTCGCATGATCTGAAACTGAAAATTCGGAAAAATCTCGCAGGTTAATTTTTTCTCGAATACAATACTTCCCTTCGGTATGCGAGGGAAGTAATAAGCATAATTCGAAAAAAATACAAGAGTACATTTTTATAGAAAATTGAGTTTCTCACCGAAATATATTTCTTTGATCTAAAAAAAAACTTGTTTTATATGAAATATAAGCCTAAGCAAATCTGCAAGAAATTCAAAAAAGCAAAAGAATTCTCTTTTTTTACATTTTTGTTTATAACATTTTTCTGACCAAAGATAGTTATAGGGATAGCTTTAGGAGAAATAAAGTCTGTCTCAACAGTTAAAATGAGGCTTAAAAAAGGTTTTACGGTGCAAATTGACTGAGATGTTGCCATTCAAACTTAGCTATTTTTTGTCGATTCATTATACATAATGTCGATAAGGATTTAATTCAGATGTCACCTTATTAAAGGAACCTGCATGAATTAAAGCTGTGACTTAGGGACCATGGGATTTTGCTAGTTCTGATGACCCTATCTATGATTATTACTAGCTATAGTATCCCGTCTTACTTCATGGGAGTGATAAGAAAGTAAAGTAAAGACAACATGAAAACTTCCTACTTTAATACCTTTAAAACTATGGAAGATATCAAAACAGGCCAGAGCTATTGTTTATAGGATAAAGGATATCATAGGTGACGACTTTTTTCCAAAAATATTTTAATCCCTAATCCTAAACAATGAAAAGTATTATATTAATATTTTGAACAACTTTTATTCTAAACGATCCTCACGTTAGAATCCTACAACCCAAACTAAGTAAAAATGCCCTCAGTAAATGTAAAAGAAATTAGGGTAGACCAAAATCGTTGGTGAATTGCAGCAGAGCGTTGCTGATAGCGAATACCTATTTGATCAATAAAAATAAACAATATTAATTATGTACTTAATCAGTAAAAGTGAGCGAAAGAGCGCGAAAGAGAGCGAAAGAAATAGTCCCATAAACGGTATTAAATAATTATTTATGATGATTAAACTACTGGGCGGAACATTATGAACTTCAATGAGGTTCTGTTCTGATAATGGTGGTAGCAATTTTTTTAAGATCAAGTAAATGCGTTAAGGATTCGACCTGTAGAGTGATCCGGTACGTACAGATCGACTGACGAAATCTTATGGCAATTTTAGAACCTAATAACAGTTCCAATGTTTTTAAAATAGTGCCACTTTTTAGAGTAGAACTTTGCCCTTTTCAAAAACTGCAATTAAAATTATTTTTCTTTTGCAGAATTAAACCATTAAAAATTACTTTTAGCAGCGAGACATAGCGCTGGCGCTGGTGCTCTAAGCAAAATTATGGCAAGTTGTTGGATACATCATTTTATTAGCAATACTATCTGTATTTCTACACCTACAAAGTGATGTATAAATACGTTTTACACTTACATTTTTGGTTTCACTCTGATGAGTATACACACTATTACCTAAGCTTGACAAAAGTGTCATGTCATTATAAAGATACTGTTTATCATTGAGCGGTTACTATTTATAGGAACTTAAAAACGTAAAAACTCTTGTTTTTTGGTTTTTAAGACTATCCAGAAACAATCTTTCAGCTGAAAACCGTATTTTCTGCTACGTTTCCTTCTTCTAAACAGATCAAATTAAATAGGTAAAAATTCTGTACTAAGTTCTTTGTGTAGTTTAATTGCCTGTTTTATATAATATATTTATTATAGTCTATCTATAACTATTATTAACTACATCAAATTGAAGCAAAATAGGAAGCGTGTCACTCGGTCTAAATGATTGTGCTTAGTTTTAAGATATGAACAACGAATGTAGCAACTTCATTACAAAAAGCGCAATTTGTAACTTTGTTCATGTTGACCTTAGAGACAATTATATTAAATTGACATTATATTCTTTACTTTTAACCAAGGAATTATTATTGCCAGTAAACGTCCTAAACAAATTAAAACGTCTGTTATTTTATTATTTTTCGGCTTACTTCAAAGGGCTCAAAACGTACGTTCACACCTTCCTTAATTTTTTCATTATTAAAATCTTCACACAAAAACAATATTAATTAAGATCTTGTGCAGCAGCGATTTTCTTCATCGACAACCAAGTTTGTTGGAAATTTGTAATTAGTTGTGTCCGTCTTAACAAATTAAAAGTCTAGCCCACTTCCAAGTATTAATTAATGTGAAATAAAAACCAACAAAGCAACCTTGAAATCGAGTTTATTCAAGGTTATGTTCATACATGTTTTTTTATATTTTATAATATATAATTTCACTGTGACGCTTTGGAATAGATAATAATATGTTGTGCGTGTACATGAAAAACAAATAAAATACTTTTAATTGCTGGAGTAGCAAAACGCCAACTCTATGATGATTCATTAGTTCATTACATTGAATGTGTATTTTCACTTTCAATATTAGTCTGAAAATTAATTGAAGCAATTACTCTAACAGAATAGCAAAATTCATTTTAACATCATCTAGTTTTCGTACTTTAATCTTATCTTAGTAATATTATGAATTCCAGCATCAGTAAATTTTATTGATTTTATTGCCATATTTTGTTAATTTCCCTGCATAAAGGAAGTTACTGTAATGGGCTCGAAAATCGAAATAAAAATTATAAAGAGATTTTTATGTTTCAAGGACACTACTATTTTTTAAGAAAAGTTTGTGCGTGTGTGAGCTTGTGTATGTATACACGTGGACACTTTTTTCCTCCACGAAACCTACAGACTTCAACAAATGAATTTTAGGATTTCTTGGAAAAGATTTATCCCATTTAATTTGTTCTGGTGGCAATCGATACTTTTTAATATCAGATATTCTTATAGAGCCTTCCAAAATTATTTAGACCATTACACCCAGAATATTTATACCAATAAAATGGAAGAGTATATTGCATTCAACCGGCACATTTCTAAAACCGATAATAATGTTCGTAGAGAAAAAAAAAATCATATCACTGTGTTGGCGATCGAATTCCGAACAACTTTTAAAATGTCTGTCCGTCCGTCTGTCCGTATGTCCGCCCGTCACGTCTCTTGTAGGCACGATAACTTATGAACAAAAAATCCGATTGTATTGAAACTTGGATAGTAAGTTATTATACTATTCGCAAATACAAAACGAAGAGTATATTGCATTCGATCGGCATATTGTTAAAACCGATAATATTGCTCGTAGAGAAAAAACATTCATATCACTGTGTTAGTGATCGAATTCTGAACAACTTTCAAAATGTCCGTCTGTCTGTCTATCTGTCGGTCTGTCTGTGTGTCTGTCTGTCCGTCCGTTCGTCCTTCAAGTTTCTTGTAAGCACAATAACTTAAGAACGAAACGTCCGATAGTATTGAAATTAGGACAGCAAGTTAGTGTTAGCTAGGGGAAGAACCCTATTGTTTTTGAACAGGATCGATCAATAAATAAAAAAGCTATTAATTTTTTATATAAATATAAATAAGAAAATTATCTTGTTTTGTAATTAAACAAAAAATGTTTGAAACTAATATCATTTATAAAAGAAACTGCGAAGAGTATTATATCGAATATGCAACAATTATATAAGAAGTGTAGTAAATCGGCGAAGAGTATAATGGTTATCTTGAGGAAGAACCCTATTTTCGGGTAGACGCTCACGATAGCCGATTTTTTCGCATCCCATGCTCCCGAATTCCATGCCTACAACCTCTAAGCTGGTTAGCTTGTTTATTTTTATAATAGTACACAAGTTAGTATATTGGAACGTATACTAATTTGGTTCAGATATACTTCTTTAACCAATTCTCAAAAAGAAATCCTGTTTGCATATAGGCAGAATAATAAATTGTTGGTTCAACTAAAATTGCATTCTTCACAGGTTACATTATTCATTGGTCAATCTCCCTGATTTCTTCATTAAACAATTTTTTTGTTTATGTGTCCAAGATTGTAAAGAATACTATTTATTTAAAAATTGTTGCCAATAGTGACAACTATAGCTGAAATAATTTTTGACATAGTGATACATAATTTTTACTTCCCTCGCATACCGAAGGGAAGTACAGTATTCGAGAAAAAATCACGCTCCAAGATTTTTTCGGATTTTAACGTTTCAGATCATGTAGATTACGCAAATGTAGGTTTTTCAATTCCGTCAGTCTGTTTATCTGTCTGTCTGCCTGTGTGTCTGTCTGTTGGTGCATTAACTAAAAACTGCTTGACGAGGAACAGTCAAATTTGGTAGGTAGCTCACGCTGCTGTCAACGAAGAAATGGTTAAACTTTCACTGGAAAATATGCAACGTCTAAAGAGAATAAGTAATGAAAAAAATTGTTTTGTTCAAACTTAAAATTTCCACGTTTCATGACATTCTACACCTATTTCAGAAAAAAAAAAATTGAAATTTTTTTTTACCAACATTTTTTAAACATTTTTTACCATTAAAATAAAATGTTTTCTTTGTTCAAATTTAAAATTTCGACGTTTCATGGCAATCTAAACCTATTTTTTTTTAAATTTTGAAAACATTTTTTATCAACATTTAAAAAAAAAACATTTACCACTAAAACAGATCGACAATTTTTTTCTCTTTGTTGAAATTTAAAATTTCCACGTTTCATGGCATTACATACTTATGTCAAAAAAAATTTGAAAATTTTCTCACTGCTACAGAATAGATGAAAAAATTATTTTGCTCGTATTTCAAATTTCCACGTTTTGGAACATTTTTCACCATTTTGGAAAAGTTTTTTACCACTAAAATAGATGGAAAAAAAGATTTCTTCGTTCAAATTTAAAATTTCCACGTTTCATGGCATTCTAAACCTATTTCAAAAAAACAAAATTTTGCCGACATTTTTGATAAATTCTTTAACACTAAAATAGATGAAAAACCTTTTTTTCTTTGCTCAAATTTAAAATTTCCACGTTTCGTGGCATTCTAAACATATTTCAAAAATAAATTGGAAAATTTTTTTGAAAACATTTTTTTATCTTTTTCTATTACTACTATAGAACAGATGAAGAAATTTTTTGCTCGTATTTAAAATTTTCACGTTTCATGACATTCTCAACCTCTTTCGAAAAAAAAATTATTTTTTTTTACCATTTTGGAAAAAAAAATTTACCACTACAATAGATGGAAAAAATGTTTCTTTACTCAAATTTAAAATTTTTCGTTTTTTTATGGCATTCTAAACCCATTTAAAAAAAAAATTTTACCACCATTTTTGGAAAAATGTTTACCACTAGAATAGATGGAAAAAAATGTTTTCGCTCAAATTTAGAATTTCCACGTTGCCCCTTCTAGATCTATTTTAAAAAATTTGATTTTTTTTTTATTTGGAATGTTCTTTTATTACTTACTACACTATAGAATAGAATGAAACATTTTTTTTGCTCAAACTTAAAATTTCCACCTTTCATGATATTCTAAGCCTATTTCAGAAGAAAAAAATATTGAAATTTTTTAACCACTACTAATACTTTCACTCCACTACGTGAATGTGGAATTGAAAATGTAACAGATGGCAATAATATTTGGCATATGCAACTCTTATACTTTTATTGAAAAATGTACACATAAGTAGGTAATATTTTCCGAAAAATTAATTTAAAAAAGTTTAATTCGTTTAAATAAGATTTCATATTTTCTAGTTTTTTAAATAACCCTGTACAGTTTATGGTAAGGTTAGCAACTATTTATGATATCTGAAAATAAGTAAACCGTTTTATAAATAATGAGAATTTTTTGCAAAATAAGAAAGAGCAAGTATCCGGTATCCTTAATATATTTCGTTAAAAGTATAGTAAGGTTTCTTCCTTGGTAATTGTATCAAATACTTACCAAATATTATTGACAGTTTAACCAGAAGGTAGAAAATAATCAATTTTAATAGGATTCTAATCTGATCCAAATAAATCTCTTTACATAGACTTACATGCTGATATACCCAAATTTATTATTGAATTGCAACAAAAGGCAATGAAAGAAACTGACTTGGTCTAATTCTGTTGAACAAATTAGATCAATTTGCATACTAAAATGTACTAAAAAGTATTAATGAAAAACTGTAGAGCTATGGGACTGGCTCAACCTAATCTCAATCGATTGATTTTTATCTACCCATTTTATGAATCACCATTTCAAAAAATATCGATAAAACAGCATAGAAAGCAGTGCAACACAAATTAATCGGTATGTTGATGTATCGATAATACAGTACACAAAGCAGTGATGCATAGACCGGTTCAGCTTGATCCCAATCGATCTATTTTCATCTACCCATATTAAATACAACAACTTTATGAATAACTGTTTAACAAGTGAGTAATATGTTCTTAAAATTGAAGCTTAGATTTAGATTTAGAAAGGAGTAGCTGGATGACTTTCCTTGACCACCAGCTGTCTCCTTTGTGTATAACTTCACAGCCTTGATGAGAGTCCCTTAGTGTTAGCTATCAGCCCTTGATTCTTTCAATCAAGTAGTTGAAACCTCAGTCTAGCTAGGACCTCACAATGGCACACCAAATGAACTCAGGTTTCCTCTTCCTCTTGGTGAAATCTGTATGTTGCATCCCTGCCAAGCCCATTAGACTATGTTAATTCGCCAGTGTTCGGTTAGAAGATCCACCATTATCCTAATGCTTATTCTATTTTGGCATGATAGATTATCCGTGAATATGGCCGATCGTCTTTTAATGAATTTTTTGCCTGTCTGTCGCGAGAAACTTTTCAACTATTCTTAATATTTAGTTTGTACCCATATGCTCGTATGCATGAAAAGGATATAAGGCAAAGGGGTTCGGGTCCTACTAGGGTTTTAGGTGCGCCTTTGCTGGCCAGCTCATCAAAAACATAATAGTTTAATTCCAACGTAGCTCCTAAATTTCTTAAAGTCAGTAAAATTTAGATGCTTATCATTATTTTTTATGATAACATTAGATTGCATTAAATGTTGAACATTCCAAGGACATGCATTTATTGATTACATCTTTTCTTAATACTCCATTAACATTCTCTATAATTTATATATAGATATAGATATAGCAGCTAGTAGTAACTGAAGTAGCCAGACCGTGAAATATGTTCGCATAATGAGAGATATGCATCTTACACGTAGTGCAATTAACATTATAAAAAAATCTTAGTGTTGTTCACAAGTTCAAGTGTTCCGAACAGAAGACATCTTGATAAAACTTTTAAAAATTCACTGCGGTTTACTCTGATCTCTATAATAATAAATTAGAATAACTGGTCGAGGTTGAGTTAGTAACGTATTTATAAAAATGTTTAATAATATACCAAAGTTGTTTTTCCGGGATTATTAATTGCTCTAACAGACATTTTGTAATGAATATGCATCGTATTACTATCTGAGATTTTAACTTCCGCCTTATAAAAGTAAAAATTGAATTAAAACATAATTGAAAGTGTGAATAAAGACGTTAGAACAGCATACATACCCATTATTGAACACAAAACTATAAAAAAACCGTCAGTTTGGATGTCATATTCTTCTTTACTTTAACTTAAGGTTATACTTAATGCATAACTTAAAAATAGTAAATCGATGAAAAAATATCATAACAAATATGTGTTTGTTATGTTTTGCAAAAAAGTAGGTAACTTAGTTTTAAGTGTAAAAACAAATAGAAGACATGTTTATTAACTAGCAGGAATGAAAATCCTTAAAATATTTGAAACCTCGACTTCTATTTTCGCCTATTTACTCCCTAACCCTTCACCGGAGTAAGCTTAAAATATAATCTAGTTCTAGATATCATTATAATACATAATTTTAAGTCAATATCTTAATTTTATTTTAATAGTAGGGTGATAGTGGTGACAATGTCATACAAAAATTTGAGACCTTAGTTTCTAGTATGTAAATACACCAAATCCCAACTTCTCTTACTAGTTTGCTTCACTTATTTACCCATATTTCACCCCCAACCCTTCAACGGAATGAGCTCAAAATATAATGTAGTTCTGGATCTCGTTATGATACATAAGTGTACTCAAGTCATTATCTTTATTTAATTTGTTAACCTCTTTAATAATGGAGTAAGAGCTGTCGTGGGGGTGAAAAATTTCATAAAATAACTTAAGACCTTTGGTTCTAGTATATACACCAAGTTACAAATTTATGAACTTCTTAATGTTTCTTAAATGTTTTCTTAACCGCTTCTCAAATCACCGAGGTAACTCCTTGAAAATCCAGAATGATTTTGTGTTAGGTAAAGAGAAACGAGGACCTACAGTTTATAGTGGAATCCGAACCATATCTTGGGGATAATTTTATAATTAATATTATTTCGCGGTGAGCAGGGATTGAACCTGCTTCGCTAGGTATGCCAGTATGCAAACTAGACGCTCTAAACCACTGAGCTACTGCTGTCCTTCTATTAGTTTACTTTGCTTAGTTACCTCATATATATATCCCGTGTACCAAATCTCAGGTGAATGTATGAATTATATTTCATTAACCCCTTTAATAATGGGGTGCGAAAGTACCAAAATAATTGAGGCCTTGGATTCAAGTATATACAACAAATCCCAAGACTCTCATTTCTTATCAGCTTATATTACCTACTTATTTGCCCTATTTACCCTTACCCTTACCCCCCAACACTTCACCGGATTAAGTTCAAAATATAATCTTATTCTTGATTTTGATATAATACATACGTGTACCAAACCAGTCAATATTTGAAATCGTTCCAGAGAAAACGTGCTCACAAAAAAGTTACAGGCATATCCACCGACATACAAAAATTGTATTTTCTCGCAAATTTAAAATCTCAATTTGCCATGACATTTTGAACCTTGTCTAAATGTTATTTGTGGCATTGTCTTAATTCTTTTTTTTTTCTTCAATTCTTTGGAACTTCCTGCCACATGAGAATAATTTGGAAGCTAGAACTAAATTGAGTGTAAATACCATAATGGAACTTTTAACTATGTGTATAAAAACAACTTATTTTCAATTGGAAAATGATTTCTATCAGCAGAATTTCGGTATGGCAATGGGTTCTCCATTGTCATCGATTTTAAGCAATATATTTATGGAGGATTTTGAAACTAGACATGTTCAAAATTGTGCATACAAACCGGTTATCTGGTGGAGATACGTAGATGATATCTTTGCAATCTGGCCTCACGGTATTGAGTTACTAGATAGTTTTTTGGGACATTTAAATAATAAAGAACCTTCTATTAAATTCACTTTAGAAAAGGAAACTAGAAATGAATTACCATTTTTAGATGTAATTAAAAGAGTAAATGGTGCAATTGAAACAAGTGTTTATAGAAAACCAACACATATCAACAGATATTTAAATTTCAACTTAAATCAGTCGATGTACGTTAAGTGGGGTGTTGTAAAATGTTTGTATGATAGAGCCAAAATCATTTGTTCTAATGATGAAATACTAAACAATGGAAGCGGTTTATAAAAGAAGTTCTTATAAATAACCAATACCCTGGAGTTTTGTCGATAAAACCTTCATAAATATTGAAAATAACAATCAGGTACGACAAAAACCTGAAAAACGTTACACAGCGCTAATTTCCTTATGTATGCGGATTATCCAAAAGATGCGCCGCATCGGTGATAGATTTGATATTAGGACGTTATTTCAAACAAACAACACTTTAAAATCTATTCTGACAAAGACGAAACAGAAACACCACGAGCAAAATTCAAAAAACTGCATTTATAGCATTCCGTGTGAGTGCAACATACATTACGTGGGTGAGTCATCCAGACCATTTAGTGTAAGATTGGGCGCACATCAAAATTATATCAGAAAAAATGAAATTCAGAGGTCCAAGATCTGCGAACACGCCTGGGAGAACGGATATAGAATAAACTGGGACTCGGCAAAAATTTTAACAAAAGAGGCAGATAGCAAAAAAAGAAAAATTAAAGAATCCGCGATAATATTATTGAATGAGGATAGATGCGTGTCGAATTGTTTCGTAGATGTCTGTACAACTTGGTTGCCAATGTTAAAAGAAGCTCTTCACAAATTTAAGATTGTATAAAAACTAAAAAAACTGTTAACTGTATCAACAGTTCTATGTAAATAGTAAGTATTTATGAATATTGAATATAACAAACATTCTTAGAGCTGTGTATTTATCATACACAGCAAAAAAGGAAATAGATTAAATTTCCGAAACGTCGTCGAAATAAGTTTTTATACTTATTTGTGTTATTTATTTTTAAAATAAGCAACCTCTAACTCATCCTTTGACGTAAAAGTCACAGGCGTAGAGGTTATTTACCAATAACATACTGGTTAATTGTGATATTTTGTAGATTCCCCGAGCACCGCTGAATTCTGAAGTAATTTCAATGCCAAAAATGTTTGAGAATTGATATACGATTACCATACTGCCACTCCAGAACGTGGATGTGGAAGTAAAATGAAGATCAATTTGCTGCAAATCGATATGGACAGCTGCGCTTTTATTCAGTAGAAAAGTATCCTGAATTTAAAGAACATTTTTAAGATGCAAAGATATATTATTGCCACAACATTTTTGTGTCTATTCATTTTACTTTAATAAAACTTAATAATTCATATAACGGGTTACATTTCAGTTTCCTCAGACGCCACCTCAAACAATACATAAAAATGGCGTTTCAGATTATTAACGGAACACTGCGTTAAAATTATTGTATTTCCCATAATCAGCACAAGTCATTAAGTCCCCACTGTTTATTCATAATTCTTTAAAGGAATCGTTATAAAAACGGCTCTACCGCCTGGGGTCGAATTTGCGTATTTTTCCCGCCACAGCGAAGCGATTCTCTCAGAGCAGCAAAGTGCAAGTCCTGCCTAGCCAGCCTCTAAGAATATGCACGGAATTAAAGTGATGGGTAATTAACTGCAATATTTTTAAAACGGAAAATGTCAGAACGCCAATAAAAAGGCATGGCACATCAACCAAAAAATGAAAGTCTTCCTTGTGACAACCTCTCTGAATTATCAAATAGTCTTCTGAGGCCTATAAAAATTAACATAAGAAAATTAATAGCTTATATACATAGGCATGAGGAAGTAACGTTTATACTTATATAAGGGATAATAGCTTCTCCGCAGTTAGTTGTAAGAAAAGATAGTACAGCTTTTCTTGCCAATATATCTAAAAATTGCATAATATTAAATGCGTAAAACTGATAAATATTTAATTTTCAGATATTAATATGGTGAGTGCACAATATTCTGCACAGTTCCTTTCAATACACAGTGCATTTAAATCAAATCAATGCTGCTTTTAAAAATGCTGTAATAGAAGAATATAATTTCATTTTTAGATCTTGTGACTTTATAAAAAAATTTGTATTTGCATAATTATCAACGCAGTACCTACACAGAGAAATGTACAAAATTAATAATTAAATAGAACTGAATAGTTGTCAAATAAGTTAAAACGCGGAACTGGAAAGTATATAGATAAGAAGTAAATTCAGCAGATGAAGGTACAATTTTACCATAAACAAATTCAGTACAATTTCTTGTGACCTAACCCCAAATGCTGGTGACTGCGACGAGATTAACGTTAAAATGGTCAAGCTCTGTTTTTTAAATATTATTATTAGTAAACATTACTCACATCGTCAATTATTATTTATAATATTATGTAGATATTTGCTCAAGGTAAAAAGTCTTCATTTTGGACCGGTATTTATGGGCCCCTGGGGGCGACTGGGGGGGAGGGCAAAAAGGTAACATTTATGTATGTCATTTCTTATGATATACCGAAGGCCTATTTTTAGGGTTTTTTCTAATGACCTCAGAATTGTACAGACTATCGTATACTTCAGTTATTAGCGGGTATTCATTCGGTTCAAAAATATTTATTATTCCATGACATCGGGCCCAAAATCAAACCACTCTGGGGAGTTGTGACCCGGCCTACGGTGATTAGTATAATATTTTCCTCGCTATACCACAATTGTTGGCAGATATTCAAAATAGTTGAGTTTGCACACTGGCTCTTAAGCTACTACGATCGTGGTGGACTTGAAATTTCCATTAGTCTCGTCGGAAAAGCAAAACATGAAATTTTTAAATGTTCGTAACTAAATGCATACATCAGCAGGAAAACTTCCTAATGTAGATATCGAAATATCGAAATTGGCATTTTCACGGCATTGGTAATTGCATGGGCGAAATCGAAAATTCGAACCGATAGATGTGAACGAAAAATAGCATTTTTTGATATTTCGCGAATTCAATTTGTCACGTCATGTCAATGGTACGTTAATAACCAGAAAACCTGGACGAATAGGGAGAATTTAAATATAAAACCAAAACCGCTAAGGCAGCACCTTGACATTAAAACTTATACAATTCCTTTACAAATGTAACGACTTCTGGCAACGTTTAATCCCCGACCTAGACTTCTGGCAATAATTTTACGCAATCTCTACAGTTAAAAATTATAACTACACAAAATTTCAGATCTGCCCTCAAAGATTTTACTTTGATTAAAAATAAAATCTTTGAGTGCGGCTCTGAAATTTTGGATAGTTATAGTCCTTAACTGTAGAAATGGCGTAAAATCATTACCAGAAGTCTAGGTCGGGGATTAAACGTTGCCAGAAGTCGGTAAAGTTGTAAGAAAATTGTTCAAATTATTAAAATTTGACATTGGTCAAGGTTCAGCTCTGGCGATTTTGTTTTTATATTTAAAATCTCCCTGTTCTTCCGGGTTTTCCGGTTATTAACGTACTCTGAAGTGGTTGGCATTGTCCGGACATTACCGAAAGACAAAGCCCCGGGGAAGAACGCTATCGAATACAAGCTCCTTAAACATCTTCCGAGGAAAGGCATTGTACAACTGACCTATATCATTAATGCGATCCTGCGACTACAACACTGGCCAAATCAGTGGAAGTGCGCCGTGGTAGTCCCAATACTGAAATCGAACAAGAGCGCAAAGCTCGTCGGTAGTCATCGACCAATCTCGTTACTGTCGGCGATCTCCAAGCTGGTGGAGAAGATCATCCTGATCAGATTAGATACTGCTCAGGATGAGCTTCACATCGAAGACGAGTGCCAGTTCGGTTTCAGAAAGGGTAGGGGCACTGTACACCAAGTCGTCAGGATCATGAACGATGTCAACGTGCAATGCAGCCTCGGAAAGAGCACCGCCATGGTGCTCCTTGATGTTGAGAAAGCTTTCGGTACCGTCTGTATCCCTGGATTAATACACAAACTTAATGTACTAAACTATCCATTACACCTAATCAAACTGATTCACTCCTTCCTGACAGACAGGTCGTTGCAGGTTAAGGTGAACAATAAACTATTAACACGGTGGGACATTCGCGAGGGAGTCTCCCAGGGGTCGTGCCTGTCACCAAAACTGTACAATATCTATGTATCCGATTTTCCGCAGTTCCCGAATACCAAGCTTACCAAGTACGCTGACGACACAGCCATGTACGCAAGTTCGCATAACGCTCAAGCGGCTAATATGCTACTAAAAGCGCAGTTGGCACGTGCCATGGCGTATTACGACAAGTGGAACTTTCGGATCAACTTCGCCGGTTCACAGTGAACCGAATCCTAACACCAATTTCGATCAGGGGCCAACAAATTCCGATTAAAAGGTGCGTGAAGTATTTGGAGGTGACCTTAGACAAAAGAATGACGTACAACACACACATAAACGAGACAATACGTAAGCCTACTTCACGTCCAGGAGTCTGTACCTGCTCCTGGCAAGGGGTAGCGGACTAAATAGGACAAAGAAAACTATTGTACACAATGGTGATCAGGCCGGCCATCACATACGCGGCGCCGGTGTGGTGCATCATCCCGGCAACGACAATGGAAAAACTCCAGGTTCTGGAACACAAATTTATGCGCCTCATATCCAATTCAGAAAGGTACACCTCCCTCAGAGATCTATATGAACGCTGTGATGGCATAACGCCACTAGCGGACTTTGTCCGGGAAACATCCCAAAAATTCTATTGCTTCAACTGGGCGGCAGTCCGCTAACACGCAACATAACCCGAATCAAAATGCATAATGCCCCATTCCAGATTAAACACCCCCTACCATACCAGGCGTTGCCCATTTTCCGGCAACCTCTATAGTCAAACCTTCTTTTACCACAATTTGCCCAAAAAGGGACAGATGATAAATGAGAGCGGATATAGTTAAAAGGGAGTTAATGTGGTAGTGTGGTATTTTATCAAGCAAATATGAGTTTGAAAACGATATATCTCCCCAAGAGCTCCGTTAGCAAGTGATGGCATATTCAGGTTTGAGGGGGGCTAGGGGGGGGCATCCAGGTAAAATCGACTTATTATTATTGTTAGCAGACATTAAAAAAATGTTTTCTGATTTTTTCATTCGAAAATAATTTGGGGCAAAAATCGCCCAAATCGACCCTCCCCCTTTCACAGCTGCACTCAAAGATTTTATTTTATTTAAAAATTAACGCGTTTGACCGCCCGCGCCCGAGATACACTTCTGGCGGCAGAGCCATGTACTTTTCAGCCAGTAAGGAGGATTTTTACATACAAATTTTCACAACGCCTTATCATTTTTTATTTTCGTAGCCAGCTCTTAGACCATTATGAGTATAAGTCAAGATATATTAAATAATATGTTCTATTTTGATTTGTTTATTTTCCGTTGACACAATGTTCATAGTCACAAATGAAAAACAAACTATTTTTAATTACATCGTTCATCTGACAAATATGTTAACTATTTTTAATTTTTCTAGTATACCTGTAACAATGCCAGAAATTTTTATTTAATATACATACATAAAAATCCAATTATTATTTTTCAAAATCTCAAGAACATTGCAGTAATATTTGTTTGTCAAAATGTGTTATAAAGCTTATTATTGTAACAAACAAGAAACCATATGTAATAATAATAGATATAATTCATCTTATAGCTATTTTATTGATTTATAATAAGCGCCTAAAAGTGCAACTCGACAATATTTGCATCGAATGCAAAAATGGCTAGGCAACGAACACCAACCTAGAGACTGGGGATGGATGAGGAGTAACATTTCAAATCTGGTACTACTTGGTCCAGGCATTCTCCTGATAAAATGTTTGTCAATTCCTCGAAAACTGCGGATTCAAGTGTGGTTGTAGACGTAGTAATTCCATGGCTGCCTTTAGGCTGATAATAGCTCCTTTCCCCTTAAGATATTATCTTGAATATTTTGGCAAGGCAAAAAATGGCAAATGGCAAAATTCGCATTAGGCGAAAATATCTAGAAAAGTTAAAACTAACATCTGAAAACGGAAGAAAATTAGTTCCAAGAAAAATCGTAGACGTTATAAAAAGTTTAGGAATCCTAAGCAATAATTAATTGTAGGGTAAATCACAAAAAGTCTTTTAGGTCGGCACGATGAAGGATTGAAGATCCGAGAACCCCTAAATATCATTACCAGTCCTGTCTCAATGTATCATTCGATACAACGAAAGAAAGCAAGTAATTTAACTATCAAGATATAGATCCTGCCAATTTCTTAGACACAGAGATGACAGATATTGAGAAAAACGGAGGACATTGAAGAAGAAATTTTATTTTTCCATTGCTGATAAAAAACATAATAAACTAGACCTGGGATCACCACGTTTAAAAATAACAAGCTTAAGACTCTGCCTCAGAGTTGTTGTGGAAAGGGGTGCATTATTTCTCAGAAGTACGAGATTTGTAACTATAGTACAGGAGAACGGTTATTCTTACGTAAAAATTCAGAGCCCTTTTGTTGATAATTCACTTAGCTACAAATTCCATAATAGTTATTTTTCTCAGTGAAGCAATGAATGATGAGCCCATCCATAAAACTTTTAGCAGAGGTTTTATCGCTGAGGTCTTTTGAACCATAGTTTAATCTGAGGAAATAAAGCTCCATACAAAAGTGTTACTCGCTAAGATATTCAAGTTGCTATGCAATTGCAAAGGAATCGAAATCTACATTTCTGTCGACCGATGTATATAAAAAAGTAGCCAAGTGAGAACCAAAACAGTACCACCTTAGTTCCTCTACTTCCTGTATTGTATTGAACTGTTTCCATCTTCCGGTTTATCTCCAAATTGACCTGAATATACTCCCAAGGGACATTCTTCCACTATGTGTCTGATAGTCTGTCTATATGCACCGCAGTCGCATTGTGGGGATGGGTTAACTTTCCATTTGTGGAAAGAGTTCGCACATCTTCCATGCCCTGTTCTAATTCTATTTATACTGGACCAAATTTTCCTAGGGAGATCGACGGGCTTATCGGAAATATACTGCAGTCTTCTACTGTGTCTTGGCGAAGCCTCCTCCCATTCTTCTTCCTAATACTTCATCATATTTAATTGGCGATGTTGCAAATTTCGGGCTGTCAGAGTGGCTGGCGCTCTGGATCGGAGTCTATTGATATTAATGTCGTCTGAGAATTGATATATTGGTACTAGTGCGTTGTCTTGTATTTTTTTATATTCTCTGACAAGAGCTTGTTGCCTACGTAAGTGTGGAGGAGGAATGTGATTCAGTGTTGGAAGCCAGAAGACAGGTGTTGTTTTAATTGTACCCGATACCATTCTCATTGTGTGGTTTAATTCGACATCCACCTTTTTAGTGTGGGCACTATTAGGCCATATTGGACGACAGTATTCCGCTACCGAGTAGACCAGCCCCAAGGCAGACGCACGCAGAGTGGTTGCGGATGAACCCCATGTGGTGCCACAGAACTTTTGAATTATCTTATTTCTAGTACGGAGTTTCGCAGCTGTCTTAGTCAAGTGTTGTATGTAGCTCAAAGTTCTGTCCAGAGTGACTCCTAGATATTTCGGAGTTTTATTATGTGACAGGAGGTTGTTAATGAAATAAAATTTGAGTTTTCTGTTTGCTTGTTTATTAATTAGGTGAAAAGACTCCGTCTCTGTTTTAACTGGGCTAGGTTGGAGTCCCCATTTGTGTAAGTAGTTTCCCATGGATCGTTTATAAGTATTTCCTCTGTTCTTCCATGCTCTTATGTTGTGTGGCCAGTGCCCAATCGTCGGCATATCCAAATGTTTGGGATCTTGTTATCGGCATATCGGCAATATACACATTAAAGAGCAAAGGCTCCAGCACTGAGCCTTGAGGAAGACCGCTATTGAGTTTCATTTGTTTACTTCTGGTGTTGCCCATAATAACATGAAATGTTCTGTTGGTCAACATTCCATCTAGTAATATTGAGAGTTTGCGGCAGGGAATAATGCGAAGAAGCTTGCAAATCAGCCCCTGTCTCCAAACAGTATCATACGTTGCTGTTAGGTCTATAAACACAGTAGATGTTTTTAATTGTCTTTGGAACCCAGCTTCGATATATGTTGTTAGAGAGAGAACTTGATCTGTGCAGCTTCTTTTGGGTCGAAAACGAACTTGTTCTAGTGGGATTGATTCTAGTAACTTTTGGCTGATTCTGTTGTATATAACCCTCTCCAGCAATTTATAGATCATACTGAGTAAGGCAATCGGACGATAGCTTTGGGACCTGTCGCTCTGCTTGCGAGGTTTTGATATGGCTATTATTTTGGACTTTTTATGTCGGTGGGGGATGTTGCCAGATTTCAATACATCAGTGAGGAACATGGCAAGCCATTTCTTTGCATATTTGCCACAATTGTGTAGGAACTCGGGGTGAATGCCATTAAAACCCGTAGCTTTTCCCGGCTTCATCTCTTTGATCGCCCTGGTAATGTCGTAGACTGTAAATGGTTGTGAATATGGAGTGTTTTCATCAGCTGCCATTTTAAGGGCTTTACGTTCTCGATTAATTTTGATGGTACGATCTCGGTGTTTACAATTTGGGCAGCTACTGAGTTTGGTGAGATTAGCGCCTAATCTCGGGCAGCTTTATTTCCACCTCCTAGCTTGCGTAGTAAAGACCACGCTCTCCTCCTTGATCTTGTGAAATCCAACTGTTTAACCGTTTCCATCCATTTAAGTCGTCTGACTGCAACCAGGCTGCGTAACAATCCATCCCCAATCCCTCGGTCTCCGCTCTCGTGAAACTGTTTGTAAAATTGGTCGCTATTTCCATTCCATCCAGTAACATATTCTTTCCTATATCCTCTGGGAATACTTTCTTTCGCGGAGTTGATCATCGCTCCGACAAGCCTTTGGTAATTATTATGCGTTGGGGGAATCCAGCCCAGACGTTTGTCGAGCCCTTCTGGGAATTTTCTGCCGTTGGCCTTACCAAAGTTCCATCTGGAATGAGGATATGAAGATATTAGGGGGACACTGCTTCTTATTTCTATAACTACTGGCGGGTGTTGTGAGAGATGAGAACCTCTCGCGATGCTGGTCGTTGAGAATCTGTGTCGGCTGTCATAAAGCATAAGTCTGGAAAACCTTCAGTTCCCCATGCTGCTGACTTAAAGGTACCACGATCCTTAGCATCAAAAATTAGATGGGCATTGTTGTCTTCTGCCCAGATCTTCGTCGCTTTGATCACATAATGTGTATTTTCATAGGACTTGGTGGCCATTGAAGTCTGCGATGTAAACACCTGGATGTGGCAGAGGATGTAGAACTTGTTGGGGCCAGGAGATGGTGGGTGGCTTATAAAGGTTGCTTATGGTCACTTCACCGACTTTTACAGTAACCTCGTAGATATTATCATAGGAAGAGGCGGATAACAGAACCGCATGTTCTATGTCAAACCTCACATATGTGGCTGTGCCATATGATCTATGATAAGTAGAGCCGATTAGGTCATAGCCAGGTATTTTTCCTCTCAAATTCAGTTGTTGCTCATCCTCGGTATGGGTTTCTTGAAGGGCGACGACCAATATTGCTAGTTTATTTGGCGTTATCCAGGGTGCACGTGAAGTCTTCTACTACGAACGCGAACTAGCTTTACACCCTTCAGTGGTGAAAAACTTTAAATAGGTAAAATTGTTGCTCAAGAAATTAAATTTCTTAAAAGTTAAGACTTACTGAAATAAACATTTTTATGAAATAAAAATATCAATTATTTTTCCTAGACATTTCCTAATACTTTTAATCCATAATTGAATATATAATGTAGGCTTGTAGTGATAATAAATAAATAAGTTAATAAAGATAAATATATTTATATTTAGTGGTATGATGGACAAGTTTTGTGGAAACATATAATACAAACCACTATAAAAGCATAAATCATTTTAAAAATCGAAACTCACACTTTCAATCCAGAAGTCTAAAGCTTAAACTAATTACGTAGGTATATAAAGTGAGGAAAACTCCCATACCTAATTAATTTTTAATATAAAATGCTTCAAATTCAGACTTGCAGAAGAATATTAAATGGATATTTATCTTTCCTAAATCAGTCGGATGAAGGGATAAGCGCGATCAGAGATTGGAGAGGTGAGAGTTCGAGGAAAGACGTGAGGTCTGGTCACTGTAGGGCACACGCGGATCAATTCATTATACTCTAGAGAGGGTCCGAATTTGCACCGTCATCTTCGAGCTTTCCTCACACGAACACCCTAACAAATGCCGATTACTGCTTTGAAAAATGATACTACCGACTGGCGTGGTGATGTTTCAGTTTTATATCCTATCGGATGTATTCAAACGCTGGTTTATTCTTTAATTTTGATTCGCAGCTTTATTTTATGTATTATTCAAGCATTTGAACGGAATCTGGCATAGACTCGATGAAAGGGGTTCTGAAGTATTATGATTTAAATGTATCCTTTGTTGGTTTATTCAGTTTACTCACAATATTGTAGATTTTTATTTTCAATACTTAGACTTTGTGATATTGTTGTCTTGTTACAGCATCTTAAAATAAATATAAGACAAAAATAAATTCGAAAGCATAAGACCAGTTTTCTATATGCATCCATTTCATACCGAAAAAAATCGACTGTTGTTTTATTATGTTGGTTTTATGAAAATAGAACACACTTTTTTATTTTGTAGTAAACACAAATCAGTCAGCATTCGTTCTTCGTTGCGTAAAATATAGAAAAGCAAAATACAGAAATAAACATGTATCTCGTTGCCTTTTCAAAAAACCGTTCTGTTTTATTTTAATAAGTACTATTAATATTAATTCTTATTAAATATATAATTATTCAATTGATTGCAATATTATGCGATTATAGGATATATATTTGGTTAAGTTATAATATGAAATTTGTAACTCGCTTCACTATGTTGAAAAATTTAAATAGCTTTGAGGGAGATTAAAGAATAGTTATAAAAAATTGAAAGAAAAGATAACTAAAAATTGTGTCGACCAGTTAATTGGATCTTTTAACCCAATCGGTATCGGATTTGGTTTCGTTATTTGTTCATTTATATACGACTCTGTGAAGTTTGGTTTCATAATTTCTACCTTTTGTTGAGTCGCAGTCGGTTCAAGTTTTTACAAAAGTTCACATATAGTTCCTATATGGGAAAACAAATTATTGTGATATACTGATATGCAAAATCCATGGAAAAATTGAAAATTCGTGATATATTTATTGTATGTCCCCGGAAGAACCTAATTATACTTATAATTTTTATTATTTCGTATTTTAATAGGAAAGCTATTCGTAATAAAAAGCTACGCTTATTCTGAAAAGTACTTAATCATAGTCAAAATATCAAAATAATATACAAAGTGGTTGAGAAATAAGCAGACGTGAAATTGTACCAGGAATAAAGAATGAGTTTTTTGAGAGGAGACGTGTCTAATGTCAATTAAAAGTTTAAATATCAAATTAGAATGCATCTCTCCAAGTTGATGCAACTGGAGTTAGAAACTGATTAGATTGGCATCTCCATAAACGGATTGAGAGGTCTGGTGTTGTAGGCTGGGCTGTAAGTTCCACAGGCATTACTCCACTTGATTTTTTTATGATTAGGTTTAAATCAAAAAGTTTATGAACAGTATCTCCATGATAAGTAAGTCTTTTAAAAGAGAAACATACAGAAGCAATACTCGACATAAATGAGGTTACCATTCATTTATTGTACGAAACACTCATAAAACCGAAGTTGTCTGCTAAATACCAAAAATAAAATTTTTCAATGATCCGAATACAGTTTTAAAAAACCGCTGCCTAAGGAATCACTACTTCCACATCCAGATTCTTCATCCAAGTCACTTTAAAGGAAACATCTTGACTATATTTGCTCTCTAGTATGTGGAAATTATTGGTCATAGAATATTAATAATATTCGGGGCAGATGTAATAGAAAAGTTTAAGGAGTTGGTTTCTACCATATACGCTAAAAATGAAGTTTCTAGTTTACCTTACTTATTTTCCACTATTCACAACCTACCACCTCCGACTCCTTCAATGGAGTCATCTCAATCAGATGTCACTACAATACGTACGTGTACTAACTTTCAAGTGAATATCTCAATTTGATGTTATCAATCCCATTAATAATGAAGCGGAGGTGGTGGAGTTTGAAAAATATTAGAAAGAAATCTGAGGCCTTGGTTTCTAGTATATACACCGAATCCCAAATTTCTGTACTCTTACTAGCTTGATTTACTTATTCCCTTCTACGGAATCATCCCAAAATATAATCTAGTTCCAGATGTCGTTATAATACATACCGTCTACCAAATTACAAGTGAATATCTCAATATTCAATCAACCCCTTTAATAATGTAGTAAGGGTAGTGGAAGGGTTGAAAAATATTATTAAATAATCTGGGGCCTTGGCTTCTAGGACATACACCGAATTTCAAGTTGCAGTACTCTTACCAGCTTGCTTTACTTGTTTTTCCCTATTTACCTCTACTTACCCTCACTCCTTCAACGCATCATGTCAAAATATAATCTAGTTTCAGATATAGTTATAATACATAAATGTACCAAATTTCAAGTGAAAATTTAAATTTAATTTTATCAACTCTTTTAATAGGGACTGGGGGTGGTGGGGAGATGGAAAAGACTAATAAAAAAACCTGAGACCTTCGCTTCTAGTATATACACCAAATCCCAAATTTCTGTACTTTTACCAGCTTGCTTTACTTATTTTCCCCTATATACCCCTATTTAACCCCCAACCCTTCAACGGAATCATCTCAAAATATAATCTAGTTCCAGATGTCGTTATAATACATATGCGTACTAAATTTCATGTGAATATCTCAATTTTATTTTACCAACCCCTTGAATAATGGAGTAGGGGTGGTGGGGGGCTGAAATATATTATTAAAAAATCTGTGGCCTTTGCTTCTAGTACATACACCGAATTACAAGTTTCTGTACTCATACCAGCTTGTTTTACTTGTTTCCACCTATTTACCCCTAAATAACCCCCAACCCTTCAACGGAATCATCTCAAAGTATAATCTAGTTCCAGATGTCGTTATAATTCATACATGTACCAACTTTCAAATGAATATCTCAATTTTATTTTATCAACCCTTTTAATAACGAAGTAGGGGTGTGGGGGTTGAAAAATATTATAAATAATCTGATATCTTGGCTTCTAGTACATACACCGAATTTGAAGTTTCTGTAGTCTTAACAGCTCGCTTTACTTATTTTCCCCTATTTACCCCTATTTAACCCCCAACCCTTCACCGGATATCCTCAAAAAACAATCCAGTTCCAGATCTCGTTATAAAATTTCAAGTCAATATCTTAAACCGTTCCGGAGAAAACGTGCGGATAAAAAAAGTTACAGACAGACAGACAGACCGACAGAGAGACAGACAGAAAATTTTTTTTTGCTCGAATTTAAAATCTCGACGTTTCATGACATTCTAAACCTATTTCACGAATAAAAATTTTTGAAAAATTTTTTGCGATTACTGTACTTCCAATCCACTACGTGGATGTGGAAGTAAAATAGCAATAGGAGCGCAACACGTAAAATATTTTTTCCATTTACATATTTAGGCCAATCAAACTAAGCAGAAAGAAATCGTTTTAGAGGTAATTCCCATTGGAAAAAATACACCAGGACTATATTCAGTACATGCGAAATGTTAATTTTCAAACGAGTTTATCCAAAACAAAGTTGCAGAAACAAAATGACGGATGTTTTACGTGCGAAAAAATGTTAAACATCCGTTTTTCTCGTTTATCTGCGAATGTAACTTTTTCATCGAAATAAGTTTTAAACAATAATTCTAGACATTTAAAAGACGTACAAAATGGTGCCCGCTGAATCAAAATCCGTTTGTTAGATTTCTCAGAAATTTAAAAACATCGAAAAATGACATTTCTTAATTTTGCAGTAAATTTGGAAATAATTGGTTTATGATATCAACAATCTCAGAAAAAAATGCGTCAAAATGTTCTTAAAAAGTGGACATAACCTGAATTCCGGTGGATGAATACAGAAAGAAATTTCCTAGAAATTCAATTGTTTGTTAAGAAAGTGATTTTAGTAACATTTGAATTCCCCATAATGAGGCGGTCCGATTTCAATTTTGCAAAAATCGTTCTACTCTTTAAGAGTTGTACCATGACTGAGATTAAAGCCGAAGTCAAATATTTCAATTAAGTTGCTTAAAACCGCCGTTGAAAATGACGCGTATTTCTTCGGTATAAACAAATGTACTTAATCACTGTGTCAATTGTTCGTGTACCGAAATGTAAAGTGGATATATTCACGTAGCTGGCATTTTCATACCAATTTAAAAGAAAATGAATTCCCTCCAACCTTCAGGACTCGAGATAATTTTGTTTTTTTCAAAAAATTCCCGAGATCTTATTGTTAACTTACAGCGTTGAGATTAGCAGGCATTGCACCCAAATAATTCAACTATCGGTAGAAAAATATAAGCAATTGTTTCACCGTCGTTTTTGATAACACAGTTCATGTTGAAGTGAGGCGCTCGCACCAGCTAGTCGAGCCAACCTGCGGTGGCAGAGTGGAGGGAGAGCCTGCAGCGGAGGTGTCTCTCTACATCAGAAGTACAACTGTTGAAGAGTAGGAAACTTTTTACAAAAATGGAATCCGACCGCCTCATTTTGGGGAATTCAAATGTTACTAAAATCACTTTTTTAAAAAACAATTGAATTTCTCGTCTATGCATCCGTCGGAATTTGGGTTACGTCCACTTTCTAAGCACATTAAGACGCATATTTTCTGAGATTGTTGATATCATAAAATAATTATTGCCAACGTTACTGCAAAATTAAAAAACTGCAATTTTTCGACGTTTTTTTTTAATTTTCGAGAAATCTAACAAACAGATTTGGATTCAGTGGGAGGCCATTTTGTAGGTCTTTTAAATGCCTACAATTATTGTTTGAAACTATTTTCGATGAAAAAGTTTCATTATTTATTCAAAAAATTATACACTGGTTGAATGTGCACAATTTAATCATATCAACTTTGAGATACAAAGGTTCAATTCCATATATGAAATATCATTAACATGTCTCTGTTGATCAAGAAAAATACGTGAAAGCTATAATTAGAACTAAGTAGTGAGAACTCAAAAATATTGGAAATCCTACATGATCCAAGAAGACTTAAGACTGAACGAGAAACAAACATGCAAACAAAACCGCCACACATAGTAGACATTGAACTAACTGAGGAACTATTATATCTTTCCGTCAAAGCAAGGCCACCGACATAATGATTAGCTGATATGAGAAAGGATACTTTACTTTGTTTTCTAATACTAATGATTAGTGTTTGCACTTTGTGTCAGTTAGCGTACAAACGCACCAACAAATTAGGATTGCGTCGAGGTGCAATGAGTTGTAAGACATTTTAGAAACACAAAGGAGTTGATTCTGATCCTGGGGCTAAATATTAAACTATCTAAAAGTACCTTCATTAAACACGTTGATGCAAAATGGGCATAAAATAGACAAGACAAAAAATCACACAATGGATATATTTTTTTCATTTGTGAGGGACAATTTCACGAAATTTTCGAAGGCAGAGTTGTGTAACCATGTCCTAAAGCTGAATAAATTCCATTCTTCGAAGCTTCTTAATATGTCAAAAGTATGAGAATTAGGAATTTGACTCGATAATTGAAAAGTCGAAATCTTCATAACTCTACATAAGACGAAAGCGGCTGATGTATGTGTTACTACAAATTGCTCATGTTAATATCACACGCCAATAAAATATTGCTGTATTTCTTCAATTTATACTTGAACATTTTCTGTCTTGGTACCTATTGAGCTTTGTTAGGACGTGGAACTAAAGAACAACTTTTATTTCGTAGATCCATATCATAAAGATTTTGACAACGAAGAATGGAACTAATTGAGGGCTGTATTATTAGTGATGGAATACGCAGACCTTTGGTCTTCATTATTTGCTGGCTGTACAAAAAAAACTTTGACAGCATTAACTCCGGCAAATGTAAAAAGGCGCCAGACAATTCTCTTTAATATCTGTAGTAAATACATGATGCAACGTGTTACTGAAAGACTTAAAGTAGAGTAGCGATAGGCGTAACTAAGATTTTTAACTTGAGATTTGCGGATGATACCACCTTATTGCAGTAGGAGAAGATGACTTCATACACCTGCTGGACAACCTTCCCAATAATAAGCTCTGGTTACGACTTAAGTGTAACCTACAGCAGGATGATAGTAATAATAAATGAAGACCACCCAGACTCGTTAAGAACAGGTGGTTGTGATGTAATAACCAAAATGCTATGCCTTTAAGTATTTGTCGACAATACCAATAATTTTGTATATGATATTCAGCGAAGAATAAGATTGACAAGATCAGAAACTTACCAATTAAGCAAAATGTGACGAGACAGAAATATCATGAAAAGCACAAAAATCAGAGTAATTGACTTTCTACTTTTTCTCATCTCTCTGTACGCTTCTATGATATAGGCAAGTCGTCGTAACTTTTGGCCATAAATTTAAAACTGCAATTTTATTGACTATCTTATAGGAAAAGTTGTGCTGAACATGAAGGTGAAATTATAAAACACAGGCTTCATTGTTAAAAACAATGGTTTTTAGAGATAATTCTCTTTTTTTACGTTTTCTGACTTTTTAACGAAAACTGTGCGTCAGGCAAAAAGAAGTCATGATATAAGAAATGAAGATTTCATCAATACACGTTGTTTGAAGCTGTAGCGACCTTTCATCTTTGGCTGTTCAATTGCAATTGACAAGTTAAGGCTTCTAAATTAACAATTATTTTTTTGTTCAATAAAAGGTCATACAGATATTTTATTGTGGTCAAACTGTTGCATTCTGTTAGTGGAATTTACAGTTCTTGTTGTGTCGATGTCTAGTATATTTTGCAATTGTTTAAGCAAATAAACCAATTTGTTTATTAAGGATTTGCAACTTTCCATAGCATTTTTTGGGTCTTGAATTTTTTTTTATCGTTATTTTTTAATAACTCAGAAGTATTTTAGATACTATTTTCAACTTTGGTATGTATTAATAGCATATAAAACCACATATTTTAATCATAAAAGTTATTTTATCGCTCCACCAGTGGCGTTCCTGCGAACATGTCCTCTGATATTATTTACCAAGAAATTGGTACGTCACTGACATTTTTCCATGTGGAAATTTTCCTGCAGCCTGGTCAATTCTGCATGAAAACGGTCTTTTGCATTTTTCTCGCAAACGATTAAATTCAAACTGAAACTAATTACACAAGTTACTTCTAGCCTAAACATTAAAAAACGTTGTACGGCGTTCATACATTAATTGCTATAAAAGCAAAAAAATTATGAAAATACCAATGGATTTTTGTGACAATTGAAAACTAGTTAGTTTGTTTAGTATATTAACTTTATGTTGACACAATATTTTTTTCAAAGAATTAATTAATAAACAATTGGCAGTTGTACGCGCAAAATGGTATTTATCTCCGGTTCTAGTGAACGGATCGAGGTCTACCTAGGCTCCAAGTTCTACTTTTTTTATTATATTTCATTTGCCGGCAATTGCATTTCGATACGAATTTTCTGAGCTAAGATATTTCACTTGTTTACTAAGCAGTTTTTTGTAAAATGATGGCGGGGGGTAAGAGAAAAGAAAAAAGCGCCGAGCCAACATAGAAATGGTAGTTTTTATCAATATTTATCGATTGCCGGGGGTGAAGAATGTAAAAAATACCACGAAAAGTCACAATTTTTTAATAAACAAATTAGTTTATTTATATAAACAATTGCAAAATACGCTAAGCATTGACACAAAAAAAAACTGTAAATTCAATTAACAAAACGCAAAATTTTGACCACAATAGTATATCCAAATGACCTTTTGTTGAACAGAAAAAATGTGTTAATTTATAACCTTTAATTTGTTAATAACAATTGAACAGTCAAAGATAAAAGATTGCTACAAGTCTCAAAAGAAGCGTGTTGATAAAATCTCCATTTTATATCTTGACTTCTTTTTGTCCGACGCACTGTAAAAAAAACATTAAAGAAATGAGAATTTGCTCTAAAACCATTGTTTTTAACAACGAAACCTATGTTTTATAAATTTTGTAATGTCACCATCGTGTTCAGTGCAATTTTTCCTATAAGAATAGTCAATAATATTACTGTTTTAATTTTCTGACCAAAATCAATTATTATTTTGAATTTACGACGACCAGCTTAATATGAATCCTTAGAAAAGCAAATAGACAACTTACTGATGATTTCGAGATGTGGATTTGGAAACGTATGTTACAAATTCCTTGAGCAACCAATCGCACTAAAGCTCAATCTCCTAAGAAATAGACTCAAATAATGACTCTCCAGCATCGCATTTCACCGATTTCTTTAATTTGTTCATATACAGTAGTTGATAGTTCAGCACATGGTAAGAGGCAAAGACGACGCTCCACAAAACATTGGATTCAAGGAACTGATAGGCATAAACATTAGTGACATCATGTGCCTAGAAGGCAGTCGCTATAAATGCCGTGACGCTATTAGACATGTTATACAGCAAGAATAATATCAAATAAACAAGAAACTCACAAAGTCATAGACTATCTGTGAGGAAAGCAATAGTTTCAGATTAATAAAGTATACCTGTTTATAATCTACATACACTTCTCATATTTGCATAACAAACTATTCGATTAAAAGTGAATTATTTCCTTTAGTTCTCATAGATAGCTTTTCTTTCCACTGTTTGCAAAATCCTATAAAGAATATATGCTTCATTACTATAAGCAAACAAATAATAAATAATTCACTTTTAAACATGCATAGAGTATATAGGCTTCAATACTAGTTAGATAATAGATAGATGTAGATCTGTTGTTTTTTATCAGTCAATGTCAAAATTATAATTATTTTAAACTTGTTCATGGATATTGTCTTAGTTTTGCATGGAACATCGTTATGAGTGGCTTTGGGCTTTTCTGATGAGTCATCAATAAGGACGAAAAACGTTTCTGCTAGTGTTAAAATGAGAATGGCTGATAAGAATTTTCACTTGGTAGCATAACCAGAAGTCAGGTTATCGAAAGAATGCAAAGATTTCATTAATATTTATATATATATAGTTTTTCCTTTAGTTCTCATAGATAGCTTTTCTTTCCACTGTTTGCAAAATCCTATAAAGAATATATGTTTCATTACTATAAGCAAACAAATAATAAATAATTCACTTTTAAACATGCATAGAGTATATAGGCTCCAATACTAGTTAGATAGGTGTAGATCTGTTGTTTTTTATTAGTCAATGTCAAAATTTTAATTATTTTAAACTTGTTCATGGATATTGTCTTAGTTTTGCATGGAACATCGTTATGAGTGGCTTTGGGCTTTTCTGATGAGTCATCAATAAGGACGAAAAACGTTTCAAAGGCTAAGCATTTCCAAGAAACTGAATGAGATTTTATGAAAATGTAATTCATTAGAATGAAAAAAATTTTTAAAGACAAGGTACGTAAATAAATTAATTTCAGGCCTTTGTTCTCATTTTTAACTGAATTTACATATCGTAGGGGATCATGTGGATACTAGTTTAGCCTGCTTAGCCGTAGGCGACTAGGTTGGATGCTAGTGTTAAAATGAGAATGGCTGATAAGAATTTTCACTTGGTAGCATAACCAGAAGTCAGGTTATCGAAAGAATGCAAAGATTTCATTAATATTTATATACATAGTTTTTCCTTTAGTTCTCATAGATAGCTTTTCTTTCCACTGTTTGCAAAATCCTATAAAGAATATATGTTTCATTACTATAAGCAAACAAATAATAAATAATTCACTTTTAAACATGCATAGAGTATATAGGCTCCAATACTAGTTAGATAATAGATAGGTGTAGATCTGTTGTTTTTTATCAATCAGTGTCAAAATTATAATTATTTTAAACTTGTTCATGGATATTGTCTTAGTTTTGCATGGAACATCGTTATGAGTGGCTTTGGGCTTTTCTGATGGGTCATCAATAAGGACGAAAAACGTTTCAAAGGCTAAGCATTTCCAAGAAACTGAATGAGATTTTATGAAAATGTAATTCATTAGAATGAAAAAAATTTTTAAAGACAAGGTACGTAAATAAATTAATTTCAGGCCTTTGTTCTCATTTTTAACTGAATTTACATATCGTAGGGGATCATGTGGATACTAGTTTAGCCTGCTTAGCCGTAGGGGACTAGGTTGGATGCTAGTGTTAAAATGAGAATGGCTGATAAGAATTTTCACTTGGTAGCATAACCAGAAGTCAGGTTATCGAAAGAATGCAAAGATTTCATTAATATTTATATATATAGTTTTTCCTTTAGTTCTCATAGATAGCTTTTCTTTCTACTGTTTGCAAAATCCTATAAAGAATATATGTTTCAAAACTATTCGATGGCTACAGTATAAAATTTTAAGAGCTTCAAAATGTTGGCTAACAACAGTTTATTATTATCGTTAAACAATAATCTAAAACAATAGTCATAAATAATTAAAAAATATATATACATATACACATACACATATATACATGTATCTATGTATATATTGCAGGGGGGATTAACCGATTTTCAAAAACCTTGAACCAATGGGTTCCTCTGACACCCGGAATAAAAGGGTATCAATCCCAAACCTTAGCCGAACCTCTAAGGCCTTAAAAAAAAACTAAAAAGTACAGCCCCAAAAATGCCCAAAACCCAGTTTTTGGCCAATAAAAATGGGTTGCACCCATTTTGAGATTCCAACTTTTTAAAATGCTGGTTGGGCCGTCAATACGAACAATTTGAACAGGGTCACGACCGTGGGCGTGAAAATTGCAAAAAAAACATAACTGCCCTCCACTAATAAGCATAATGCACTATTCGCGACTTTACTGAAGTTTTATTATAATTGTTTATTATTCTACAGAACAGCAATCGCGGTCACTTTTTTTAATAAGTAATTTATTTGGTGCAACTGGAATATTTGTTTTTTTTTCATCATCGCCCAATAATATCAGATCTGTTAGCGAAACGCTCCTTAATATGTTATATTACTATTTGATCGTTATAATTCTGAAACCGTAAATGTCGCCAGTATAGAAGAAAATATCATATAATTATGTTAGTGAATGAATTCTGAACAACTTTCAATATATTTGTCTTTCCATCCATCTATCCGTCCATCTATCCATCAGATATGTTTCTTGTAAGAATGATAGCTTAAGAGAAAAGTCCGATTGCATTGAGATTTTAACAGTAAGTTATTGTTAAGTAGTGAAAAACCCTACTTTTATACGCTATACTCTAACAAAATAAAAAAATGAAAAAAGAGGAGTATATTGCATTTGATCGGCACATTTGTAAAACCGGTAGTATCCCCCATAGAGAGAAAAAAGTTACCCAAATAAAATCCAAAAAGGCTGCATATTCAATTTTTTGTTGATATTTCTATTATGCAATTTTGTAACTATTAAATGATTAGGAACAATAGTTATATGATACATAAACTCAAAAAAAAAATTTGAGCTAAATTTTCATGATGGTTTCATGGTTCTTTTAATTTTTAGGAAACAATCAAAGATTGGCCAAAATTTGGCTAAATTCAACATGCTGGTAAATTTGTAAATGTGAATATTTGTATTCCTAACTTTTTCTGCATTGAAGTACCTTGAACTAAAACATAATGCATTTATAACGTATATTAAAGTCAGTTATTTTTTAAGGGCCTGTGAATAGTTAAAATCGCAAAAAATCAAGAGGTAACTATATTATATTGTTATTTTTATATACTAATAAATATCAATAGCCATCAAAAATGGAAACGCAAGAGAGTATTTTATATCCCCTTTAAAACCCATTTTGATTTTTCTTCTTAGCTTGTTTGGTTTTCGAGCAATTCAACTTTTTCCATAAGCCGCACGCAAAAAATTTCAAAAACCGCTGCCTAAGGAATCACTACTTCCACATCCAGATTTTTCATTCAAGTCAGTTTAAAGGAAACATCTTGACTAGATTTGCACTCTAGTACGTGGAAATTATTGGTCATAGAACTTTAATAATATATGGGGCAGATGTTATAGAAAAGTTTAAGGCGTTGATTTCCAATAAATACGTTAAAAATGACGTTTCTAGTTTACCCTACTTATTTTCCCCTATTCACAATCTGCCACCTCCCACCCCTTCAATGGAATCATCTCAATCTGATGTCATTACAATACATAATAATTGTCCTAACTTTCATGTGAATATGTCAATTCTATGTTATAAATCCCATTAATAATGGAGCGGAGATGGCGGGATTTGAAAAATATCTGGGGCCTTGGTTTCTAGTATATACACCAAATCCCAAATTTCTGTACTCTTACCAGCTTGATTTACTTATTTTCCCCTATATACTCCTATTTAACCCCCAACACCAGATGTCGTTATAATACATACGTTATCAAATTTGAAATGAATATCTCAATTTTATTTTACCAACCCCTTTAATAATGGAGTAGAAGTGGTCGGGGGTTGAAAAATATTATTAAAAAATCTGAGGCTTTGGCTTCTAGTATATGCACCGAATTACTGTACTCCTACCAACTTGCTTCACTTATTTTCCCCTATTTACCCCCATTTAACTCCCAACCCTTCATCAGACTAGTTCCAAAATATAATCTAGTTCCTGATGTCATTATTATATATACGTGTACCAAATTGCAAGTGAATCCTTTAAAAATGAATTGGAGGGGGTGGGGGGGATGAAAAATATTATAAAAAAATTTGAGGCCTTGGCTTGTAGTAGATATATCAAATTTCAAGTTTCTGTACTCTTACCAGCTTGCTTTACATCTTTCCCCCTATTTATCCCATTTACCCCCCAACCCTTCACCGGATATCTTCAAAATACAATCCAGTTCCAGATCTCGTTATAATATATATATGTACAAAATTTAATGCAAAAGTTAATGCCTTAAACCATTCCGGAGAAAACGTGTGGACAAAAAAAAAGTTACAGACAGACAGAAAATTTTCTTTCACTCAAATTTAAAATCTCGACGTTTCATGACATTCTAAACCCATTTCAAGAAAAAAAAAATTGAAATTTTTTTTGCGATTACTATACTTCCAATCCAGTGGATATGGAAGCAATAAACGAAAATTCGTACGCATTAAAAGTACAAATTTTGTTATATTCTTCAATGTCGATTTTCTTGAAAATTTTGGCATATACAGGAAAATTACAAGAGGACTTTTTTTAGGAAATTAGTCCAGTTTTCTTTTTTATGATGAGCAATTTTTTATATATCTCTGACGGTTAACGAGTTATCAAAAAAATAAGCCTTTTTTCACCGAATGGGTTTGGGGGGGGGGGGGGGTTGTTGCGCGGTGAAAAGTAATAGAATATACTTTTCACTCTTCTTCTAAACATTATAGTAGTTACTCTAGTTTTATTTTAATGTTTGCAGAATCTTGAATTTGCAACCCTCTTGAGATACACTGTATGAAAATGTTCAACAACTTTTATATTTTTCGCTCGATGTTCTTCAAAATCTGTAGGGTTCTTCCTCTGTCTGTCTGACACAAACTTACCATCCAAATGTAAATATTATCAGATTATTCGCTCCTTAATTATCGTGCTTAGAAGAAACATAACAGGCAAACAAACAGATATATAAACGCGAGTGGTCAGACGCACGGATATTTAGAAGTTACTCAAATTTTGATGATTAATGCAATGATATTTATTTATGCGTTATTTATTGTTTTAAAAATATTCGGATAAATTGCAATATGCACCTCCTATTCATACTTGCAAAATCTGTAATAACGTTATTCCATTCCATGGAAATTAAATGTAAATATAATAAGTATCATTTGCAATTTTAATGTTCAGATTCTTATCTATCACATTTTTTTAATTTCCAACGAAATATTTACACACTTGAATAAAGAAATGATGAAAATAAATTTTAAAGAAGTTATGAAACGAAAAGCTAATTAATTCTTAAATGAATTGTGCCGTAAAAGTGGATTATAAAATTAAAATTTGCAATCCCTTACAAGTGTAACCGTAAAGATGATTAATAGCGAAACTGAATGCAATTTGCTTATAGCCTAGCACAGCAAACGCTTGATGATAACTCGTTCGAATCTGAGCTCAACGATGTGATGAACATAGATGTTTTAGTGCGAGATGATAGTATTATTAATAGTGGTGTCTGCTTTTCGGTTATGTGCAAGTCATTCTACGTCACTTCTCTCCCGTTGTTTTTAGTGATCGATACCGCTAACATCTCGTGTCATCACAACCGACCCATCCTCTTCATTTCCATCCCTTATGCTTATGTATCAACCACAGATACTGTGACTGGTATACCGCGGAGGTTGCTATAAAATGCAAATTTCTTGCCAGATATCCTCTTACCGTTTCAAGGGTCTCTACTAGAGCCTTATTTCAATCATAAAATGATCGGCAATTGTCAACGTTATTGGCATTTTTACTTGTTTTAATATAAATATATTGACAAGCTGAATTATAATATTATTCGTCTCTTATTTTTTACTAACTTAAAAATATACTCACTATTTACAATTATCCTTTCATTCTCAATATTTCTCAACAACTTAAAGAATATATTCGATATTACAAATCAAGGAACATTGCATTGAAAATGAATAATTTAATGTATTACTCTTATTAGTTTTGTCATGCGGCAATTTCATGGGATTCAAATTTGCATTTTAAGTCCTGTGCATATGACGAATTAGAATAGTAGAAATACTATATCTACTCTACAAACCTATATTTACAATAATTTACTATAATGAAAAGAAAAAAATCTTGATATGATGTTTCTACTAATATACCAAAAATATTTTTTTTCTTAGTGAGCCACCATTAAGAATCCCGTGAAGGTATTTATACAGAAATTTCGTCTTTATTTATCACGTTTTATTTATTAATTATTTTTTCTGTCGGATGATCCCCTTGTATATCTTTTTAAATAAAAGGATGTCAGATTTTTTCATCCATAATACTACATTTTAAATATTATTTTCCACGAACGTTTCCCAACGTTTACTTTTATAGGGACGCCCTGGTATATTTTTTAACGAATAATACTTGTCATAATTGACACATTGCCAGGAAGGAAACCTGCTATAGTTTTGAAGAAAATTATACACGGTGGTCACTTTAAAAAATAATTAATAACCAACGGAGGGCAATATTAAGAACGTAATTGTTACAGTTTCCAAGGAGAAAACCTGCTGTACTACTGGATAGAATTTTACAGGGTAGTTAGGTTTAAAAAATAATTAGGAAACGATGGAGGACAATAATATTTCAAACAGAGTTGTAATTTTTTTTAAATAATAAAAACAGAGGATGACAATAATATTTGGAATATAGTTGTCACTACTGTCATAAGGTTACACTTTTATTAAATATATTCAGGAGATCGCTCTGAAGTATAATTAATTAAAAAACGACACGGGAGAATAGCAATCGGGATGCGGTTGTCACCTTTGTTGCAAATAATGCCTGATGACTTTTAGTTAAAAAATATACAGGGTGGTCATCTGGCAGAAAATATAAGTAATGAATAAAAAGTGCCAAATAGGAAATTTTTGCGCTAAGCCCTTTATTTTTCATTAAAAGTATAATAGTTGTCTTCCGTAACAATTGTGTAAGCCAAATATCATTGGCATTTGTCCAATTTTGTTCTTTATTTATTAATTTACGCAGTCCGCCCTGTATATTTTCCAGTAAGACTATATCAATTTCTTTGTTGGAAGTATCATCAACTATCTACCAAATTTTGCTGTTATCGGTCAAGTAGTTTTTTAGATATAAAGCTAACAGACAAACAGCAGATTGACAGACAGACAACGTACCGACAAACCGACACTAATGGAACCGAAAGGCCTTAATTTTCGTAATCTAAATAGATTGAAACATGAAAATCCGATAAAATCTTAGAGAGTTGTTTTTTTACGATTGCAATAGTTCCCATCGGTAAGCGAGAGATGTAAGAGGTCACTACAAAATGTTAAACAAAATTTCACCGCCGTGCGCTGTGCCACTCGGTTAAATTAACCTTATTTAACTAAAATTCGTATTGGAGGCGGTTTTAAAAAATTTTCATTTCCACCACAGAGCAACAATAAATACTCCGTAGTTTCAAAATAAGTTATAAATCGTTTTTACTATAACTAGCCAAATTTCCGTTTAACAAAACTTGTTACAATTTTTTTCTCACCTTATGGAATTGATGTGTTGCTAAGAGTAAGTTCTTCTTCTAATGAACCTTTGTTTCATTTGTCAAACTATATTAATTCACAAAATATTAGAATTTAGTTCCTTAATATCCCCACATGTATCTGAAAATCGGCGTTATTTTTAATTACCATTCTGAAAAGCATTACATATATTTCTGTTTCGAATGAAAGCTATGAACTCTTATCTAATTCTACCAGTGGTTTTTAAACGATTTTAATGGAGTTGATGCCTTACTAAAACTAAGTTATTTTTCTAATGAACCTTTGCTCTGTTTGTCAGACTATATTAATTCTCAAAATACTAGAATGTAGTTTGGTAATATCCCCATGTATATCAAAAGTCCATATAATCCTCTGATGATTGGCGTTATTTTTAATTACGGGGGCCAAATAATAAGAAGAGATGTTGAAATAAGAAGAAGAAGAAGGTATTGCTTTTCCAAAAACGCAACAGAAAATAGAAAAACTTACCCTGTTGAAGAATTCAAAATTTGTGGCAAAATTATAAACAAATTCCCCATTGATTACTTCAACGTGGACACAGAAGAAAACCCGGAGTTTTCTTTCGAATTGACTATTTTGATAGTCGTGGTCTTCTCAAGCAAAGTGACAAAATGGTGGAAATAGAAAAATATTGAATGTTTTTACAAGGTATGAAATAATTCTTATAGTACATATTTTTCTTTTAATAGAACATTCCTTTAAGCTAAATTAACTACCATTACAACAACGAAATACTAAACAGTTGTATATCTACTATAGTACTGATAAATAAAAAAAATGTCTGGTCTTTTAATGCCGATACCTTTTCTTCAAGCAAGGACTGCTTCATAGTCCGGATCAGCTGGCTGGAAAGTTATTGAATTTGGGACAAAAGAGGGACATGTCAGTTTTGTTGTTCACTCAATTTTGTTAGAATATATACCAAGTTTTCTGCGATAATCTGCGAATGCACAATAATTACTTGGGGCTGCCAGAAAATAAAACTTCGCATAAAGTGTTCCATAATTTATGTATTTTCGGTGTATATCGTGCAAATACGTCCAACCAGCGAACATCATGTTGATTGGTTTTTGTCTGAATATAAGAATCAAAATGGAAAAAAAGGTTGAGAGCAGAGTGATCGAGCTACAAGTGTTAAGCTGGATAATAATTATTCATAAAGTAACGTAGAACTTACCATAGCCGTGTATTTTTTTTTTCATCTCTTTTCCAAATAGTGGGAAATCCACGTTCACTGTACAACAATTTAATATATTGCTTTCACTTATTAGATGAGGTGAAAATAGAAAACTTTAACTATGTCTTATCCTTGTCCGAGTGACATTTTTATGAGCTCCACTTTCCAAAACATATTTTTAAGTTCCATAATATAATGAACCCTAAAAATCTCTATCCCCACGACAGTCTGAGGTTAAGAAATTCTTTTATATCGTCCTGCAAAATACATTCTGATACAGCTAGTTAGTCTTGGCAGCCATAGTGGGTTGATTATGGGAACAAGTTAACGCTTTGTTATTTATTTAAACGCGCAAACCAGTTTTTCATTAGTTTTCCATGAAACAAAACATGCTTATACACAAATAATATTTTAAAATTTCTTATTGGAGGTAACATCTATATCGTAAATAGTTTATTTATTTATATTTTTTTGTAATTACTTCTTGATCTAGCATCGTGTTTGGTACATTATTATTAATTTATAGTGACCTTATTAAAAAATTATTATATTTAATAGTATTAATTTATGATATGGTACATATAATTAAAATTGTATTATATACGGTAATGATTTAATTTTAGATATGACATAGATATATTAATTAAAATACAATTATCCGTAAAAGCTGATACTTAGTAATTAGTAAGAAAGACGATATAAAATTAATATTATGGACATTTTAAGTAACGGTACTAAGCTGGCTCTTCACAATCATCCACGTTATACCGCCTTTTAATGTTCATTTTTTTTTATTTCCTGGTTTTCTACTACACACGTATTTTCTTTTAAAAATAATGTCCAAGAAATTTACAAAAGACCAAGCTAACCATTATACTCTTCGCCGATTTACTGCACTTTTATATAATTGTTGTACATTTCATAGAACTCTCTTCGCATTTTTTTGTTAATAAAACAATATATGCGAATACTATATTAATCTTAATTTGTATTAACAAGTGACGATGGCCTTATCTAACTGCAAGATGAATAAAGCCGCCAAAGCTTAGTCCAAAATCTTATCGCATTTGTTACAAATTTATTGCTGTTAGGTTGATATATGATATATGAATAGGGACCACTGCCGGTTTGTAATGTAACAATATTATACATAGAATTTAAATAACACAGGCACACAAAAACAGTCGAGTGCGAGAAGGCAGACCTATATATTCCTGGTGGACACGAATCCGATGTCCGTTTTGCCCGATTGGATCTTGCATTTTTCCTAACCACAAAAAACACCGTCAGAATGCCCGAAAAATCTCAAACAAGTAACTAAAAAGTCTAAATGTGCCGACCACCATTTCCATACATATTTTGGGGCGCTGAGACCGAATGTGGACGACACGATGATCTACGGTCATTTTTAAGGGAAATACACACCGCCAAAGTCAGAGGTTCGAGGATTTCGCTTCTCAGGCGACATGGGTCCGCTTCGGGAGCAACTGCATCCGAACGAGGTACAATAAAATTATGAAAAAAATCAGGAAATTCACAAAAGGAACAGAGAAATCGAATGGCGCAAGCCAGATATCCCTACGACACTTCGTATCCGAGATAGGGCCGCTCAAAGTCACTGGAAAGAGAACATCTCTTTTTCCCCCACTTCTCGAGACTCTATCTCGGAAACCAAAAAAGCCAAGTATAGTTTGCGCCCTTCGATTTCTCTCACCATCCTACTCTGAATTTTTTCAGATTTTTAGCGACACTTTCAATTTTCCCCAAAACTTCGACATCTCTTCACATTTATTTAATCGTCTTATTTATATTAACGTCCTGGCAGAGTTCAGCTAGTATTATTCCACCACTCAACCAGGACATCGACACAACAACCATTGCCTGCGATATTGCCATTTAACGCAACTGAAACTCGAACTCAGGATAGATAACAGCGACTAGACATGTTGTGCCAACCAACAGCGGTCTAGTTCACTGCTATCATCTCGGTAACATATCGAAGAAGCCACTAAACATCCATACCCTCGCCAGGATTCGAACCCGGGACTTTGTGGTCGCAAGCCAAACGCCCTAGCATTGCTCCGGTGGCGCAATGCTCTAACTTTTTCCAGATGAAAATGACCCCCTTTTTGTGCTTAATCGATTCAAAATTAACTTTTGTATCCGATGATCTACGATTATTTTTTTGAGAGATACAAGCCGCCAAAGTAAATGGTCCGAGGATATCGCTCCTACGACATGACCCAACTTCGTGAGTTGCTGGTTCTAAACGAGGAACCATAAAATTCTGATAAAATTCGTAAGGATATGTGATAAATGGAACGGCGTAACCAGAAGTCTATAGCTTTTTTAGTTTCCGAGATAGAGTCTCGAGAAGTGGGGAAAAGAATTTTCTTCTACTTCCGGTGACTTTGCGTATCTGTGAATAATTCATAATTTTATGGCCCCTCGTTCAGATGCAGTTGCTTCCGAGGAGGACTCATTTATTTTTTTATTTATGTTTTCTTAACCGCTACTCAAGTCACCGAGGTAACTCCTTGAAAATCCGGAATGATTTTGTGTTAAGTAAAGATAAACATGTCGCCTAAGTGGTGGTTAGTTCATTTTAGCTTTTTATTTACTTGTTTGAGATTTTTCGGACATTTTGACGCTGTTTTTTAAGTTTAGGAAAAAAGCAAGAGCCAATCGGGCAAAACATTTTTCGACATCTTGTGTTGTGAGAGTGCTGATCCCCATTCAGCATGAACTTATTTAAATTTAATTTGACAATTTTTAACACAGAAAACCTATATATAAATGGATGGTACAGTTAGTAATTTGTTGTTAATAAAGTACTGCTTACCGATATCTCTTGGACTGATTTTAAAATTGGTACTGAGTATTCTTTTTTGCAAAGCAGACACCCTTTGAATGTCAATACTTTCGCCCCTCAATATAATGTTATATGACAGATGGCAATAGGCCAAGGAAAAATACACATGTAGTAAATGTTTGATGTCCATTGTAGATTGAAGTTGGTTTATTACAAAACACGCTTTATTCAATTTCTTGCATAGTTCATTTATATGGTTGTCCCAACACAAGTAAATTCACAAAAATTTTCCATCATTTGATAGATTCAATTTTAAGTCAGAAATGTGGACTGTAAAGCCGTCAGGTAGTATTTTTCTCTCGGAAAAAAAATTCAGTTTTTGCCAAATTTAATATTTACAAATTTTTATTACACCATTTACAAAACTCTCTTACTATAATATTAACCATGATTTGTAGGATCAGCTGCTGTTACTACCATCGACGTGTAATCAACAAACATCGTTACCGCTGTTTGGGGTATATTTTTGGACAGATGTTTATGAACAGCAAAAAGATAAGGTGCCTCAAGACTGAGCCCTAGGGAAGTCCCATATTGACGTCAAACTCTTCGGATATTACATTGTCAACTTTTACTTTCAAATTTTGTATTCGTTAAAAAGGATTTGATCTACTCAAGTGTTGTGCCTCTGATTCCTAAGGAAAACATTTTTTAATGACAAACGGTACACTAATTGTATACAATGCTTTGATTAAATCGAAAAATGAACCGATTACGTAATTTCCAACTCATCGCAGATAATTTGAAGAAATTGTATTGAGACTGTTTCCACTTCCTTTTCTAAAACCGTGTGACTATCTGATAATAGATTATTCATTAATAAAAAGTTTGCAACTCGATTAAAAACTGTTTTTTCCAAAATCTTCGCTATAATGCACAATAGAGATATAATAATAAACAATAACAATAATAATAATATACGCGGCCTACATCCACAGACATAACGCGGCTTTACGAGTGCTGTATTACCATCTTCGGCACTCGTACGATGTAGACCGAACACCAGTGTTGCCGTATGTTCCCGGAGAGATCGAGTCCGTTGTCGAGAACAAGAAGTGCCGAATTTATTGGAACTACTCGTTCCCGACCGTCAGGCTGATTCAAGCCAACAAGCCTGACATAGTCCTCCTCGACCACCAGACCAAGGTGATGTATGTCGTCGAGTTCTCGGCACCTGCCGAGACAAACATCACCTTGAAGGAGGAGGAGAAACGGACTAAATACCGAGAACTCCGGTATGAGCTCCGAGCGCTATACCCAGACTACTCGGTCAAGATGGTCGTCCTGATAATATAAACATAAACACTCCTAAACTTAATGGTCTCTCGTGATACATGCCGACACTGCCATATCGTATCACTTAGTTTGCATAACTGGCGTTACTTTTTATAGAACACCGTCACTTTCAAATTAACATTAAATAAACAAAATAACCCAATAAAACTATCAAACACATCTAAGTATAATATATAAAAGTACAGTAGAAAAGCACTATGCAGGGTGTTCTACAAGCTTTATGACAAAATTTGACAGATAGCTGGGTTAATCTAAAAAAAAAATTATCAGTGAACATGGGTTCAGTTACATTGAACCAAAGTGGTATTATTAAATTTGATAAAAGTTTTTATTTTTTTTATTTTATCACTAATCGCTAATGGTACCTAATGCAAATGCTGAAAATACCTATCATCCTAGCCATCCATCCTTGCATCTGGTATTTTCAATACGCTTAAGATACTTGCGAAAGATGCAAGATCTGTGAATTTTTTTAATAGGTACAATGTTTTTATTATTTCTTAAAAATATTGTCTGTATTTGTTTATTTGTGGCATATTCAGATTTTCTTACTTTTTATTCGGCATTTTGCCACTGAAAAATATTTAAAACTTTTAATGAAAAATCCTCTGCGCCAAACGGATCAGACAGAGGTTGGTTCTTGAATCCTTGACTGTTTCAAAAAGTCTCACACCTAAAAATAGATTATCTTCCGAAACGTTAACTACCTATAGCTTTCATTTTCAGTTTTTAGATTATAACATTGTTATAGTTTTATACTTTTAGGTGTGAGACTTTTTGAAACAGTCAAGTATTCAAGAACCAACCTCTGTCTGATCCGTTTGGCGCAGAGGTTTTTTCATCAAAATTTTTAAACATTTTTCAGTGGCAAAATACCCAATGAAAAGTAAGAAAATTCTCAAAAACATTTTTTTATATAATTTTTTTTTCGACATAAGTGCACTTTACTCTTAAACGATTTTTGTGTTTTTTCCCCACCCCACTATTTAACTTCAAGCTATATTTTAAGTGCACCTGAAATGGTTATCGGACATGCAATAACTTTTGGCGGTATTTAAACTTTGGTTGTGCAAGTAAAAGAAATCCTATTGTTGCACACTTAATCGGCCACCCTGGGTGTAGAATCAGATCATGCCTATCATGAAAATGCATTGTCATCGAAACTGAATTGTAAAGTTTCAACTCCGTAGAATAAGAGGAAGTGGTTCTAATTCAGCTTACAAGATTTGACCTCAACATATTAACACACTAACATTGCAAGTTAAATAAAATTTTTTAAAATATAATTTTTCATAAAAAGGACAAGGTGGTTCATATTATAAAAGTCTAATTTGTTCCACGCATTTTAAATTTTCTTTTTATTGTAAATAATAAATAAAATAAACAATTTCCTGAAAACAAGAGATCTTATTGATAAATTAAAGTTATTGTTTATGTAAGATTCCAGTTTTTAAATCAAAATATTGGAAACTGTTTTGATACATTTTTTTGTAAATAAATGAATTGCATTACATTACATAATTTGCTGTCCTTGAACTGACGTTGGCCAAATTTTGCAAAGTCATACCTACTTGGTTCAATTCAATCTTATCATATCGAAGTAACATTTCTCCACTTATTGTAATTACCTTATTTCGCCGCCTTTGATACTTTAATTTTACAATAAATGTGACAATTTTATTAAGCTTTTATCAAAGAAGAGTTTGATTTTATGAATATTACTCAAAGCGCTTTCTACGATAGCAATATTTTTCTTTACACAATTAAAAACAATTTATAGCATATATTATATTTACTGACTGTTCTGATTTAATGCCTTAAGGTGGGCCTAGAAAGTGACATCCGATAGGGAAATATTAATTATTTTTGGCCATAACTTTCTTTTCTTAGTACGTATATTTAAAAAAACTATAAGAGTACCTAAGTAGAACCATAACAAGACTATTACTGAATTTTCACTCAACAATTTCAGTGGTTTGCAAAATAGCTTTCTAGGGAATGGCCATCTTAAATGTAGTAAATGAGATACGAAAGTGTAAATGCACTACTGTGTATAGTTCATTCCAACGTTTGCTAATTTTGGTCTTAAGATATAAAACCTCTCGCCAAGCTACGCTATGCTGATAAGGGAATAAATTCGAAACGCGTGTTTGTAACTGTATTATTTCTTTTTGGGGTATAGAGAAGAAAGGCAATTCTTCATAGGTATTATACTCTTTGCAATATGAAGTCGAATTTCATATTGCATTTAATCGACTTATCTTTAAAACCGTAAGGAGTGCTAGTAAAGAAGAAATGTATTATGTTAGTCATCAAATTCTAACCAACTTACAAAACATCCATCTGTCTGTCCATAAAATTTTTTGTAATCGCCATAACTTAAGATGGAATAGACCAGTTGTAATGAAATTTGGACAGTAAGTTAGTATTGGCTACAGAAAGAATCTGAATCTTAATGTTTTTGGAAAAAATCGGTCAGTAAAGTTGAAAGTTATGAAAAACATATTAAGGAAAATATACACGTGAAAAGTTCTTATCGTCTTTGATAGAGTTCCACAAACACAAAAATCCTGCATGGTAAACTAAGGCCTATTAAGATATCATCGATAGATAATTAAAATCTCAAATATAGCAATTATACCTAACAAATTAAAATTTTGTGAAGAGTATAATATTCACATCTAATATTTTATGCTCATTCTCATTCATCCAGATTAGCTTAATCCATGTTTATAAGATTATTGGCAAACTATTTGATACTAGTCGGCAAGGGTCCAATCGTACTTCCACCAACTTTAGTGTATAGTGTACACAAATGGGAATCTTAGTTTTCTGCTCACATCTTTCAGTCTAGTTATTCAGTGGAATTTTCAACATATTAGAGAGGACTACACTATTAATTCAATCGCTACATTTCCAATTTTAATTCCAGTTCCTAACAATGATAATGTTATTCTTGCTTTGTTCTCCAATATTTTATTAACTCATACGAATTTTAAGACATTTCTCAAAGTATATAGTATTGTTCGGAGGTGATCCAATTATAGTTTCAAAAGGTACGCCTAGTGGACACAAACCGAAAACTGAATATTCCGTCCTTCAACACTTTTGGTTACACCCCATCCATCCTGATGGAACCTTTAGCATATTATAGATAATTTACTGGTGATGTAAAAATCGTATGATCTACCAGAAGTTACCATAATTTGTTTCAAGAATCCGACCGAATTTTGTAAATACTCGTTGATGGAATGGTTTGTTACTTTCATTTCGTGCGAATACGAGCGTATAATTGCAGTATTCTCCATCGCTATGTAGAAACTAAATAAATAAAAAGCGACTAGAAATGGAGTTAAAGTAAGGTTGAAATCTAATCTGAACAAAATTTGAACCATATCTAGGAGCAAGAGTGATCATTACAAACTATGAAATTAAACTCCATTCAGTTTTACATGCGTCGTAGTAGAAAAGGAACAAGGAATTTGACTTTTTTACCTTTTTTGATCAACTCTGAAATATTCTATGAAATTTTCTACGTAAAATAAAAGGTGTACTTTGCCAACTGAATTGTAAAACATAGCACTATATTAAAGAAACTTTAACTTTATAGTACAGGGTCCCAAGAAAGGGATGGGTTCTTAAAATAATAGTAAAAACAATTAATTTAATACTATACTAGTCTCACAGAAGAATAATGAAATAAATATCTTACTTATATCGAATTACACTTATAATCTATAATAATGTGTTTAAGCCCAGGATGAATCCAATCCCAATTAACCTTTTATAAATGTACTAAATTATTGCTAGTTTCAACATCTATTTTCAAGTGGAATATACATATAATGATTGAAGATAAAAATATGTACGTATGTACTAGATGTCACACTAAAAAACACTCCTTATCGCTCAAGACTAACATCAACCTCATCAAAGCGTAAAACATGAAAATAAAATCTTAGGGAAAAATATAGTGAAGCATTTCCTAAGATCTCAACTGAAGCTTTGCCTCAAGCAGCTACTAAACTTACATCACGACACTTGCAGATACATTTCTGTCGGTTGTCGTTGGACGTAGTTTTGTTACACGTACCTGTCAATGATTGTGATTTATATACAAATGTAATGGTAAAGTTACTGCTTTATCATTAATTGTAATACTGGAACGCCACTCAGTCTTCATCCAAGGAATTCAATGAGATAAAAACTTGATGAATATCATGGGCATTTTAACATGTTACTTGATGTGTACAAATCTCATGCCTTGTCCGGAACATATGTGTATTCTATCTCTTTTATCCTACATTGCCGAGCAAAACTTTTTTCTAGTCATATTTCCTTACGATATCTCACACAGTCATATACTGAAAGACACTAGCCAAATAAGGCTAGTACCTGGTTATAGATAAGTACATTTATCCACTTATAACCCAAGAGCCGGTGACATTGAAAGTACCATCATCGCGGATTTTAAACATTCTAGTGAAAATTGACTGTAGAAAATCATACGTACAAAATGAGCCCGATGTGACGAGGGTTCTCTAGCCGGAAGCATTTTTAATTGAATTAATTATTATTAAAAACAATGTTTTACCCGGAAATTGATTTCAATTAGAGCATTTGTTAGGAAATTTCATGCTTTTTCAGAAAAACCTGCTATGACAACCTCTACTCGGCCGAAAATGTCTGTCATACCTATTTGAAGGAGGTGATCGGTAACAAAGTTTTACCGTTATGGCGTAGAAACATTTTTTTTAATTTCCACTCCTGAGGGTTGTTACAACCCTGGTCGCCATTCATCTTCACTCCATCAAACCTCCTCTCTGAAAATATTGAACATTTTTTGCAAAAAGAATTCACCCCTTTTAGGGATTGAAACCACCCCTGGTTATAACCCTGGTCACCTTTAACCACCAACCCCCTTTTTAAAAATTGTAAACATTTTTTACAAAAAAAAAAATAGTTCAGCGCCCTATAGGGGTTAAATCGAGGGCTAGGGGTGATTGGGATCATACTCTTCCAGAATTACTTAAGTTATAGGGAGGGCCAATTCAACAAAATACAGGATTGGATAGATGTCTGCACCAGGAAAGAGATTTTAAGGGTGGACTTGATGCGATTTCAGGGGGTAGCACGGGTTAAATAGTTTTTTGAACTCCGAAATCGGTTTCAGAACCCAGGAAAATGGAGGGGGGAGGGAACTAAATTGCCCCGTAGCAGATACTTGCGTGTCTTTACGACTCCTAACCTCCACTATAAGTACAACCGACATGACAGCTATTTCCGGCAGTTTTTGGGCTGTCATACCATGATATTCTGAAAGAGCATACAAAAACGAACATAGTTTAAAAAGGTAAAAGTATTTACACAGAAGTTCCCTCTTTATTTATGCATGGCGGTCACTCTAGAAAATTATTAATTACGAAATGACATTGAGAATAATAATCGAAATATAGATATCACTATTATTATAAAGAAAACATGATAACTTTTGATCGAAAAAAATTTCATTTTTTTTTTAATAGGTTTAGAATATTATGAATCGTGGAAATGTTATATTTGGGCAAGCGAAATAATTTTTTATGTAATCTAGCTGTAAAAAAATTTTTCGTCATCTATTCTAGTAGTGGTTAAAATATTTTCAACAATTTATTTTTATTTTGCATTTTGTCGTGGGCAAAAATTTGCGAATTTTTTGTTTTTTTTATTTTCAAAAGTAATAGGCTTAGAATGCCACGAGACGTGGAAATTTTAAATCTGAGCGAAAAAAAATGTTTTTCATCAATTCTATAGTAGTAATAAAAAAGAGTTAGTTTCTATCTATTCTAGTGGTAATTTTTTTTTCCAAAATGTAGGTCAAAAAATTTTCGAAAATTTCTTTCTTCTGAAATAGGCTTAGAATGCCATGAAACGTGGATATTTTAAATTTAAGCAAAACAAAATTTGTTTCCATCTATTCTAGTGGTACATTTTTTTTCCAAAATGTTGGTGAAAAAAATTTTCAAAATTTGTTTTTCTGAAATAGGTTTAAAATGTCGTAAAACGTGAAAATTTTGAATTTGAGCAAATACATTTTTTTTTTCATCTATTCTAGTGGTAATCTTTTTTTCCAAAATGGTAAAAAAATTTAATTTTTTTTTCAGAAATAGTTTTGGAATGTCATAAAACGTGAAAATTTTAATTTTGAGCAAAGAAAAAAAAATTTTCATTTAAGTATTTTAGTGGTAAAATTTTTTCAAAAATGTTGGTAAAAAAAATTCACAAAATGTTTTTTTTTTGATATAGATTTAAAATGCCATGAAATATGGATATTTTAAATTTGAACAAAGAAAAGAAATTTGTTCATGTATTTTAGTGGTAAAAAAATTTTCAAAAATTTTTTGCCACAATTTTTTTTTCTGAAATAGATTTAGCGTGTCATGAAACGTGGAAATTTTAAATTTGAGCAAAAAGAATTGTTTCCATTATTTATTCCCTTTAGACGGTCCACCCTGTACATTTTCCAGTGAAAGTTTAACCATTTCTTCGCTGATAGTAGCGTCAACTACCTACAAATTTGACTGCTCTACGTCAAGTAGTTTTTTTAGTTAATGCACCAACAGACCGACAGACAGACAGATGTGCAGGCAGACAGATGGATAGACAGACAGCCAGACAGACAGACGGACAGACGGACGTACAGACAGACAGATGGGATTGAAAAACCTATATTTTCGTAATCTACGTGATCTGAAACGTCAAAATCCGAAAAAATCTCGGAGGGTGATTTTTTTTTAATACAATACTTCCCTTCGGTATGCGAGGGAAGTAATAAACTGTTTCTACGCCATAACAGTAAAACTTTCTTACCTATCACCTTTAAATAGGTATGACAGACATTTTCAGCCGAGTAGAGGTCGTCATCCCAAGTTTTTGTGAAAGAGCATGAAATTTCCTAACAAATGCTCTAATTGAAATCAATTTCCGCGATAACGGTAAAACATTATTGTTTTTTAATAATGATTAATTTAATTAAAAATACATCCAGGTAGAGAAACCTCGTCATACCGGGCTCATTTTGTACATATGGTTTTCTACAGTTAATTTTTACTAGAATGTTTAAAATCCGAGAAGATGGTACTTTCAATGTCACCGGCTCTTATGGGATATTATGTCTGTTCAAAGAATACAGTCTCTCCTTAAGTCGAGGCTTGACGCGATGGTCCACTATGTTTCTAGCCTCATTTGCATATTATTAAACAAATACACTACTCTACATTCATATTGAATCGGCAATATTATGATTATAGAAGAATAACAAGCAGAAATTATGGCCTTTATATCTCGTTCTAATAATTTCGTTATATTATCTTATTAAAAAGTATGTAATTAAAATGGGACCTACAAGAAAATTGAAACAAAACTGTTCAATTTTTAAAAACATTGCATACTTACAGACAGAGAGACTGTCTCCCATTTGTGCCGTTCTCACTTTTAATAGAGAAAATGTAGGCATAAGTATAATTCTATATAAATTACGTTTTTTTAGTAAAAAAGAAACATAAATTCAAATAACAATACCTACACTTGAAAAAACATACAGTCTATTACACAATTGGTACTGGACAAATATGCAGAATTTAATATTCCATAAAATTTATGGAAGATTTAGATACAAAATTGTATAAGTTAGTCACTTTCATTCAAGTTGTAAAAATTATATTACAATAAATAATCAAGAACCATAAATTACACTCTAGTTTGATTTCTATCGTAATGAAAAAAAACCTTGTTGTTTTCTACCTCTTATCAGATGTATTATATTATCATATAACAAATGATCACAAATATTTAAATTAACACATTTTTTGAATAATCAGAATATTGCTGAAAAATGTAGAGCAGTGTATATTTAAACATAACAGTGCATCGACAAATAATTTTTTTGTTTGCAGATTTGGGATTGAGGAAAAATAACAAAAAACTTTCCTCTATGCTTTTTAGCAATGAAGAAAATGACGGTGAGCATACAAGTATTATTATACTAATTATACTTATACTTAATGTATTGCATTTCCAGTAATTTAGTATATCTACTTTGTTTCAAGCTAGTTACATAACAACTATTTATAAACTACGTGCAAATTATTAAAAGACTATTGATTAAATTGAAGGCTGTTGCTTGGCAATTTATAAATAAAATCGAATGCAAAGAATGACACTAAATAAAAAATACAATATAGATATCAATTACAAAACTTTTTGTAAAAGTTAATTAGTGATTTAGCAATTCAATGTTTTCACAAATTTTAAAAATTTCTTTGACTCTGAAAATAATACCTACTTAATTATAGTTAAAAACAATTTTCAATTTTCAAAACCAGTAGGTGACCTAAAATAGGCATTTCTAAATTTGAATTGAAGCTTTACCGCGAAAAACACTATGCCACTAACATGACGTCATTGGATCTAAGTGGTGCTTTGTGCCAGAATTCAAAATTGTGCCAATAAGCAAAAAAACTACATCTAAGAACGCTTCTGGAAAAGAGTTGATGAAAATACGTAACCTATCCAGGACAAAAATATAATTCTGTTTTTGTAGGGGTAAATATGGGAAAATAAGTGAGCAAGTTGGTAAGAGGACAGTAACTTAGAATTTGGTGTATATTCTAGAAGCCAAGAACTCAGGTTTTTATAGTATTTTTAACCCCTCTTTTGAGATGATTCCGTTGAAGGAGTGGGGGAGGTATCTAGAGGTAAATAGGGAAAAATAAGTAAAACAAGCTGGTAAGAGTACAGAAACTCGGTATTTGGTGTATACACTAGAAACCAAGGCCTCAGATTTCTTTCTAATATTTTTCAACCCCTCGCCCCCAAGATTTGTTGGGAAGTAATATACAAAATAACTCAGTTTGATAGTATCAAAAAGTAAATTGCTACCGGACGAGATCCATATACCACGATATCAGGTATACCCCATATTTTTCGTTATGTTTCAAGATAGAAATTTGAAAATATTGTTCGAGATATTTGGAATTAAAATACATTTTTGACATAACCAGGCCCGAAGATTCACTTTCTGTTTAACCGGAACTACTAACTTTTTATTTCAAATAGCATTCCATACATTTTTTGATCTCTTCTGATAGCGATTTGAATTACCTTTATAACGGTTTTTTCAAAAACAAAATCGAATCAGAAATTACCTAAAATACTATGCTTGTAGTTAATTACTAACAATATTGCTAAATCCTCTTTGTGTCATCTCCAACTTTAAACTGCAGTTTCACATCCATTTGTGGATCGATTTTAAATTTGAAAATAGCATTGTAAAGCTAATTTATTGCTCTAGCGAAAGAACATGTATTATTATATTTTGTATTTAAACTTAATAGGATCCACTATTTAAATAAATTACCTACTACACAATTTTTCACCACAATCCAACTATTTCTCTGATTTAGTTATAAGCAAAATATTAAGTTTTTTTGAATAAGAGAAACAAAATACTTTTTTTTGTTTTTCTGATATTAAAAGCGAATTATTATAAGATACATTAAATTCAAAAACATGTTTTGCATAGAACACTAGTAATGCTGTGTTCTGTTTAAAACCGAAACACCCTGTATAATAATACAAACATTTTCATATATAAAATAAATTCAGTATATTTTCATTGCAATTCTCCTATATATTTATAAAATAAAAACATGTAAAATATAAGAAACGAAACTGTAAAATAGTCACTTATAGGTGGTTTATTGTTTGAATGCTACTGATAAAATAGAATATAAACTAGAAATATGGGAGGGAAATATATGGCAATTCATTAACATTACAAAACGGCCATTTGTATAAAGTCAAGAATTAGGTAGAGTAGCGACTGTTGAAATTATCCGTTGTCGAAATGCATTAAGCTTTTTTTTAATTGAAAGTAAATTCTTTCATGGTTGTCGGGTACGCTGTCTAAGTGACTGATGGATGGGCTTCGGACGCGGTTACAATGCCTTACATGGCTTTTGTGTGTCTGCATTTATGTTAGATCAGTGCCACTACTGTTATCCTATGCCACTGCTACTGTTTTGCTTCGTCGTACCAATTTGATTTTCTTATTATTGTCACATCAACAATGATTCTAATCTGCATAATGGAAATCATATTTTTTTATTTCTCACAATATTGTTAAGTAGTATCATAACTGTTCTTGTTTATTTAGTATTTGGTACAGTAAATTCAACCACTAGATAAGTATATTCGAGATAGTTATCTGAAGATCGAGTGCTACGGCAAGGGGATGCAAATGGTGCGTCAACATCCCCTAATTTCAGTGATTAAAATGTTCAATCAATTAATTTCTAAATAATTAAGTAGCTCTGAATAGAATAATAAGGAAGCTTTCAACTTTATTACCAACAGAATTTAATATTTTTGGATTAATTGTATTTCAATGTTTCTGTTATATTAATTACAACATTATTTTTAATACATAGTTGTGTTAATTTACTTTAATGTAACAATTTACTATATTAAAGACTATAGTAAACTATTAGGCAACTTGCCAAACTGCCAGTTTCTACATTGGATCTGTATTAGATCATTAGTACTTTAAATTTAAAGCAAATCGACACACAATAATAATAATTCTTAATAGCAGTTAAATCAATTAATACATAACACATATCATCGTATAGTCAAGATTTTATATTGACCTGAAATTTCATACACGTATGTCGTCTAGGGTGGCCAATCTTTTTCGAAATCGAATTTTTTTATTTCTCATCCCTGCAAATAAGTCCATTTGAAGAAAAAATAATTCCCTTACAATATTATTGATTGATTGATTTCATTGATTTGCCAGCGTAAGGTGGGCATTGCTGCCGATTCCGGTGCATGGAGATTTGTTCCACCACGCAGCCCGATCGCCCGCCGAACGTCCATCTGCAGACGCCCAGTCTATTACATATTCATGCGGCTCCACCCGACCGACCAACGGATTATCCCACCGTGTACCGGAACAAACCCCCGGTGCTTTTATATACCGCCGGACCGGCTGCATACGATGGGTTGGACATTGGACATGCTTGTTGTCAGTAGCGAGAGCCGCATGACGCATGGGGTAGGAGTATAGCATGGAGCGCGTAGGTGTTTGTGAGATATTTCTTCTTGTTTTCTTTCTGTCTTCATCGTATGGAAAATGTAGGCGTTTGTGAGATTGAGGCAAAATTAAAGCAAGCAGGAAGCATTTTCTTACTTTTCATTGGGTATTTTGCCACTGAAAAATATTTAAAAATTTTTAATGAAAAAACCTCTGCGCCAAACGGATCAGACAGAGGTTGGTTCTTGAGTACTTGACTATTTCAAAAAGTCTCACACCTAAAAATATATAAACTAGAACAATGTTATGAACTAAAAACTGAAAATCAAAGCTATAGGTAGTTAACGTTTCGGAAGAGAATCTACTTCCGTTCTCAAAACTTTTTTGGCCGTCAACCATGACAGTTCTTTGTTTATGTATTTCCATAGTCACGTGAGACATTAAATTATATTTATCTTATTTTTACTTACTTCGTCTCTAAGGATGGGCAACCAACTAGTACAAAAATCTATTGAATAATTAGAAACGCATCTATCCTCGTTTAGTTTTCTTTTAGTTCCGTTGCTCTCTTTTTCCAAAATCTTCGCCGAGTCCCATTTAATTCTATGATTATTATCCCACGCGTGTTCACAAATTTTGGATTTTTCAAATTCTCCCCTTCTAGCGTAATTTTTATGTTCACCGAGCCTTACGTTGAAAGGTCTAGATGATTCACCTACGTAATGTTTTCCGCACTCACACGGAACACTATAAATACAATTTTTTGAACTTTGAACAATATTTGGAGGTTTGGTTCTTGATAAAACCGATCTTAGCGTGGAGCCCGTTTGAATTACCTTTCTTAGATATTTTAATTAAAAAATTAGATAACACATACCAAACCAGTGTGTATTGAAAACAAACACATACAAACAGATACTTAAATTTCAATTCAAATCAACATATTAGTGTTAAGAAAGGTGTTGTTAAATGTTTGTACGACAGGGCCAAAATTATTTCTTCAAATGATGTAATATTAAGGAACGAAAAACAATTTATAAAAACTGTCTTATTAAATAATCAATATCCTGAGAGTTTTGTTGATAGTCAGTTATTGAACATTGGTAGTAGAGAGAATATACTATCACAACCTGAGGTATTTAGGTCAATGGCAGTAATTCCATATATACATGGTTTATCGGATAAATTACGAAAAATTGGGAACAGGTTTTCCGTACGAACGGTTTTTCAAACGGGCTCCACGCTAAGATCGGTTTTATCAAGAACCAAACCTCCAAATATTGTTCAAAGTTCAAAAAATTGTATTTATAGTGTTCCGTGTGAGTGCGGAAAACATTACGTAGGTGAATCATCTAGACCTTTCAACGTAAGGCTCGGTGAACATAAAAATTACGCTAGAAGGGGAGAATTTGAAAAATCCAAAATTTGTGAACACGCGTGGGATAATAATCATAGAATTAAATGGGACTCGGCGAAGATTTTGGAAAAAGAGAGCAACGGAACTAAAAGAAAACTTAAAGAATCCGCGATTATTTTATTAAACGAGGATAGATGCGTTTCTAATTATTCAATAGATTTTTGTACTAGTTGGTTGCCCATCCTTAGAGACGAAGTAAGTAAAAATAAGATAAATATAATTTAATGTCTCACGTGACTATTGAAATACATAAACAAAGAACTGTCATGGTTGACGGTCAAAAAAGTTTTGAGAACGGAAGTAGATTCTCTTCCGAAACGTTAACTACCTATAGCTTTGATTTTCAGTTTTTAGTTCATAACATTGTTCTAGTTTATATATTTTTAGGTGTGAGACTTTTTGAAATAGTCAAGTACTCAAGAACCAACCTCTGTCTGATCCGTTTGGCGCAGAGGTTTTTTCATTAAAAATTTTTAAATATTTTTCAGTGGCAAAATACCCAATAAAAAGTAAGAAAATCTGAATATGCCACAAATAAACAATTACAGACAATATCAGGAAGCATTATTATGCAGTAATAGAAGTAAATGGAATAATTTACATACTTTAATTGATACATAATTTTTATTAAACCAGCAATATTTATCTTTAAAATAACTAATCAAATCATATAAATATCAAAGATTTCATCTCTTGTGAGTATAAGATGTCATACTACTGTAAATTAGTAGTCTAGGAAGAAAGTTATAAAAATAGAACTCTCGTTTCATCTTGCAGCTGCCAACTGTCAAATGTTACTTTTGGCGTCGGAATTAGAATCAGCGACTATAAAAACCTTCCGGTATATATTTTTAAAGACATTTAATCAAAAATACGGCGATACACTGTTATCGACAAGATCCCGGAAAATCAACTTTGAACCCCCCGATATCTGAAAAACTGTCCATGTGTTCATGAGAAATTTTGATCAGAAGCTCGAGAGGAATGACATATTGATTCCAAGGAAATTCACCGGGGGCCATTTTCCATAAAGTTAGTGCTGGGTCCTTTTCACTCAGTTACGGCAAGGGTTACCGTTCTCTGAATTATCGGAAATTTTGATATAAGTTATTCCTAGTAAAATGGAATATTTTCGTGGGGTAAGATGTAAAAAATTCGCAAAAAAACTTCACCCCCTATAAAGATGGGCCACCCTAATGTCGTCGTAATGTCGTCGGGATCTGGAACTGATTATATTTTGAGCCTACTCCAGTAAAGGGTTGGGAGTAAATAGGGGAAAAGAGTAAAGCAGGTAGGATTCCAGAAATTTGGGATTTGGTGTATATAGTAGAAATCAAGACCTCAAATTTCTTATAACATTTATCACCACCACTCCATTATTACAGAGGCTAATAAAATAAAATTGAAATATTCACTGGAAATTTGGTACACATATGGAGCTAGATTATATTTTGAGCTGATTTTGTTGAAGGATTGGAGGTGAATACGGGGAAATAGCGGGAAATGAGTAAACCAAGCTGGTAAGAGTATAGAAATTGGAGATTTGGTTTATGTGCTAGTAGCAAAGGCCTCCAATTTTATTTAACCCCTGACATTTTAAATTTTTAGAAAAAAGTTACTAATGTTATTTCTTATAAGTAGTGTGTTAAAGGGAAACTGCGTCCCCCCACTCTACCCACTCAACAGATACACAAAAAGGAGAGGTTGCCTCTGATTGGTGGATCAAAAATTCTTTATAACTTTTAAACGGGAAGAGATATTTGAATTCTTTAAAATGATTTCGGCAATAAACAAAAAAGAAGAGCGATTCATCAACTAATCGATCTAAATTAGAAGGGGCTAGTTATCTTGGTTTAAAAAAACAATGATTTCATGTTTAAATTCTTTTTTATTAACTTTTTATATATTTTGCCATTCTCTTCCTTTCCTCTTCTTTAAATTTTTTTTTTTCACTCTTTGACATTTTGGGTGGTGGTTGCCGTATTATTTCCCGTGTTAAACAATACGATGTGGGGTTGTATGTGGGATAATTATCTTCATCCCAATTTTCTTCCTAAATTGACATTAAAAACATATAACTTAAATTTACGCATTACATTTTTAGACACTTACACATACTACCACTGGCGTAGGTATTGACTGTGTTCCAGTGGGAACCTCTTCATCCCAATTTTCATCCTGAAATTAAATAAATAAAAACACTTTAATTTTTTTTATACATTACATTGGCTTTAAATGCTTACACAGTCTACCACTGGCGCAGGAGGTAATATTATTGGCAACCGACTACTATATGTATCTTCATCCCAATTTTTATCCTAAAATTAACGTCTTGAAAATACTTTCTAATTTTTAACATCTCATACACTTACGTGGGTGGAGACTGCGGCTGGGGTTAGTGTTCTTCTTAGGCTCTCGTTAGACATTTTGTAATCTATAAAGAATATCACTTATGTATATAAATCGACATATTAATTTTACGATGAAAAATTCAAATATATTTTAAAAACAACTTTCCTCAAAGATTTACGTATAGTAAATCACATTAAACAAAATATACTCACAAGAATAGAATGATGAATGTTTAACTCTAGATAAAATGATATTGCTCTTATAGTCTTTCACTTTACAAGTGAAGTAAGTTTCTATTTTCCGAAAGTCGTTCTTATTAAACATGTATTACCTTCGCATAGGTACTTTCCTAAAACATTCTCTTCGGTTTCAATGAGAAACCCCCTTCTATTAAAGTAAAAGTATGCTAGTGCATTCGTATATAAACTGCATAAACTGCATTTCTGGTACAAACAAATATTCGCAATTAGAAGAATCTAAGCTGTAGGTGAGTTTCATTATTATTATATTATTTATTGTTTTTTTACTTTGATATTTACTTAATATGAAAAGTTAAGTCCTATATTTAATCAGGTACTTTGACTGTTTATGTATTTTAACTAGAGAATGTCTCTTAAACTAGATTGAAATAGTGTTTATTTATTTTTAGAGATGACTCAAAACACACTGAAAAATTTAAACGCCTTAGGCGCCTTTGAATTTGAAATTATAAAATTTATAGAGCTCGATTTACATAAAGCCTACAAGGTTGGCGTTTTTAGGAGTTTAGATACGACGTATGGACGTAGAGTTTTGGTTGAGCTGCCAGAACTAGGAAGATATATTTTTCTACCTGAACGTTTTAAGTCAATGAGCGAGACAGATATTGAGAACGCAAATAAAAAGAATATGTCGATGATTTTTAAGGGGCAAAAGCTGTTAGAAAATGGAAGAAATGCAAATGATCTAGAATTTATTGAAAATTAAAATTGTTCAGTGCAATTTCTTTTAACTGTACTGTATTATTTATTTGCAGTGTAATTTCAGTCGCATATTATTATTTATCTATTATTGTACTATGAGTAAACGTCAAAAATTAAATTGGGATATAAAAATAACTAAAACAGCCTTTAAAAGCAGAGTAATGACCGTTACGGTGTATAATAATTTAAATTTTAAGGATCCTAAAATTTTTTTAAGAGAAGTGTCTTATATTTTTCCTGATATTATTCAGAAAGTTAAATTATTTCCTTGTAAAATTAACGCTGCATTTGAGGCTGATTTTACATGCCCCAAAGGTGATGAAGAAAATGAACAATTATCTCAAATTTTTTATATTACTACAAAAATTCAACCTTATTATGATACTACTAATGCAGAAACGTGGTATGAGGAATATATTTATGATAAATTAATTAAAAAATTAAGTGAATTTTGTGAAAGAGGATCAGGATGGGCTCTGCAAAAAATTATAGGGTTAGATATTAATATCAATAAATGTTCATTTTTTTCTGTTGGTGCGACATTTGTCGATCTTCCAAAAGAAATTATTAATAAAAAAGCCGTTATAAATATCCAATGTTTTGATGATTGCTGCTTCGCATGGGCGGTTAACTGTTTTTTTCAAAATGTTCGAAATGCGTCAAACAGGGTTTCATCATATAGGCATTTTTCAGAATATTTGAATACGGAAGGAATCAATTTTCCTTTTTCTTTAAAACAGTTGTCTAAATTTGAGAGACAAAATAATATGTCTATTAATATTTATAGTTTAAAGAGAAAAAACTCTAAAGATAACTGGTTTATAGGTAAAACAATTAATATATCAGATGAAGAAGAATCTGATATTGATGATAATGATACAGATGCTACTAGTAAAACTAAATACGAAATTGTACCTACTAGAGTTTCTAATAACGTTAAAAAAACTCATGTTAATTTACTATTAGTGCAGAAAGAAAATGAGTTAAATAATGTAAATGAAAATGATGCATCTTATCATTACTGTTATATAAAGTCATTATCAAAATTAGTTCGTAGTCAGGTTTCGAAAACCGATAGGCGAAAATTTATTTGTAATAGATGCTTGAGTTTTTTTTATACTAAGGAAAAACTTGAGTCTCATGAAGTAGATTGCGTAAAATTTAAAGGCGTAAAATCTGTTTTTCCGAATTTTGAAAATAAGTGGATTAAATTCAGAAATTACAGATACAAAGAACGGGTTCCTTTTATTATTTATTTTGATTTAGAAACTTATTTGTTACCTATAGAGAATGTAATGCCTTCATCTTCAACCTCCTATACTACTGCATATGAAAAACATATACCTTTTAGTATAGGGTATTATTTTCATTGTAGTTTCAATGATAGTTTATCTATGTATAATTTTAAGAGAGGAGAAAAATGTATCGAATGGTTTATTAATGAGCTAAATGAAATTGCAAAAAATGTTGCGGATATTTTTAATACCCCCTTTCAAATGCTGCCTCTTACTCAAGAAGAAGTTGATAATTTTGAACAAGCTACATTATGTCATATATGCGAACAGCCGTTTACAGACGATGACTACAAAGTAAAAGATCACTGCCATATTTCAGGTGTTTTTAGAGGGGCAGCTCATAACTCCTGCAATCTTAATTATAAAATTATAAATTTTATTCCTGTAGTAAGTCACTGTCTTCAAAGTTATGATGCACATTTTTTTATTCAAGCGTTGTGCACTCAATTAGAGGGACCTATTAAATTATTACCCTTCAATAAGGAAAAATATAAATCCTTTACCAAGACTTTAAAATTTGAATTTAATGACGATGACGGTAATCTGTACTTTCGTAATATTCATTTACGATTTATCGACTCTTTTAATTTTATGGCAAAATCATTAGATCAGTTAGCTTCATATATGGATGATTTTAAGATCATTAAAAAACTATTTTCTCATCTATCTCTTGAAGAGATTCAGCTCTTACTTAGGAAAGGTATGTTTCCTTATAATTATATAAATTCACCTGATAGATTAATGGAAAAACAATTGCCAGAAAAGAAACATTTTTATAATAGATTAAAATACCAGAATATTACAGATGAGCAATACCATCATGCAGTAAAGGTATGGCAAGTTTTTAAATGTCGAAATTTAGGCGAATATTCGGATATTTACTTAAAGACGGACGTGTTACTTTTAGCTGACGTTTTTGAATCTTTTCGTGAATTATGTTTAAAAACATACAACTTAGATAGTGTTCATTACATCACTAGTCCTAGTCTATCATGGGATGCTTTATTAAAAGTCTCAAAAGTTGAAATTGAACTTTTTACCGATGTAGATATGCTTCTTTACATTGAAAGGGGGATTAGAGGTGGGCTTTCTACTTGTATTCACAGACATGCCAAAGCCAATAATAAATACATGGATAACTATGACCAGAATAAAGATGACATATTTTTAGCCTATTTAGATGTAAATAACCTTTATGGGTTCGCGATGTCTTTTTATATTCCTAAATCAGACTTTAAATGGATGTCTGTTGAGGAAATTGTAGAATTAGAAATAGAAAAAATTAAAACTGATTCATCATGCGGTTATATATTTGAAGTAGATTTAGAATATCCTGATGATATACATGATTCACACTCAGATTTTCCGTTCTGTCCAGAAAAACTCATACCGAAAGATAGTAAATATAAAAAATTAATGGCTACTCTTTATAATAAAGAAAAATACGTGATTCATTATATATATTTGCAGCAATGTCTAAGGCATGGCTTGAAGTTAAAAAAAATTCATAGAGGTTTAAAATTTTTCCAATCTCCATGGATGAAGCCGTATATTATGTTAAATACAGAATTGCGTACATCTGCAAAAAATGATTTTGAGGTTGAATTTTACAAGTTATTAAATAATTCAGTATTTGGAAAATCAATGCAGAATGTTAGAAATATGCGAGATGTTAAGTTAGTAAGCTCTTTTGAAAATGCTTACGGTATGAATTATTATACGTCTAAACCAAATTTTAAAGATCGCATTATATTTGATGAGAATTGTGTGGCTATAGAAATGAATCGATGTAAAATATTTTTTAATAAACCGATTGTAATTGGCTTTACTGTTTTGGATATTTCAAAAACTCAAGTATATAAATTTCATTATGAATATATGAAAACGAAATTTTCACCAGCTTCTCTTAAACTCTGCTACACTGATACTGACAGTCTATTATACCAAATAAAAACTAATGATTTTTATGCCGACATTAAGGATGACTTGAAAGAATGGTTTGATACATCTAATTATAAATTAGATAATCCTTTCGGTTTCCCAAGAGTTAATAAAAAGGTCATGGGAGTGCTTAAAGATGAATTAGGAGGACAAATATTTGATGAATTTGTAGGTTTACGATCGAAAATGTACGCTATTAGGGCCTATAAATCAGGAAAAGATCAATGTAAGGCTAAGGGAGTTATCAGTTGTGTAACTAAATCATTAACTTTAGATGATTATAAGCGATGTTTGGAGACGGGGGAAGCAGTTAGAAAAAAACAGAATTTAATTAGATCAGATCGTCATAATGTATACACCTATGAACAGAATAAATTAGCTCTGGATTTATTGGACGATAAAAGATATATATGTCAGTCAGGCATAGATACAATAGCCCTTGGGCATTATTCATTACGTGATTAGTAATATATTTTGGCTGTTTTTAATTTTCATATCCTAATTAGATTTAAACTAACATCATTTATAAATAAAAATGTGTACTAATATTATTGGTATATCTGTAAGTATTTTTATACGTATGTACTATGTATCAAATGTAAATAATAAAAGACGTTTTTAATGAACATTTTTATTTATTACGACATATTTATAATAAATCTTTTGAATCTATCCAAGCGTTTTTCTTCAATCCCAGAAATTTCACATAAGCCTTTTTTCCTTTTTTCCGCAAAACCTTCTCCACCAAATAGACATCAGAATACTTTGCTTTTTGTAATTCATGTCCGTAAAATCCTCCTGCTATATCTAATCCCTCCATATCAGACAAGAGATATGTGACGGGATTAGTTCGTTGAGTTTTTCTAATAGTGAAAAGTTCTGTGCTCCAATTAGGGTCATAACCCTTATCAAAAATACTTTTATACTTGCTTATACGAACTACGTTTCCAACCTTAAATTTTCCACTACCGAAAATTTTAATATTAGAGTATGCTTTTTGAAGCAGATGTTTTTCGTTCTTTTTTCTTCTGGCATCAATCGGTCGCATTCCGATAGTTCTATGTATAGTGTCATTATATTTTTTAGCAATCTCTTTTAAAATATCAATCCACTTATATTTTCCTCTTACGCTGAATTCAAAGTATAATTTACTTTTCAGAGTACGAATAACTCGTTCGGCTATTGCGGCTTTTATCGGACTGAAAGTAGAATACATATTTACGGAATTTTTCTCACACAATTCTTGAAACTGCTTATTCCAAAATTCTCCCCCATCGTCTACTTGAAGATTTTTCGGCAATTCTTCCTTAAAAATTTTTTTCATAGCTGTAGTAACTTCTTTTCCGGTTTTATTCTTAAGCGGTTCGGTCCATAGAAATTTACTAAAACAGTCTATCGCCACTAAAATGTATTTATAACCTCTATTCTGTTTGGAGAATTTTTGAAAATCTGCCAAATCGGCCTGCATTAAATCATGCAGACCTCGAATAATCACCCTTCGTCTGGGAAAGTTTTTACGGGCAGGCTTATGCAATTCACGAACGACTTGCAGTTTTTCCATGTCAACACACTTTTTTAACTAATGATACCTTCTTCCGATAATTCTTCTAATATACTAGTAATCTGATTGTCCACTGAATTATTACCCGCATTTTTCTCGGCACAGAGAAGCCTAAGCCGGTCAACTAATTCATTTACTGAGTTCCAATAAACGTACTGAGGAGTAACGTTCGAAGTGACTCGAAGACCACTACCCGGTACCGAGAAGAACCTGTCTCTGAATCTGGTGTCAACAGGAAACAGTTTTTTAATTATGTTTCTGTATTTATTAGACTTGTTTCCATTGATCTGGCCATCTGATTTATATCCTCTTTTATGGGCGTTGGTTTGGCGCAAGATATCACCGTACCTCAGTAAATCTGCCTGGGTATAATCTTCCGGATTTTTCATAAAAACTAACTGATACAGTCCGTTAGTACCTTCATATTTCCTATCATTTATAATTATATCGTTTCCACTTATTTCAACATTACTATCGCCGATCATCCATTCCTGAGTCTCCGGATTAAATCGTATTCCATATAGATTATCCGTCACTCCAATGGTATCGCTTACGAGCATTTGTAAATATTTTTTCGGTAGTTGTTCAAACTGACTCAGGGAAGTATTTATTTCCTCTCGGGATTCCGGAAGATTATAGCGTTGTTGCATAAGCTCAGTAGAGAGAAGGGGTGAGGGTGTCTCAGCCACTGTCTCTGTTCGAACAAAGGCCGGACCCGGATCATCAAAATCCCTCCGAGCGGTAGATTGTGAACTCTTCCCCCATTTAATAATTTTAAAATCCTTACTTTTTCTTTTAATACCCTGATCTATTTCTCCTAAATCAAATACATCTTCATTTTCCTCCTGTTTTTCTTCCTCTTTCTTAGGTGTTTCGGTTTTTGGGATAGACTGGGGTTCCTTTTTTATATTATCCGCAATTGTTTTGAGCGGATCTATTAAAGGTTTTAAATTTTTCTCCAATATCTTATTAGCTTCAATTCGAGTCTTTTTAAGTTTCAAAAATTTTTTCCTTAGGACGTTTCGCGTTTTTATTAGGTCCTTCTTCAGATTTTCATCAGCAGCAGCACGGATTTTCTTCACCTTCATATTGAACGTACGCGTGTATTAAACATACTACTAATTTCTACCCGAATTATTTTTATAAGTAGATGAAAGTGTCGAGACCTTTGCGGTATCTCCGCCCAGATTTGACGTCTGCACATTTATCCACGAGTAAAAAATTGAATTTCTCCTTCCAACAAAGCCGACACATTTCTTTAAATTTGTCGAAGGTCATATCGTTGGAAATATGATGATCGTTGAATACATGTTTTAAGTTAAGGTCATCCTGCTCGAAAAGGACAATTAGGTTAGTATTGTCCCTCACGAGTTGTTTTGACGCGCGGGAGTAGGTCTGACATAAATATAACGTATCAATTAGTTTATGCCGACCCATGCTGAAATATTCCCTAATAGGACTCTGAGGAGTACATTGTACGTCATCGAAAATGAAAATAGAATTCGGTTTTGCATCGCCAGGAGAAATAATCTTTTCGGTGTCATCGAAGAACTTGTAGTAACCGATGAAGGGAAGGTCACTTAAAATTTTATCCAAATATACGTACATAGGTTGATTCAAAGACTTTGAATAAATATAGATATTCTCGAAGCACAATCCGTTTTGGTTAACAATGAGGCTTATCGCCAAATTGGTCTTTCCAGACCCGGAAGGCCCGGCTATTAAAGCCCGAACGTCATTGTTGAATAAGTCGCCGTGTCTCTTCTGTTGCATGGCATGTTCCTTATCCGATGCCTCCGTAATTTTCGACGTATGATTTTCGACAGGAAAATTTTCCTTCTGCTTTACGAATCGCATCTCAGTATCGAGAGTGCGTGTCACCACGATCGAACGAAAACTAACCCTCTATGGGTAACGTCATGTCAAAAGTTACAGGAAGGCAGCTCGGGGACGCGCCTCCTGGACCGAGTACCTGGACCGTGGGCGGCAACCTCACGATTTTGGCAAAACCATCGAAGAGTTCCACGTCCGTTTTAAATGATCTGATTAATAAACTTCCTTTCGAGATGCACATACCGGGCGGATATCAGTTTTGCGGACCGGGTACACGTCTCGAGAAGCGACTACAGCGGGGGGACAGTGGGATAAATAAACTGGATTCTTTATGTAAGGAGCACGACATAGCGTACAGGGACAGTAGTGAGTTATCGACCAGGCACGCGGCAGATCGTCGACTCGCCGAAGGAGCTTGGAAACGTGTCAAGGCGAAAGACGCTTCGTTTGGAGAAAAAACAGCCGCTTACCTCGTTACTAACGTAATGAAGGCTAAAACGAAATTAGGAATGGGCGTGAAGTGCCCACGTCCAAAGAGAATTAAACGAAAACAGAAGAAGATTCCGTTCAAGGGTGGCGTTGTGAAGCCGATTGCGTTAAAGCTGAAATCTGGAAAAATTGAAGATTTGAAGAAGGGGGCAAAACTAGCTCTGTTGGCGGCTAGAAATACCGTCAAGCGAACGGGGGGATTGAAGAAAATTAATTTACCCCGGGTTATGCCCATACCGAAAAGAGGAGGATTCCTTCCGTTTTTACTGCCTATGTTCGCAGGACTTTCGGCCTTAGGGGGACTAGCAGGCGGGGCGGCCGGCATCGCAAAGGCGGTAAATTCCGCCAAGGAGGCACAGAAGCAACTCGAGGAATCACAACGTCACAATAAGACGATGGAGGCTATCGCAATGGGAGGAAAATCGGGAAGCGGACTGTATCTGAAGCCATATAAAAAAGGACTGGGTCTATACATTCAAAAAAACTAATGACCTCGTTACCTCGACGACCCTTAACCAATTTCGATCTGATTACGTACGCTAGAATATGGAAGATTCCTCACTTTTCGGGTGTTTTCATGAGAAATACTCTTCCTCGAAACACTTCACTTGCTCTGTACGAAAGAGGTATAGTGAATTTAGATGTTGATGAGGGTACTCACTGGTGTGCGTATCGAAAAAATAAAAACGTCGTAACTTGGTTTGATAGTTTCGGCAGTATCCCGCCCCCTAAAGAGGTTTTGAAGTATTTCCGAGGTAACGATATTATTTACAACCATGACGCTTTTCAGTCCTACAACACCTATATATGCGGACACTTATGTTTACTCTTTTTGAGGCTCGACGAGAGTGATATTTAGAAGATGTCTTTAACGTTCACATTAGTGGCGCGGAACAGTGTTTTAAATGCATCATACTTTCCACCTATCGAATTGGATCCTACTGAGAAATATTCCTTAGGATTAATAGGTTTCTTCAGCTATCATTCCATACCGAATGTAGACGAGGGGGGCAATAAATTCTATTTCGGCAAGAAGTTTCTGACTTTACCAGTGGGGTCATATGAAATTGGAGATTTGGAAAAATACATAAATGATAATGTGACGGAGAACGAAGACAGAATTATTTTGAGGCCCAACCTTAACACGTTTCGAGCCGAGATTTTCAGTGAGAAAAATGACATAGATTTTACCAAAGATGACTCCTTGTTTCGAGTACTGGGATTCTCTCAAAAAATATTAAAGGCCAACCAGCTACACACTGCTGATAAAATAATGCAAATTTTCAATGTGACTACCGTAAGAGTTTCCGCCAATATAACCTCTGGAGCCTATTTAAATGATGAACTCGTTCATACGATTCATGAGTTTTCGCTGAACGTCGCTCCAGGATACGCGATAAGTGAAACCCCCCGAAATATAATTTATTTGCCAGTGATAGCTAGTTCCATCAGCAATATAACTCTCAAAATCACCGATCAGCACAATAGACTTATTAATTTTCGAGGAGAGGAAATTGTTGTGAGACTGGAATTAAAAAAGTTATAATGGGATTTTCGTTCAACAATAAATCCGGTGTAGTTTTCGGCGATGGTGCATCGTTTCCCCATCAAAAACATATAAAAAGGAATTCTTTTAGGAAGAAAGTGAACAGTAATTCGAGTGCTAAAGAACGTTTAACACCGGAAAACGTTTTGTTTCTCAAATCGTTAGGTTATAAAGTGAAAGATGAATATTAATCAGCTAAATGTGTTTGAGGACATCCCCTTCGATGACATAATCACGAAAAAGGAATTTCACACATATTTACCGTATAACAGTACAACTTTTAATCAAAACGACGAAATTCGCATTCCCATCCAATCACAGGACATCTATACTCTTCCCAGTGAAAGCTTTATTAACATAGAGGGCACCTTTAACCACGCCGCAGATCCAGACTGCAAACTGGTTAATAACGCATATGCCTACCTTTTCGATGAAATACGTTTGGAACTTAACGGGGTGGAAGTAGACAAAGTTAGAGATGTTGGATATACGTCAACGATAAAAGGTTTGGCATCCTTGGATAAAGCAGAGAGTGAATCGTTGGAGATGGCCGGGTGGTGTCCCTTTAAAGAAAACAAGACTTTAACAGCGACGCAGTTCAATGCTTGTATTCCACTAAATTTTCTGATGGGATTTGCAGAATTCTACACCAAAATTTTTGTAAATTGCAAATTGGAATTAATTCTCATAAGATCACACACCGATGATAACTGTTTCAAGGGTACAGCAGGTGAAATTAAAATTACCAAACTGCAATGGCACGTACCTCATGTTAGCGTCAATGACGAAGCAAAACTAAAAATTATGAATTCCCTTAAGAAAGATCACCCAATCCGGATGGCATTTCATAGGTGGGAGCTTCACGAATTACCTTCTCTTCGTTCGAACACATCAGACAAATGGACGATCAGGACATCTTCTCAGTTAGAAAAACCTCGATACGTGCTAGCAGCATTTCAAACCAATAAAAAAAATGTCAAAGAGGCCGATGCCACAGATTTCGATCACGTGCGAATAAGAAATATTAAATTATATTTGAATTCCGAAAGCTATCCTTATGATAAACAGAATCTTGATTTTGGACTGGGACGCTACTCGGTGGCTTATTACATGTATAAAATATTCCAGAAAGACTATTACAACAGAGAAAGTAGTCAGCCCATATTATCATTCGAGCAATTTAAGAACAGTCCTATCTTTGTCATAGACTGCAGTAAACAGCTAGAATCAATCGTCACGTCCACGGTTGATATACAATTGGAATTTGAAGGTGATGAACCTTTCCCCGCCAAAACAAGTTTATTCGCACTTATTCTTCACGATGCACTTGTGGAATACAACCCCGTTACAGGAATTGTTCACAAATTGATTTAAAAGAGGGGGACTATATATAAGAGTAAAAATAAAAACATGTTGATTAGTAATGTTTAACATTCACATGGTAATATGAAGTTTTTGGTGCTAGATTTACAATTTTACCCCTCACCACATCCTGCTGTAAAGGAAATGTGTATCTATGATGGACAGAAAATAGGACATTTCGTTTTTCAACCAGAAATTAATTTTTCTGCCTTGCCTGACGAATGTAAAAGACAGGTTAGATGGCTTCAACATAATCATATATACATTCCGTATAACAGTGGTTACGTAAGCATTTCAGAAATTTCTAATATACTGACAAGTTTAACCAAGGAAGTGGATCGACTATACGTTAAAGGGCAGATAAAGGAAAATTTTCTTAAGGAACACTTGCCGAATATAGAAATTATAAATATGGAAAATATGTGGGACTGCCCTACTATCGAAAAAAGTGCACCGTCATGTGTATTTCACACCTCTCCATCTTGTTATTGTAGCATTAATATATCTCAACAAATGTTTCAATTTTTATTGTCAAAAATGTCATAATATGTATACATTTGCGAATAAAACTCGATATTAAAATATATTAAGTTTTTTATTTCATCATCTTAGGAATTACACACACCTTCATAACGACCTCTACATTTAAGAGTTAATAAAAATGTTAGAATTATAAACAACAGTATACAAAACATAATTAGAAAAATCAAATACAAGGAATAATACGTATCCGGGTATACGTCAGAGTTCCATAAAACAGGTATCCAATCCAAGTCAAGGACAGTTCTATTTGTAAAAATAAAACGTAATTTATAATGCAAAATGGGTCTATCAAAGTTTTTTAAAAATGTATCGGATTCGTCCACAAATACTGTCGTCTCGTTGATACTTTGCAGATGCATTCTTCTCCAGTCTCTAGGCCATTCCGGCTTGTAATGAGTAGTTTTAATCGTCGAACTAAAATCAGTGGTTATGAAAGCTTCAGACACATCTTCTGGTTGTAAAATAACTAGTTTATTATGTAAGAACGCAACCAACTGGAAAACTGACACTACACTATTAAACTGCATTGTTCTTTTACACAACGTGGACAGTCAATAACTCGTGGACCAGGACCGTCGATCATATCACACCCAAGTTCTGAAGGTTTATGCTTACGACATTCCAGGTAGCGTCTCATAAGGGGGTCGTTTCGTATATAATCGGGTAATAGATCCCAACTCCCCCCCAAATCCCAAACACTCAACGTTTTAATGAAATTTTTTGGTAAGTAATTGATATCTACCGGATTCATTTTTGATAAGGAACGGAGATTTTTGTGCGAAACGATGGCACTCCACACCTTATTTGCAATAATTTGTTCATTCGTATTCATATTGAAATATACTGATTCATTTAACGAGTTACAGCTTGCTTATATTCATATGAGAGAGAGAAGGGAGAGAGTATATTGTTAATATGAAAGAAAATATTGCGCAGTTTCATCAAATCATTCGAAATGAATAGATCAAATAAGCTACTTTTAGAATCCAGATACTTTCTAAATAGGGCGTACTCATTATGTTTATCCACCGGGATTAACGTAGAAAATAATTTCCAGTCGTCGGTTTCACTTTTAAAGAAATCAGTCAGTAGTGCCGTTTCGTTTTCGAGTTGTGAGTTTTCGGAATTTTTAAAACTGAAATCAATTCTCTTGGATTATTTTTCATCGATTAGCAGTGTTGAGGAATGTCAGAAGCAGAACATCCAATTTGAAAATTATATTTTGAAATTTACGGAAGAAGCTGGCGAAAGACTATTAAGAATTATTGGTAAAAAAGGAAGCGTTAATGTTACATTAAACGCAGAAAGTTTCAGTAATTTACTGCTCCTTGAAACTGTAATTAATCATAAAATGGAACAGCTTAACCAGATTGACGTAAAATGGTACTACGGCTCATGCCTACACCGATATTTGGATACACTCAGTATACAGACCCAGCTCACTCTGCAGGAATTTATTTTGAAGGAGAAATTGGAAAATAGGGCTAGTGACGACTTAATAACGGCTATGCTTGAAATACTATTGTTCCACGAGAGGGGTATTTACAAAGATATTTCATTAATTAAGATTTATAAAATTTAAAAAAATGTCGAATAAAAGTATCTGAAATTTTACTAAAGTTTTATTTGTCTACCCTGTATAATGTAAAACTGAACATCTTGAAAAATTTCAAGGCTGTTACATAAACTTTTAAAAAGCATCTTATAATACAAAAAATATATTCAATTCAAAGAATAAAACAAAGTACATATAAAAGCAATATGGAAGACTTACCTGAAACACTGCACAGTAATAATAATTTCATTTATTCTCGTTCTTTTATATTAGAAGCAAAGCAAAGCGAAAGCTAATGAATAGTATAAAAATTGCTATACCATACATTATACATATGCTGAAATCAACTTAAAGTTCACTTACATTTCTAGGCGTAAAAATATTGGCGCTATTTAGATAACGAGGTCAGTTATTCAGTACTAAAAAATCGGTAGGTAAAAATACAAATGCAATGTTGAATTATAATTAATTCAATAGTGGAATGCAGTTTCAATTGATTAGCAATAGGCAGGACCGACTTAAGAAACAGATGGGCGTTAATTTTTGTAAATATTTTATATTTAGTCGGTCCCTAATTACATGAATTATTTTATAAAGTTTTATTTTTTTCGTTATTATACAGGGGTTAAGGAAATCATACGCACATAATCTCATATTATTAATAATCATTTTTATTCTTATGGGAAAAGTCCGAAATATATTTGTTTAATTGTTTCGACATTTATTCAAGGTTATCTACAGGGTTGAACGAAATGATTGTATATTTACGAACTCGTTAGAAGTGAACTATCCAAATATGTTCAATATTTCTAAAATAATTTTAGTATTAATTAGAGAGATTATACAGTGTTAAACAAAAGAATCAAATTAAATTTAAAATGTACTATTACACTCTTGTTTTGTTTTACGCTCACGTAGTATATTGTTAAGGAAAAGATAATAGTGAATTGGAGATTAATTTGATGATGAAATTTGCTTAAAAAAATTAAATCTCTTTTCTAGTTTCAAAGTTATTGCACGTGTACTGATCGACCAATCAGGAGTCACCTTTCATTTTTACGTAAAAGATCAAGTAAGTTAAAGTGAATTTGAATATAAATTATTGTTTTTCATAACTCAAATAATTAACACTTCATCGTCTATATTCACCAAACAGATGGTCATCTTTCTTTTTACGTCATCAACAGGCTGTCTAATGATGAACCTCGAGAAGGAATCTTTTTTAAAAATTCAAATATCTCTTCCCGTTCAAAAGTTATAGGAACTTTTAGATCCACCAATCAGAGGCAACCTTCCTTTTTGTTTATCATCAGAGTGGGCAGAGTGGGGGGTGAGCAGAGTAGGGGGACGCAGCTTCCCTTTAACACACTACTCTTATAAACAACTGACTGTCCTCATTATTCACTGCAGAGAATAATGAATGGCATTATCCTTGAGGAAACACATAAATAATCAGTACATTATTTAATGGTCGTGGACAAAAGTGGTTATAAAAGCTTGAAATTTGCTACTCGTATGTGTCATAACGACATCTGGAACCAAATTATGTTTTGAGATGATTCCTTTAAAGGATTAGGGAGTAAATAGGGCTAAAAGGGCGAAAATGAGCAAAGCAAGCTAGTAAGAGTCCAGAAACATGGCATTTGGTGTATATACTAGATGCCATGGTTTCAAGTTTTCTTGTAACATAAACCACGCCCACTCCATTATTAAAGGAGTTAACAAAATAAAATTAAGATATTGATTTAAAATCTGGTACATGTACGTATTATAACGAGATTTGGAATTGGATTATATTTTCAGCTTATAGGAGTAGAGGAAAGTAAGCTAGTACGATCCCAGAAAGTTGGTATTTGGCGTATATACTAGAAGTCAAGATCTCAATTTTCTTTTTGATATCTGCCATCCACCACTTCCAACATCCCCACTCCATTGTTTTCTGTGTAATTTGCGAGCTATTACCATTTCCCATATCTTCGTTAAATTCTCTGCTGGTGCTAGGTTGAGGATCTTCCCAAGGCCTGAACATTATCACAATATTGTTTTACCACAACTACATAAAATAGGCTTAAACAAAGAGCAATTTCATTTATCTGTTAAACTGTTAAAGTATTATACATTCTAGAATCTAGGCACTCATAATCAAAATAAAATGTAAACACTGAACCACACACTGTATTATTGTATGAAGCACATAACCTATATATTCTAAATATAACACAACTCGTTCGAAATATCGCGGAAGGCTGTGGTCCGTCTCTGCTTAATACCTGTGCCGTTCTGCTTGACCTTTTACAGCATTATGTATGTGTGTAAAAAATTAAGTAAACAGTAGTTTCCCTTAATTTCTTATTTTAATTCATGCCCCGCTCTATCCTAGTAATAGGCGGCAAAGCTTTGAAATTTTTTATCTGACTTAGAAATATGAAGTTTATTTTATACATATAATATTCTTTTAATTAACATTGTAACAATTGGAAGTAAACAAATGCATGCAATTACATAGATCTGTGTTATTATAAGAAATTCGTCAAATTTATAGAGACAAACTAATCATTCTTCACAATTTTATCCCTCTTAAGATACCTCAATCGTTTCAGAATATTTTTTGTATCGAAATAAAAACACACCCACAGTTTGATGTAAGTTTTTCATCGGATTTTCTTATCGAGCATCCAAGTCACGGTCTTTGGTCTGCAGATTTAGAGTCGCTTGTCAAGACATACAAACCCCTAAGTTGTCTCGTCATTCTCCCTTTTGTAATCAAACCCAAAAGCCCATAAAAACCTTTTTAATCAGTTAAACCTAATGTATCTGGCAACGTAATTTAAATAAATAATTAGAGCCTCAAGATTGATACTTTGATTTTTAAATAGATATTCTCTATATTCAAATGATTAACGTAGAATGCAATTTACGGAAATGCTAAAATCGTGTATAACTTGTTAAATAACATTTTATCTATTATATACGAATGGCACGCATAATTCAAACAAAATACTTTTAAATTATCTAAATGGAGACTCAACATAACTCAATTGTTATTTTCATGTAAGTACATCATGTTTTTTTATTAAAGGACAACATGATAGCCTTTTGTCACAAAGTAACGTAATGATAATGATGTAATGAAACCTGGTAATACAATACAACATTGAACTGAGTATACAATTTATATATTCAGCAGTTTAGTAACTACAAAAGAATTACTTAGATAGTAAGTAGTCCACGTTTATTATTTTCAAGTAAATGGATATAATAAAAATAACCTAGCTCAGTAAAACTAATAGAGATAAGTAAAATAAATAATTTAAGTATAGTATTTCTTCTGTCAATTTGAAAATTCCGTCTAAAGTGTTGCTACCAGGATAAACCATCTCAAAGCCTGAGGTGAAAGAATAAGAGCCGAGGCCGTGTTCGAATATCCGTATACGGATATAGTTAACCAGATATGTTATGCGCTAACCTCAAACAAAAGTAGTCGATTGTTTACCTGGCCCACCATTACAAGTCCCTTATCTGCTTATGCTGCATCCTTAATATTGCCGGTAGCATAACCGTGGGATAAATGATATTTATTTACTTTTATTTAATCATTTATGGAGGTCTTCATTAAACTATTATTATTTTTTATAAATAAATAATGTATTATAAATGAATAATTTATCATGCCTATCAATTAATATAAAGCAGTAAAACAATAACTACAATAATTAAAGTGATTCTCAAAATTTTCGATCGACGCTCATGACCATCGCTGGTGTTATGAAGTATTCCTTTGTCTGTCTTTTTTTTATTATTTTCAAACCTTTGGATATCCTTTAATTCAAATTTTGGATTGCGAAAAAGGAAATTCGATTCATTTAGTTTCTAACTAAACAAGTTTACCGTTAATATAAAAATTCAATGTCTAATTGCGGACACTAGCAGGAATGCTTTACTTACTACCATTCATTGCAATATTCTCGCGTATAAGTAGATGATTCTGTGAGTTAATAAACCTACGAATGCAGCACATGAAAAATGACTGTTTATATTAACGACCACCTTGTTTAGTTCCTATTATTTCGAATTTTCTTTTCTGCAATAGTTTCCAATTTTTTAAAAGTATTATATTAAGAAAAGTAAATCTTTGGGTCACCTAAAAAAGGAGTTGTCTTACAACACTAGTTTTACTTCCACATCCACGTAGTGGATTGGAAGTATAGTAATCGTAAAAAAAATGTCAATTTTTTTCTTGAAATAGGTTTATATTGTACATGACATTCGTCGAGATTTTAAAGAGCGAAACAAAATTTTCTGCCTGTCTGTCTGTCGGTCCCTCTGTAACTTTTTTTTGTCCGCACGTTTTCTCCGGATCCGTTTAAGATATTGACTTGAAATTTTATACACATATACAGGGTGTCCCAGATTTAAAGTGACATAGACCGATGAAAGATAGAGCACACTTTTCTGAGTTTAAAACACCCCCCACACTTACCCTTGAAAGTGAATGGTTTTCGAGATACAGGGTATTTAATGATTCTTGACTGAAACTAAAATTCACCATATATTTGGAATGGGTGGACGTATTTGGATTAAAGTAGTGATTCCTTAGACAGCAGTTTTTACTTGAAACTAATAAATATTACTAGATGAGGAAAAAGAAGTTTTGGAATAAATGTGCGTTCCAGAAGGCATTTGTTTAAACAAAAGAATTTTCAAAATAAACCCTATTTTTGCTTTCGTTTTTCATATGTATCTCTGGTTGTATAGCTCGTATTGTAATGATAAAGGAAACCAAATTGTCCCCTATAAAATTTATAAGAAAACTAGACCTACTCAAACTTATTTGATCTAATTTACTTCCACATTCACGTAGTGGAAGTAAATATAGCAACCGTAAAAGAAACCGTAAAAAAAATGTTAAAATTTATTCTTTAATACCTACACTAATGTTGATAAAATGATGTCGTTTTATTCGATAATTAATTTTTAACTTACCTTTGTTATCATCCACTCATCCGCATTGGGTCCACTTGTTAGGCTAAGGCCGTGCCCCAACCAAGTCACAAGATATCTATTTCCTTTGTTTTATTACATTTTAATATGATCCTGATTTTAATAAATTTTGTTCTAATGATGAAACCAGAGTAAACATACTCTTCGCTGATTTATAGGATATTTTATATGATTGTTGCACGTTCTATTTGATACTCTTCGCAGTTTGTAAATAATATTAGTTTTAAACGTTTCTAGTTTAATTAAAAATATATAAAAATTACATATTTTTTCATTTAAATAATAATTAATTACTGTTTAATTTACTAGTCGTTTTTGTTCAAATACAATAGGGCTCTTTCTCTAGCTAACACCAATTTACTGCCATATTTACCGTTTTGTAAATGAGCCGACCAAATGCACTATATCTTGTACTTGCGAAGAGTGTTTCAAGATATGTAATTTATATTTAGAGGCAATAAAATTTGAGTGCCCAGCAGTAAGAAACATATCCAAATAGAGGACACAACGATCATACATTGTTTCAAAATATTTTTAACCGACCGGTTCACTTGACCATATGCGACAGCCTTGAAAATCAACATATTAAGAATAAAAAGATTTTAGGTCAAGTGACACAAAATTCAAAATTTAAAACATAGGGGTATCAACAGTTTGGAGGCTAAGCATCTAGAACGCGCGTTTCCGAATAAACCGTGCGCTATCTGCAGCTGTTAGATAAGTAACAGTATTTTAAGCATACTACCAACTTTAGTTCTGTTTTAAGCTTTGTGCCAAATAATCTTCCACTTAGATTTCAGTTATCCCTACTTCTTGGAAAGGAACAGAACGCAGTAGTTATTCCTCACCTAAATCATTCGACGGACAGAAAATTCTTATAATATTTTCGTATTTGTCCCTTCCCAATACATCTCACTTTAAATTTTAGGACATATTTTCTTTTATATTTTGAAACATGAGTATTCAAAAATCAAAGATAACTTCACTTTTTTTCTGTAAACATCTTCGTGTAAAAGGAAGAGATACTGTAAGTGGGGATACTATACCCTCGGTTCAGACTCGGATTAAGAATACGGAACTATATTAGACGTTCCTGTCTCTTATACTATAATATGTCTGTTTCTTACACAAAATTGGTAATTTTAAAACTAGATGTAACGGAGCTGGACATAAAACTAACTCACTGTATACGTTCAATTTGAGTGGCATTGTGGAAAAAATGATGGCGAATGATTGATGAAGAAGGGGCAGTGTGAACCAATGACCTGTATAAATTTAAATTTTATATCCTGTATGTTAACGCTATTCACTGACAATACGGCAATACGTGCATGCAATGCCGAGTACCTCATAAGTCATAAAATGTAAGAAAATATAAATAAAAGTAAATTCGTGTTACTGTATATCCTAAAATCAAAGATGAACTTTGCTTATAGGCTATTGCAGTTGTTGCTAGTTAAAATTGTAGTTTTTGAACTGTAGGTCCATACTTTCAATATTCTAACTTATAAATTAAAACGCTCTAAGTACGAAATTTTCACCATTTATATAATGTAATGGCTCAAAGTCAGAACCAGTGCCGTTCTTTAAAAAAAGTAGTTAGTATACTCCAAAAGCAAGGAAAAACATTTTCTTGTATGCCGGGTATTCCAGAAATTAGTTAACAAAAGAAATCTCCGACAGATATTTTTTTGGTAAAATTGAAAATTTCGACGTTTCGTGGCATTCTAAACCTATTTCAACACACAAAATTTTTGGAATTTTTTTTACGATTACTATGCTTCCACTCCACTTCGTGGATGTTGAAGTAATAAAAACATAAACTAAAAGAACTTGTGAAGGATTTTAAAGATACTTCTGGTTGTATCCTTTGCACCATGTTTCTACTTCCAACCCTTAAGAAGCCACCCTAAACTTTTGTTTTTCGAACGAGACTCCTATATTGGAACATATTCTTTATAGGATTTTGTAAACAGCAGAAAAAATAACTATCTGTGAGAACTAAAAGAAAAACTATCTGTAAAGATATTAATAAAATCTTTGTTTCGATAACCTGAACTCTGGTTATGCTAGCAAATTAAAATCCTAAAATGAATTTGTATAATTTCTTAATTTAAAATTCTCATTCAACAACTAGCATACACACAGTCCCCCACGGCCATGCAGATTAAACTAGTATCTACATAACGTCCTACGGTCATGAAGAATCAGTTAAAAATGAGGACAAAGGCCTAATCTGAATTTATTTACCTACCTTATCTTAAAAATGTTTCATTCTAATGGATTATACTTTCATGAAATCTATCATTCTGTTTTGGAAATGCTTAGCCTTTGAAACGTGTTTCGCCCTTATTCTGGAGCTCATCAGAAAGGCACAAAGCCACTCATAAAGATGTTTCATGCAAAACCAAGACAGTTTCTATGAATAAGTATGAAATAATTAAATTTGACATTGACTGATAAAAACACCATATCTTCACCTAGCTATTAGCTAACTAGTATTGGAGCCTCTATGCATGTTTAAAAGTGAATTATTATTTGTTTGCTTATAATTGTATTGGAACATATTCATGTCAAATATAATTACTTCATACTTATTCATAGAAACTGTCTTGGTTTTGCATGAAACATCTTTATGAGTGGCTTTGTGCCTTTCTGATGAGCTCCACGTTTCAAAGGCTAAGCATGTCCAAAACAGAATGATAGATTTCATGAAAGTATAATCCATTAGAATGAAACATTTTTAAGACCCTTGTCTTAAAAATTTTTCATTCTAATGGATTATACTTTCATGAAATCTATCATTCTGTTTTGGAAATGCTTAGCCTTTGAAACGTGGAGCTCATCAACATTTTTAAGACCCCTGTCTTAAAAAATTTTCATTCTAATGGATTATACTTTCATGAAATCTATCATTCTGTTTTGGAAATGCTTAGCCTTTGAAACGTGGAGCTCATCAGAAAGGCACAAAGCCACTCATAAAGATGTTTACCTTTAAGAAAATAAATTCATATTAGGCCTTTGTTCTCATTTTCAACTAATTCTTCATGACCTTAGGGGGTTATGTAGATACTGGTTTAATCTGCATGGCCGTAGGGGACTGTTTGGATGCTAGTTGTTGAATGAAAATTTTAAATTAATAAATTATACAAATTAATTTTAGGATTTTAATTTGCTAGCATAACCAGAATTCAGGTTATCGAAAGAATGCAAAGATTTCATTAATATTTTTACACAGAGTTTTTCTTTTAGTTATAGATAATTATTTTTTCTGCTGTTTGCAAAATCCTATAAAGAATATGTTCCAATGCAATTATAAGCAAACAAATAGTAATTCACTTTTAAACGGTACTCCTACAGTTTTACACTGAAATTTGATCCCACCTTCATTGTGAATACTATAATTATGCCGTATTCAATATTTTAAGTATGGTTGCCCCCATCGAAGAATAGTAAATGGCCGAACCATTACACTGTCTACATTAACAGCTGCTTGAATTACGGATTTGTTACAACGTGCGACGCGACGGTTTGAAGCTTGTATGAAGCTCGAAAGAGCACAGTCTAAAAGTTTACTATGATATAATTATGAGAAGCCTTGTTACAAAATACATTTGAGTAACAGATGCAAATCGATAATTTTGTATTATTTTTCAATTACAATTATTGTACGACTGCAAAATATAAAAAATGGCATATCACAATATTCACATTGAAAAATTGAGTTAGATTGAAACATTTTAGATGGTACTGATCAAGAAGTTAAAGATAGGAATAACATCTTAAGAACTGTGGAAAGCAGGGCAGTCAAAATAGGGCAGTTGGGGTAACTATCCTGGGGCCCGCAAGCAATAATAATTATACCATAGACGCTTCGGTCATCGTATAGATATTCCTTGCTACATGGGCACACCCTTGAATATGTAGTGGGGACCACAAATAAGCTGTCCCAGAGCACGCTGTCAAATAGCTGTCAAATAGCAGCAAGGTATAATAAAAATATCATGTGATGGCCATAATAAACGCTTTTCGACCATCTTTTTAACTTCTTCGCTAACAGAAATATCACTAAACTGGGGACATCCGGTATACACGTGTAACATCCTAGGAGAAACTTTTCAACGATTTCATCACATTTTTTCAAATTTAAAATTTGCAGTATACGCTCGTAGTAATGAAATTTAATAATAATAAATCTGCAAATAAATCGTCGGGCATCTCAAACAATTTGCAAAACATCCCAGTTTATAATATGTTACAAATTATTTTAATATAGAGCACCTAAACTATTATTTTTCTACGAAATTTTCTGTGTGCGAACGGAGTTAAATTTGACCTTTGACTATTATTTAACACTAGCTTATCCCGACCACACCATATCTCTATCATCTTTTCCACATAATGACCACTGAATTCCCAAAAATCTTACTATTTTCCTAGAACTCAACAGTCTTCACCTACCCTCCCGTCAGCTCCCAATAAAGTAGGCCCATTTTATAAGATGACAAAACATCTACATCTGTATTGTTACGTGTTTTCACCCTTTTAGGAAACACTCTGTATAAATCCGTGGGTTCTGAATAATTTTAGCAAGGGGTAAACCACTAACACTTTATTTAATAATTTACTGATTATAAAAAACTTCTTATTTAACCAAAATAACCTTTACACTTTGTTTACTTTATATTTAACCTCACTTTTTCGCTTTTCAACTTCTTCACTTTTTATAAAATTTCTTCCCTTCCGCCGGTAATCGCGCATGATATACTCTGAAATTGTTTCCAGTCTCATCCAGAAACAATCGAGAATCTTCTCTCACCGCACTCTAGAAAACTCTATCTCTTTCTACAAGTTTCCAGTCACTCACTATTAGGCATAGGCGTATCAATCTCCAGTTTCAAAGGGGTGTAATTCATAACAGTATAGTATTTTTATTATTAATTTGAAAACCCAGTCTAAAGCGTTGCTACCTGGATAAGTCATTATAAAGTCTATTTGCGATAGAATAACACCCGAGATCGAGTACTTGAATATTGCAAACGATATCCGTATACGATTATTCACCAGATCTGGTATACGCTTACCTCAAACGCAGTCGATTGTTTACCTGACTCACCACTACAAGTCCTTTATCTGCTTTTGCCATGCTACCGGCAATATTAAGAATGAACTTCTTAATATTGCCGGTAGCATAGCCGTAGCTTAAATGTTAAATGTTAATTCTATTGAATCATGTATGGAGTGTTCATTAAACTAATATTATTTATTATAAATAAATAATGTATAATAAATAAATAATTTACATCATGCCTATCGATTAATATAAAGTAGTAAAACAATATTTACAATAATTAAAAAGTGATTCCAAAAATTGTCGGTCGGCGCTTATGATATTTCTCATGTTACGAAGTATTCCTTTGCCGTTCTTTTTTTATGATTTTCAAACTGATGCTGGATGAGTTATACCAACCGCTGCCTCTTAATACTATATTTGCACTCTAGTATGTGGAAATACTTGTTTATAGAATTTTAATAATACAATATTTGAAATCTTTTCTTTTCCTCTTCAATTCTTTGGAACTTCCTGCCACATGTATGTTTTCTTTTTAAGCAGTTCTCGGAGAATATACAAAAATCACAATTAACCAGTATGTTACTGGTAAATAACCTTTACGCCTATGACTTTTACGTCAAAGGATCAGTGAAAGGTTGCTTTTTTTAAATAAACAACACAAATAAGTATAAAAACTTAAAATTAAATATTTCGCCGACGTTTCAGAAATCTATTCTGTTTCCTTTTTCAAAGCTTTTTTTGAAAAATCGTTTTTGCTGTGTATGATAAATACACAGCTCTAAGAATATTTGTTATATTCAATATCCATAGATACTTACTATTTACATAGAACTGTTGATATAGTTAACAGTTTTTTCACTTTTTATACAATGTTAAGTTTGTGTAGTTCTTCTTTTAACATTGGCAACCAAGTTGTACACACATCTACGAAACAATTCAACACGCATCTATCCTCATTACACAAACTTAACATTGCATAAAAACTAAAAAAACTGTTAACTATATCAACAGTTCTATGTAAATAGTAAGTATCTAGGTATATTGAATATAACAAACATTCTTAGAGCTGTGTATTTATCATACACAGCAAAAAAAGCCTTGAAAAGGGAAAGAATAGATTTCCGAAACGTCGGCGAAATATTTAATTTCAAGTTTTTATACTTATTTGTGTTGTTTATTTAAAAAGAAGCCACCTTTAACTGATCCTTTGACGTAAAAGTCACAGGCGTAGAGGTTATTTACCAGTAATATACTGGTTAATTGTGATATTTTGTAGATTCCCCGAGCACCGCTTAAAAAGAAAACATACATGTGGCAGGAAGTCCCAAAGAACTGAAGAAGGAAAAAAAATAAGATAATGCCACAAACAACATTTAGACAATAATATTTGAAGCCGTCTGCTCCAAAAAACCATAACCCCATACAATAGGGTGGAGGGTGGTTATGGAGGTGGCTGATAAAAAAAAAATTATAGAACTTTTATAGAAAAGTGACGAATATACGGTCAAGCGGACATTTTGGCAGTTATTAACACTAACACAATACTGTCGATATTCATGGTTTTAGATAAGGGTCTGACAAATAAAATATACTCTTCTTTTCCGCGAATATGACAAGATTAGATGTAAACATTATGCTCCCCGCTAATTTATTATAAATTTTATATAATAGCTGACCATTCCATAGGATTTTTTTTGGCATCTTTTGGAAATTACCAATTTTTTAAGTACAATTGTTAAATTTTCATATTCATATCGTGTTAATGACTGCTTTGTTCGCAAAACGATCTTCTACAATATGCAGAATTTTTTGTTCTGTAGAATCACATTGAACGTTGAACCGTCTTCAGGCACATTTCTCTGTTAAAATATATTTCACAGCTATCACATTTACCCATTAATTTTCTTCAAAAATAATAAGTTCGTCTCCTTACTCAATTTAACTTGCCATCAAAATATTAACATGTATGGACTTTCCATTCTTGAGTTATCGTGTTTATATTAAACGTGACAGGCGAACAAACAGACAGACACTTTGAAAGTTGTTTAAAATATGGTAACTAATACAACTATATGGAAAAATTCTGTCTACAAGCAATATCTACGGTTTTAGAAATTTTCCAATCCAACATAATATATTCTTCGTTTTCGTATTTGAGAAAAGTACAATATTTAGGTACTGAACTTGAACAATACGACTTGTCATATACATGTTTTTCAATTGGCAACCAACTTTTACTTTCAAATAATTTTTCATTAAGTTACTATTAACGAAGATGCAGTAATTTCGTATAACTTTTTACCCACCTGTATATTTATTTATAGTTTTCCACTACTTTAATGAATCTCTCTAGAGATTTAACGTATATTGTCAATTATTTTTATAATTAGATGCTTGCTTGTTTTATTATTTTTCAACAGTTTCAATAATAATATATCAATATTTTCAAATGAACAAAAAGTTACAAAAAAATTTCCGTTTTATTTTATATTGCGTCTGTCGCATCCTGACGTTTTCCAATTTAAATAAAAATATATAGACATTTTGTTGATGGCTGAACATAATTTTACTGGTAGGTATATTTATTTATTAAAATTGAAAATTTTAATATCAAAATGTTATTGCGTCTAAGTTATTAAAAGGAATAATTAGAAATGATTTCAGTTGAGATTCTGGGTAGATTATAGAGAATGTAGATCTCGAAGTGATATCTAAATGGCAATTTGGGAGTTGTTAGCAGTGGTTAGTGGAGTGGCACGAGTAACACTGTCGACAGCAGCGCGTTGGCGGGGATTTATGGTACTATAACTCCGGACCCGGAGCTGCTAACGGCCCAAAGGCAGCGCGTGCCTGTATCCGGCTGTGACACTCGACAATATGTAATACCTGGTGCCAGATTATCCAGATTTCCTTCATATTTGTTTTACGACTTTCAATATATTTATAGTGGCTACGCAACATTTCACTTTAAGCCTTTTTTGGATAGACCTGTTGATGTCTTCCTTGTAAAACTCACTTTATTGTCCAATAAAGATTGTCGACTTGAGCTTCGCAGATCTCTTTGTTATGTTATTGTTCTATAGTGGATAAAAAATATGTTATGAGCACCGAAATACGACAGACGAAAATTGTTGGGTACACAATTAATATAAAGGATCCAAATTAATTTGCAACTTCAATTTTAATTTTATTTGATTTCCCATAACAACAATGATGAAATAGCATGGCATAAAATTAATTTAGAAATATTTACATATTAATCGCATAAAAATTAACACACATTCAGAAATGTACTTAAACTAAAAATTATGACTTCGAATGCAATTTAAAAAATCAATAACTACGTTTAATTAGTTATACTTCTCGGGGTTATTAAAATATTCATCTAATTGTTGAAATTATATAGAATACCACTTACAGTTTTTTTATACAAGTAAATTTTGTATGTATTTGTTATATTAATCATTGCGAGATCGTCGATATACTACGCAATATTTTTATTTTGCGAAATCCTATTGAAAGTTTTAACACTGTTTATATATATTTTCTTGTTAAAATGTACCATAACCTTCATGCTCCGTTCCATCCAGTTCTTCAACTGCTATGACCCAGACTGTCGTGGCTGTCTGACTGGCTTCGGGACGGTTGTTAGAAATAAATTGTAATATACACAAATGTTGCTGAATCTGTGTTGAAGTGAATATACTTAGGATCAACATTGTTCAACGGAGCTGTTCTAGATAACAGTAACTTACTCTTCAGATCTCAATAGAAACTAAATTTTTGTATTTTAGTTATAGTACTTACAAGCTGATATGATTTTTTTTCCCTCCTGAGGCATTTTAGGAATGTGCCCGGCGAACACGATATACCCTTCCTTTCCTCATTAATGAGTTAACTTAATGGTGCTATATCCAAGAGAAAAAGAGATATAGTTTGAGAAATATTTATTATTTTTGGCCATAACGTTTCTCTTCCCTCGCTTACCGAAGGCAAATGTTGTAATTGCAAAAAAAATCACTCTCTAAATTGCACTGAATACCATTGGTCTTTTTTTTATCGGTCTGTCTCTCATTTGGTGCTATATCTATACAAAACTTCACAAATAGCAAACGCTATTACCAACGAAGAAATGTGTTATACTTACTTTCAGTAGAAAAAAATTGGCGAAGGGCAATAATATTTGGCATATAATTAACATAACGCCAAGGAGAAACTTTTAGTGAAAAACAACAGTGGTTACCCTATTAATTCAGAGACGTTGCGTTGGTGAGACGATAGTGTAGAATATAATTTGGAATGTAGTTGGTTCTATTACGAAGAAGGAATCCTGATATGGTTTTAGTGAAGCACATAAGGATATTAATTAAGAAACGACGACGGAGCAAAATTGTCTCAATTGATATTCTGTAGCTTGTACCTGTTAAAACTGATATGAAAGTGTTTTCATTCAGTCAATGTCAAACATTTAATGTCAAGGAACTTGGAAATTTGTCATGGTTTTTATATGAAACAAGGGCGAAAAACGTTTCAAAGGCTATTTCCAAGAAACAGAATGACATATTTCATGAAAATGTAATCCATTAGAATAAAAATTTCCCAAAGACAAGGTATGTAAAAAAATTCATTTTGGGCCTTTGTTCTCAATTTTAATTAAATGTTCATGATTGTAAGGGGTTATGTAGATACTAGTTTACTCTGCACAGCCGTAGGGGCTATGTGGAAACTAGAGTTACAATGAGAATTGTCAAATAAGAAAAAGAAAAATTCATTTTAGGATTCTTATTGCTAGCATAACCAGAATTCAAGTTATCGAAAGAATACAAATATTGGATATCAATAATTTTACAAATAGTTTTTCTTTTTAGTTCTCAGATAGTTTTTTCTGCTGTTTGCAAAACCTTATAAGAATATGTTTCATTACAATTATAAGCAAACAAAAAGTAATTCACTTTTAAATACATTTAGTTCATCAATATAAGGCAACGAATACTTTATGATCCTTGCTCTTGGTAGATTAGACGCTTTACTCTCATTCCATGGGACCAATTGAGTAGTGATAATTTTTGCGTATACTTGTCACATTTTAACAAAAATATTGGAACATCTTACACAAAATTAACTTTTACATTAATTGCAATAAGGCAATCTTTCCGCTTTTAAAGTTAGTCTTATCTTTAGTGCAGCTGCCTAGGGGCACCGACGGCTTGCGGGGCGCCGGCGACGAACAAGAAAGCGAGAAATTTTCATACTCGAAAATTATCAACAAGAAATAAAAATTTTCTTAAAAGATATTATCATTTCTTTTCCGTCTGGTAGATTTGGTCACAGATGTGTGTCGAATAGCTGTGTAAAACTTTGTAGAAATGATCCTTAAACACAATATAACAATACTGTAGATCGACAGTTGTCGAAACTTGAAACTCCCTCGATACTTTTTCCTGAGAAACACAGAAAACGTGGAATTTTTCGGCTATATGTTTACATTAAAATAACTGTAAACATTGAATGCTTTTCTGTATTTCCTGCAATCATATGGCAGCGCTAGAGCATTCTCTAGGCTCTAGCGCTGCCATATGATTGCAGGAAATACAGAAAAGCGTTTGAATCCAAAATCGATCGTTTTTGTTCACATTCGGCAGAGTAATCGCAATTCATGTAAACAGAAACGATTGATTTTCATTGATTTCGAGAGTAAAATTTTTTGGTTTTTATTTTTTATCTCAAAACCAAATAATTGGCTATACGCTCATATTTTTTATTTCTTATTTTGATTAACATTTTTTTTAGAAATATTTTTCGGCGATTCTTCAAGATTTTCCTAGGCTTCAAGCTCTCAGCGATAAGCGAGTTATTGCACGCGGCACTTCAACCATTATGACTTAACTAGTGCGTTTAATTACTACCACATCCTCATAGTGGAGTGGAAGTAAGTATAGTAATCGTAAAAAAAAAATCAAAAATTTTTCTTGTTAAAATAGGTTTAGAATGTCATGAAACGCCGAGATTTTAAATATGAGCGAAAAAAAATTATGTCTGTCGTCTGTAACTTTTTTTTTACTGATATTATAAATAGTTTCGCCAGTAAGAAGAAATCCAGAAAACGTACATAATAGTTATTTATGATACAAGTGGTAAAATGATGTTTCATTTAACTAATATTCGTTTTTATTGTTTTATCCTCACTTACAAAATAAAGTATAATTTTTAACATTTAATCATAAATAACTATTATACCTACTCGTTAAACTTTTTCCATTTAATGTTTTTTTTTTCGTTTGTTTGTGTTGATTGTATATTGTTTTTTTATATTATATTATTTTATATTATAAATAAAAAGTATGATGTTTTAAAAGATTTGTAGTAGGAGGGTGGGGGGTCTATAATATAGTTGCCTATGGGCGAAAAAAGTCAAAATCCAGTACTGATTGTTTACAACCCACTATTATTACATTTTTGGAAATATGTTACAGAGATACTACAAACTAATCCTCCAAACCATTATGAAAAGGAATCAGCCTTATACTAATGATACGATAATATAGGAACACAATTAAAACACTACGGTTCTTTACTAGAGTCGGGTCAAGTTTAAAAAGACCGATGTATGAATTAATACTGCACATACGTTTTCACTATCTCTTGCACACAAACTTAAAGCCATAGCCTAAAGACATTGTCAATGCATGTGTACCAAGATTCTTCCCTACTTCTTTTGAGACGGAAATATGAAATGTACACCGAGGAGCGAGAAGCATAGTCATAAACTCAGTGATTCTCAAACTGCGTGATTTAACGACGAATATTATTTATTTCCGTGAACTAACACCACTCTAAATATGAAAAACGTGTTTATATGGAATATTTAAGTTATTTTTAGTGGTAAATAGTGGATATTCATCCGTCAAACGAACAATGTCAAACCACTAAGCCTTACAATTTTCTAGCAGATTTTCGGTAGATATTACACGGTTTAGAGTAAAATAATAACGATCGCGTAGCTCATTCGGTAAGATGCTCGAACAACAATAAATATAAATGGGGTTGTTGCGAGATCGATCCCTGAGCACTTCCACTTTTTTTTATTTGATTATTTATTAAAAGTTAATAATTTTCCTTCTCCTTTTTTTTACGTTATTAAACTGCGCCGCGAGTTTTGTTAAAACTTTATTTTCCCCAAAAATGTGTCTTTTATTACTACTAGCGCGTGTTTATCCCTAATAAAATCTACTTTCTTACGTTATATATTAATACACGAATGGTGAAACGTGCGTCGAGTAGATAAATTGTTCGAGTGTAGTGTCTTAGTGTTTATGAAAACGTGTCAATGCGTTGTTCTTTCAGAATTGTTTTAATTTATTTGTTTTAAAATTATTGTTAATTTTTTTAATATTTATTTTGTTAATCAGAATTTTTATTTATTACCGCTAAAAGAAAAATAATTTATTTTCGTTATCCACATAGAGATTTCAGATTTTTTTTTTGTTATATGAAGTATTTTATTTTTACTGACATCGTTTCCCCTACTAATACTACGATCCTATCCTTTCTTGGCAAGGAATGCCCAAACCTTCCCGTGTCCCTTGCTGGACTGTAGCAATAATAGTCTTTGTTTTCTTTTTCTGATCGCTCATTGTTATTGACTGAATTGGGCAATTCATTTTTTATCAGTTTCATTTGCACCTGAACCTATATACCTGCAGTGTCCGTCGTAAAGTTGGCTACATATGGGAAAAATTTGTATTATTGAGATTTCTAAAAAATACTGTATTGGGGGTTCGTTTCTTTTTTTTACATGCAAATACCTTTATTCAACTAAAATACATAAAGTTTTTGTCGAAACTAGTCAAATATTTGTGAAATAGACACAAGAGTTTATGATAATTAATGGTAGGGGTAAAATTTGCGTTTTTTTATTTTCCTCATATCTGCTTCAAAATTGATATATGGGGTCCTTGTTGTATTCTATATGCACTTTTTCTTCATAACATTTTTCGATTTCTTAACAATTTGACCCACTTTTCGGTACCACGGTCAACTATTTTTTACAGTCCTGCCAAACCGGTGATCACGTCATGACATGTGTCAAAATGTAATTTTTTGTTGTTGGACATGCATATAGGAACCCCCAATAGAGTTTTTTTTAGAAATATCAAAAACATAATTTTTTCCCATATGTAGCCAACTTTATGGACACTGTATAATCAGAATTCCACTAAAATTATGAGGTTACTAAATTAATCATCTTAACATTTTATGATAATATCTTTCCTATTTTTTTTTTTATTTATTATTTAGCGACATCATTGCTGAGAACTGTTTGAGAACTACTGGCATTTCTTATGCATCAAATAAAATCTTAGTTCAAACGTTTTAGCGGCCATGACACAGTCAGTTTAAATTGTACCCGACTCAACTATATAGTGTATATGTATATACTGAATAGTAAAGTTCTTGATCATCTTTTTGAATAAATAATAGTATTAAATATGAATAAAAGAAAAAACCTTTAAAAGAATATTTAGTTCCTTAAAAAACAAATTTCATGGTATAATGGTTTAGTATAATTTACATAAATATTTCTTAATAATTAATTTTGGGAAAAATTAAATATATTGCTTATATTTAAAAATTAATAATTAATCTAATAATAAAATAAAATGTTCATATTTCAGTAGCAGAAAGTTCAAGAATATATCATGTCTTCCCTGTTATCCCTAAGGAATAAGTTTTGACTGTTTCTGTTATTTTCATAGATTGTATAGCCAATAATTTAAAAACACTGTAGAGTAAATAATCTCTGAATTCGATTTTTATTTGTTACAAAAACCTTGTACCTTTTTTACTAGGTAGAGACAGCTCATAAAAGTTAGCTACAAATAAACCATACAGAAAAATTATTGTTCATTCGCGTCAACGCATATTTCCATCAGTTATTAAAGGGCGCAAAATACTATTCTCAATATTAAACCACCGTGTGTTCGCTTATTCCAGTTGATATCCTTTTTTCTTTATTCGTTCGTCAAGTGCAACGCATGAGAAATGGAGGAAGGTGAGTAATTTTATATAAATCGTTGTCAGATTGTCCATTCATAGAATCTGCTATAATTATCCAAGTACACCACAGAATAAAAGCTCAATAAATACCATGATGACATTACAAAAAATCGCATATTAATTTCGTTAACTTACTCTACGAAAATTTGTGTTATAGCCAGGTTCATACGGCGGAGCATCATTTCACGATTTATAAGAGGTGGACTCAGACATGTTTATAAAAATGGTTTTAATTTGTATTAAAGTATTTCATATACAAAGTGTTACAATCATGCCTTGTCAATGTGCTGATGCTAACTAAATCTTGGTTGAACTTTCGTTCTACTTCACTTTAAGTACGCCTGAGGTAACTTGTTTTATTACTTTTTTAACAAAATGAGATTGAAGAAGAATTAGGTATGTATGAACAGCACATATATAGGTACTTAAAAATGTACTAATTTGTCAATAATATTTTTGCTGGTTCCCCGAAACTTCACAAAGTTACATAAAAACCCAATTCCCTTGCCTTTGTTGAATTGCATGGTACAAGGTGAAGAGTTACCTTCCAAACACAGGCGTTACTTTGGAACGATCGCTCATTGTTCACTATTAGTAACCAATTAATTTAGCAACGAGTAGCTCGAAGGTACGTTACTTAAAAATACCTCTACAAAATAACGGTACGAAAATGACAACCTATCTATAGTCAGCTGCACATTGTAAGTGAAGAATGAATATTGCGAAGCTATGGCTATGTTTATCACAGTTAAAACATTCTTACAAACACGCCTGAGTATGCCGCTCATACATTGTGAAATGGCTCTCTCACATCCGAACACTGCTAATAAAATTCCAATTTATAATCTTCCTATTCTTCTGATAACCTCATATTCTGGTTATAAAATAGCTAATATGATTTTATTTACAAAATACCTTTTTATAAATTCTTCTAGCAAAACTCATTTAGTAGTAAATTTGTCTGTGAACCATTAAAGTTTAGAATCTATGTGTTGAATTATCAATTTTTCAATGACTTTCTTTAGCTCGAAATATGTATGTATGTATGTTCAAATTTGGTGATCGAATTTTTGACCACTTCCCGATATCGAATCACGCTGAAATCTTGCACACAGTATTAATTCTAAGGACAATGCAATATGATATATTCAATATGGCGGCCACCACAAAATGGCGGATTACCTTTTTCTTAACAACCCCTTCAACATGGATATCAAATGAAAGAGTATATAAAGTAAAATACCATAAGCTATGGGACGTCATTCTAAATCCAATATGGCGGCCGGCACAAAAAAAAACCGCTGCCTAAGGAATCACTACTTCCACATCCAGATTATTCGTCCAAGTCACTTTAAAGGAAACATCTTGACTATATTTGCACTCTAGTATGTGGAAATTATTGGTCATAGAATTTTAATAATATTTGGGGTAGATGTCATAGAAAAGTTTGAGGAGTTGGTTTCTGCCATATACGTTAAAAATGAAGTTTCTAGTTTACCGTACTTATTTTCCACTATTTACAACCTACCACCTCAATGGAGTCATCTCAATCAGATGTCTCTACAATACATACGTGTACTAACTTTCAAGTGAATATCTCAATTTGATGTTATCAATCCCATTAATAATGAAGCGGAGGTGGTAGAGTTTGAAAAATATTAGAAAGAAATCTGAGGCCTTGGTTTCTAGTATATACACCGAATCCCAAATTTCTGTAGTCTTACCAGCTTGCTTTACTTATTTTCCCCTATTTGCCCTATTTAACCCCCAACCCTTCAACGGCATCATCTTAAATTATGATCTAGTTTCAGACGTCGTTATAATACATACGTGTACCAAATTTCAAATGAATATGTCAATTTTATTTTATCAACCCTTTTCATATTGGAGTAGGGGTGGTTGGGTTGAAAAATATTATAAGAAAATCTGACGCTGTGGCTTCTAGTACATACACTGAATTTCAAGTTTCTGCAGTCTTACCAACGTTTTACTTATATTCCTCTATTTACCCCAAATTAACCCCCAACCCTTCAACGGAATCATTTCAAAATATAAACTAATTCCAGACGTCGTTATAATACATACGTGTACGAAATTTCAAATGAGTATCTCAACTTTATTTTGTCAACCCCATTAATGGGGTAGGGGTGGTGGGTGGGTTGAAAAATATTATAAAAAAATCTGAGGCCTTAACTTCTTGTACATACACCGAATTTCAAGTTTCTGTACTCATACCAGCTTACTTTACTTATTTCCCCCTATTGACCCCTAAATAACCCCCAACCCTTCAACGGAATCATCTCAAAGTATAATCTAGTTCCAGATGTCGTTATAATTCATACGTGTACCAAATTTCAAATGAATATCTCGATTTTATTTTATCAACCCTTTTAATAATGAAGTAGGGGTGGTGGGGGTTGAAAAATATTATAAATAATCTGAGACCTTGGCTTCTAGTACATACACCGAATTTCAAGTCTGTAGTCTTACCAGCTTGCTTTATTTATTTTCCCCTATTTACCCCTATTTAACCCCCAACCCTTCAACGGAATTATCTCAAAATATAATCTAGTTCCAGATGTCGTTATAATACATACGTATAGAAGATTTCAAATGAATATCTCAATTTTATTTTATCAACCCTTTTCAAATTGGAGTAGGGGTGGTGGGGGTTGAAAAATATTATTAAAAAATCTGACGCTTTGGCTTCTAGTACATACACCAAATTTCAAGTTTCTGTACTCTTACCAACTTGTTTTACTTATATTCCTCTATTTACCCCAAATTAACCCCCAACCCTTCAACGGAATCATCCCAAAATATAATCTAACTCTAGACATCGTTATGATACATACGTGTACGAAATTTCAAATGAATATCTCAACCTTATTTTATCAACCCCTTTAATGGGGTAGGGGTGGTGGGGGGTTGAAAAATATTATAAAAAAATCTGAGGCCTTAACTTCTAGTACATGCACCGAATTTCAAGTTTCTGTACTCTTACAAGCTTGCTTTACTTATTTCCCCCTATTTACCCCTATTTAACCCCCAACCCTTCACCGAATTTCCTCAAAAAACAATCCAGTTCCAGATCTCGTTATAATATATACGTGTACAAAATTTCAGGTCAATATCTTAAACCGTTCCGGAGAAAGCGTGCGGACAAAAAAGTTACAGACAGACAGACCGACAGACAGACCGACAGACAGACCGACAGACAGACCGACAGACAGACACTACGTGGATGTGGAAGTAATAAACAATGGTTTTCTTTTAAATCTGAATTGCACTAAAAAGTAGAAAATAATTTTTATTCAGTGATTAAATCACAAAATGATGATGAAGGAGAAAACCATGGGGCGCTTAAAGTATTATTGTTATATTACAACATTCTATTCATAACGTTTTATCACAATGCTGATTGTTGATAGAGGTAATGTATCATATTTTATGAGCGTCCAATGGTTTTGTTTTTCATGATCATTTTGTAATTTAATCACCGAATAAAAACTATTTTCTACTTTTTAGTGCAATTCAGTTAAAAAAACAATTCTTCTGAAAAAAAGAATTTTATTTATTATTTTTGTATATTTCTGATAACTTATATCTGGTTATGTTAGAAAAGCGAGCGCTAAAATTAATACATTTTCAATATACCTAACTAAAGAAAGGTGACACCTTCAAATGCATCTAATTGTCTCGTCTTTGAAATATGCTTTTGTCCTTGGTAGAGCTTTTCAGGATTTAAAGTCACTCTCAAATCAGAATTATAACTATAATAATAACGATTTATAATGTAACTTTTATGGAATACGCCATTGGCCGTTTTAGAGTACATGTACTTTCAAGAACTGCTTTAAATCCTTTTCTAGGTCTATAATAGTGCTGAGAGAGGATTTAAATCAGAATTTTATCGGAACAAAAGGAGTAAGAGTAAATTAATGTTTTATCGCTAATTGTCTGATTCAATTCACAACTCTCAATTAGATGCGATATCAGAGAGCCTATCTACTATAATATATAAGTTGGGGACGAACAAAAAGGAAATATATCCATTTTGCTTGTTTTTGCTTCCGGTGGCGAGTATGTCTACACGGAGCGAGGGTCGTGCTTGGCCAGCGGTCATTCTATTAGCATCTACAATCTAGATGGCCGTTCTTGTGGGTTCCCTTACTTCACACTCTGCATTATTATGTGCCTCTTATCTGACCGCACTGTTAAAATCGGACAGCTAATGTTCTAAATACTACTTCCTGAAGTTTGTTATTCGCTATTACTGAAAATTTGCTATTTAGTAAATATAAAATTCCGACACTGATTATTTATTGCTTGTTGATAAATAACTGTTTTTAAATACATTCGAAAAAAATCTATGATATGATGCGCACATAGTGTATACGATTGACATCGTAAAGCTAAGGATACACGCAGACACAAGAGTGTCTAGATCATATTTCTAGATCGAATATCGTCGTATGTACATCACTTAGAGCAGCGTCGCTAAATCGGATATTCGGTGTCACGACACCGCTCTCACAATTTGATAAACCATTGTCTGAAGATATTTATTTCAACGTGTTGAGACATGATCTAGGTATATCGGCAGACTGGATTTTTTTGGCTAGAGTGACCAGAGAGAAGTACAGTTATTTAGATTCAACAATATATATTTAAGGCTTACTGTTGATTTACAGGTGTTAAATAAAAAAAAACAAAATAATAATAATAATAAAATGACAGAGTTGGCTACGTGGACAAAGGCAAAACAAAATAATTAATAGAAATGTTAGAAGCATGTCCCGAATTATGGGATACAACAACACAAATTTACAAAGATAGATAAAAATATGATGCAGGCACAGCCGACTGAGATTGCAACACGTATTACTGTATTTTGCCTCTTTATTTCTGGTTTAACTTTTTCGACAAGGAATTCGAAATTAGAGTTAGACATTCGAAGAAAATTTCTATAGTATTCTGCGACCTGAAACCTCAGTTCAACTAACAATTGAGAATATGCTCCTAACTCGTTTCTCTTTGCAATCCACTCTTTAACCCAGCAAGTCCGGAGTTTTCCTTTTTTCGTCTTTTCGCAATACAACGAATAATCACTGCAGTCACGAAACGACGCGCGACGTCTTCTTCTTGACATGATCAAAAGCTATTTGTAAGCGTCTATAGTGCAAAATAAATATCGTGTGGATACAACAGTAGAGAAGTCTAGCAAGTGTAGTCTACCAAGATGGTCTAGATATCTTTCTATGCGCAAATTTGGCTCGCAATGTGAACACACTGTAGAGTAATCTAGACACAACTCTCGATATTTTAGTGCCTATGTGTATACGTACCTTAACTCTAGAATTACTTTTATGGAAACATGAAAATCTTCTCCAATGAGATACGAGCCCCCAAATTGAGACTGAATATTTTGGTTTTGTGGTAATTAAATGATGCCACGTATTTGCTCATGCTCATGCACACTCTCGCACTAAACATATGTGTTAGAGTAGAGTCGCGCATATGCACGGCTCTCAAAATGTTGCCCACGCATTGAACTTACACATATGTATTTATGTTGAAGTAGTCTGACTCACGTATCTAATTTTCAGCCACAAAAACACAAACACATTTACACACGCATTATTATGACAAATATTCTTAAGTTTTCCGTATTTGATCGGCATTTTTGCTTAGAAGTCGGGTCCTTCTCCCATCTAAAATACGGTCGCAAGGATACAAGAAGTAAGATTAAGATTTAAGATCCAAGGTCCATCGTGATATTATAACCAAACGTGACACGTGACACATATTAAGTCACACATTCATTGATAATTCACTGCTAATTAAAATGTTCGTGCTTTACTACTTCAATGATACACGATCACGTCGTGACACATCTAGACATGATGAAAATCACGCCTCTAGTTATATAAATATTTAACATTCAGTAGTAGTAATTGTTGAATGAAAGCAATAAGATCATCCGTTACTAATGGAACAGTAATATCAAGAATATTAAAGCTATAAAATCGTTAGTAAAACCAAAAGTGCACACCCTTCAAATTGTTTAATTTAAAAGTTGTGTCAATTTTCTCACGTGATTTTTTAGAAAACTGCTACCAATAGAAAATAAATAAAATAAAAAAGTTGATTCCATCCTTTACCTTTAATTATATTCTTAAATAGTTGGTATATATTTTCCAAGATAAACAGTTTCACATTTGCTACACTTACCTCTGCAAATTATCTTATCTTATCGACATATCCTTAGAAAATCTAGTTAATATCTCAATTTTTTTTATTAACATATTTAATAATAAAGTGGTGAGGTGTGGCAAATATTATGAAAATTTGAGACCTTGGCTTGTAGTATATCAATTACCTCCTGTCTGGACGTGTTCTAGCGTGATTTAATTATTTTCCCCTATTTACATTTTCGATGGAATCATCTCAAAAAGTAGGAGTGGTGACGAGTGGCAAATGTTATATAAAAAATGTTGACCTTGGTTTCTAATATATACATTAAATCCCAAATTTCTGGACTCTTACTTGCTTTATTTATTTTCCCTTTTTACCCCTATTTACTCCCTACCCATCACCGCAGTAAGCTCAAAGTATAATATAGTTCCAGATCGCGTTACAGTATATTCGTGTACCAAATTTCATGTCAATATCTTAAAACGTTCATGAAAATTATTTTAGCTCAAATTTAAAATCTCGTGGTTTCATGACATTCTAAATCTAGTTCAACAAAAATACTTCCATTCCACTGCGTAAAAGCAAAATTAAATGAGGTAAAGAAAATAAGAGACTCATTTAAATAGATTTATTTATATATATAAATATATATTTTTATATGTTCTTATTTATTTTTAATACCTATTAATTGTTTTTTCATAGGAACTTGGGATAGTTTCTTCTGAAATAAGCGTATCTCCTTATGACCATAATTTAATACTGGGGTCTTTAAACCTTCTTAGTGTAATATTTATGGTGTTCTTTTCAAGGATAAGATATGAGATATTTTCAATTCATGCAGTTGATTTGAAGTACGAACTGCTTTGGGAGCTTTAGCCAATCCTTCGACTTTGTCAATCATTTTCTCTATTCCTTCATTTTTACTGCAGAAAGTATTCTCTCAGTTCTGGTGAGACATTTAGTAGAACTATTTCCCGATGTATCCATGTGATCCGGTTTCTTCATTCCTCGGGTTTGGATACATTTTTCTTTATCGTTTTCCCTTAAGATAATGCCCATGAGTTTCTTGGCTCTACTTCGAGAGATCCTACGTGAAACAGATTTTATTGACTTATCACTAGAAGTACAGGCAGAACGATTTTTTGGGGATATATTCTTATTCTGTGGTGTATCTCGGAGAGGTGCATTACCTGTAACAAGAAAGTGCAATACGGCTTAGTACAGTAGTACCTATTTACATGACTAAAGTGACACTGAGTTACAAAAAGATCAATGCTTAGCTGTTTATCAGTTTCAACAATGAATACATTTCGCTGCTTCTAAGTAAATAGATAACACCACAAGTAATACAATCTCCTTTATCCCTGAATTATCAGGAAGAAGGAACCCACACATCCAATGTCTGAGTGTACTGGAAATAACTAGCATCTTTCTACTAATATTCAGCTGAATTGTTATATTATTGTTATTTTTTTAAAGGCCCTATTATCCTCCTGTAAAGGTTCCTTATACATCTCGTATAATAATCGTGCGTATATTTTTATGTTATAACCATTATTATTATGTAAACGTTGTCTATTACAGATATTATAAAACTTATGGGTTGCTCTATTAATGTTTTACTGGGTAATATAAACAGTTTTACAGCTAATTACAAAGCAGTTAGACAACAGGACTTGGTAGGGACTCTTATACAAACACTTTAAAACAATAAAATTTATACAGCCGAAAGGTTGTCGTTGCATTATTTTTTCTGCGATAGTTATATATTTATGGAACTCTTCAAGTGGGCGAAAACTTAATGTTGTTGTTATAGCAAATAAGATCAGTACTTTTATCAGCTAACGTCTTTCAAGAGCATCAAAATACTCAGTATGATTTCAATATGGAAAAAAATGAACTCATAGTGGAAACATTCGTCGTAAAGTAAAAGTTATACTTGATTGTATGTTATAAACAATTAATAGAAGTATTGGAAATGCTGAAAATTTGTACTATGCCTCACCTAATTTCAAGTGAATCACATACATAATTATTGTTCTATAAGAGAATATACTGTATTGCTCTGTGAGCTTTGAGGTTGTATAATATCTGAATAAAAAGTTGAATTGTTCTCTAAAGTAAACCATCCTCAGTCTCTATATATCAATAGGGCTTGTGGTTATATAGTTACTACGAGCAAAATTGTTTTATAGCAAAATGTGCGGTAGTGCTTGTACAACAAGGACATGTATTCTTTATCTTGTATAAGGACTATATCATAATGGCTGCATAATGAGTTAAATAGTTTTATAAAACCATCTGTTGCAGTGTTTATACAATGAAATGATGTGATGTGAATAATTGCTGTCAATAGAAACCTAATTACTCTTTAAGAGACTTCGCAATAGAGTCTGTGCAACTAGATCATTTGTAACAGCAAATATATAACTAATGGTTTTATAGAAGCTATTAATAGAACCTGAAAATAAACAACGATTTTTTATAAAATTTTCATTTTCAAAACGTATTATTTTATCAATTTCTTCATAAATCTTGGATAGTCCTTTGCAGAATTGCGGTGGAGTATTTGTATTTCATCAGTTATTATAATAACAATAGTCAACTTTAAATCTCAAATTAATTTTAGCTTTAGTAGCTCCATGAAAATTGAAATTATTATATACAAGTGTTTAGTTACAATCCGGACAAGTAAAAACAACGATTAAAAGTTTCCATATATTATAAGGTCTTATAATCCGTAGACCCAACTGTTATAAAACAAGTAAGCTCTCCATTTTACAATGGGTGCATTATAGGCTATAATGGAGCAGTATTGTTAAATAGAGGAGTGTAAATGAACACTTACTAGGATTTTTTACAGCTTTATGACAGCTTTTTCAGATAGTTTTAAAATGTTGTGAGAAAGTTACTATGGGATGCTAAATTTTAATAGTTGTGTAAGTACTGTTTTGCGGCCCTTGTACGATAAGATGGGTTTATAAACCTGCGCCTATTCTGGGTGTATAGTGGTTGTACAGATACTGAAAGCTTTTGCTGTATATGCTGGTGATAATTATATTTTTAGCTATTATAAAACAATTAGTGTTAGTTGGGTCGAACTTCAAAACCTAAAGATCTGATCCTACCTCAATTAGGTACTATTTATCAATAAATTAATTGGCGAAAAAAATTGCGAAATGTGCTGCGCTCTACAGGAGATCATTGAAAGTGACATAACTAAATCTACCACTGATAAATAATTTAAATACTTACGATTTACAATCATGTTATTATCTGCTACCTCATTTCCAACATTTCGGGTAATTTCACTGCATCTCTTTTCAGCGTTTTCCCATTCATCATATTCAATATTTCGAATACTGTTTAACCATGCCAGGATAAAATTTTGCTTCCACTCGATGTCACTTGTATCTTGATCCTGAAACAGAAATGTTTATAATGAATGTAAATTTACAACATATACAATTAATGTCAATTTGCATTAATAAATTGGTTATTTGTTTTGACAAACAAGGAGCTCTTGTTGCACACCCTGGTGGATGTGTGCTCTATTTTCACTCAGTTTGCCAGCATTCAGTTTAGCTGATCAAAGCAATCACTTGGAAGTACATTAATCGTAAGAGTTTTCTTTTGTTAAAATAAGTTTATAATGTCATGAAATGTCGAGAATATACATTTGAGCAAAATAAATAATTTCTGTTTGTCGCTCTGTTTGTATTTTCTCGTGTGTGAACGATTACTCTGGAACGGAGAAGCATACTTGAAATTTGGTACATATAGTCCTGAACTTGATTAGATTTTGAACTTATTCCGATTAGGGATTAAATAGCGCTAAATAGAGGTAAATAGGCAAAATAAATTAGTATGAGTCCAGAAACTTATTTGGTGGATATACTAGAAGCCCAGGTCTTAAAGTTTTTCGCATCTGCCACTCCCACCACCACCCCACTCCATTATTAAAGGACTAACAGGATAAAATAAAAATATTTACTTGAAATTGAGGGAGTAAATAGAAATAAGTAAGTCTATATCAATTACTATCCTTGAATTATGGGGAGGAGCGCCGTATTGTTGGAAATACATTCCCTGTCCTAAATCTAAAGGTAACTCATCTAAAATGTCCTCAATCTCATTTTCCAGGAATCTCAAGTATCTGGCACCAGTCAGAGGTCCTTCAAATATTATTGGACCAATGATTCCACTACCGATTGTTCCAAGCCAAACATTGAAACCGCACTTGAAAGTTACCCTCCCGTCATAAATTTTGATTTTCTTGTGACCAATATTTTGTATTTTGTCGGTTAAATAGTCCCAAATTTGTAAACCTTGACTCGTCCGAAAATAAATTCAGTCCCAGAAAATTATTGTTTGGCTGCACGTTATTATACAAAATCCAATTGCAATATTCCATCCAACGTTCGTAATTACTTTCGTACAATTGGTATTTAAAATATTTTTAGTGTTATTTGTGCAAAATTCTGCTTACTGTTTGGTGACTGATGTTCAATTCAAACCAAACTTGCCTTAAAGAAACAGTCTTATCAACTTCTATTCGAGCCAAAACATTAATTTCTTCGGGATCATTGTTGGGTTCTCTTCGGAATTGGTTTTCGACACGTTTGAAATAATTTTTCGCTGGACATTGTCTATCAGGATATCGTCGGCCATAAAGGTCCATAGCTGCAATTGCATTTTTTTTACTTTCACCATAAGGAATTAACATGTCCACTTTTTCATCTCTTGTATAAATTTGCGACATTTTGAACACAATTAACAAGAAATTGTAAACCATTTTTAAGGACACAATAAAAACACCGTTAAACCAACAAATGTTTGACAAGCTAAATATTTCATTGTTTTCAAAGCCACCTTAGGTACTTCTTAACATTTAATTAGAACAAAATGGTATTTTCTTATTTTATTATGTTTCCATTTGAAAAAAATGAGTTTTGCCCCAAAAACAATTTTGGAGAATTTTATTTACTAATAACACAGCCCCACAAAAAAAAATTCTGACCTAGCAACGAGACGAGTATATCCTTATGTATTTTTGATCGCTGATTCCGAATTCGGGTTCAAAAAAAGTCGTACACCCCAAAAAAAAATTTTAGAGCCAAAAAACACCACCTGAATAGGGTATATATGAGACAACGCTCTGAAAATGATGTTATCATGTTATGTTATCATCGTTTTGTTTAATATTTTCGGGAAAAATTGAATGTATTACGATAAAAATAAAGGTAAATTACAGCGTTCACCCTGTCAGTATGAAACGCACCCCCATAGAGGGTGAGAACCACCCTCATCTGCCATCAAACCAATTGATAACGACAATGACTGAAAAACATCTAAAAATGTTTAAGTTTCTACGTCAGTTTATTGCAAAACTGACGTAGAATTCACGTAATACCCCAAAACTACCCCTATAGCGTTATGAAAAGGTTTGCAAAGAACCATACCATAAAAAAAAGATTAAAAAAAGAAGAATTAAAAGCTACTAACGTAAGAGTACTTCTCACCCCCTTCAGGGATGCGTTTTATACCCAAATGGTGTTAAGATTGGTGACAAATGACTGCTAATATCCTAGCCATAAGGATCTCTGCAAATAAGAACATCCATATAATGAAATCGTTACCAAATTTTATGCTTTTTCCTTTCTTTTTTCTGTAATTGAAGTTAAGGGTTGTTTTTCATAACGCTATAGGGATAGTTTTGGGGTATTACGTGAACTCTACGTCAGTTTATTGCAAACCTAACGAAACTTAAACATTTTTAGATGTTTTTCAGTCATTGTCGTTATCAATTGGTTTGATGGCAGATGAGGGTGGTTCTCACCCTCTATGGGGGTGCGTTTCACACCGATAGGGTGAACGCTGCAATTTACCTTTATTTTTATCGTAATACATTCAATTTTTCCCGAAAATATTAAACAAAACGATTGATTAAAATGATTACATCATTTTCAGAGCGTTATCTCATATATACCCTATCAGGTGGTGTTTATTGGCTCTAAAAATTTTTTTTGGGTGGTGTATGACTTTTTTTGACCCCGGAATCAGAATCAGCGATCAAAAATACATAAGGATATACTCGTCTCATTGCTAGGTCAGAATTTTTTTTTTTGTGGGGCTGTGAATTCAAGTAATTTAGTGTTTTTAACTGAATTTCGATTTTTGTAGCATTACATGGGTCGTTTAAAATAATTCTGAACCGTCATGGCACACTTTAAGAAAGTTGAAAAACTGATTACACTATTCGATTGTACGGAAAAAATGTAAAAGAAACTATCTTTCAACAATCACTGAAAGATTCATTGTTGCAAAAGTAATTTTTGAGTTCTTTCAATTTTTGAGCATGTTGTTAAATAGGCACTATTATTTTTTATTATGGTATCAAAAAGTACATGTAAAGACAAAAAAATGAGCACGGAAGAACTCGATGATTTTTCACCACAAAATAAAGACAAATATCGTTTTTTCGCATTTTTCTCGGACATTTTGAGGTTATGGTAAAAAATGACCCCTATGAAAGTTGTAGATTTTTTTATGATCTACAACATTTTTTGATACAACATCATGTTATGCCGGAAAACGCAATAATATATTTTGCACTCTCTTTCAACCCCCCAAATTCACCCTGTACTACCCCCGGTCATTTTTTGTTTTACGTTCGTTATAAGCTCATTTACCATTTCCAATGATAAATGACCTGTCTACAATTAATAGTGGTTTTGGCTTCTAAATCAGTTAATTTGGGCACTATAAGAGAATACAATCCGATTGAATTTCATAATTATTCGAATAGTTGAATTATTGTAAATAATGTAACACTCTGTTCGAAAAGCATTTCTATATCATTCAACTAAATTCTAGGATACTTTCATTTCTCCTACCACAAACTTTTTCAGAAGTCCCAAAGATATATTTTGATAATACACTGAAACTTTTTCTAAAATATGCTATTTTCTTTAAGAAACAATAATGATGTATTTTCAGAAGTGTACTAAAATGTTGTCAAAGCACAATAAAGATTTCTCGAAAGTCCCAGCAACTTTTTTCAAAAGTAACACAAAAATGTTTTGCACCGCAAGACTAAATTTGCCCCACAATAACTTCTATATGTATTTAGAAACTAGTGAATGTACGACCCTCTGTGAAAAATAAGTTTAACTTGAACTATCGCTAAGCTGCCGAGGTAAGATTATATGCCCGAAATTTATTTTATCATAATTTATGCTCGACCAAATTAATTATCTGACACAAAATTTATGTACGATGAATTTCAAAGAGCCGCCTAGTTCCCGCATCATAGGTAAATGTTTTCAAAATAATAGATAAAATGAAGAATTTTTAAAATTTTAACCGAAGGGGTAAGGTTGAAACATATTTCATTCATAAACAAAACCAAATTTGACATATACATAAGCAATAATTTCAAAATAACGAAAACATGTAAAACCGATAAAAAAACAGAGACTTAAAAATATTTAGGGAGTGATTTGATGGACTTAGTTCAGTGTAAACCAATATTAAGTTTCAAATTTATGATTGTTGTAACAGTCGTAACCTTGAATTCTGATCTTGAATCAAACCGATTTTGGTTTAAATTTAGTTGATGCAACCTGCCCTTATTCATGAGCAGCGCCGGGTTATTCAGTCTAGTTAATAATAAAATCAACGAAAAACATTTGCTAAGGAGTACTTACATATAAATTAAGTCTATGAAAATTGGTAGACATCTTTGTTTCACACTCTGTATCGTATTGTTCAATTTTGTTCAGTGCACTAGATTCCTCAAGTAGATCCATAACTCACAAATAAATTTTATTATAAGACACTGTTCATTTGACGTTTGAAATGCAACTAGTTTCTGTTTACAAATTGGACATTATTTAAAGGATCTATTAACAGGTAGTGTGAATTAATTTATAATATAAAAGTGATAAAGAGGAATTAGTCTGCTCTCGGAAGGTAATGGTCTTCTAAGAATTGATAATTAGGGTGATATATTCCCTATTAGGTACAAATGAGGGGAATTTACATGACATAATGTGTAGTCGAGAATTTATGGTGAACTATACGAAAAGTGGAAGAAAATAAAACCGGTCTCACTTTGTTGATGTAATTTTTTAATATATTAAGCATGTTGCTACTATTTTCTTCTTGGATGTGCTACTTACATCGAGTGCAATTGAGATTCATTATTGGAACGCTTTATTAAATTTTTCATCATGAGCGATTTGATTAAACCATAGAATATGGTCTATACGTATAATCCATCCATTATAATCTGAGAGATTAGTGTAAATATTACCCCAAAATCGTTGACGATATTCTTAAGTTTCATTGCTTTCGAAGTTATTTACGAGCAATATACATATATACCGAATGCCCACGAGACCAGGTAAACCCCAATTTATTTCCTTATTTTTCAAGACAATAATTTGAAATTGGGATACACGATGTTCGGTATAGAAATACATTTTCAGGCATAATCAGACCCAAAACAACACTTCTGGTTTAACCGGAAGTACTACTAACCATTCAAAATTCCATCCATTTTGGTGGTAAAAAATTTTTCAAAAATGTTGACAAAAATTTCCAAAATTTGTTTTTCTGAATAAGGTTTAGAATGTCATGAAACGTGAAAATTTTAAATATGAGCAAAATAAAATTATTTCCATCTATTCTAGTGGTAAAATATTTTTCCAAAATGGTAAAAAATGTTGCAATTTTTTTTTCCGAAATAGGTGTGGAATGTCATGAAACGTTAAAATTTTAAATTTGAGCAAACAAAATTTCCATCTATTCTACAGTAGTGATAAACAGATTAAAACAATGTTCAATTTTTTTTTTTAATTTTTCAAACAAATTTTTAATTTTTTTTTTTTAAATAGGTTTAGAATGCCATGGAAACGTGGAAATTTTAAATTTGAACAAAGAAAAAAAATTTCCATTTATTTTATTTGGTGGTAATTTTTTTTTTAATGGTAAAAAGATTTTCTAATTTTTTTTTTTAATAGGTTTAGAACGCTATGTATGAAACGTGCAAATTTTAAATTTGAACAAAGAAAAAAAAATCCATCTGTTTTAGTGGTGAGAAATTTTTCAAAAATCTTGGTAAAAAAATTTGATTTTTTTTTTAATAGGTTTAGAATGCCATGAGACGTGAAAATTTTAAATTTGAACAAAGAAAAAATGTTTCAAAATGATTTTTTTCTGAAACAGGTTTAGTGTCATGAAACGTGGAAATTTTAAATTCGAGCAAAATAATTTTTTTTTCATTATTTATTCCCTTTAGACGGTCCACCCTGTATATTTTCCAGTGAAAGTTTAACAATTTCTTCGCTGACAGTAGCGTCAACTACCTACCAAATTTGACTGCTCTCCGTCAAGTAGTTTTTCAGTTAATGCACCAACAGACAGACAGACAGACAGACTGACGGAATTTAGAAACCTATATTTTCGTAAAGTACGTGATCTGAAACGTGAAAATTCGAAAAAATCTCGGAGTGTGATTTTTTCTCAAATACAATACTTCCCTTCGGTATGCGAGGGAAGTAAAAAGTTCTAGATTAAATTTATATTTTCTTAAATGGGACATACCATATATTTTTAAATATTCTGATAGAGTATTTTTTCTGATTTCAAAAATATATCACTTATATATGTTATTTTAAACCGTTTTGGAATTATTAATATTTAAAAATCACATTATCAAATTAAAATTATTGTTTTGAGTCATGACCTACCCACAAAAATTAATAAATTATTTTTTACCAATGTGATTTTTAAATATGAATAACATAAAAACGGTTAAAAATAGCATGTATAAGTGATATATTTTTGAAATCAGAAAGAAATACTCTATCAGAATATTTGAAAATATATAAGGTGTCCCATTTAAGAAAATATAAATTTAATCTATAACTTTTTTATTTTACGTTCTATTTTTTTTTTCTATAAAATTTTTGGATTCCTCAGAAAAAATCATTTCGAAATGATTAAACAGTTATTGAAATATTTTTTTATATAAAACCGAAATTAAAGCCCAAAGAGGGGGGGGGGCGTCCTTAAAGAATCACCGTGTATAAAGAATTTCAGCCAGATCAGTTTATTACTTTTGAGTAATTAACGATCTGTTTTTTTAAATCCTTAATGAACAATTGTGCCTTTGTGGGAAACTCATTTAGAAAACTCAAAAAGCTATTGAAAAATGATATCCCGTTGGAATTTTTGAAAAATCACAATTTTGGCCAATTTTGTGAGGTTTTCTACGCGTGAACCTTTTTATGCGCGACATATATAAACAAATATCTTGTTATATTTTAACTTTAGAGAATCTGCTCTTGCATATCTAAAAAGCTGATATTTTTTTACAAAATTTTAAAAAAAGTTTGCCCTAGCACTGCCAGGAGCCGAGATAATTTTTACTTCCCTCGCATACCGAAGGGAAGTACTGTATTTGAGAAAAAAATCACCCTCCGAGATTTCTTCGGATTTTCCCGTTTCCGATCATGTAGATTACGAAAATATAGGTTTTTCAATTCCGTCAGCCTGTCTGTCTGTCTGTCGGTCTGTTGGGGCATTAACTAAAAAAACTACCTGACGGAAGACAGTCAAATTTGGTATGTGCCAACGCCACTGCCACCGAAGAAATCGTTAGACTTTCACTGGAAAATATACAGAGGGAATAAATAGATAATGGAAAAAAAATCGTTCAAATTTTAAATTTCCACGTTTCATGACATTCTAACCTATCTCAAAATATTTTTTTTTTGAAAATTTTGAATACAAAAAAATGTTTGAAATTCTTAAAATTTTAAAAATTTGTTATAAAATGGGTGAATTTTTTTTTTGGTCAAATTTAAAATTTTCACGTTTTGTGACATTCTAAACCTACTTTTAAAAAAACTTTTTTTTGAACATTTAAAACGGAAAAAAAATTTGAAATTTTGAAAATTTTGTATAAAATCGATGATGGAGGAAAATTGTTTTGCGCAATTTTAAAATTTCCTCATTTCATGACATTCTAAAGACACTAAAAATATTTAGAATTTTAAAATGGAAAAATAATTTGAACTTTTGAACATTTTTTATAAAATGGATGATGGAAAAAAATTTTTTTGCTCAGATTTAAAATGTCCACGTTTCATGACTTTCTAAATATATTTCAAGAAAGAAAATTGTTTTGAAAATTTAAAAAATATATTTATTACTTGCACATCCACGTAGTGGATTGGAAGTATAGTAATCGCAAAAAAAATTTCAAAAATTTTTATTCGTGAAATAGGTTTAGAATGTCATGAAAGGTCGAGATTTTAAATTTGAGCGAAAAAAAATTTTCTGTCTGTCGGTCTGTCTGTAACTTTTTTTTGTCCGCACGCTTTCTCCGGAACGGTTTAAGATATTGACCTGAAATTTTGTACACGTATATATTATAACGAGATCTGGAACTGGATTGTTTTTTGAGGAAATCCGGTGAAGGGTTGGGGGTTAAATAGGGGTAAATAGGGGGAAATAAGTAAAGCAAGCTTGTAAGAGTACAGAAACTTGAAATTCGGTGTATGTACTAGAAGTTAAGGCCTCAGATTTTTTTTATAATATTTTTCAACCCCCCACCACCCCTACCCCATTAAAGGGGTTGAAAAAATAAAGTTGAGATATTCATTTGAAATTTCGTACACGTATGTATTATAACGATGTCTAGAATTAGATTATATTTTGGGATGATTCCGTTGCAGGGTTGGGGGTTAATTTGGGGTAAATAGAGGAATATAAGTAAAACAAGTTGGTAAGAGTACAGAAACTTGAAATTCGGTGTATGTACTAGAAGCCAAAGCGTCAGATTTTTTAATAATATTTTTCAACCCCCACCACCCCTACTCCAATTTGAAAAGGGTTGATAAAATAAAATTGAGATATTCATTTGAAATTTTCTACACGTATGTATCTGAAACTAGATTATATTTTGAGATAATTCCGTTGAGGGGTTGGGGGTTAAATAGGGGTAAATAGGGGAAAATAAATAAAGCAAGCTGGTAAGACTACAGAAACTTGAAATTCGGTGTATGTACTAGAAGCCAAGGTCTCAGATTATTTATAATATTTTTCAACCCCCACCAGCCCTACTTCATTATTAAAAGGGTTGATAAAATAAAATCGAGATATTCATTTGAAATTTGGTACACGTATGAATTATAACGACATCTGGAACTAGATTATACTTTGAAATGATTCCGTTGAAAGGGTTGGGGGTTATTTAGGGGTCAATAGGGGGAAATAAGTAAAGCAAGCTGGTATGAGTACAGAAACTTGAAATTCGGTGTATGTACAAGAAGTTAAGGCCTCAGATTTTTTTATAATATTTTTCAACCCCCCCACCACCCCTACCCCATTAATGGGGTTGACAAAATAAAGTTGAGATATTCATTTGAAATTTCGTACACGTATGTATTATAACGACGTCTGGAATTAGTTTATATTTTGAGATGATTCCGTTGAAGGGTTGGGGGTTAATTTGGGGTAAATAGAGGAATATAAGTAAAAAGTTGGTAAGACAACAGAAACTTGAAATTCGGTGTATGTACTAGAAGCCACAGCGTCAGATTTTCTTATAATATTTTTCAACCCAACCACCCCTACTCCAATATGAAAAGGGTTGATAAAATAAAATTGAGATATTCATTTGAAATTTGGTACACGTATGTATTATAACGACGTCTGAAACTAGATCATAATTTGAGATGATGCCGTTGAAGGGTTGGGGGTTAAATAGGGGCAAATAGGGGAAAATCAATAAAGCAAGCTGGTAAGACTACAGAAATTTGGGACTCGGTGTATATACTAGAAACCAAGGCCTCAGATTTCTTTCTAATATTTTTCAAACTCTACCACCCCCGCTTCATTATTAATGGGATTGATAACATCAAATTGAGATATTCACTTGAAAGTTAGTACACGTATGTATTGTAGTGACATCTGACTGAGATGACTCCATTGAGGTGGTAGGTTGTAAATAGTGGAAAATAAGTACGATAAACTAGAAACTTCATTTTAACGTATATGGTAGAAACCAACTCCTCAAATTTTTCTATGACATCTACCCCAAATATTATTAAAATTCTATGACCAATAATTTCCACATACTAGAGTGCAAATATAGTCAAGATGTTTCCTTTAAAGTGACTTGGACGAATAATCTGGATGTGGAAGTAGTGATTCCTTAGGCAGCGGTTTTTTTTATTATTTTACCACTACAATAGAATAGATGATGGAGAAAATTTTTTCTTCAATTCTAAAATTTTCACGTTTCATTATATTGTTAACCTATTTCAACAAACAAATGTTGTGAAAATTAAAAAAAAATCTCACCACTATACAGTAGGTGATGGAAAAAAGTTAGCAGGTTTTCTCTGTAATAATAGGGCAAACTACATGGCGATTATAATTCTCATATGTCATCTCTCAATTAATAATTTTTTATAGTGACCGTCTTGTATGAATAAAGAAGGAAGTTCTGTGTAAATAACTATACCATTTTTTTTTAATTCGTGAGGGGTATTACACGTCGTGCAGTGATCAAATTTATAGAGGTTGAACTTTAATACTAGTACTTTCAATAGAAAATTATTTCAGTCCTTGATTGTGTTTAACAGTATTGAAAAACAATCGTTAAAGTTTAATATTAAAGTTGTTTATTTATGTCGCACATAAAATCGGTCAAAATTGCTATTTTTCAAAAATTCCATCGGAATATCATTATCGGGACAACATAGACACCATCTTCAATTTTAGCCCTCTGTTTGGGAGTTAAGAAATAATGAAAATAACGTGTTTTGAAAGCTTTGGAATCCAATTGCAAGTTAACATTGCACCTAGCGACCTCTATCGGTGTTCATTTTTTAGACAATTTCATAACCAACAATTTTCCTAATGCATATGTTATACTCGAAGTTAGCAGGAACGGAAATATTTAAAGAAATATAGAAGAAGGGCCTATTTTACTCACTCATTGTTAATTATAAAATCAAGCGGTTCACTAATTTGTAAGGAAACTTAGGGTGTTCAATTGCAGCCTAAAAGGAAGCGACTGTAATAATAATCTCGGCTATGAGCCAAACATTTATTTTTTAGCAATTTTTCCTCCCTGCCGTCCAGCCTATGCCTGAAATGTTAATAGTTTGTTCAAGTTTTGTGGTTCAGAATTAATTTGCGTTATTTAACCTCCGCAAATATCTCTATTAATATAAAAATATATCCAAATATTCATAATAAATTTAAATTTCAGTAACCATTCAAAAGAGTAATAAATTATCGATGGCATGTCAAATATCATTATGTTCCTTCATATTATACATTTCATGCAAAGTTGCTCCAGAAATTCGTCTGTTATGTAATGCAATGTTGTTTTACAAACCAAGATATATTATGTATAGACATTATAACGAGACGTGGACTGTAGAAGATTAGATCAGGTGACAATATTTATGAATTACTGCCTAATTATAGATACGTATAGTGGCGTCTAATAATAATTACAACTCCAGCATTATGAATATGCTCAACTTTAACCTAACATTTCCTTTACGGTTGTATGTATTATTGACGTTTGCCCAGAATCAAATTATTGAACTTGTTTAGTCTAATTGCGAGATGAACAAGTAAGTGCGAAGCTCTTAAATCGTGTTATGAAAAGATTTCAGACAGTGGGAAATATTCAGGTTGGCAAGTTATATGGAGCAAGAATTTAGTTAAATATTATCGTGGCCGGAGTGGGACCTGCCAGAGATTTATATGCGGGGGTGGGGGAGCTGCAGCGATATTTAACTTGGTGGCTCGTTGCGGCGGATTTTAATCTACATGCACAGGGTTTTTACCCTCGTTTCTCCCTCGCGGAACTCGAGAAAAGACTGCACGATAAAAACATCTTGTAGCTAAGATTTACTTCTTCAGCCACATATTCAAATTATCAAGAAATTTGTTTTTCTTATTTTAAAACTTTAATGTTTTAAAAGTTTTATGTTTTCTGTGTTTCCAAATTAATGTTCAGATTATTTGCAACAGTGGCGTACTTAATAAATGCACTGTTAACTTTTAGAAATTTGCATTTATATTTTCTTGTGACTTGTTTCGTTTATACGATGTTAGAAATGTGAATGACGTATTGTAATTCTTAAATAACATTACTAAACAATTGTTTAAATTTCATTTATGTAATTTAATTTAAGGATGATGGCATGGTTCATAAATTGCAGTATTGTTGAAATATCTGTAGAACAACTCAAGAATGGCTAACGAATATTAGATATATCATTTACTCATTACACTTTGAAATACAGAGCTTTTATAAATAGTCATAAGACACGAAACCCCAAAAAGTATGCAACCAACTGTACATCTTTGGTACTTTGTAATGAGAAAATTCCCTAGAATATTCCAGTGGCGTTCTGGTTAAAATTTAAATATTAAATTACTTTAATACTAATAGTATTGACGCATTGCTATTAATGCGTTAATGAAATATTTTTGAAAACGATAGAATAAGTTATTAATAAAATAAACACATTAAATGGAAGAAGACTTTTATCGATTTTTTGTAAAGACTTCGAATTTCGAAACATTTACGGATGTTTTTAACAATGTGGTAATTTTTAACATATCGTTAATTCCGCACGAGAGGAATAGTTTTTAATACTAAAATATAAAACAAAAACTTAACCTTTAGAAGGGAATATACGAAGGCGTGGAAAGGACATAGTAAAAATATTTTTATAATTGCCAGTTTAAACTTGCAATTATCTATAATTGCAACTTTAAACTTGCAATTATACATAATTGCAACTTTAAACTTGCAATTATACCTAATTGCAACTTTAAACTTGCAATTATCCATAATTGCAAGTTTAAACTTGCAATTATCTATAATTGCAACTTTAAACTTGCAATTATACATAATTGCAACTTTAAACTTGCAATTATACCTAAAGGAAATTATGTATAATTGCAAGTTTAAAGTTGCAATTATAGATAATTGCAAGTTTAAAGTTGCAATTATGGATAATTGCAAGTTTAAAGTTTTTATAATTGTCAGTTTAAACTTGCAATTATCTATAATTGCAACTTTAAACTTGCATTTATCCATAATTGCAACTTTAAACTTGCAATTATCTATAATTGCTACTTTAAACTTGCAATTATACATAATTGCAACTTTAAACTTGCAATTATACCTAATTGCAACTTTAAACTTGCAATTATCCATAATTGCAACTTTAAACTTGCAATTAGACAATTATACCTAATTGCAACTTTAAACTTGCAATTATACCTAATTGCAACTTTAAACTTGTAATTATCCATAATTGCAACTTTAAACTTGCAATTATACATAATTTCCTTTAGGTATAATTGCAAGTTTAAAGTTGCAATTATGTATAATTGCAAGTTTAAAGTTGCAATTATAGATAATTGCAAGTTTAAACTTGCAATTATGGATAATTGCAAGTTTAAAGTTGCAATTAGGTATAATTGCAAGTTTAAAGTTGCAATTATGTATAATTGCAAGTTTAAAGTTGCAATTATAGATAATTGCAAGTTTAAACTGGCAATTATAAAAATATTTTTACTATGTCCTTTCCACGCCTTCGTACTATACCAAGTATGAATAATTTCAGCAGAGAACTTTCTAAAATGAGGTATTAGAATAAAGGTAATTTGCTCTAGTGTAAAAGGCATTAAAAATTGCATACGACCAAAATATTAGAAATACATTAATTAACCTAAAACTATCATTCTCATTATTTTACTTATCCCCAAAAATAACAGACGTATGGCTTTCTGCCGCGGTTGCTCGTTAAGTAGACGATTTCATTAAAATTCTATCCCATCAGTTCCTTGCTGCTACCAGCTAAACATTTTGAGGTGCTCCTCATCTTCGCTTGCCTTACGGATTTCCTTAAATCATTAACTATTCTATTCTGCCCTCTACTCGGTTGATAAGGTTTAGAATTAATAAAGTGCGAGAGTATACCATGGTAGCAGCATTCTTAAGGGCATAGTGCTTGAAAAGTCGACTCGTTGGTACTATGGGCTATACCAAAAATTCCTAGTATAACCACATCTCGAATGCATCAATATGCCATTTTTATACTCCATAAATCCATCTCTCAGAGACTTAAAGAAACACGTAGGAAACTAGAGCGTTAGCAAACCTTTGTGGTATTGTCAACAATAACAACCGGAATTGTCAGCAACAAGTCCAAGGTATGCCATCTTCTTGTTTACACTCTCGCATTCACTAATCCTTAACATGTTTGGATGGTTTTCATTTGCTCAGTCTATAATCATAATTTTCGTTTTGTGCATATAATTTACACTTAAACCCTGATTAATAATTATTTCTTAAAGACTGTTGAGTAGATGTATGAGCGCATTTTCACTTCAATTCACCTCAATTAAAACTCTTGGTTCCACCTTTAACCACTCGAGCCTGCCAGTTCTGAAGCACAGGTCTTATCAGGTGCCTAGATATGTTAAGGACTGGTAACAGAACAGAACTCTATTTGCCTCCTCTGTCAACTTCGGATTTGTCGGAATTGGTGTTGTCGTCTTGTCACCAAAGCAGAGTTCTATTTATAAAATCGACGAATGATGATGATGAAATGTCTAGATACTAACATCTCCAATAGTACTCATCACAACTTGTCCTATTCTACATCGTCAAAACTTTTACTTTTACAGTAGTCTGTGAAACAAAAGCATATACTGTTTCCTTATCTTGGCGATTTGTTCGCATATTCAGAATTCGCTCTTCATTCTTTAACAAATATCGCTTTCTCGGAAGATGGATAATAAAGACATCTTACACGTTCAGTAATAATGTCATTCCAACAGATCATTACTCCGCTCCGCTTGCTAATAATGATGCCGAATATCAAAAATTATTAGTAATGAAGGGGTAATGAAGCGTATCCGGATATTTTGATATTCAAGCATCATTATTAGCAGGCAGAGCGGAGTAATGATCTCTTGGAATGACATTATTACTGTATCTAAGGATGGGTGTTTTTGGGATGGGTGGTATACGCGAACGGAGAGCAGTAGAGCGTTGTAAATAAAATCGTTCAACTCGGGGAGATACGCCATTTGTTATTCATATGGTAATCTGCACGAAAGAACATTATGTGTTCGCAGTCGAGGAGTATTTGAAATCGGGCGAATCTGTGAGTGAATGTATATGTAATGGCGTTTCCCCCGACATTTCAATATCCGTCACCATGGTCCGGTCCCAAAACATGACACAATATGACACAATCGTCACATGGGTCTCAGAGCGGCTGCATCAACAATGAATCCGAAACCTCGTGGTCTAGTCGAAGTGTAAGAACGCTGCCTTGGCTGAAAGAGCGAGACAAAAGGTCCTTCACAGCCCAGAGCGCTCTGCCTAAAAACAAACCGCAGCGCTCAGAGTTCTATCACTGACGCTGTCGTTCTGAAATTCTAAACCCATGTGACGATTGTGTCACGATTTGGGACCGGACCATCGTGACGGATATTAAAATGTCGGCGGAATCACCACGCCAGTTGCAAAACAACGAGAGATTCACCCGATTTCAAATACTCCTCGAGTGCGAATGCACAATGTTCTCTCGTGCAGATAAACATTGTGACTAACAAATGGAGTATCACCCCGAGTTGAACGAGTTTATCCACAACGCTCCACTCCCCTTCGTTCACGTATACCAACCGTCCCAAAAACACCCATTCTTTCTGCCGCACCCTGTACTATCCATGATAATCTCACTGTACCCTTTCTGTGCACTATACTCATTAGAATCGTTGATAACACGATTATCACCACCAGGTTTGTCAAACCAGATGAACGAATAGGTTCACCCTTTGTGCTCAAATTTGTAACACACTTTCTATCTAATAAACAAATTCTGGTGCATGATAAGTTTCCACTGTTCTAATGTTCTCTATTCTGTTCTAAATATAGATAAAACGCCAACAAATTATTCCTCAACTCAAAATGCAATGTTCTATTAGTAACAACTAAACAAAATATCTTAAAATATGATTAGGCGCTTGAAAATAACGTACTCTCTAGACCTGAGACATTCGCTGATTTAGGTGTAGTAGTGTTTGATAAAAAGCTGTAGATTATCCATCATATTCATCATGTTGTCAAAAAATCCTATAAATCTCTTGGATTTCTTATTAGGAATACTTTTAACTTCAATAACGCCGTTGGTCTCAAATTACCGTATTTTTCTATTGTGAGATCTAATTTGGAATACGCGTCAATCATTTGGTCACCATATTATAAGACACATAGATAACTTAGAAAATATTCAACGTAGGTTTTCAAAGTATTTCACATTTAAAGATGATGGAACATACCCGCCTATTGCTACTCCCCACTCTGAACTATTATCGAGGGTCTCATTAATATCGTTAGAAGATCGCCGTAAAGTCTCTTATCTAACTTTTCTTTACAGATTGATACACAATATCACCGACTGCACTTAATATGCTTCCTTTTCATGCTCACAGAATTGCTTCACGCCAAACAAATGTATTTAAACCAATCACGCCCAGGACAGATATAATAAAATTTCACCACTTCAAGGTATGTGTATAGTTGTCCTCATATTTCCAATGCACACAAAAAATGCGGTAACTACAAAACAGACAGACGGCATCTTTACAGATTCACTGATACCGCCGCACGGACTCCGTTGACGGCAATTTTTTACGTGCATTGAAAATATGAAGACGACTATACTGCGCACAATGATATGCACGGTCGCATTGATATTTTCATCTGCAACGTTGCCTCTCTAAAATTATGTATCTTTAATAATAATTAACTCATTATTGTTCATTATTGTAACAATTGTACTTTGTGTCCTATCCAGTAATTGAGTCTCTCAACATGTTGGATAGCGTATGTAAAATTAAAAATAAAATAAAAATAGAAAAATATTTATTGTTTGATTTTCGTATTTATTCTTGCTACATCTGTTAGGACATGTTCATAAAAAAATGCATTGAAATCGAAAAGAGGCTAACCGATTTTGATAAATAAAAACTATTTCTGTAGTCCAGTCGGTAAAGTAAAGAATACACCAGAAACTCGCAAAAAATGTTATCTGAGATTTTTCTTACGTAACTGTTAGTGCGAAGATTAAACATCACAAAACCACAAAAATCAGTTCTGGGGGTTCCGCGCAACCCTGCAAAAAAAACGCCTTATTTTACTGATAACTCGTTAACCGTTGAAGATGTAAAAAAATTGCTCATCATGAAAAAGATAACTTGACTAATTGCCTAAATAAGAGTCCTCTTGTATATGCCATGGTTCTTGAGAAAATCGATATTGACAAAAATTGCAAAATTTATATTTTTAATGCGCGCGAATTTTCGTTTAATTAAATGGCTCGAAAACCAAACAAGCTAGGAAGAAAAATCAAAATGGATTTTAAAGGGGATATAAATAAATTACTCTCTTCTGTTGCCATTTTTGAGGGCTATTGATATTTATTAGTATATAAAAATAACAACATAATAAAGTTATCTTTTGATTTCTTGTGCATCTAACTATTCACAGGCCCACAAAAAATACCATACTATAATATAAGTTATAAATGTTATAAACAATAGTTATATGATATATAAACTCAAAAAAAAATTGAGCTCAATTTCCAAGATGTTGGATCTTTTTTTATTTTTAGGAAACTATAAAAAATTGGCCAAAATTTGGCTAATTTCAACATGCTGGTAAATTTGTAAATGTGAATATTTTTATTCCTAACTTTTTTTGCATTGAAGTACTACCCTGAACAAAAAGATAATGCATTTATAACTTATATTAAAGTCAGCTATTTTTTATGGGCCTATGAATAGTTAAAATTGTTATTTTTATATACTAATAGATATCAATAGCCATCAAAAATGCAAATACAAAAGAGTATATCCCCTTTAAAATCTATTTTGATTTTTCTTCCTAGTATGTTTGGTTTTAGAGCAATTCAATTTTTTCTATAGGTCGCGCGCAAAAAATTTCAAATAAACGAAAATTCGTTTGCATCAAAAATACAAAATTATGCAATTTTTTTCAGTATCGATTTTCTCGAAAACCATGGCACATACAAGAAAATTAGAAGAGGACTTTTTATTAGACAATTAGTCAAGCTTTCTTTATGCATTTTTTTACACCTTCAATGGTTAACGAGTTATCAGTAAAGTAAGGCTTATTTCACCGAATGGGTGGCTTTTTGGGGGGTTTCGCATCACCCCCAGAACTGATTTTTGTGATGTATAATCCCTCTGCTAACAGTTACTGAAGGAAAATCTCAGATAACATTTTTTGTTATGGAAATTGTATAATTATTGAACAACTACACTATGGTTAGATTTTAAATATACAAGCAAGCAAAATAGTAAATTATGTTATCAGCGATTTTTCACTTATTCCCGACAAATTATATATAATATATACAAATTATACAGTATTTATATTGACTATATATTTGCATGTCAGTTTAAAATGTTGTAATCTGACGTGAAAGGGTAATATATTATTAAATATACGTGTATTATTGGTAAGATGACATATGCTGTGGATTTATCATTATATTTGTATAGAAGACAAATAGCGTTCAAAATTCTATTCAACTAATTCATTATAATCTCGGACAGGTACAAAACGAAGAACAGTAAAATTATGTCATCTATATTGAGGTGTCAAAAATATTAATTGCAGCATACAAATACTTGTATACTATTTGATTTTTTTGTATGAACGTACATAAGCTTAATACATACAATACAGTGATTTATTGCAGGAATTTCGTTAATGTTGTAATTTTTTCAGCAAATTCCGATATGTTATTTTAATATAAAGCATCTCATAGAACCGCTGCCTAAGGAATCACTACTTCCACATACAGATTTCCCATCCAAGCCTATTTTAATGAAAACAGCATGATACTATATTTGCAGAATGTGGACATAATTGCTCTTAGAATTTTATAATATAGTATTTGAAATTGTCTGAACCAAAACATTTTTAAAAACTTTTGTTCTTATACACACACTGAAACACTATTTTATTTTGTTTCCTTTAATAATAGAGTGGGGATGTTAGAGGTAGTGGTGGGTATGGAATATGTCATAAAAAAATGAGACTTCTTCTGATACATACACCATATGCTAAGTTTCTGCGCTCCTACTAGCTTGCTTTAGTTATTTACCCCTCAATCCTTCAACGGAATATGCTCAAAATATAATCTACTTCCAGATCTTGTAATAATACCAAATTTCATGTCAATTTTATTTTGTTAACACATGTAATAATGGGTGTGGTGGTGGGATGGAAGATGTCATAAAAATTTGTGGTCTCGGCTTCTAGCATAAAAATCAGAAGTTTCCGGACTCTTGTTAGCTTGTTTTTTCTTATTTTCTATTTACCTCTGTTTACCTCCCAATCCTCCAATGGAATCAGTTCAAAATATTATCTAGGTCCACATATTATTATAATTCACCAATACGTACCAACTTTCAATATCCTTATTTTATTTTATTAACCCTTCTGATAATGAAGTACAGGTAGTGGTGGGGGTTGCAAATGCCATTAAAAAAATTGAGAGCTTGGCTTCTAATATATACACCAAATTTCACGTTTCTAGACTTTTACTGGCTTGCTTTACTTGCTTACCCCTATTTACCCTCCATCCCTTCACAGGAATAACCTCAAACTACAATCTAGTTCCAGATATCGTCATAATATCAAATTTCAAGTTAATATCTTAAACCGTTCCAGAAAAAAATGTGCACTCAGAAAGAGTTAAAGACCGAGCGGCAGACCGAGAGAGACAGTGAAAGACAGAATTTTTTTGCTCAAATTTAAAATCTCGACGTTGCATGACATTCTAAACTTATTTCAATAGAGAAAAATTATATTACTATAGTTTTATTTTTGTCCACAAAATAAATCTTAATGTTTAATTGGTGAATACAGCGCTTTCGATATACATATTTGATATTAATTAATTGACGAGATATTTGATTCACATTAACTACAATATGCATAAATAGTGATTAAAAAACGGCAGTTATTAATTGGAATGAGTAGAAAGGTAATCAGAAACTACTTTTAGGTTATTTATGAAGACAAATTTTTTTTAAATTTCGATAAATAATTTGTTGTATTTTTCAAACTCTGCCTTTTATACTTGTAATCTATGGCTGCGGTTGCATGGCCAACACCAGTTTTACTGAGCAGGTAAATAAGAACTGAATGATAAACAATATTATTCACTTGGAAAAATTAATAATATTATTATACTTTTCGAAGTACAAAACGAAGAGTATATTGCATTCGATCGGCACATTTCTAAAACCGGTAATATTGCTCGTAGAGAAAAGAATTTCACATCACTGTGTGGGTGATCGAATTCTGAACAACTTTCCAAATGTCCGTCCGTTTGGGCAGTAAGTTAGTGTTAGCTAGAGAAACAACCCTATTGTTTTTGAACAATATCGATCAATAAATAAAAAAGTTATTAATTATTTAAATTTAAAAAAAATTGTTTTTGTATATTTTCTAATTAAATAAAAAATGTCTAAAGCTAATATTATTTACAAAAAAAGCTGCGACGGGTATCCTATAGAATGTGCAACAATTATATAAACAGTGCAGTAAATCGGCGAAGAGTATAATTGTTAGCTTGTTCGTAGCTCTCACATGGGTGATATTAAATGAGAATTGGTTTTAAAATTATGTACGTCATAAGAAGTATGGCGGAAAAATTGTTTATTGTATACTTCGTCCTACATAACTACAGTTATTAATTAACGTAAACACATTACATATTCAAGCTAAGTTTGGAAAATTTTAGAATTGTAATACATTCAAGTAGGTCGTATTGGTTTATCTCCATGTAAATTTAGCTTAAATTAATTACATTGTTCACGTTTAAACGTCTTTAAAAATAAAATGAGGAAATATACCCCATAAAACAAATAGCGAAACAACTACCGACACATGTTTCGGAATTCTTATTCCTCTTCAGCATAGTGTAGCTGAAAGTACAGTACACAATCTCAGTTTGCTTCATTGATACTTGGGCCTAATTTTGAGCCTTGGTATTTATACAAAGCTCTATGTACACTACTCATTTTGACTTCCCCAAAATCAAGAGCAGATAATTTGGTGATAAATTTGAAAAAGAGAATCTTGAGAATAAATGAGAAATAAAGAATTTAGAACCAATGCCATTTTAAATTAAATGTAGTTTGCAATACTAATAATAATAATAATAATAACCGCAAGGCATTCGATATGACATCCCATGAGCTAATTGTTCACTTGCTCCAATGTCTTGTGGTGCCAGGTCCCGTAGTGAGGTGCATAGAACAACTCATGCCGCTCTGGAAGACTCGCTTTACTATAATATCAGGTAATGTCAGAGTACAGACGGAGCCGGTGTATTTTGCATCTCACTACTGCCGTTATCCGTTGAACTTCGCAGAACCCGTGGTTACAATTGCGGTACCCCCGGAGATAGGAATCATAAGGTCACTAATTTATTTGACCTTAAACTCTATGCCTCTAGCGAGAGGGACTTACATCAGTCTCTCAGGGTGGTACAGGGGTACACTCAGGCTGTTGGTATGGAGTTTGGCTTGGACAAATGTGCACTGGTTCATCTCAAGAGAAGACGATGTGGTAACTACGGAGAGGATGCGCAGCTTGTAGATGGAAGCATTTTGCACCATCTAGATGCCGGAGAGTCATACACGTACTTGGATGTTGAGCAACGCTCTAACCAAGAAGTGTCAATGGCGAAAAACGCTCTCCGCGGCAAGTATCAGCACCTTCTCCGACAGATCTGGTCCTCAGAACTGTCGGGGAAGAATAAGGTGTCTGCAACAAATATGCTTGCCGTTCCGATAATTCTCTACTCCTTTGGAGTAGTGAAGTGGACGCAAAGCGAGCTGCGCCATCTGGACGTAGGAACCCGGAAGATGATGCATATCAATCGAAGTTTGCATCCAAAATCGTCCGTTCCGCGGTTGTATCTCTCACGACAGCAGGGAGGCCGTGGACTCTTGAGTTTGGAGTATCTGCATAACAGGTTTGCTCTGGATGGAGCCTGCAAAATTATCAAGAGTTCGGATCCCCTCCTCTGCATGGTTCGCAACCATGAAAATGCAGGGGTAGGAGCATTTCTATTGAAGGCAGCACAGCGAGCAGCCGATGAGCTTGGTCTCGACTTCGACACTGAGCGGGTAAGCCCAAGCTCTGTTACCGAACTGGAACCCGCTCAGCTAAAAGCCCACATAAAAGCAGCAGAGCAACACAAACTATAAGAACTTTGAAGACAGGGGCTTATCTGAGAAGCTGACCTTTGCTTTCCTAAGATCAGCTGGGCTGAAGTCTGAGACCGAAGGGTTCATCATGGCTTGTCAAGACGGTGTCTTTAACACACTCATCTATCGAAGTCATATCTTGGGTATGGAGGTCTCTGATATAAACTGCAGGGCCTGCCGAAGGGCGCCGGAGACGCTAATGCACTTGTTGTCAGCTTGTCCGGCATACGCAGTCTCGGCCTATATTCATAGACATGACGGAGCATTACGAGTGCTGTATTATCATCTACGGCATTCGTATGGGATAGACGAGACACCAGTGCTGCCATATGCTCCGGGGGATATTGAGTCCGTTGTGGGGAATGAGCAGTGCCTAATTTATTGGAACTACTCGTTCCCTGCCGTCAGACAAATACAGGCAAATAAGCCTGACGTAGTCCTCCTCGACCACCAACTCAAGACATTGTTTGTTATTGAATTCTCTGCTCCAGCGGAGACAAACATTGTTTTGAAAGAGGAGGAAAAACGGACTAAATATCGAGACCTTCTCTTCGAGCTCCGCAGACTCTACCCAGACCACACTGTTAAGTTGGTGGTACTTATTATAGGATCCCTCGGTGGAGTGAGACAAACACTGCTTTCAGAACTGAAGAAGATACCGGCGTGTCGAAACTCGGCAGAAATCTTGGCCGGAAGCATGCAGAAGGCCGTTATTCTTGGATCGTTACGTCTGCTCAGAGCACACGACTCGCGGACCCAGTGATCACTGACTCTACGTAGAGAGTGGTCTCTGGTACTACCAGCGTACCCTCTCTGGCATCGGAGACAGAGAGAAGGACGACTGGCTTTTGTTAAAAAAAAAATTAAAAAAAAAAAAATTATAATAACAATAATAATAATAAATTAACCCTAAAAAATCCAATGCGATTTTAATATTTCCTGCCTTTAATTAAGTATATAAAAACGGCTCCTAACACAGATTTAACATTATATCTTAGAAACAGAAAATTGTGTTTTACTGACTTTCTCCAATTTGAATTTTATTGTTGCTCATTTATGAAATGAGAAAGTATTTTAGAATCATAAAGTTATGCTTACACTATTAATAAATTCCCGCCTATTAATTGGGGTATTTCTGAAACGAGATTAAACTAAGATAATTTATTCTGGCAGCAGCAAAGAGGCTAAGTATGTTATATTTAACTAATCATTTAATAAATCAAAATTATTACAATAGTTACGTTTATAAATTTACAGTGATTCTAATGAACAAGTTTTAAATTTCCATATTATTATAATCTGGAAAAATATGACTAACATCTAACATATGGTTTACAAATTTTTTTGCGGTTCGTCGCATTTCATTCCGAGCACCTTTGTATGTGCTAGAGGCGCTAGTAGTTGAAATGTTAAGGTAGCCATTCCCTAGAAAGAGACATCCGATAGGGAGATATTTATTATTTTTGGCCATAACATGTTTTTCTGAGTACGTATATTTAATAAAACTACAAGAGTATCTAAGTAGAACCATAACAAGACTACTACTATGAGTTTTCACTCAATAATTTCAGTGGTTTGCAAAATAGCTAGATTTAAATTTAAAAATTGTGTTAATCTTCCTATTTCGTAGTTTTAAATCTAGCTGTTTTACAAACCACTGAAATTATTGAGTGAAAATTTATAGTAGTAGTCTCGTTATGGTTCTACTTAGGTACTCTTATAGTTTTTTTAAATATACCTACTAAAAAAAAAGTTATGGGGAAGAATAATAAATATTTCCCTATGGGATGTCTCTTTCTATGGCCACCGTAAGAAACAGATTTCGTTGAGTACTTCAATTGGAAAAAATCGATCGCACAAATATGCCTCAAATATCGGGATATGTTTGCTCAAAGAAGAACACACTGTATATAAAACCATTAAATAAAACATAATGTGTTAATTATTCCATTATATTATAATAAAATTAAACCTTAAGAATAGTTTTATGCGAAAAGAGAACAAACATAAGTTCTTATTAATTTATTTAGGTATGGTAGATATAACATTTATTTACACGGTCGATATTAATTTCACTATAAACCATCAAACGGTTTTATTTAATCACATAGATTATTAACACATCTTTTAATGCCTGTAATACCCATTACATAAAAGTGAACATTTAGATGATTTGTAGTCTCTGCCTTGAAATCAATTTATTAGTTTATCTTACATTTACAAATTTTAATTAAAATGTGTAGAAACAGAAGATCAAAATAATGTGGAGTTATTCAAACTGGTTTAAAAATCGTTTAAATTTGAATTGAATTTCACCCTCTTTTCCCAGTTAGGTTAGCATTTTCATTTAATTTTTATACCAAAGTATTAAAGCCGTAAACGGGGAATAAAAATATTCCAATACATTGCAGAGTTGGGGTTTTGAAGGCGAACACTGGGGGAGGCGCGTGCAAAACTTTTTGATTGACAGCTGAGTCTGTCCAATCACAAGGCCGGAATACTGATGAGGAATACGTCAATCACGCATACAACCCTGCTGATGCTGTACTCTAGACGACCTGGAGATCTCCCTTGAAATAACTCTACGTCACAGACACATATCATCTAGCTACATCATAATTTTTAATACATTTTATATCTTATTGTTATTTTATACTATAGCTAGTTATAACTGACTGCTACAGACATTTATTGTCGATATTATTATTTTTCGAATGATATAAAACTTCAACTTCAGTCTTGAGTAATTTTAAAGTGAGCTATCCATATTATACTTGTTCCTTAGACTTAGCTGTTTTATCTTTTGTCATATATATTTAGTATTGTTTAGTTACTCAATTTTAAGTCAAGAGATTTTACCCACATTTGAGGAGAGGTCGGTTCATAAACACATTTGTATTTTGGAGTAACAGTAATATTTTGTTTATCTAATGAGACCATGCTGGTAGCTATATAACAAAACATATTAGAATAAACGCATAGAAGTGTAGATATATGCTAATTGCAAATTAAACTGGCAGACAATACAGAAGGTAGTCATGTGATTCATTGATTTGGGAAATGCTTTAGAATTTAACTTTAACCAAAATTCGGACATGTTGCACAATTTTTTTATATAATTTTAGTGCATTTAAACCCATTTTTCTTTCCCCTGAAAGAACCAGGTCAAATTTAATTTAAAAATGTAAAGTGTTTATCCAGGAGTTAGAAGTGCAAGATTTTTTACCGTTACAAAATACTGCTTAGTAAGTTAAGAAAACTATGTCTAAATAGTACACAGTTTTAGCTTAATTTGTTTCATTTTAGTTATGATTAAATTTCGAAATTGCATAGTTAATTTTAATAGACATATTTTTATTAATTTCGAAATTGTAGAAATGCACTTTCAAAATGCTTCCTTTTAAAATCAAATAACGAACGACGGTTTTCATCATTATTAAATCACAATATGTAGCATCAAAAGTATAACAAGAATTGTACATTTCGACCAATTTTTGAAGATCAATTAACAATGTGTTTTTTCGCAAAGCAAAATTTTTAAATGCATATACAAAGTAAACCAATGTAGGATGGCCAACGGCCGCGCAGAGAGAGAAGTAATATCGTCGCTTTTGAATAGCGACAAGTTTCTTAACTATGAGCGTAGTACAGTCGGGGGAAGAAGTTTAAGTAAAAGGTGCTCTCTTATTCACCAACAATCCGGGTATGTCATAGGGCAATTGATGTTTTCGATTGAACAGCAGTCCTTTGTACACGTAGGTAACATTAATATTTATAAGTAGTAATTTCTAATAGGTACTTATGTGTTAAATATAAGTTATACACTACAAGCACTTTTCTCAAGACTATACCGATGTTTACAAGAGGAAGGAACATAAAGAAGTGAGCTCCGTAAAGGTAGGGTGGTTTGAACTACTGCGCATCCTAATCTCGTTGACCATTCTAGGATGGTCGACCTGTACATACATCCTTCAATATTAATCTGAAAATAAATCAAAACGTCTGAAAGCTTACACCTTCTTCTTTAAGGCGTTGTTTGTACTATTTTAATTTTCACTAATATATGACACTTTTTATGTAGTTGCGTCTGCGAAAATTAAAATTTTTCATCTTCTCTCTCAGAAGTAAATTTGTAAAGTCAGAGCTCACTTTCACATCATTTTACAGTATTTCTATTCTCAATTGAGAAATTCAGTCTAAAGCGTTGCTACCAGGATAAATCATTACAAAGGCTGCTTGTGACACCGAAACCGTGTTTGAATATTACAAACTATACCCTAATACGAATATAGGTAGTTAACCAGTATGTTATGCGCTTACCTCAAACGAAAGTAGTCGATTGTTTACATGGCTCACCATTACAAATCCGTTACCTACGCTTGGTCAATTCTGAATATTGCCGGTAGTATAGCCGTAGGTTAACTGATATTTATTTACTTTTATTGAATCATTTATGGAGTTTTTCATTAAACTAACATTCTTTATTGCAGATAAATAATTTACATCATGTCTATTAATTAATATACCGTAGTAAAACAATACTGAATTTATTAAAATAATTAAAAAGTGACTCCAAAAATTGTTGGTCGACGCTCGTGACATCGTTGGTATAATGAACTATTGCTTTGTCCGTCTTGTTTTGTGATTTTCAAATTAACACTAGATAAGTTATACACATTCTACGAAAAAAAAATGTATGATATCCTTTCCTTTGAGAAAGAATTTACCTTTTCTTCTATTCGATAAATATTTCTCGATATATTTAAGAAAAACACAATTCTCAAAATTCAAACTCAATTTTTCATTAGACATAGACATAGACTTAGACATATATATTCACCATGTAGAATACAGTTATACACTACACAGTTATTGTATAAGACATCACACAACAACTATTATCTGTATTAAAATATATAATGTTGTAGTTAAAAATTATTTACAAAAGAGAAAGAGGAATAGATAATAAAAATGTATATCGAGTTCTTATGTAGGACATCGCACACTAACTAAACTATATTAAAACCTGTAATGGTCTAATTTACACTTGTTTAAAAATAATAGGTAATCTAATATATAACTACTAAACAACCATTATTACATTACACTCTAGATTATAATTTTTATCATAATCAGTAAGCTAAAAATTCCTCAACATTATAATAGGCTCTTTCTAAAAGTAATTTTTTTATTTGAATTTTAAATTTGGATACGTGCAACTTTTTGACGTTTTCAGCGAGGCTATTATACAGTATTATGCTATTATAGTGGAGAGATTCTTTAAATTTAGTTGTTTTGTGCCGTGGCATCGATAGAAGCCTCCCGTGTCTCGTATTATAAGTGTGGCTATCATCAAGAGTTTTAAATTCCTGCAAGTTTGTTTTTGCGTATGTTAAGCATTTGTATATGTAGATACAGGGTACAGTTAGGATCTTTGAAATGAACGTGCTTTTGCAACTTTCTCTATAATTTAGATTAAATGTCAGCCTTATAATCCGTTTTTGTGATACAAACATTCTATATAACTTGTTAGACCTCCCCCAGATACATATATTTAGTGACAAGTGAGAGTATGCTAGGGCATAATAAACATCCATAAGTCCCTCCTCACTTAGAGTGTCTTTTAGTTGCAGTATTGCAAAATATGCCTTATTTAATTTGCTGCATACGTGATTACCCTGAGGTTCCCATGACAATGAGCTATCTCTATATGTTCCTAAGAATTTGGAAGTGGCGCTTAGAGGTAACGAATTTAATGAGATAATTTTTCTTGGGTTGAAATTTAGAAATACCGTTTTTTTTTTCATTTAGTATTAGTTTATTTCTATTGCACCATCCATTCATATCGTCAACAACGTAGACCTTTTGGATTTTTAAATAATATATATCGTGTACCAATTTTCAACCGCTCTTCTTTTTCTACGGAATTATTTTATATGATATTCCTACATTTTAATATAGTTCACAGCCCCTTCTTTTGTTTTGTGACCCATGCATCATTCTAGTTGGGCTTCATTGTCAGCATCATATGCCAGATGGCATTATATCTTTCGCGGTAACCTGCTAGACGTACGACCGTCCATCAGTTTTATAACCTCTCTGTGGCTGATCTGACCAACCGGTGATATGAATTGGGAAAGTACAATGCTTGAAAGTTTTGGGCAACAGTACGCCCTCCCTGTATCTCCCTAGAGGTCCACGTCTCAAGAATGAAGACGGAAAAAAGTAGGGCGTTTCATGCTATTTCTGTCGTGCCAAATTTTGCTCAACTAGCAAGTTGCCGGTCTTACTATGTGTATCATACATCGGTTCTCACATTGGAAGTTGTCAACAAGAGTGCCAAGGTATACCATATTATTTACTCTAATTCACACTCACCATCTTTAACATGTTTGGTTGGGTGTCTGGGTGTCATATGTTCGATCTACAATCATAGTTTTGTTAAAATTTATGCTTTCCAAGCATGTTACATTATAGAGAGGGTGTATCAGTTTGTCTTTACTTGCTTTACTACAGTTGTGTGGAATCTATCATTAGGGTGGAGCGGTGTTACTTATATGGAATTAAAAAAAAATGATTGAATCTTCTGGGGTGCCAAAAGTTGCTAAATGTGTAAAAACTCCTACACTTTTTTTTTACTACAAATGAAAATGGCGCCATGTTGCACAATGCACAGGTCACATAACCACTCAAAACGAAAATGTGACTCGTGCAACGTGAAGTCATTTATATTTTTAGTTAATATTTTTTTTGTAGGACTTTCTAATTATTTCGCAAATTTTGCCACCCCAGCCCAGCACAACAACGAAGAAAGAAATTGTTTTTTGTTAGAGAAATATTTTAATTTCTCAACATAAAATACATTCTTGTGAATAGAAACTTAACTAAACAATAGGACATTTTTTATTGCGTTCTGTACTCTAATTTTGTATTAAAGGTTGGCATCATCGCTCGAGACTTGGGCTAATAAAACTGTTTCTGGAGTCCTCTCCACACACTGCAGCTGCTGCTCCTGTAATTAATTTTACTGTCTGTTCAACGGTCTGTATGTGACATGGAAAACGAGAAAAGATTTGGAGCGGTGGTACTTCCTTTACGATGATGTATGTCTTATTTGAAATGTCAGTGCGAGTAAGTTACCTCAACCGTTTGCTGTGCAATGAGGTCAAGATGACCGGAGGCTTCCAAATTCTGGAATAACAAAGTATTTTATCTCATTTTTCTTGGATGATCTTGCTTTTAAGAACCGTCTATACGCCAACGATTAAATTGCAGGGCGATCATCAGAAAGCATTGTCCACAGAATGTTTTCAGGATGGCCAAAAAATCAATTTCTTTGGATGACAGCACCTATCAATACAATAAAATGTAATGGCAAAAAGAATGTACAACTAGCAAAAAGACTACATGACACTGACAAACAAAGATGCACAGCGAGGTCAACTCCTTCTAAAGACGAAAATATCACATTTTTCTCCCAAACAGGTAAATTATATTCGTAACAGTCCATAAGCGGAGATGAAACAACGAAACACCTTCATCTGTTAACTCAAACTTATTTTCCAAAAATGAAATATTTGTGCAACGTCCTTGATAATCCATAAATAATAATGTATATATTATTACATTTAAAACAAATGATCTGAAATATTTTGGTTAGTAATTGTAAAATTGATAAAATTAAGACTTTTTTATATATTTATTTTTTTGTTAATTTTCCATCGGCTGGCATGGCAAAAGGTGCCCTTGTGTTTAACTGTAACGTAAAAAAAAAATGGGTAAAGAAACTTACGACTTCATGTTGCTCAATGGCTATTTTAAAGTGTGACGTCATTCGTCTTGTGCAATATGATGCCATTAATATTTTTGCCTAAATTTTTGTACGTGAGTTTTATCCCAAAAGGCAACTTTTGGCACTCCAGCCGATTCCATAAAGAAAAGAATGTCAGATCGTTCCACCCTACCTATCATGTCCAAATTCCAAGTTAGAAAACTTGATTCCGCCTATTAACTAGCCAAATTAACGTTGAACCTCGAAGCAACTATAATAAAATTTCTGTTAATGGCTCGCTACTAAAAAAATATATTGAAAAAACTATGGTTGATTATCTGCATAGTCTACAGGTGTACGTAGGTCCAATATGGCGGATTTTCCTTCATTTTGCATTATCTTTGATACCATATATAGTCAAGTTCTGCATTTTACATACATTTTCTACACTAAATTATCTTTTTCACGTGATTTTTGTTGGATACATATGATAATTCTTTCCTAAAATAATGCTAATCATGTTTTATTATGTGCGATGATGTTTTATAACATATTATGGTAATATTATGTGAATTATAATCACTTGAGAAACAATGTATTTGTTTATTTACTTGCAATTCAATATGGAACTAATAAGGATCTAGAGAAGTTTTAATTAAAATCCCTTTCTCTACAATTAAAAGATATTCCATCTGTATCGAGCTTGGAATTGTTCAATGTTTATTAATTACGTGAATTGAAATTATATTCATTACTGCAATTTTAGTTATTATTGATAAAGTTTGACGTGTTTCCTATTTGTGAGTGATAAAGTACATCAACAGCTGTCACCAGGTGAAATTTAATATCATAGTATCTCGTCATTGAAATAAGTTTCCCTTCGCCAAATGCTGCATGGAATTTATTAAACTAAAACAAATCCTGCAAGTTGATTTTAAAACTAAGTTTTCAGACACATTTTCTTTGAAAATGTCGCAAATGTTTCAAATTGAAGAGTATTTTTGACAAATGACTGTTAAATTTCGTATTTCAGCAGAATGTCATCCATCGCTCCCCCATGGTTTCATATCGTGATTCCAGACAGAGGGGGAATGCATCTGAGAGAATTGATTATTATTTGTAAGCCATATTATTTATAAGGTGACCTAAATAATACGTATGCATATTTAGTCACTAACTCTGTGAATCTGCTTTTACTTACTATGCAAATAATGAGTGCTTGTGAACTGCAGAATGGTTTACAGATATTTAAAACCCATTTCTAACTTTAAGTGTTATGGCGGAACATTTCGAAAATGCGGAATATGTTTAAGATGTCTTTGTTATTTGAATGGCTACGAGAAAACCTCTAAGAGGAAATTCTTTGCAAAATAGAGTTTTATATCGAGATATTATCTAATTTTTTTTTAGAACTGCTGGATTTAGAGATTTATTTATTATAAGAAATATATACGAAACAGGCAGGGAATAGTGACATTAGAGTATTTTTCGTCCTTTTCAGCGATATGTCACATGCCTTATTTATTCATAAAAACTGGGCAAGTAATTATAAAAATATTTGTGTCATGGAGAAGACTGGTAGAACAATTACAAAACCTAGTAAGTTATTCCAATTTTTACTGATTTAAAACATTAACACAATTATGGACAATAAATAATAACAAAAGAATCAAAAACGAGTATAACACACAGCAAGTGAGCAAGGAATAAAAAAAGCATTTTCTTAATTCAACAAAGCATGTTTTATCTAACATCGTACTCTTCATGAAAATGTATGACAACACTTATATTTACACACATATAATGTGCAATATTTACTACATTTATTCAATCACTACTTACGATTTCTATAAATTCTTTTAAAAACTAGGGTATGGCTCGACAATTGTCTCATATTAGTTTTATAGAGCTATATCTAGTACACGGTGAGCAGAAACCGGAAAAATATTTTTCCAATCGAGGATTTGGCGGATGCGCCGGCACTACCAGTCTGAATTATCTTGAAATTGGTAGGTAATTATTTTTGGAGTTCCTGATACTGAATGCAATGTCGAAAGTGAACAAATTTTAATGTCTAATCCAACAGAGCTGCCACAATTTCAAAACTTATGAAAACTTGCATGAAATTTGAGGCAAGGATATACAGGGTTATTCACGGAAAGCGTGTATTAGACGCATATTGGGATCTGTTGAGTTTAGAAATTTAAAATTTGGTATAAGTAGTATAGCTATGGGGGTTCGACGCCAAAATCCCATGTTATTTCTTATGGAGGTTCATTCTGGTAATTTTTGTCTGATTTTACACCCCTCCACATTTAGGCTCCGCCTTCGGGGAAGGTGATACCGGTCGAGGAGATGTATATGTATACGTCTGAACAGCTTTTAAAACAGGTCTGTATACAGGTCTGTACGATTTTAAACAGGTTTGTACAGGTTTTAAACAGAATCTGTAAACAGCTCTGTTTTAAAAGCTGTTCAGACGTATACATATACATCTCCTCGACCGGTATCACCTTCCCCGAAGGCGGAGCCTAAATGTGGAGGGGTGTAAAATCAGACAAAAATGACCAGAATGAACCTCCATAAGAAATAACATGGGATTTTGGCGTCGAACCCCCATAGCTATACTACTGGTATAAGGGTGTTTTTGGATATGGTGGATCTTACGAAAATATTTTTATGCGTGTGTTACTTCCGCTTACACCGGATGTATTTGTACTTTGTTATTTTAAATGTCACACCCTGTATTTTATTTCATAATTGAATTCCTAATCAAACCTTAGCTTGGGTTTATGTATCATAATACACTCTTAAACCTACCATTTCTCAAGATAATTAATATTTTTGGAGATTTTTGGTGGTTCCTAACCCTTCCGAAAAGGAAATCGATATCTTCTATCAAGTAGCCGGTTAAGAAATTTTCTTTTTAAACCTGTACAAGTACACCATAATCTAGCTAAAAGTTGTCTAATATTTTCACAATATCATACAGAGTATTTTACTTTCACTGTCGAACATTATTCTAGTTCAAACGTAGAAGCCTCATTTTTTTCAAATGAAGTCCCCTGTATATTTTCAAAGAATTTAATAGAGTGTTAAGTTCTACATCGATTGATATTAGCATTCCCTATACCTATCTCTCTTGGTTTTTTTATTATGTACGAATTTTTGTAAAATATACATACAAAGTCAGGATCGGTTTTATCCGTAGCATAAAAATTATCCAACATGCGGTATAATGCTAAGGATAAAACTGATTCTCTAAAATAAATCAGGAGTTTATAAAATTACATGTCGAAATTGTAATGGTAATGGTAAGGGTAATATAGGTCAAACTGGTCGTTCTTTCGAAATTAGATACAAAGAACATTTACGTTGTTTTAATGTGCACAAAACAGACTCAACTTTTGCAAATCATATTTTAGAAACTAGTCACAATTTTCCAAATATAAACGACGTGAATGACAAATTAAATTTACTAGAGTCAATGGAAATTATTAAATCCAACAAAATTTCCGGAAACAGTCTTCTGAATAACCAGTTGGACGTATATCAATCCACTATGTTTAATGCATTAAAATAATCTCCTATTAAGTAACTTACCTAATTTACATAATTTACTACTTATTACACTTCGATCGGCACATTTCTAAAACCGGTAATATTGCTCGTAAAGAAAAAAATTCCATATCACTGTGTTGGTGATCGAATTCTGAACAACTTTAAAAATGTCCGTCCGTCTGTCTGTCTGTCTGTCCCTTCGTCCGTCCATCTGTTTGTCTGTCCGTCCGTCACGTTTCTTGTAAGCACGAGAACGAAAGTCCGATCGTATTGAAATTTGGATAGTGAGTTAGTGTTAACTAGAAGAAGAAACCTATTGTTTTTTAACAAAATTCATCAGTAAATAGAAAAGCTATTAACTTTTTAATATTTTATAAATAAACAGAAAATGTCTAAAACTTATATTATTTACAAAAAAAAACCTCGTGGAGTATCCTAGGAATGTGCAATAATTATGTAAAAAGTGCAGTAGATCCGCGAAGAGTATAATGGTTGGCTTGTTTAAAATTTTAAATGATTATTGGTTCTAAGAACCGATCGATTAGTACCTAGAATAGTGTAATTAGTACTTAGTATAAATATGTACAGAGTTTTGTAAATGAATTACACAGGGAAATTAAAATCAGTATTTTCGTTCTGCCCCATCACACCACAACTATTAGCAGATCGCAAGTGAGGGATCTTAGCACTGCGCCACGGAATCAATTTAAATGCAGACACCCAGTTACAAATGGTCATGGTCTTATTATTATTCTCATTAAATCAAATATAATTATTGACAATAAGAATCGACAAAGCAATATTAAAGATCGTATAAATATTAAAACTTATAATGATTTTGTGGTAAAAGTGGATAAGGCAAAAAATTTAGAAATTGTATTAAATTATGATATAAGATTTAAGGATCATGTAAATATAACATTATTGTATTTTAAGCTGAATACATGGTCAACATCATTATCTTGTATGTAAATTCAGAGTTCTTTTCTGTGATACTCTGATTTAATTTATTTTAAATCATGAGTCTTATATGAATACTTACGTGGAAGAAACACACATACAATACGTAATCTTGCCTCGGTCATATATGGCATGTATCGAATGAAAGAGTTTCTTACAAGAGATAAAATTTCTTAATATATACAACAGATAATTGCATTATTAAGTCAGTTTTTTATAGACTTATAGCAAACAAGACTCCCATAAAAAATGTGCACAATACAGAGGAGCCAATGACAGATTAGATAACAATTTTATTAATTATAATTTTAATGTACTCTCTCTTCTTCAGCCAATAAAATAAACACATTTTTTATTATGTCATAGTTTTTGTGGAAGAAACGAATATTTTATTATGAATTTTGTGTGTATGTTTCACCAGATCAGCTTCAGTTCCTCTGTTGTCTTTTCCCGGTTGCATACTTTAATTTATAGTGGTTCTTTTCGTTTTTTACCAAAATACAAATTCCAGGACTTGAAGCGTATGTTCTTGTGTTTTCTCCTTTAATAATCTTCAATATTTGTTTCTTCAATATTAACAAGTTAGTTGAAGTAAATAATTTTTAGGTTAGTTGTTAGCTGTATGCTAATGGCCAAATGCCAAGAAAAATGAAAATAATGTGCACAGTGGGCACATATTAAATACTGCACTTTAAGTTCTACTAACTTATTCGCGGTACTATACCGTACCGAACCATTCAGTTCGAAGAGTTCATTTAGTTTCCAAATTAGTAAAATTTGTAATGTTCATTATTATTTCATTATCGGATCCATCTTTCTCTGATATGTCCACCTTAAGAGTAGGTATGCCTCGACAAGCTGCTAAAATTTGCAACAGGGGAGGTGAAAGGGAAACTCCAGTGGGCGGTCCTTTAAAAACGATAAAATATTATTATATGTATTTATAGTACTATGTAGTAGTAAATAGAAATGAATGACCACGATTCCACTTACGTATAAGCTCGAAATTAGTTCATGATTGTATATAAATTCTACCTGCCAAAGCTCAAAGGTTATGCCGACACATCTATCCTCTCATTCTAACCTAAATGCGTTTTTAACATATTATTCCTTCAATAAATACAGTATTTATAATTTAAACGGCTAGGTATTATGCTTCCTTAGAATTTTAATTTGTAATATGGAGTATACGAGTATATCTATATTTTTGCATAATGGAAAAGATATTCAATAATTAGTAATCTGCATTAATTAATAATAATCGTCAATAAGGAAATAATAATATTAAATAAAAAGAATAAGAGTTGATGAGGTCCGATAAAAATTATAAACAAAAATTAGTGGTATGCAATATTGCAGCTACGGACACACGTTTCGGAGTTATTGCTCCTCATCAGCGTAGCATGGCATAAATAATATTGGTATATTGTTAAAAGCAAGACCAACAAAGATAGGAAAGCACAGTATATTGTAGGTACTCTATTTTGTACCTTCGTACCTCATGTGCCATATATGAAGAGCAATAACTCCGAAATACGTGTCCGTAGCTGCAGTCTTGTTTGTTATTATAGTACTAATTCTTGTTTATAACTAAATGGAAAACTTAACATTTTAATGTTGTTTAGTTTTGGATCTCTCTTGGATCCTCAGGGGATTCCTCAGGACTTCTTGAATTTTTATTTTGTAGTCTCCCTCAAATAATGGTAGTTTACCAATAAACAAAAATTAGCAACCATTGTTAAAATCAAAAATATACACTACGCAAGTTGTTTTATCCAATAAGTGTTATACATATAGTATTAGTTATTTATTGGTCTAATTTGTCTATACGCGATATTCTTAGAAACTGTTAAATAGAAAAAAAGTTTCAAATAAAAAAGGTGTCTCCATCTTTATTTCTTCTCTGCATAGTCTTAAAGGGTTTTCCGTTCGTTAACTGATCCTTGCAAATACTCACATTTTATCGACATGGTTTTTGAAAAAAAATGTATTTTTTACAATTATTAAAATTTGACCTTCATATTACCACAGTTCATTAATAAATATGTAGTGATGACAGTAAAATTGAGATCCATTAATGTTTTCGTTTTTTGAATTATGGCAAGTTAAACAAAAAATTATTTTAATTATTATTGTTATACATCCAATAGACGCCGAGAATAAGAGAAATGATTCGCAGAAAGTCAGTGATAAGTAATTATTTATAAGCATTAAACTATTCAACGGATCATTATGAAATTCTGTAGTTGTGTTTTCTCTACAAATTTTGAAAGCAGAGATAAAAACCTGCAACTTGAGTCTTAGAACGTCTACATTGGTGCGCGATCTCAACAAGCAAATATTTTCAACATCGGTCCACATCACCTTCTGGACAATACTTTTAGCTCTGACTTGTTAAATTTTCACGAAAGTTGCTTTTTTCTAGAAAATATTTTTGGGGTTTAAAGGAGTAAGTTGGTTTCTCTGTTTCTTTTTACATTTTGAGCCTAGATTTCATTATTTTTATCCCAAACATTTCTTTCTATTTTTCCCAGAAATAAAAGTTATTATGAAAAAAATCCTGTTACTTGGTCTAATGCAACAAACTGATGCGTGTGACTTGATGAGAAAATGGGAAAATGTGCGCTTTACTTTTGTGTTTCTAACTCCTTTCATTGCAAATCGCATCGCCCCTTATAATTCTATATTCATGTGTTTACGACAAGAACACATCTTTAAAATTTAGTATCAATTGTATTTTCCAATAAATGTTTTCAAATATACCAGCATACCACCATTTTATAAAGAAGAATTGAAACACAATTACACATTATTGTTAGTGCATGGGTGGCTACATATAACTAGTTACTATATTGTTATAATCCCGTACTTGAAGTATAATCAAAGAGCAGAGTACCTGTTAAGTATAATAGTAAATTAATGGAATTTGGTATTTTATTGGGCGTCCCGTGTTATTAGAAATGATTTGGTTTAATTTCTTATTTCGTTCCCTCGTTATATTTTCTCATTCATAAAATAATTCTGGGTGAAGGGCGGAGCTTAAACAATAATAAATCCAGAGGGCGCTCTTATCAGTGTAACATTTGTTGCAAAATGTGCCTTTGCACGGTTCCGTGCTATACATGTTTTTGCAAAAAGTATTATGTTTTTTGGAAAAATAAAAATAGTACGATACACAGAAAACATGAATGAAGGTTTGTATCGAGTCCTTTTTCTCATATTTTGATTCTAAATATTTTTAAAAAAATCATAAAATCTCTGCTAATTAAAACAAATCTTATTAATTAATACTATTTTTTTTTCAAAATATTAAAAAGATACAAACCTAGATTGATATGTTTTCTTCTATTTTTCTCCTGTACAAATTTCGTAATTGCAATGGTCTAATTATAATTTGTCGCGGACGGGGCGACGTTTGAGAGTAATTTATTTCTGATTTTTAGACGGCATACCCACTCTTAATAAAAAAAAAAACTCGTCATACCTTTCAGTACTTTTCGCACATTAAAAAATGCACAGAAATATGTCTTTTATTTGTTGAAATGTAGGATTATGATTCTTCTTTGTAATATGTTTGCGTATTATTCATTTATTTCATTCTTTTAATGTATTATTATGGTACAAAACGCTCCTTCACGACACGAGTGCTTTTTGCTGATCCTGTAAGCCATTTTCTAGTGTGCTATTTTCAGTACTTAAAAAATACATTATATTTAGTTAAACAAGAACACGAATACTCCAGATAATTATTATATTCATTTTTAAGTGGCCAAAAATGTCGAGCCGTCTATTTAAATAAATAAAAAATATATTTAAAATAGTTAACAGAACAGTTATATTCAACTTGTGTGGGATATTTTTAAGTTTTTTATTGTGCCACTTCCTCGTCACTCATCAATGAATGACACATCATGATGGTGACACCATTGTTTTCTCAAACATCTGTGAAAAGCGGTACAAATAAAAATAGTGGTATTATTAGTAGATACGCTAGACTGTAACGTTTCTATGAACCCACGCCATTGGCAGACATATTTAAAATTTAAAACGGACGTTTAAAAACAATCCTCTTAACAAAAATGTGTTATTATACAGGAGATTTGTTTTGCAAGAGACACGCTAAATATCTTGCTTAATATTTAGAAGAAAAAATTTTTATTTTTATGAGCTTTATGTTAGTAAAAAACAAGTTCAAAATCGATGGCCCACTTTGTAATATACAGAGTGTTTCATGAGGAACCTACTTCCAGAGGCGGTATAGGACCACTTGGGTATTCATTAACGGCCATTGAAATTTTCCTGTCACTCTTAATTTCTGTGATACAGGGTGATATACTGGTTTTGGTCTAAATTTATTTTGGCCATAACGTCCTTACTATTAATCGACTTTGTTTAAATTTTAGACACTTTATACACTTATTGCAGTTGATAGATTGCTAATAGATATATTTTTTAAATTCCAATGCCGGACTTTTTTAATTAGATTTTTCCGATTACTGTAAAAATGATCACCCTGTAAATTATAAACTTCCATACATCACTAAACAGTAACATGTAGTTAGATTATTTGTCGTACATTTGCTGATTTTTTTACAAGTGATTGAATTTGGCAAAAAGGGGAATTTGAAGAAAAACAGATTTATTTGCTTACATTAATTGTCCAAATAATTAAAAATGGTCAAATTAATTATTTACAAAAATTATTTAAAAATATTGCCTATACTTAGAGCAAATGTTTAAAATGAGAACCTTCAGCTTCCATATATTTTTGTTGGCGTTTATTTAAATTGCCAATATATTTTCTAATTTGAGCAGGATTTTTTCTAATTTGGTCACTATAGAGGAGAATTCGCTGAAATAACTGATCTCTAGCATTTATTGGAAGATTGCAGTCTTCAGTTTTGAGATATCCTTATAGAAAATAATCGACGTGGTTGAAATCTGGTGATCTAGCCTGCCAAAGATGAGGTCCCCACGTCCAATCCATCTGTTGGGATGCTCATTACCCAAATGCCTTCTAACCTCAATACCAAAATGAGGAGAAAGCTCCGTCATGCTGGAAGTATTGTCCTTTTACATAAATATATTGCATTAAACCAGGTAAAACATTCTGAGAGAAATCTAAATAAACCTCTGTAGTTAGTGTGGTCCAGTTAGGTTGTTGTTAATCATACCACACCAAACATTTACCGAAAATGTATGTTGGGAATGGGCTTTTCTTATAGCATGAGGATTGTTTTCGGCCCAGTTAAGCCAATTTCTTGAATTAAATATGCCATCCTGTGTAAATTGGGCCTCGTCTGTGAATAAAGTTCGATATGTAGTCGGTCTGTGATCAATAATCCACTGACAAAATTCTAACCTATTTACATTGTCACCCTGTTGAAGCCTTTGCACTTGCTGAATATGTTGCGGATGTAATATTTCTTTATTTAGAGTTCTCCAAACACGCACATGAGGAACTCTTAATTGGGCACTTATCCGTCGGGTGCTTACTTCAAGGCGTTCTTGAACAATATTAATGATATTTTCTTGATCCTCAACGTTTTGAACAATACGTCGTTCCACTTTTGATGATGGAAAACTGCCGTGCTCCCTTGCATAGCGATACAGAGTCGAAAATGTCTGATGACTTGGTCTTCTGTTAAGAAAAGGAATATTGTATTCCTCTGCGGTTTGTCTACCACTACCATCACAAAATTCATAAACAAAAATAATATCGACATATTCCTCATTTGTAAAATAAGGCTTGGTTATTTGCAGACTAAGTTAACCAAGTAAACTAGTTCTACTGTTTATGACAACAAACAAGAGCCTACTAATAATTATGCAATAATAAAAATAAATCTGTTTAACGATATCTATTATAAAATGTACCTAGCTACACTTTCTTTGGAATTAGAAAAAAATTAGCTTTAAATTTTTTGTCACTATTGAACATTATTTACGGAGTTTCTTCAAAATCCCCTTTTTTGCCAAATTCAGTCGCTAGTAAAAAAATCAACAAAGGTGCGACAAAATATCTAATTACATTTTTATATTTAGTGATGTATGGACTTTTATAATTGACATTGAAAGTTAAAAAAAATATTACAGGGTAATCGTATTTACAGGAATCTGATAAATTAAATTAAAAAAGTCCGGCACTGGAATTAAAAAATAATTTTAATAGCAATCTATCAACTGTGATAAGTTTGTAAAGTGCCTAAAATTTAAACAAAATCCGATCAATAGTAAAGACGCAGATGATTTGGCTATCATGATTAGAGGCCAATTTGAAACAACTATTACAGGCCTCATGCAACGGGGTCTCAACATAGTTCAGGAATGGTGTAACAGACACGGGCTCTCTGTCAACCCTGGCAAGACAGAGCTAATGCTGTTCACTAAAAGGAGAAAAATAAGCGACTTCCAGCTTCCTTCTCTTATGGGCACACGTTTGTAACTTTCCCGCACAGTAAGGTATCTCGGGGTAACCTTGGACTCCAAGCTGTCATGGAAGGACCACATTGAAGTTCAAACCAGGAAAGCGTGCGCCTCCTTATGGATGTGCAAACGCATCTTCGGTCCAAAATGGGAAATAAGTCCGAAGATTGCTCTTTGGACATACACCACCATGGTGAAACACCTAATAACATATCCGGCACTAGTGTGGTGGCGCTGCCAGGAGCGCTCCACAATTAGGGCTCGCCTATGTCAAGTTCAAAGGCTAGCTTGCCTTGGAATTACAGGAGCTATCAGAACCACTCCAACGATAGCAATGGAGGCCATTCTTGGACTCACTCCCTTGCATATCGAGGTGGAACTGGAAGCTAAAAAAGCAGCAAATAGACTGTTCAAAAATGGAATTTGGAATGGGAATAACCGGGGATGGGGGCACACAAAGGCCCTGGATCTGCCGGTAAGGGACCGTGTCATCGCCCAAGCGGAGGATGACCGGTGTCTCCCTGTCTATAATTTCACTATTCCGTACTCAGCGATATTTCCCAGTCTAGAGGACTGGGAGCGCGATAAAAACCGTCCCAAAGGTCTCGAGTGGTACACAGGCGGATCTAAGACTCAGGAGGGAACTGGTGCTGGCATACACGGCTGCAAACCAAGGGCTCGTATATCGGTGCCACTTGGAAGGGATCCTAGTGTATTCCAAGCAGAAGTATATGCCATATTGGTGTGTGCATGCGAGAATCTCAGGAGAGGTATCGCCAACAAACATATTTATATATGTAGCGACAGCCAAGCAGCCTTGAGGGCTCTTGTGTCAAACAAAGTGACCTCAAGACTAGTTTTAAACTGTCGGAATATTTTGAGAGAACTGTGCGAACACAACTCTGTCAAACTCATATGGGTGCCCGGTCACAGAGATGTGAAGGGCAACGAAGAAGCAGGCCGATTGGCGGGAAAAGGAGCAATAACTCCGTTCCCTGGCACTGAGCCAGCCTTCCATTTGCCAAGAAGTCTGATTCAATCAGAGTTACGAGACTGGGCGACTGCAAGGTTCAGCAACTATTGGACTCAGGCCCCTGGAATGAGGCATTCGAGGCTCCATATAAAGGGGCCCTCGACTGACTCAACCATTAAGTGGCTGCTTGGGCTCGATAGAGAAAAAATGAGACGGATAGTAGGCTTGTTAACAGGACACTGTCCTCTGAACAAATATCTTCACACAATGGGGTTGAAAAACAGCCCTATTTGTAGGATGTGTGGAGTGGAGGATGAAACCACCACTCATATCCTATGCAGTTGCGCACCCTTAGGTGCGTTAAGGTATAGGCATCTCCAAAGGCAATTTTTACAGCCGGAGGAGTTACGGAATCAACCATGGAATAGACTGCTATCCTTTGTGGAGAGCACTGGTCTCTTCTAGAAGATCCCACATGACGCAAATGCACAATGGGCCGACAGGCCTGAGGGCTGTGGATTCCATAGATCTGCTCGCGCGATAATAATAAAAGACGTTCTGGCCAAAATAAATTTAGACCAAAATCGGTTTATCACCCTGTATCTCAGAAATTAAGAGCGACAGGAAAATTTCAATGGCCGTTCCTGAATGCCCAAGTGGTCCTCTACCGCCCCTGGAAGTATATACAGTTTCTCATGAAACACCCTGTTTAGTTTAGAAGAAACAGGTGATCTACACAAACTTATATTTTCTTTATTTGAAGAAATAGAAAAACCATTAAAGAGATCAGAGTTGACGGCAAAGAAATGTAATAATATGTATTAAAAACTAGAGAAACGCAGTGACTTCTGACATACATTCTTGTGTAAAAGAAAGATGAAAAAATCTCATGTTAGACCACGACACGACAATCTTTTTTTCTCTAACAATATAAGACATATTAGTCAACTAAAGGCAAGATCAAAATTCATAAATCGTCGTGTAATTGCAATTTAAACTGCAACCTACTAGATATACACTTAAAACAATTTCAGCTGAATATTTATGACATGGTGAGATGCACTGATTATTTTCAATCCATATTAGTTACTCTCCGTGAACTAATATTGAAATGTTAGTAATTGAGTGATATCTTACGTAGAAATATTATTATCTTACAGTAAATGATGTATTGACTGAATATATCGGATGATAGATACTATGGAGTAAGTGGACTGTACAATTCTCCACAATTTGAAACTTGCATAAACATATAACAAGTAGCAGTTGTAGCCGCGCGTGACCGACTAGGAATAACTATTTGATTAACATTTTGCTCGAACGTAGCACGGTTCACTATTATATGGTGCTATAGGCTATTGACTATGTCGAAAAAAACATGGGTGAAAGAGACTAATTCATTTAAGGTAGTTAACTTATAATCGGTCACAATTTTGACGGGAATTGCGTCAGATTTCTTTTTTGTGAACCAACGCCTATACCTAAGTCCACTCACAAAAATTTAAAAAAAAACAAAAAATTTAAATTTTTCGGTTTATTTAAATAGTTTTTTTGACTTATCTTGTTGAAAAAGAAAGTGTTTTGTCTTTATGAAGTGCCGTTTCGATAGGAAATTTGATTCTCTACAAAAAATCATATTATGTCTATAAACTCAAAATGTATAGTTTTTGAGTTATAGTTAAAAGTCACCTCAGTGGCGCAGTGCCAAATGTGTTTGGCTTGCGACCACGGAGTCCCGGGTTCGAATCCTGGCCAGGGTATGGATGTTTGGTGGCGTTTTTCAAGTGTTACCCAGATGGTAGCAGCGAGTTAGACCGCTGTTGAGTGGCACAACATGTCTAGTCGCTGGTATATCTTCTGAGTTCGAGTCTCAACTGCGGTAGATGGCAATGTCGCAGGGAATGGTTGTTGTGTTGACGTTTATGTGTACGTGTCCGGGTTTAGTGGTAGAACAGCAATAGATGAACTCCTCCAGGACGTTAATATAAATAAGGCCATTAAAAAAACTAAAACATGGACAAATTTACTCCGTCCTTAAAAATCCAAGCCTAAACTTAATAGCACTTTGTGAATTTATCACTTTTCAGATATTATTGAACATATGAGACAATAAAATACCTTTAAAGAATTAGTTCATTGTTCAATTACATACTCAATAGCCTACTAGTGAGACAGCCTATATACATGTTCATTTTCGCTTCATATATTTTTCAGTCAGTTAAGTTTAAATCTTGCAAATCAATTTTTATTCAGTTCCAGTTATTGATCTGTTGCCTTGATAAATTTTATACATATGATATACATAGAAAATGATCCACATAAGTCAATAGACGAAAAGAGATCTTGCTTGTATCAAGTTTGTAAGTCAAGTGAGAGCGAAATTAGTTCATAATTCAATTACATAGTCAATAGCCTACCAGTGAGACAGCCTATATACATTTTCATTTTTACTTAACAACTTTGTCAGCCAGTGAGTCAGTTAACTTTAAATCTTGCTAGTAAATTTTTAACCAGTTCCAGTTATTAATCTGTTGCCTCGAAAGAGTTCATCATATGTAGTATCGATTACAATATAATACTTGATTTTTGATTAATTGATTGATTTGCCAGCGTAAGGTGGGCATTGCTGCCGATTCCGGGGCATGGAGATTTAATCCACCACGCAGCCCGACCTCCCGCCGAACGGCGAACTTGCAGTCGCCCAATCGTCTATTACATATTCATGCGACGACTAGGCGGCTCCACCCGACCGACCAACGGACCATCCCACCGTGTGCCGTAACAAACCTCCGATGCTTTTTTATACCGCCGGACCGGCTGCATACGCTGGATTGGACATTGGACATGATTGTTGTCAGCGAGAGCCGCATGACGCATGGGATAGGAATATAGGATGGAGCGTGTAGGTGTTTGTTTCTTCTTGTTTTCCTTCTGTCTTCATCGGATGGGAAGTGTAGGCGTTTATGAGATGCTTCTTTTAGATCGTGTTTCTTTTTATTTCTGTCTGTGATCATCTTCTCTCCTACTCTTTGTCTGAGTTTTCTGTTTCTTCTGTTTCTGAGTCTGGCAGTGTGTATATCCTTGATATTTCTTTATTGTATTCCGTCTTTTGTTGTACCGTTCTTTCCCAGTGTGTATAGTCTTTTCCTAGCTTATTCACAATCCTCTCGATTGTTGTTATCCATGTGTAGCATGGGCCTCCACTCCTCAGGCAGCGGTGTGGTTTCTGACCATGATGATTTCTAGGGTAAAATGCTTTATGCTGTCCGGTCCATAGTATAGTAGTTCATTATTTATTTTGTCTATTCCCGGGGCCGTGTTTCTCTTAGCTCTGGCCATTATTTCCAGTAGTTCGTCCTTTGACGTTGGTTTGCCCAAAGACCAGTAGTCCATTTCTTGTATTGGTTCTATTTGACTTCTCTCTTCTTCTAGTTTCCTGACCCAATGCTGCAGTGGTATGTATTTTCTTGGCTGCGTATTGTTGTTTCTCCTGTATGTTTTGAGGTGTCTGAAAGTTTGGTTTAATCTCTGTCCTGCTGGAGTGGATGCTATGTTTTCGAAGAATTCCCTGCATTTTTTCTGTTCATGCCTTCTCTCTGCGTCTTTTTTCTCTTTTCCCGCTTCTTTTATCTTTTCGTCTATTTTGGTGTATATAGTTTTCCTGTGGCCTTTATTTTCTTTCATTTTTTGTTTTTTTTCGTGTCTTTTCTTGTTGGGATTTGTTCCTTTTCAACATTTTTCTTGCCGCTATTTTTATTTTTAAACCCATTGTTGACCAATTTAGTTCCTTTCCTGCTAATTGTTTTTCTATTTCCTCCTGGTATTTCTTTTTGAGTTCTTCTTTTGTAGCAGGGAGATCTTCCATGTGTCATTTGCTGTTTTGTTGTATATTTTTTGTGCTTGTTTTTCTATTACTAATGTTTCATATAATATTTTGTGATCTGTTTTGACGTTTGTTACTTGTTTTGCCTTAATGTTTTCAACCCTCCCCCTTATTTTTCTATCCACTAGAATATGGTCTATTTGAGGTTTTCTTTACTCAGTTCAAGAGGCCTTTTGGGTACAGATAGGCCTATCTTAACACACCGCACTTGTTATATTGCTTGTTTATCTTATTTCTTATATTACACAAAGCCCTGTATTAGAAATTATCAAATATTAATTCCATATGAACTTTGTTTTTTAACTAATGCACTTCACAGCACGCAGAATTTCTTGACCTATCGATGGCTTAAATTTTATATAAATTAGCGGTGTTTTAACCGATGTTGAATGTTTTCCGGGAGCTTTCTGTTAAGGCGTCTAGTCACTCTGAGAAACTCAACCGAACTCTATCGATTACAATATAATATTGATGCATATGATCTATATAAGTCAATAGATGAAAAGAAATCATATTTGTATCACCGGCGACTCCGGCTAAAATTGAAGTCACGTGAGAGCGGAATTGAGCAAATTTTACATGAAATGCTACACTTCCAGGATGTATACATCATGATTGGCAACTTTCTTTCTGTTGCCAGCGTTTATTCAACTTCACATCCTTATCAGTCAATTTAGGTCAAATTTTGCAGGCCAATTTTGAACCACCTGCACTTGTAAATTTGTATACATATGTAGTACCGATGACAATACAGCTATCTGATGGCCAAGATCCCGATGCTGCAGCCAGAACAGTCAGCTCACTGTGGACGGCCAATGGTAAACATATCGTGACTAAAATGAACATGAAAATTTTATTAAAATGTATTTTAATACATTTTAATGAAGAAAATAAATATTACGTGATTTGATTGGGGCAGGACCGTAGTGCAATGAGTAGACCCAGTGTGGGTGAGTGGGTGTTCAAATTTCTCGAACAAAAAAAAATAACATCATTTTATCAATGTTGATGACCTAACCTAAAAGCTTGATATACATAAAAAACTCATCCCATTTCTGTTCAACTAAATAATTATGAACTTCTCGCGACACGTTTTCAGATGAAATCATCAAGATTGATAAAATAATGTGTATTTGTTTCATTCCATAATTTTTAACTTACCTTTGTTAATGCGAATGACCAAGAACAATTTATTTTGCCCTAAAATTAATACAAAACGTAGTTTATCTAAAACATGGTAGTTCACGTATCTCTGGTAGATTTATCATAGTCATCATATCATCTGCACATATTTATTTATACAAGAGCTTTAATTTAGTTCAACTCAATAATTGGAGCAGTTTTCCTCCTGCGCTTACTTCCATGGTTTCCTTATCTTCCATTAATCGCAGATGTGAATATGATATTCTAATAATTTCATTTACTATACTCAGTACTACTTTGTCCTGAAGAACTAGAGTAGCTACGACATCCTGTAAACTGGTATCATCATATGCACAAATACTGTGTAGTTAGAGCAGCTATTTTTTATGTTTCAAAAGAGTACCTAGACCACAATTAAAACGGCAAACATATTAATTGCACGCGCTGGCTCCTTGATCTGAAGTTTTGAAACAATATGATTTGAACTCAGTTATGGGATTTGCGTTGGAGATAGCCTTTTCCTTCACATCCCGGATATTGTGAACATACCATTCCAATAGCCCACGTGTATATCTGAATCACCCTAGGAGAACCTTAAGATTTACGTTTCCTAGGGGTGTAAAGTTCAACATCACCCATGTAAATAAAAGACTGATATTTTACCACTGGTGATTGGATGAAATATCTCCTCATCCTCTGCTCCTCATTATTATCAGCACCATCTGGGTCCGCAACAATTAATTCTTGGTGACTGACTACGGCATTCCTAAGGCTCTAGGGTGGATCGACTAAGAGTATATTGTAAAGTGTTACGACGTAGAGTGACGCCATTGAATGAAGTTGCTTAGATTTAAATAACAAAGTCCTATATAGATAGGGCAGCTTAATATTCCGCAAAATTACTCGATGTAAAGTAACGTCTAAGTGCAGCGGTTATATGCTTACGTCAATCTAAATAACTTTAATGCCAACATATATTACACGCCTCTAGAAGCCTGTTGTCTCCCAATTGTATTTTCCAATTGTTTGTCAATTGTATTTTCTAATTGTAATTTTGTATTTGTGTAATATCTTGTATTTGTAAATTTATTTAATTTTTTCGATTCGATTTCTTTGATCTTGCGATCACTAAACGGAAAACATTTGCTATTTGATACATTTCTCTATGTAACTCCAAATCAGACTACACAAAGTGAAATCTATTTACTAATAATATCAATTTTCATGTAATTTAAACATCCGTTATAGTAAACCAATTCTGAATTATATGTAGTAAGCTGCTTCATAAATACATTGAAACATTTGCCATTAAAAAATTTACGCCTTCATATTTACTTTTAAATATTTGAACAAAAACTTAATGAACTTTTTAATGGATGTTAATGAAATATGATATATTCCCAGTAGGTGGTACTTGCCATTTCACATCTCTATGTCCTGTGCTAACATTAATCATTCAACTGACATAATTGAAGAAATTCAATAAGATGTGACATTAATAACTTTTATAGTTTTATTTTATTCTCCAAACTAAAAAACATCTTTTTATGTACTTCAATAATGGCCATCAATATTGTCATTATTTAAGTTAGCTTATTAAAGAAGTTCGTTGGTTCAATGTCGTACAAATATTACTACATATTTCGTTTAACAGATTATTCACCTTAAAGTTACCAGTTAACCCTGGTTCTCTTTGGTATAACGCAATCAATGGAATATTTCAATAAACTGGATACTCCGTCTATGAGGTAGTAAAATAATACTATAACATATTACTAGGAAGTTCACGAACACTGCTTTATTAATTATTTAAGTTTTACATACTAAAAACTGTTAGCAGCTCTATGTGATTCAAAAACATTTTGCTATATGCCTGTAAACATCATGATTTAATACCTGTCCAATTCAGAAACAATAAGCATCTAAAACAAATCGGAAGGAAAAATTATTTTTCGGTACTTACATTAATCAAAGCACCCCGCACTATTCTCATGGAAAATTGTGTTCCGTTGGAATTATATACATTTTTGCCATGTTTTTGACCTCTTGAATGAATAAAAATATCAATGGGCACAACCTTAAATAATACCTAACAATAGTTTTTGAGATATGGCTTATCACACCAAGACAATTTTCATAATTTTATATATTCAAAACTTTTTACTTTGTTTTAGATTAACTTTAGAGAAAAAATACAGAAGATGATAGTTTTTATTTATGTGCAATAAAGCTTAGGACTGAATTCGAACCTGGGAGTCTTGCATGAAAGTCAAATGTCAATCAAGTATCAAAACAAAGTTTATTATATATAGTGGTACATGGAAAGCATCTCCAGTCACCAGTCCGAATCCAGCCATACATCCACGACGCCGGTTTCCGTGGCAATTGAGAGGCTGAGTGGGGTGGGGCTGAATAAATTTAAAATAATAAGACAAAACGACCAGAGCTTCTTTCCTATATAAGAATTACTTCCCGACAATGAATTTAACAGGTTGAGAAAAAGAAACAATGCACTTATCATATGGATAGATAAGCCAAAAGACCCATTCATTGCAGGTATTTGCCCTTAAGTACTAAAAGCAGAGCCAGCCGCTCAATGTATGGTTAAATTTCTAATTAAGGGTTCAAAATGTTATTATACTCTTCGCAAATACAAAACGAAGAGTATATTGCATTCGATCGGCACATTTCTAAAACCAGTAATATTGCTCGTAGAGAAAAAAATTTCATATCACAGTATTGGTGATCGAATTCTGAACAACTTTCAAAATGTCCGTCCGTCCGTCCGTCGGTCCGTCTGTCTGTCCGTCTGTATGCCTGTCCGTCTGTCTGCCCGTCCGTCACGTTTCTTGTAAGCACGATAACTTAAGAACGAAAAGTCCGATTGTATTAAAATTTGGACAGTAAGTTAATGTTAGCTAGAGGACGAACCCTATTTGAACAAAATCGATCAATAAATAAACAAGTTATACATTTAAAAAAAAAGAAATACATAATTTTTTCTGTTTTGTAATTAAACTAAAAATGTCTAAAAGTAATATTATTTACAAAAAGCTGCGAAGAGTATCCTATAGAATGTGCAACAATTATATAAACAGTGCAGTAAATCGGCGAAGAGTATAACGGTTAGCTTGCTATATAAAGGTATGGGGAAAAACACAAAAGTGCCAAAATAAAAAGGAAGGAAAGGACATAAAACAAAAGTAGTAGAATTTGTGGCTGTCACAATACAGTTTAGTTACAAAGGCTGCCTGAAAATGGGTAGCACCAGGCATACCAGGCGCTACCTACCATAGTAGGTTGTGGTGGATTTCGAAAGGGGCATTAATCTCTCTGATTTGAGTTACGTTGCTGGTTAGCGGGCTTCCGCCCAGTCAAATATGTTTGCCTCTTAACCAGGTAGTCCTTATAAGAGCGTAGTAAAAAAAGTTGTCAGTTTAATTTATAACTATGTAGAATATATAATATGTACACATAATACCGTAGATCAAAGTCGTTTTCTGACTTGATTACTCTCTAAGAAATACATTATACTCATCTCAAAATAAGCCTTCAAACAATGTGTCACTTGACATATCTTTACAATTGAAAAAAAGTTAGAAATGGTTGCGCTCCTCCGGGTGAAGATAACCCCAGTTAAACTGCCCATACTGTATATATTCTTTTTTTGTAAAACCTCTCTAAATGTTCGTTTGTCCAATACAAAAATTTTTATGTGACTCAGTAATTGCGAATAAGCAGTACAAGATCATTGTTTGGAGTTTCCTCAAATTTTAGACATGGAGCCACCCCCCACTGATATTTCATTTTATAATGTTCAATAATAGGAATACCAAATTTTAAAACTGTATCAACTATTCCCACGAAGTAGTCTAACATAACCTAATTATAATGTAAAATCCATAAGTACATGTTAAACGGTTTCTATTTTTATACCCTTTAAAATGTGAAACTAGTTTAAACCAAGTCTTCTTATTTTAAATAAGACAGTAAAAACACTGAAGTTGTCCTAGATTCAATACTTATTACTTTATTACATGTCAACATCACATGCAACCTCATGACAAATTTACCGAAATAATGATGGTATAAATGTCACAACAATTTCATAGTATTTGACTGCATAAAAGTATACGTATTGGTATATATCCTTCGTATACATTGCTTGAAATCATAAAGTGTTCAGCGCAATTATATAGAAATTGTTGTAATTTTAATAATAACACACCAGTTTCTATACAACAATGGATGCATCCAATTGTTAAACAGAAATGTATGGTTGGGAACTTTTATAGCAAAAACAATTATGGGTAGGGAAAATATGGCGGTGTACTATCAAATTGAATAATTTTATGACAATGGATAAAAATAAAATAAGCTATTGTTCTGAGCACGTCAATGTAATTTTCCTCTTTTTTGTTCAATACACATTTATTGTTTTCTGTTATGAATTCTACGTTAATGGTACACTACACACAAAATTGATAATATGTAACAAAACTATTTTAGTCAGTCGTCTATCTTATTTTATAACAATTAACAATCTACCTAAACAAAACTATTATAAAAATTAAACTGACACAAATATATTTTGTAGTAAAGCTCTTTGGAAAATTCTCAAATTGTACCAATAAAAATCAATTCCAGCAAGTATAAAAAAATGAAATGTAAAGAAAGAGTTTAATAAATTCTTATTTCTTAGGTTTGCAAATAAAGTGGTGACTTTAATACATCAGTTAAATCCACACAAAGCTCCGGGAAGAGATATTATAACTTCAGAATTATTGAAACTTGACATTACATAAAAGAAACCTTCAGCTCATTTAGTCAAATAAATATTACCACTAGAAAGTTTCTCAAGTATTTAAAGAGGCCGTTGTAGTCTTTCGATGATATACTGGACGTAAGGAATTATCGCCAAGTATCCTTAATATCGTCCTGACTAAAATGGCTGAAGAAGTAAAGAGATAAAGAATTACATCATATCTAAATAAATACAAAATTTTGTCGGAAAACCAGTTCGCCTTTAGACGAAACATTTCCACAAAAGATGCTACTGTTAATTTTACCAACAACATTTCCAGGGTTTTTGTAAAATTATGAGGCAGTGCTTGTGCATTTTAAGACTTAGCCAAGGCCGTCGACACAGATAGCTCTATAAAGCTAATTGAATGTCGAAGACATTGGATTTAGATGGATAGTATTGGATCTAGTTAAAGACTACTTACATGATGGAGTTCAATATTTCAAAACAAAAAATTGTCAAAGTGAGCCAAGCTTAGAAGAATTCGGAGTTCCTCAAGGTACAGTTCTCCAGTCCGTTCTCTTCTCAATGTATATCAGCGGCCTTCTTCTACTCAAGGCACAATCAAATGCAGGATTGTTTGCAAATAATATCGTATTAATAGCTAAAAACTGGGACGATGTTAAACCAACTGCAGAGTAGGGCCTAAAGAAGATAAAAGCATGGTTTGATCGAATGGTGTTTTCAATGTTTTATAAAGCCAAATATTTACCTTTCTCGAGTAATAGGGCTGAGTTACCAACGAAATTAATTCATTCAAAATCCATGCTCAACAAGATGAACAAATAATTTACAGCGTAGATCATATAAAATATCTTAGCATAGAATTTAATAGACGCTTAAAATGGAACTTTCACATAGAATGTATTATTTAGAAATTTAGACTTATAAGTCATATTAAAATATTAAAATGATTTACTCTAAACTAGTAGAAATGCACTTACATGCATATGGTGTAGCAATATGGTATCTCAGGTTGACGTGATCTATAGCAAAATAATCTAAAAAAGAACTATTTTTCAAAATTTTGAATGACAGCGTCTCGTTATCCAACCAATTTGCTATTTAAAGAAGGTGATTTTTTTAATATTGTTTTCATTACAAAAGCTTGATACCTAGCTTCACAAGGTATAACATGGATATTTGCTTCTGATTGGCATATAATACAATACTTAGGTGTAGAGATGACTCGCCTTATAGGTAACTCAACGTAATTATCGCAATCTATATGAAACACAATTTCTGAATCGGTTTCGTTTTTTACCTCGTCCTCACTGCTCAATCTCTGTTCTTCTCTTTTTTCTATTACTGCCGTATGTTTACTAAAACTGGAACTTCGATATGGCATTAATCGAGATTTATTACATAAAATATCGTTATAACAGAACTACATAAGTTTACCTCATTTTCACATTTTATGACTTTGTTGCGTCGACTTTTAGTCAAAGTGATTGCAAGATTTACATTTAGACATTTTTTAATAATTCAGATAACACTGAAGTAATATTTTTCCTTCTTCAATTCTTTGGGACTTCCTGCCACATGTATGTTTTCTTTTTAAGCGGTGCTCGGGAAATCTATAAAATATCACAATTAACCAGTATGTTACTGGTAAATAACCTCTACGCATGTGACTTTTACGTCAAAGTATCAGTTAAAGGTTGCTTTTTTTAAATAAACAACAGAAATAAGTATAAAAACTTGAAATTAAATATTTCGCCGACGTTTCGGAAATCTATTGTGTTTCCTTTTTCAAGGCTTTTTTTGAAAAATCTTTCTTGCTGTATATGATAAATACACAGCTCTAAGAATGTTTGTTATATTCAATATCCATAGATACTTACTATTTACATAGAGCTGTTTTTAGTTTTTATACAATGTTAAGCCCCAAAGAATTGAAGAAGGAAAAAAATTAAGATAACGCCACAAATAACATTTAGACAATGCTGAAGTAATATATTTAAATAAAACGTACATCATATGAGGACGTTCACGTTATACCAACTTTTAAAAATATATGTTGCTACCCTATATGCTGATAACTAGTAGGTATATTAAATCGTTATGACAATACTTTATAAAAATTGCAGTATTTAAAGAAGGTATAATAACAATTTCAATATTGTGTAGAGTATATTTGAACAAATCAGGGGCTTGTTTCTCAAATCGTGGAAACTGATTTCTTAATTGATTTCAAATGGTCGTATGATGTGATTTCGCACATCGTTTACCCATTGACTTGCCTACACGACACCATAGATATTAGAGGCAGTTCGTATCGTGGGCAGATCGCCCATTCTTATCCGGCTATACCCTTTCAAGTGAATATAATAATTTTATTTCATCAACCTCTTTAATATTAGAGTGGGGGTGGTCCCAGACAGCACAAGGTTATCCTACGGCCATCCTAGGGATATGAAAGTTAGGATATAATAATATCCTGAGAATATCCCAAATTATGCGACGGATATCCCCGGCACTACTTTCCGTATCCTCAGGGTATCCCACAAACGTATTTTTGTATATCCTCAGGATAAACCTGGGACTCTTAGAGGATCTATGTAATATCCATAGGATATCATTGTAGGCTTTCTGGGCCGTAGTTTACCTAAATAGCCAGACTACAAGTTGCTTTCAAACAATGTTAACAACTTGGAACGCTACTAAGTCACTATTGCATAGGATACTGTTAGCATTTCACTCCGAAATAATATTTTTGCTACTTGTAAGCTTATGTTGGAACTACTAGCGTATTTTAATCTAAAAATATGTAGCAGAAATATTATTTTGGCATAAAATGCTAACAATTTCCCTCGCATTGGAAGATGACAAGAGTGACAAGCTGCTAACATCAATTAGAAGCAAATTTCCAGTCAGTCTAATGGCTATTTAAGTTATTAGGTTACTGAACGGTGATTTTCTAAGTATTTTTTTTTTTTGTACTATTTGTATTGGAGTTCTGAAAAGTCGCTTCTACTACCTCATCTTATTATAATATGTGATAAAATATCTAAAAAATAATTTTTTGACATTTTAAATTTCATTAAGACATTTTTTTACTTTTTATTAAGTTATACGTTGAAATTTTATATAAGTACATCAAGAACAAATTTAAAATAAAACGTAATTGTTCTTGGGCAGAACTTCTTCATTTGGCGTTGATGTCTTGCTCCAAAGTATGGCCTAATTCAATGTTGCGATATGGTTACCCTAAATTTCACCGACCGCCACTTTTCTTTACAACTACGTGAAAAAAAGAATAAAAATTAGTAGCCGCAATGATTTTGCAGAAAAAAATTAAAAAATTTCATTTTCATTCATAAAGTTTTAATTACAATTAGAGCGAAAATTCAGTTTTAAATTATTATTATTATTATTATTGATTTATCGAAAGCTTTAGATTCTGTAGACAGAGATATACTGTCCAAAAAATTAGAAAGTAGTAACTAGTAATATATTTCTTGTTTCCGTTGTTTTCTATAAGTTGTGTGTTCCAACCACGTTTTTATAAAGTCTTCTGTAGGTATTCTTTTCTGATAGGGGTAACCTTATTTCTGCAGAGTTGCTTCCAAAAAGAAACAGATTCCCATATTTAAATTGGTACTTACTTTATATACGTACCATGTTAGAAAATTTTCTTAGTCTGATTTAATGTAAGAGTAAAAACAATAAATATAGCAAGTATTATATCGAAATAGATATCGATATGGTCACAGAATCAATGTACACAAAATGGTGCCTATATTTAGCTTAAAATTCTAATACGCTTAACTGAATAAATCATTACACAAGTTTTCTTTAAACAATTTTGTAGGTTATGTAAAAGCTAATTTTAACAACTGATGAAAATAAAATAATTGCAATACCTATTACATACCTTGCTTCATACTACGTAGACCACTTGCTGCACTCTTATCAATTATATGTAATTCTTGACATAAACAAATAAAGAAGTCTGAACTATTTTATTTTGATAGCGAGAGCGACGTCCTGACGATCATGAAATATGAATCGATGGCAGAGATATATCATGATGCTTAAATTAAGAGTAACTAGGTATATGTTGAAAAGGTAAAACGACTAATAGGTAAAAAATAATATTCATTACTTATACTTATACGTTACTTTGGATAAAATGATGAATTAGTAGTAAAGGTAAGAATGTCATTACTGAAGTTATCAATATAGTTTAAAGGTAATTCTGACATCATGTTATTTACGTCACAGCTCACTGATATACCTTTCTATTGATTTATTGTTGCTTACGATTCATGAACTCCATTTTTCGACTCCACCACAATTTTTTTAAATTTGTTTAATACACAGGTGCCTAAGTAATTATAATTTTATGTTTTACCATTTATGTAGAAATATATTTCTTATAAGAAGATGGCAAAAATGCTCCCATGATTGGATATCCGTGGGCAATCTGGACAAAATAATCCATGGATATCGATTCTATTATATCCGTAGATACACGTATTTTGTACACCTATACAGACACCGTCAGGATATCCGTAGGCTATCAGTTGCGGATATCCTATGGTTATCCACAATTGGATCTTTACAGGTCATTAATATCCAGTCAAGTCAACCCTGGGATGACCTAGGGATATGTCTATGGGATAATCCCAAACCGTTCCAGAGAAAACGTGCTCAAAAGAAACTTACAGACATACAGACAGAATATTTTTTTGCTTAAATTTAAAAATTTTGACGTTTTATGGCATTCTAAACTTGTTTCAACAACACAAAAGCATACCATTTCATTGTCCCACCCCACGTATTTGTTCAAATCTTCCACAAATACTACGAAATATTGTTATATTTAAAAAGTATGAGAGAAAGTGAGTAAACAACTTGGAGAGATATGCCATCCCTAATCCCATTTGATTTAATAAAATGTTAGTGTTGAAATATAAATAGAAATTAAGAATTAACTGCTTATTTAAATAATAATTCCTATTCGTTTATTTTTAAATCTCACCTTTTCAATTTTAATTACATATATAAAAAGTTTCCCTACATTATTAAATACAAAGTTTATTTTACATTACATTAACTTAAATAATAAACAAGCAGAAGCCGCACCACAGCCACGTAATAGTTTTTAACTTTAGTGATCACGGTTATATTATTTTGTTTATTTTCTACTTATATGTATCTAGATATATGCGTATATAACACTACTTTATCTTCGTTACAGAAAAAATATGCGTATCTAATATAAAATCTAAATATGAATATTACCTAACAGGTAACTTGTTTTAGTTTAAACCAAAATAATATTTTTAGTAGTATTTGTTACACCTTTTTCAATTTTTGCAGAAAATGGACTTCCAAGGAGACTTAGAACTGCCTACACCAATACGCAATTATTAGAACTAGAAAAAGAATTTCACTTTAACAAATATCTTTGCCGCCCGAGACGAATCGAAATAGCGGCTTCATTAGATTTAACAGAAAGACAGGTAAGGTTTTAGTTTTAACCTGTTATTTTACACTTAATTAATGAGAACATCATTTTTTTGCTACGCATTTTTAAATAATTCATTAATCAAACTCCATCAAAATGTCTATAATATAATAGTAGATAATTAACTAATTTGTTAAAAATGTTTAGTGTGGTTATAATGCTAAATCATTTATGTTCATTATTTACATTATTTTTGTCCTATTTCATTTACTTATTTTCAATCATTTCAACGAAACTGTGATGATATAACTCTTTACTGATTTATACTAGTCCATATTCAGTATTCACTAATATACAGGGTTGAGAAAATGTGTGAATCAATTTCTGTCAAAAATATAAATTAAATTAAAAATGTCCTAACCAAAAGTTTTCATAGACTTTGTTGTCTACTATGACTTCATAGGTAGTTTTTTTAAATAGTGACCCTATAGTTCTTTCCATTTTCAAATCCCTTTTAAAACACTGCGATGATATATTTGAAATGTGTACGATTTGCTTTTAAACATATCAAATACCAGTGGTAAAGAAAAAATTTATTCGTTCAAACTATTTAGATTGTGAGGGAAAAAATTATAATAACATTTCAAACTGTAGACTTTTGAATGGGTGTATTAAATATAAGTAATGAAATAGAAAGTACCTGGAATTGGAAAGCGGTAGTTGAAAGTAATTACTGTAGAAACAAACTACTATACAGGGTGTGCAAAATATTCTCTCGGGCCTCTTTCTCATAACCAATCCGCCATAAGAAGCTTTTTTTATCGCGAAATAGAGCACTTCCACCGTAAATGGATATTTACCTGTGGAACGGTTAAAAAAAGCTCCCTGCAGCGAACGAATGCATGTATTTCTTGGCAGACAAACGCAAGCGAGCAGAAGGAGGTGCACAAATAAGAAGATGATGATAGATGAAAACTTAAAAGAAGCATATAACTAGAAAGAAGCATCGTGCAAACAAACGCCTACACTTCCCATCCGATGACCACAGATGGAAACTAAAAAAGAAGCATCTCACAAACATCTACACTTCCCATCCTATATTCCTACCCCATGCGTCATGTGGCTCTCGCTGCTGACAACAAGCATGACAACCCAGCGTATGCAGCCGGTCCGGCGGTATATAAAACATCCGAGATTTGGTTCCTACACGCGGTTTGGCCGTCCATTGGGCGTGTTCGGCAGGTGACCAAGCTGGGTGTTGGAACGAACCTCCATGGATGCCCGAAATCGACAGCAATGCTCACTTTACGCTGGCAAATCAATCAAATCAATCAATCAAACTGTAGACTTTTGAATAGGCAAAATATCCTAGTCAATCAACGAAGGCTGCTAAGAAGTTCTGAAAAATGTGCAGCGATATTTAGCGATCGAGGGTTTACCCTTATAAACAACTGATTTTGAACTACCTACAACAAGCTCCATGTAGCAGATACAAGATAGTTGTTTTGGATTAACCTGATTTGAAAATAAGTTGATTAAGGCTGGAACGATTTATTCGCACAAAAATTGTAATATTGATTATTCTCATCCATACACCAGTAAGGATTATTATTGACTCAATATCGACAGTTATCCAATTTACAAAATAGTTAAGGCAACACGTCGATTCATGGAATACTAATGTGATGTTGACAGAGCTAATTATGACTTCAGTAGTATCCATCATTTCCGGAGAAAACTGCATCCTTCTATCAGGATCAACTTCGCTTAATTCATGTACTGAATATAATGTATATGAAAACTAGATATATAATTGTTGCACATTAAATAGGATATTCTTCGCGTTTCTCCTTTTTTCTGTAAATAATATTAGTTGACATTTCTAGTTTAATTACAAAACAAATTTTTATTTAAAAATTTAATAACATTTTTATTTATTGATCGATTTTGTTCAGAAACAATAGGGTTCTTCCTCCAGTCAGCACTAATTTACCTTACAAATTTCTAAGCAATCGGACTTTTCATTCATAAGTTATCGTGCTTACAAGAAACGTGACGGACAGACGGACGGAAGGACGGACATTTTGAAAGTTGTTCAGAATTCAATCACCAACACAGTGATATGAAAATTCTTTCTCTACGAGCAATATTACCGGTTTTAAAAATGTGCCGATCGAATGCAATATAAATATACTCTTCGTTTTTTAGTTGCGAAGAGTATAATTTATTTGTGTATTATCGATCATTTACTGTGGAGGGACGAGATAAGATACTGAAAGTGTTTTATTCATTCTGATTAACAAGAACAATTTTTTCTTCATTTATTGCCCACTGGCATCTATAGTAGACGTAAGAGATATAGTGCCGCCATCAAAAAGCATGCCGATAAAGCAGTTAAAGCCGAGAAAGCGACCGACAAGGGACACCGTTGCTCATTTTGCTCCTTTGTGTCACTATATGTATTTCGTCTACTACGCCTTTTAGCTAATTTTTAGAATTTCCCGTTTTGTGACACTTCCGCACCACACTTGATGCTGTTGATTATGAAATAGGACAATTATTATCACGAACTATTGTATTAAAGAGAGTGGTATGGTATCTTGTAGAAATGTCTGTCAGTCCTCAAAACTAGCAATCTTTAACAAAGTAATTCTTTCACGTTGAGTTATGTCGTTTATAAATTTGAGTGACACGTCAGCAATGTTACGAACAAAAAAATCTTAAATAATTTAATTATGCACCTCTTAATAGAATCTCAAATATTATCATCGGACAAGAAACTAAAATTAAAAGGATTTTTATCCTTTCTATTTTTATAGTTAATCAAACAAATGTCGACAACAGCCACGTATACGACCAGCTTTATTTCAACTATTAAAGAGCAATGTAATTTTTGCAAATGCAAACTACTTGGCAGTATTGACTCAAACAGGCAGTAATAGAAATATTTTGATACCTTATCTGTCAATAAATTTAATGTTTTTCATTTTATAGAAAGCATAACAATGAAATAGATGAACATACTGTTATGAATTACACCCCCTTGGAATTGGAGATGATACGCCTATGCCTACTAATTGTGGCTGGGAGCTGTCAGAATAAAATGGACTTTTCTGGAATATTATTGGAGAAGATTCTTGAATGTTTCTAGATGGATCTAGAGAGTCAAATTCGGAGTATATAAGGCGCGATTACCAGCGCGGAAGGGGAAGTTTTATGAAGAAAGCAGTTTATAAAAGTGAACAAGTAGAAAAGTGAAAATTGAGGTTAGATAGATAGTAAATAAAGTAAATTTGAAGTATTGTAGTCAGTAAATAGTTAAATAAAGTGTTAGTGGTGTTTATCTCTTGTTGAAATTATTTAGAACCCACGGATTCATACAGGGTGTTTCCCAAAAAGGTGGAAATCCGTAACAATTTGGTGTCAGAAGCGGAATTTTGACAAGAGGATTTTTCGGAAGTGTTCGAGAAGGTTTGGCAGTGTATTCTCGAAGTTGGTGCTAACACAGGGAGGACTAATTTACTGGACATTGTTCGAGGATTATTTTCAAACAGGAAAATAGTGTCAAGTGCGTTTTTAGACATTATAGAACATTTTTGTTGGACATTAGTGGTTAAGTAATAAAGACTCCGAACAAGACTTTCGTGTAGTTATTAAGTGCATTTTCGTGAACTTTCTAGAAGTTTTCTATTTGAATAGTAGTTTGAATAAAAGACTTTCTCGTGCTGTTTTACGATTTCTCTGGACAATTCCATTACCAATATTGACGTGATTATTAAATTTTGTTGATAATTATATGCCGATAACAACCAGAAGCATGACATCTGAAAAACAAATGCAGGACTTTATGGCACAAATGCAAAATATGATGATAGACCAAGAACAAAAACCTCAAGAAGAATTAAGAAAAATTGTTGAGGATCAAGAGAAACGACGTCAAGAAGAATTAAGAAAAATTTTTGAGGATCAGGAACGAAGACGTCAAGAGGAGAAACAAGAAGAGGAGAAACGACGTCAAGAGGAAAAACAAGAAGCGGAGAAACGCCGTCGAAAGGAAAATGACGACTTAAGGAAAGCTATAGAGACGCAACAGAATACCTTGTTTACAGTCGTTGAAGAAATAAAAAATTAGATTAAGGAAGATATGGGTAGTGTAAAGACTAAAGTTAATGAGGTCGAAGAAAAAGTAGACAAGGTTGAAGAGAAAATGCACCAGGTAGAAGGAGAAATAGACCAACTTAAACAACAGTTGAGGGATAGAGGAAACCAGCAACTGGTACCATCAGGCCAGCGATTAAAAATTTCCTCCTTTGATGGTCAAAATTCCTGGATGACTTATAAGACACAGTTTGAGGCAGCAGCGAGTGCAAACAACTGGAATGACGAAGAGAAGGCTAAGGCATTAATCGTAGCTTTAAGAGGCCAAGCATTGGAGTTGCTCCAGAAAATTCCGGTAGACCAACAACGGAACTTTAGAGTTTTAGAAGCCGCCTTAGATCTACGATATGGCGATCAACACCTTGCTCAAGTATACCAGACCCAGCTGAAAGTGCGCGTTCAGAAAGCTGGAGAGAGTCTGCAAGAATTTGAAGCTGCGGTGGAAAGTCTGGCACACTTAGCATATCCTAATGCGCCAAAAGAATTTAAAGAGCAATTGGCAGTGGGGGCATTCCTAGACGGGATAAGGGACGAGGAAATCAGGCGAGTCCTCAGGCTATCCCGACATAAAAGTAGTAGTGAAGCCTTGGTGCATGCACTAGAGGTAGAAGCTGTCTATAGGGATACTCCAAAATGAAGAGTACGGGCTATGACACTTGAAGAATCGCAGCAAGAAGAGAGAGACCAAAACCCTATCTTGAACGCGATTCTCAAAACAAATAAAATGATCAGTCAATTACTGGCTACATCGAATCCTCCAAGAAGACGGGAAACCCAACAAAATAGAGAAAGGCCAAGTGGCGGTATTAAATGCTACAACTGCGGCAGGATGGGACATATGAAACGAGACTGTCGACAGCAGAACTCGGACAGACGAGTAAATGCTGTAAATGTAGAAGAGCAGCAGGAAAACTAAAGATAGCCAGCACCAAGGGGGCTGTGCTGGCTAGGGAACACGGTGCCCCCAGAGAAATAAAGATTTCCCAGCTGAGAAGAATTCCAAGTAGTCTGCTGTTGCAAGGATATGTGAATGGAAGAAAGTGCGTATTTACTGTTGACACAGGTGCTACGTCATCAATAGTGCGGCCAGGGTTTATATCAGGCTTGCCGATTAAGAAGAAGCAAAATGAAGTAATTATTCGGACAGCCACGGGAGACAGGGCTGCGGTCCATGGAGAGGTCAATTTGGAACTGCAGGTTGGACGGTTGAGATTCAATTACAAGGTCATTGTGGCTGACATTACAGATGATTTCATTTTGGGACTGGACATCATGGGAGAGCAGAGGTTTATTGTTGACGTAGGGGAGCGAGTCTTGAAAATTGGAAATGAGGAATTTATCCTGGCAACCGCAGATGACCAATTCCATAAAGCAAGGTTATTGACAACGCAGACGATTAAGATTCCTGCTCACTCGGAACAGATCATCGATGCTGCCTTGGAAGGAAATCCTGGAGGTTACCGTGTTGGCCTGGTGGAAGGTGACGAATCGATTAAGTCCCTAACCAATATTGTTGTGGCAAGAACTTTAACCCGGACTAAAGATAAAATCCCAATTAGAGTCGTCAATTTAAATTCCCATGGAGTAACAATTAAAGAAGGCAAACCGATTGGCTCCTATGAACCGGTTATGTGGGTAGCAAGGTGCGAAGAACAAACGGAGGGAAATTCATCTACGAATATAGACCAGGAAGTCTTGACCTTGCTAAGTTCCCAGTTGAAGCATTTATCTAAGGATGAACGAGGGGAAGCAATCAAGTTCCTGAAAAGGGAAAGTTCAGTATTTGCCAAAAGTACAGAGGCCCTTACAAAAACAGATATAGTCCAGCATCGGATAAATACTGGTGACTCACCCGCTATTCGACAACAACCTAGGAGGCTTCCGCTAGCAAAACAAGAAGAAGCCTCGGCAATGATAGATAAGATGCTACAAGATGGAGTCATTGAGGAGTCAACGAGTCCCTGGTCATCGCCAGTAGTTTTGGTTGCCAAAAAGGATGGAACGTTAAGATTTTCTGTCGATTATCGGAAATTGAACGATGTGACGAAGAAAGACAGTTACCCATTACCCCGGATTGACGACACGTTAAGTACATTGGCAGGCTCACGATGGTTTTCGACGTTAGACCTTAGGAGCGGTTATTGGCAAGTTGGGCTTCATCCTGATGATAAGGAAAAGACAGCGTTTTCAGCAGGCAGTGGTCTTTACCAATTTACGGTGATGCCTTTTGGACTTTGCAATGCTCCAGCCACTTTTGAACGATTGATGGAATTTGTACTACGAGGGCTAACCTGGAAAACGTGCCTGGTTTACCTTGACGATGTGCTGGTTATGGGACGAGACTTTACAGAACATTTGAAAAATATTCAAGAAGTATTTGGACGAGTCAGAAATGCACACCTGAAATTGAACCCGAAGAAGTGCCTTTTATTTCAGAAAGAAGTGAAATTCCTTGGTCACGTAGTGTCTTTGGAGGGAATACAAACGGATCCCGACAAAATTTCTGCTGTACGAGATTGGCCAAGGCCATCTAACGTTCATGAAGTACGAAGCTTCCTTGGCCTTTGCACATATTATAGACGCTTTGTGGAAGGGTTTGCAGACATTGCGAAGCCATTACACCGGCTAACAGAGGAGAAAGTTCAGTACCAGTGGACACCGGAGTGTGAAACAGCATGGAGAAAATTGAAGGCAGCTCTATGCACTGGTCCTGTGCTAGCATACCCACAACAGAATGGACTTTTTATTTTAGATACAGATGCCAGCAATTCATCGATTGGTTGTGTGCTGTCCCAAATTCAGAATGGAGAGGAGATAGTGATCGAGTACTTCAGCAAGGTGCTCTCCAAACCAGAACGAAACTATTGTGTAACCAGGAAAGAGTTATTGGCCATCGTCAAATCAGTGGACCATTTTCATAAGTATCTCTACGGACGACATTTGAAAATCAGGACCGACTATGCTGCGTTGAAATGGCTGTTGCAGTTGAAAACCCCGGAAGGTCAACTGGCTCGTTGGATAGAACGGCTGCAACAGTACGACTTTAAAGTCGAGCATCGACCAGGAAGATCTCATAAGAACGCAGACGCTTTATCTAGAAGACCATGCAAGGACGACTGCAAGCACTGCCGCCATGTGGAGAAACAGCAGGGCACGGAAGTAGTCAACACTATTAAAATAGACGTTCCAGATGATTGGACAACTGAAGCCCTGAGACTAGAACAACTGAACGATGCAGAGATTGGGGCTATATTGAGAGCAAAGGAAAAAGGAATTCGACCAGAGTGGAAGGATGTTTCGGACAAAGCAGTTGGATTGAAGGCTTTGTGGGCACAGTGGGACTCACTTAGAGTTATCAACGGGCTGTTAAAAAGAGCATGGGAGAGCCCAGATGGGAAGCAAGTTGTTATGCGTCTAGTGATTCCCAGGTGTCGAGTACCAAAAGTACTTCAGGAAGTGCATAATGGAGCATCCGGTGGACACTTAACAAGCGTTAACAAGACCCTGAATAAAGTACGTGAACGATTTTACTGGGTAAATAGTCGTCAAGATGTTGAAGCTTGGTGTCGTAATTGCAAAATTTGTGCAGCCAGTAAGGGACCACAGACTAGAAGTAGGGGTGCAATGAAGCAATATAACGTCGGGGCTCCTTTTGAGAGGATTGCGATCGATATAGCCGGACCATTCCCAGTAACCAAGGACGGTAACAAGTACATACTGGTTGCCATGGACTATTTTAGTAAATGGCCTGAAGCCTACGCAATTCCGAACCAGGAAGCGGTTACTGTCGCCAAAGTCTTGGTAGATAACCTGATATGTCGGTTTGGTGTACCCCTGGAGCTGCATTCAGATCAAGGGAGAAATTTTGAGTCAGGGGTATTTCAGCAAATCTGCAAGTTATTGGGAATACACAAAACACGGACGACAGCCCTTCACCCGCAATCAGATGGAATGGTGGAGCGACATAATAAGACTATGAAAGAACATCTCTCTAAAGTCGTTCATAAAAATCAACGTGACTGGGATCTCCACATACCGTTTTTCCTCATGGCATATAGAGCTGCTATCCACGAAACTACAAAACAGACTCCGGCTCGTGTACTATTTGGACATGAGATCAGACTGCCCTGTGATTTGATGTTTGGAACACCAGGTGGAGAACGGCTTCCCGTGAACAGCTATGTAGATGAAGTGAGTGAACGACTAAGGAATGTCCATGAGTTAGTTAGAGACCAAATCACCATAGCCAGTGACAGAATGAAGGCTCGATATGACCGTAAGGGTAGTTCAGAAGGATTCAAGGCAGGAGACCTGGTTTGGCTGTACAACCCACAGCGGAAGAAAGGAAGGTCACCGAAACTTCAACCGCCTTGGGATGGACCGTATACTGTTATTACCAGAATTAATGACGTCGTCTATCGAATTCAACGAAACAAAAAGTCCAAGATGAAGATCGTGCATTTGGACAGGCTGGCGAAATACATCGATGATTCTGAGTTGCCTGATCGGGACGATCAGGCTTAAGGAGGGGGCAGTGTTATGAATTACACCCCCTTGGAATTGGAGATGATACGCCTATGCCTACTAATTGTGGCTGGGAGCTGTCAGAATAAAATGGACTTTTCTGGAATATTGTTGGAGAAGATTCTTGAATGTTTCTAGATGGATCTAGAGTTAAATTCGGAGTATATAAGGCGCGATTACCAGCGCGGAAGGGGAAGTTTTATGAAGAAAGCAGTTTATAAAAGTGAACAAGTAGAAAAGTGAAAAGTGAGGTTAGATAAATAGTAAATAAAGTAAATTTGAAGTATTGTAGTCAGTAAATAGTTAAATAAAGTGTTAGTGGTGTTTATCTCTTGTTGAAATTATTTAGAACCCACGGATTCATACAGGGTGTTTCCCAAAAAGGTGGAAATCCGTAACAATACTCTATCACAAGTAAATTTCAGTGCAATTGTACTGATGTAAACTGACTAAGAATCTGGCATTTGATTTAAAATTAATAAAATGTGAAACATTGTTATTAGAAATTTAATTATCTATTGAATTAATAATATTTTCTATTTCACTATTTAATTGAATATTTCTGAAAATACACATCGCACATTCTTAAAACCTATATCATTTTAATTGATAATTGTGGAAAAGGTTCAAAATATACATGGTCATCAATTTAAAAAACTGTGATAACGATAACATCATAATTTAATAAATGTTGTAGGTGGTATTTATTCATGTGAAACTGAGACAAAATGCAATAAAAACAACATGCATTTGTAATAAATGCATATACGTAAAAGTAGATATGGTGTAAAAATATAAATTAAGAAATTTCGTATCGCAGTTCAATCAATCATCAACGAGGTGCAGGTTATATGAATGCCATCCAGAATGCAGGGCAGTTAATGGCTAGTTGGTTCACTAAGGCTAAGTCTCCCAACTGCAATTTCTTATAAGGTTTGAACATCAAAAGATATTCCCATAACTTCTCCATAACATCTACCCAGGTGCCAATATCTGGGTCATCAGAGTATTCCCAATTTGTTACATTGTCTTTTCGGATATCAATTTGCATACCTACATTGTTTAAGAACTTCCAAAATGGCCATGGTCCGTTAGCACCAGGTGATAGCGCCTCTTGCGAGTTGTCACGATCGGAACAACAATAAAATTGCAAACTATAAACTGTTATATTCATATACATACTCATGAAAGCAACTTGAAATGTAGAACATGAATAGAACAATAAATATTTATAATAGTTCATGGTTAACGCCAGCTCTTTTTGGGGCCTCGTCGCGGACATAATTTCACCTGTTGTTAGTAGGGATGTTGATTCTCCGAACAGAGACTGCAGTGGGTCCTTTCCGTTATATTAGCTGTTGAAAATGTTGAGCCTAATAAACCCATAAAACTTTATTTCTAATTGAAGCTAGTCTTTATGTTATTGGCGATGATTTTTTATTTCTGCCCATAACAGTGTCCTCTTTACGCTGAGCTTTACCGGAAGGTAGGTCACGTTAAGTAGGTTACGATACACGAAGAAGCATTTCATGCAGGTAAAGCGGTGACTGTAACCAAGATCAGAACATTGTGTCTTATTACTAGACCTGGTTTGGAAGACTATACCAAGTAGTTGGAGTTCTGGTAAGGTTGTAGGAATCGCTGAATTAAATAAGTTGATGAGAATTTTACCGACTCAGGATGAGATGGGAATGATTAGGAAACATCCTATCATTTATTGGGCAGAGTGAAGTTCTCTAGAAGCTAAATTACGAAGTTCTCGGCACCGGTTGTCATCTAAAGAGAAAATCCTTGCTTGAATGGAAAACTTCCTGACCTTCATTAGATTATTACAATATCGTGGGAGTTTCAGGAGAGAGTAGACGATGTACGTGGTTGAGAGGGTAGTAAATGTTAATAATAGAAGCCCTCTGACAAGTTCCGTCTCCTCTAAATAAGTGTATTATGACACAAGTAGTTTACAAGACTCATTTTCCCCTTTGGAATCAACAGCAACATTTAAATTCGATCTCTGGCCAAAAATACTTTTACTAGCTTTCAGTTTGACAAATTCTGACCTTAAAGGTAAATAATAATATCAATTAAATATGAAAGGAATATAGACTTATTTAATTGTTATGTCGGCAGCTGAGTTTTTTCACATGTATGTAAGTGGTAGCATATGCATGTGTAATATCAACTAGGACTATCAAGTATATGTAATAAACGAAACGTGGTGAATTTCACTTTTTCTTAAATTTGAATCCTGGTGACAATCACATATGCTCAATCAACTTTGATTTATTCGTAATCGTATATTCATCTCACATACCACTTTTTGTCGTTCAACTGGAAAACTGACAGCGCAGATACGATAAGAAGTTGTTATGAAAATGTTAATATGTGACGGAGTCAGTAATTTTAGATGACATATTTCACGATATTTCCTCTTCCGGTGAGGCTTATAATACATGTGGTCCGTATAGCACCCCCTTTCCCAGCAAATGTGTTATCTTTTCAGAAATATATAAATTTGGGATTCACGTGGTGCTAATAGTCATGGATTATTTTGAAAACTTAATTATGCGTACTTACATACTAATTCGCAATTTGTAATCTATATTGTTATGTAACTTTAATCTACATAAAGTGAATCTGTAATGCCATTTAATTGTATGACTTTGTTTATTCTTAGAATGTTTAACGATGCTAAAATTAAAACGTATATCTCTCCCCCTCTCTACACGAGATTAAGATAAGGTAAATGTTATAAAACAGTGTTGTCACTCATATTCTATCAATTTTACACCACTAGGAGCACCGAGATATCGGCATCTCGAAGGATATTTTTCACAGCCGGGGGAACCATAAGATCTACCATGAAATGGACTTGAGTATTGTGGATCTACTCTCGTACCTAACAATCATCTATAATTGTTGATGTGTACATCCAGAAAGACACTAAGATGATGCTCAAGGAAACTGAGAAGTTTAGTATAAAGGCCTCCAAATAGGAGTTAGCACAATGTGGAATACAAAGACATACTGATTGTAGACGCCCTTAGAACTATTAAAAAGAGCAATGACCAGAGTCTAAAGCATCTTTCCCATCAACCAAGTGCGCAAGAAGTTCATAAGATTGATCTATTCGGAACAGTCAAATTTTAAATCTTGGAATAAGAGTATCTATGATCCCTTGTTGAGTTCTGGACTTCGAGCTATTGCAAGGAGTGTAACCAACGCCCCAAATGTCTAAAATGGGCTCCAGGAGAACTGTATACATGATATGTAAAACTGAAATACTAAGTATAATTTATAACTCAAGAAGGGAAATTGTAACGTCATATCCTACCAACGAAAGATCTTATTTCAAAAATTTAATTACAACTTAAATGAATTAATTTTTCCCGATTTTCCCCAAAGCTTAGAAGTTACTTTTAATGGATCATTTACCAACAATATTAAAAACATCTGCAATATCACAGCTAACCTTTAAACATTATTTACCTAACATTTGCTTAATATTATAATTTCTATTTCTGTTTATTTCAAAGGTTAAGCCTATAAAATAAGTTAAATATTATGCATATAAATTTGTACAACTATAGTCTAGGTTGGTACCTAAACTTAACAGTTACTAATACAGAAATAAATTAGTTTTATAGTTGTTTACATTTTTGCAAAACTACAATTTCAATCAATATTCGATTCCTTAAATACTGTTCTCGTATTTCTTCATGTCCAAATAATAAATTTCTTTTTTTTAGGTAAAAGTTTGGTTTCAAAACAGACGAATGAAACACAAAAGACAAACATTAGGAAAGCAAGGTGAAGACGGCGACGACAAGGATTCAGTTACAAGTGAAGGTAGTAAAAGTGCAAAATTATCAGACAAATTTCTTGACGACGAAATGTCGAAAAAAAGTTGTCAGGGTTGTGAAATGCCATCTGCTGGACTATGTGGATCACATGAGGAAATTCCTGATATAACGTCTACAAGGGGAAACAATAATAACACACCTAGTGCAACAAACAATAATACCAATTTTAATAATAATAGTAATGGAGCCAGTAGTGTTGGAAGCTCTAGTTCTTTTGATAAATTAATGAACGAAGAGGATTCTCGATCTAATGAAGACAGCGGGTTACATACGTCACCAAGAATACCTAAGAAAAATTCATCGACGCCCACCACAGCTATAGTTAAAGTAGAAAGTCGGAGAAACTCGCCCAATTCGTGCGATAGAAAAATAGGCATGAGTAAGGTATCTCCGAGTCCAAGTCATAGTAAAGAAAACGCTATAAACATAAACCAGCACGAAAGTATGCCAGTGAAAATGTCTCCTAAGAATTCTTCAATTCCTGGTACACCTACAATACATCCTAGTCCACTAGGTAGGTATTAATATTCATTTTTAATCAATGTTTGGTACATTTTAATTCATGGCAAATAACCAAATAATATCAGCAGTTCCGAAAACTATGTAAAATCATTGATGTTTTACACATATTTTAATATTGTTTTCAATTTAATTAGGAGACTAATAAATAAAAAAAATTATTAAACATTTGTAAACTGCCAAATTTCTCTTTTCGTTGATGATTTTTTACTGATTTTTCAATTATTTAATGATTTAATTTTAATCTTTACTGCTTCTCATTTTTTTTTAATAATTGCTGAAATAAATTTGTAAAATACACAGATATTTACTTTTTTTTTTCAAAAAGTTTGGACAAAACGTCCAAAAGTTAGTTCATTAGGTAAAATAATTAAATCTACTTAAATAATTAATTAATAATAAAAAAATATTTATTTATGCCGTTATGACAATATTTATTGGTATCATCGACTTATAACCTTTTGTAATAATTTATTATGGAAAAGTTCCGATTTAGAATTTGACTTACTTTTGGTTGGGACTGTAACGCCTCAACCTCCTTAAATGAGTCAGATCATACACTGGATTCTTACATACTACCTTTCCAGTGCAGGGGGATCATATGTTAATGGTTAAGAGGGAACAACACGTATGGCTAGTGGGGAGGGGAATAAAGCACCAAATTAGGAGATATCTCCCTTACAATCAAATTTTTTCCAAAAATAGTCTTCAACAATCCTGTAGTATTTATTTATGTACAACTTACACATATTTTCAGTTAAATAACATCACCCAACTTGCAAAAAAACAGCTTATTGTTAATCATTAAAATTATGATTAACAATAAGCTGTTTATGATGATTTATTTAACTGAAAATATGTGTAAGTTGTACATAAATAAATTCTACAGGATTGTTGAAGAGTATTTTTGGACAAAATGTTTGATTATAAGGGAGATATCTCCTAATTTGGTGCTTTATCCCCCTCCCCACTAGCCTTACATGTTGTTCCCTCTTAACGCATTTAGCTTGCAAACTAATAGGGCAAGCATATTAAATATTTGCTTCTTCACAAGTCGCTGTAAAAAGTGGAATTGTTTTAGAGGACATATGCCTGTTCCGCGCCTCCCAGTTCAGCGCCTATCCTTAAGAGAGAACACTGCCTAAGGTTAGTGGGGAGGGGGATAAAGCGCCAAATGAGAAGATATCTCCCTAATAATCAAATTTCAGCCAAAAATAATCTTCAACAATCCTGTAGTATTTATTCTTGTACAACTTACAATTATTTTCAGTTAAATAATATCACCCAATTTTCAAAAAACAGCTTATTGTTACCCATAATTTTAGTGATTAAGTATGTTGTTTAAAAAAAAATATGAGGCATTGTACTGTTTTCCTTCCTTTCCTTTCCAGCAGACAATATTTTAAATCGATAAAAATAACAGCTAAGTAATTTTTATCCATTTAAAATATTTTCTGCTTTACAGAAAAGGTACTTACAAGTATTATATCCAAACCTCGCTTAGTCGTTATTGATAAAAACAGACAAAACGTTCCCTTATTCTTTGTTACTATTATTATTAATAACTCTTTTATGCTTACCTCACAGGAAGTATGTTATTTCAAACAATTCCATTTTTTGTAACAGCGACGTGTGAAGACTTATTTTCACAGATACCCCTTGATTTTAGTTATTGCGCTTGGGCTATGAGCTACTCAGCGAAAGTTCGAATCCTGCTTACTGCGAAAAAATTTTAATTATAAAATTGTCCTCAAAAAGTAGATTGGATTCCACTGTAATCTGTAGTTCCTCCTTTTTCATTATTTATTACAAATTTCCAAACTTTCAAGTATTATCTTCGTGATTTGAGAGACGGTTAAGCAGACAGTTTTTTAAACATTTTATTGAGCTGACAAATGAAAATTATATTATATTTCAGGAATGCCACCAGCTATGATGTATCCACATCTACAGCGTTCCTCACCGACCACAGCAACAGCTATTGCATCTGCTACAGTAACCATTCAAAACGTTCCAAATACTGTTCCGGCATTTGCAACACGAGGCTCATCATCGACTCATTTCTCGAACCAGTATCACATGAATAACCAAATGGATTATAGACCCGATAGCAGGTCAAAGCACTACCAAATGACCCATATGTATTCAGGAGAGATGTACAACCCGGAACACCCAACAGTTAATGACGGCCAACCGTACCATCGAGGACAAAGTCATCCTAATAATATTGCTCATGCTCCCAGTAGAGATATTCCCAACAGAATAACCGGAAGAGGACGACAGAACTACCATCCCAGCTATACAAACCAGCAGCAGTATTATTATACTAAGGGTCAAGCTGGTGCCGAAAATTATGCAATTGGTAACCAAAACAATTATGCCCAAGGGTATCATAGTGAACATCCAGGATATAATCATTATGCGTACACGGGGAGTAATGTTTATCCTAACGAGGGTGCTGAGTCCATGGCAGCTCACATGCCAAATTCGGTACAAGTAAACCATGATCCCTCTTCAAATTATTATCCTAATGAGAACATGCACTCGTTATCAAAAGTACAAAGTCAGGCGGATTACCCTAGTAAAGTAGGTTATTACGAGAATAGTGCGTACAGTTCAAATCAACTTCCACCAAATAGTGATTCAACGTACATGCCGACGGAAATATTTCCAGGAGCGAACAATAATGCCGGGGGTATTATGACTCCTCCGACTAGCGTACAAACTGAAAATAGTGATAATTATAATAACTTTCATCAATTTTATTCCGGCGAAACCACGCAGCAAGTTGCTCCCCCAGGGGAAAGTAGTAACAGTTCCTCGGATTTTAACTTTTTAAGTAACTTAGCGAACGATTATACTCCAGAATATTATCAAATTTGATTTAGTGCAATGGGAAACACAGTTAACTGTTAATAGTTATATTTTAAATATTGTTGAAATATTACGTCAATATGTGATTTACTTTAATGGGTTGTTTGTTGTTTGAATATTTGTTTTAAAGTGATTTTTCATTTCATATGTACATTTATATTTTGAATTGTTCAAATTTAGATTTTAAACACTGGAAAATATGCTTGATGTAGTCTTCTACGATAAATATATAGACAATCTAAAATAATAATTTATTTATACAAATATATTGGGTACAAAAGTAAAGTAGAATATTACTTTCTTTCCTACTCGATTTATTATTGCTTTATATTTCTACCCAAATAAAAATCAATCAATCCAACAATCATACAGTCATTTCTTTTCATGTATAATATAAATAATGTAAAAATATGTTGCACAATCCAGTCGAAATAATCAATATGAATGTAAATGTATGTAAAATTAGAAAATCTATATGTAGGTTGTTGTTAAATGTAAATATTTGCAATTATTATAAATGTATTAATTCATAATGTACAGTTATTAGTAACACATTGGTACTCTCTAGCATTTTGATTCGATAAATATACGACTTTAGCTTTACGTAGTTTGAATTCCTCCTTACACTTGCATTTTGGTGACAAGTAAACACACACAAAAATTTCAGTATCGTGTCTTAGTGTAAATGAAACATTTTCTTTCTTTCTCATGCATGATAATTTAAGTTTTGTTCCTGGATACATAATTTTGCTGTACTGAGAGGATTAGATTGATTTCTGATATTTTTGGAATTTTGGCGACGTTAAACGCAAACCTCTTGTACTCCTGTGTTTTCAACTTTATAATTAAATAGTTGCGCTTACATGGAAATTTAAAGTCTTGTATTTTTGGCCACTCTACACCATGCCGTCCTTTATTTTTCTTAGGTATGAATTCTTTTACGCAAGACATAAAAATGGTTTGGACTTTCCATCTCATTTTAAGAGTGAAATATATAATCACAAAGCAGCACTTTTTTTTAAATGCTGCTTTTAATGTTACATAGTGAGCCCTCGAAAAAGACACATTTTTATTTTTTAAGTAATTGTTTATTTAAAAATTATATACAACTCATAGTACGAGAAGCACCAAATTTCCATTTTATATTTTTTTCATAGAAAAGTGCCTATTAATAAAAGTAAAGGGCGCCATCTTATATAGCTACCAACAATTCATAAGTGTACAAATCGATAATTTTTAAGTTTCCGTAGGACCGTTAATATTTCATATTGATGTTGGAAAATAAAGAGTGACTGGAGTTCTATGTTTGGCATCGCCAAAATTCGAAAAATGTCGGAAATAAATCCAAACTTGTCCAAAAAGTCATGCATATATTTTTGAAGGTATTTTTTTCAAACTTTTCCGGGCTCTCTTTCGTTTTGTTCTCCATTATCAACTAAGTTTGAGGTGCTTGAAGAACAGCGCGAAAATGGTCTAGTTTACGTTTGCGCACAGGAAACTGTAGCTCGTAAACTATGATACAAGGAATGTGCTCTCCCAGACTATTTTGTAGAATTCGATGCTCTTCAAAAAAGGCTCAGTGCAAAAAATACCATCCTTAAAATTTCCTTTTTTTTAACGATTGAATAAAATTGCAAACCCTTATAAGAAAGTACTCACAGATACCATCCTCATCGAGCTAAATCGAATGGCACCAAAAAATGTTTTTCCCGAGTACCGGGAAATTAACGTAAATGATTTTACCAATTGCATAACATTATTAGTCTTGAACGGCGCTGGAACATTCGGTGTAACGCAGCCTCTGAAGACGTAGTTTCCAGACACAAAAAACTCTTGAACCCAACACTCCAATACTAACACTCCACTCCCGTTTTGCTAATCACTTTAGTATCATCCGAAGATAATTTAAAAAAATCAGTTCTAATCATCAACACAACACTCGATGCGCGTTTCGCTAACCACGCCTAGCATCATCGGGAGAAAATTAAAACATTGATGATATTAACGTGGTTAGCGAAACGCGCATCGAGTGTTATATTGAAAAGCTTTGGTGTTCGTGGAAATGACATCTCAAGAGGCTATATTATTAATCAGCACTAGCCTGGTTCCGTTTTGTTACAATAGCAAGAAAAGTTACTTTTCTCAATAGATAATAGATGATTTGCTAAAAGTAAATTTTTTTTTTTTCAATTTTAAAAAGCTTTAATGCAGTAAATTGACAAAATGCAACAACAGTAAATGCACCTCAAAGTTTTACAAATAGAAAAAATCAATTTGTATTAACACCAGCCGCCGAACTTGCACTAAAGTGACCAGACTTTCGGGAAATATGCCGTCCTCCCGGCAGGGAATTAAATAATTCGTAAGTAAATAAAAGTTGCAGCTTTTTCTTTAAGTTTATTTGTTTAATGAATAAATGAAGCAAATTAGTTGTTAAGGTAAACTGTTCGATTAATTACTTCTGTTACTTTCAAAAACATTATTTCAAAATTTCTTCTGAACTAAAAATTTAACTGCAATTTACTATAAGGGAAATGATAATAAATTCCTCTTCGTTCTCTTTCGCTAACCTTAAATTTCTTCTGTATCTAGTTCCGTTTTCCATGTATGATGGAGGCCATGACAAACAGCTATGATTTCAAACTCGTCAACGTCGCCCTTTAACAACTACTGTCAGCATGTCCATAACACGAATTGTCGCCATTGTTATCTATCCGGTCATGCGACTTATTGGCCTAAGGGTGGAAATGGAGAAATGTGGAATGTTAGAAGGCTGGTACTGGTGACGGTTTAAATTTTATTTGTTTGTTAGTCACACACACCACAAATTGATGCGTTCGAAACTATCATGATATAGCTTACTCTTGCTTAATTTGCAACTAATCAGATCTTAGATCATGGATCTTACACAAAGAAACTCGTAGTTAATAATATTATTCATACATAAACCTATCAATCAATTCAACATTAACTTTGGCAAAGGTCGATGATCTCTTTGGTTACTAGTTATCAAGTACTGAATGCCTACGATATTACTGGCCAGCCCGTTAACTTTCTTGTAAAAAGAGATATCGATTTCAAATTCTTGGAAGTTATATGATTGAATCAGTTGCACATATTGATTGCTCTAACTTCTGATTTTCATTTCCGGTTTAACCGGAAACAGTAAACACTTTGTTCTTTTTAATGGAATACCTTGTGTATTATTCAAAATTTGGATTGCTTTATGTATTCTAGGTATAAAATATGTAGCATATCCTAAGAATGGTAAATGGTGGTTGAAAATGTTATATCAGTTATAAATTATTCCATTTTTACATAACACAAATTAATTTAAATTTGTGGGCGATTAATGTTTTATATAAAAATTTCATTTCTGGTTGAACTGAAAGTAATACGAAAAGTGACTCAAACTCAGATTACTTCAATACTTTTAATGGAACACAATGTATTGAACCTTAAATTTATTATCTACAAACTTTTCTGGGTATCTTTTATTTTTAGTGTCCTTTGCCTAAACCTAATAATTATTGAGATATCGGCAACTGAATATTTAACTGCACTGTATATAGTATATATCAATCATAAATAATAAAGTTATTGAGATTCTGGTAATGGTCGATAGAATATATGACCATATAGTATCGAATATAAATGTACACAGATCGAATCTTAAAACAATAGAGTAAAATGAACGCATCTACTGTCGATTTTTAATTAACTCAAGATACAAAAATTTAGCAAAACCCAATTGTTTCAGGTACTAAAAAAAAATTGCTCAGATTGCAGATAACCTTTGGAGAAGGAAATCCTTGAATCAGCGGTTGATTTAGTTATTGATTCAACAAGTAAACTTGCAACCGACGAAGCAATTGACACTCAAGACTTTCCATAAATATCATTTTAAGCAATACTAGTAAATAATAACTACAAAAATAAAACAAAAAACTTTTACCTGATATACATTTCCGAATGAAAATTCATTACATACTTATTTATCAAAATAAAAAACATTTTGTACAAATTTTATATTACACCTCCCGCTGATTGTATGCTCTATTCTCTAGAGCAGAGTACCAACGCACTAGGGTGGCTCAAGTTTATCTATCTATCTATTTTTCCCTGCAGAATGGGCTGAAGTAAGCGGTATTTTTCGTTCCTCATAACATGGCCAAAATATTCCATTTTTCTTCGTTTGATTGTCATTAGTATATCCTTGCTCGTATTTATACGCTGCAATACTGTGTTGTGTTATTTGATATATGTAGTGTCCACGATATTCTTAACATTCGGCGGTAGCACCATAACACAAAGGCCTCGATGCGTTTGTGCGTGGCTTCTGTTAGGGTCCAGGCCTCGGCGCCAAATAACAGGACTAAAAATATGTAGCAGCTAAGAACCCGGAGTCTGACTTGTATGTTTAAATATTAAGATTACATAGTATTTTCCTCATCTTGTTAAATGCATTCCTTGCCTTCTCGATACGGCATCTGATTTCTCTGGAATGATCCCATTCCCTATTTAAGCTACAACCTAAGTATGTAACATGTTCTACTTCCGCTAAAACTGTGCCATTGGCTGTGAATTGGTTGTTGTTGTTTGCGTGGTTTTTGCTGATAATAAGAATTTGGGTTGAATTTCATTCCATACCGCTCACTTGTACTCACGATCTGGTCAATCAGTCTCTGTAGGCCCTCGGCGTTGTCTACGAGTAATACAGTGTCGTCGGTGTATCTTGATTATTATGTATATTGATTATCTCGCCGTTGACAATAACACCCTCTTCTACGTTGTGAACTGCTTCCCTAAACAACATTTCTGAGTAGGCATTAAACAATATAGGTGACAATATGCATCCCTGTCGAACCCCTCTTTTGACGTCAAATTCTTCTAATGTTTCATTTTCTTTCCGGGCCACAGCTTTTTGTTCTGTATACAGTTTTGATATTACTCGCAGATATTTGCTGTCGATACCACTGTTCTGCAGCACTTTATCAAATGCCTTCTCGAAGTCTATAAAACAAGTGGAATAGATATCGCACAAAAATCCCCTCTTCAGACTTGTTCAGAGAATTCAAGAGAAATTTTTTTTTATGGATTACTTGCCACTTAGTGAATACAAAAATACAATTGTCTTATATTCCGGTTAGCGGAGGTGGGGTTATTTTGGGGTCCTATAAAATGATCTTATGAGAGCTTAATTTAAAAAGAAATTAATCATTCGTATTCTGTGGACAATTGTGAAGAGGGAACTTTTGTGCGATTTTTATTTCACTGCATTTTAACGATTCTAACGCAAATTTAAGAAAGAAAAAACTTTTAACCATTAGAAATACATGGGAAACTTCATGGTCTTGAAGACACATGTATTAACATCTGATTTTGCTCAAATTTGAAGGAGGTATATTTTTTAGGATTTCGAAAGTCCGGAGGCTGAGACAAAAAAAATGTTTGAGCCACCCTACAACATACAGTTCCACATTAATTGGTTAATTCTCCAAAGAATCTATTTTAATTAAAGTATTTTGGAGTGAAAATTCCACTGTAAAAAGTAGTACCATAATTAGATTAATTTGAGCTTTTATTAAGTTTTAAATTGGCCATTGACAAGAGCCATACGTATGAAAATACTTTTTTATGTACCTATGGCTATGGCCACAGCCACACACAAAAAGAAGTTCAGACTCAGAAACTAACCCTACCAATCTTTATGTATTCTGACCTCCTGAATTTCATTTTATGGTTGGTTTTTTTTATCTTAGATTTTATCATTGAAATAGCATTTGTATATTTTAAAATCTAAGATAAAAAAAAACTTAATGATAAAATAAAATTCTAATGGCGACATTGAATACAGGAGATCAAAATAAATAAAGATTGGTAGGTTTAGTTTCCGGGTCTGAGCTTCTTGGCTGTGTATGTTTTACCAAATACAATTTTTAGTATTGAAACATATTCTTTATAGGATTTTGCAAACAGTGGAAAGAAAAGCTCTCTATGAGAACTAAAGGAAAAACTATATATAAAAATATTAATGAAATCTTTGCATTATTTCGATAACCTGACTTCTGATTATGCTAACAAGTAAAATTTTTTTTAATTTGCCATTCTCATTTTAACACTAGCATCCAACCTAGTCCCCTACGGCTAAACAGGCTAAACTAGTATCTACATGATCCCCTACGATATGTAAATTCAGTTAAAAATGAGAGCAAATGCATGAAATTAATTTATTTACGTACCTTTTTCGTCCATATTGTGGACTCATCAGAAAAGCCTAAAGCCACTCATAACGATGTTCCATGCAAAACTAAGACAATATCCATGAATAAAATAATTATAATTGACATTGACTGATAAAAGACAACAGATCTTCACCTATTAGCTAACTAGTATTGGAGCCTATATACTCTATGCATGTTTAAAAGTGAATTATTTATTATTTGTTTGCTTATAGTAATGAAACATATTCTTTATAGGATTTTGCAAACAATGGAAAGAAAAGCTATCTATGAGAACTAAAGGAAAAAACTATATATAAAAATATTAATGAAATCTTCGCATTCTTTCGATAACCTGACTTCTGGTTATGCTAACAAGTAAAATTTTTTTAAATTTTCCATTCTCATTTTAACACTAGCATCCAACCTAGTCCTCTACGGCTAAGCAGGCTAAACTAGTATCTACATGATCCCCTACGATATGTAAATTCATTTGCAAGAAACTGAATGAGATTTTATGAAAATTCATTAGAATGAAAAATTTTTTAAAGACAAGGTACGTAAATAAATTAATTTCATGCCTTTGCTCTCATTTTTAACTGAATTTACATATCGTAGGGGATCGTGTAGATACTAGTTTAGCCTGCTTAGCCGTAGGGGACTAGGTTGGATGCTAGTGTTAAAATGAGAATGACAAATTAAAAAAAAAAAATTACTTGTTAGCATAACCAGAAGTCAGGTTATCGAAAGAATGCGAAGATTTCATTAATATTTTTATATATAGTTTTTTCCTTTAGTTCTCATAGATAGCTTTTCTTTCCACTGTTTGCAAAATCCTATAAAGAATATGTTGCATTACTATAAGCAAACAAATAATAAATAATTCATTTTTAGTATTGTTGAATACGTTGAATATATCAATAATATAAATAAATTCACATTATTTTATCAATCCCTTCTTTAAATATAACATATAATTTCTGTTTTCATCCAGTTGGTACCTTTTCAAACATACTACCTACCAAAAAAAATTAACGATAAAGTAAAAAGTATTTTCGCCATCTAAAACAATGATTCAGTACTTTGGTCTGAAACGTTTGAGAAGTAAATTTTAGTTTTATTTTACAGTCTAGTAACATAGGGTCCGCTAGCGTCGATGTCCTGCTAAGTTTGAAAACTCTTTATTTTATGATTACTTAGGACTACTGGATCACCGAATGGCATGTTGCCATTTCTGAAAATGGGTATTTCTCCAGTGACATATAAATCAAAATGGCGGATAGTGCGATTTGAAAAAAATTCTTATCTCCCGTCGTAGTTGTCCGATCCTTTATTTCAAGAAAAGGAGATACTTCAAAAATTATATGTTTTACTATAAAGAATACAGGATCTAAGAATATTTAATATCTAACTGAAAATTTTGAAAGACAAGTAAAATTTTGATTTTCTAACTTTTTTAATTATGTTTTATTTGAGTTATATGGAAAAACAGTTTAAACAAAAAATGTGTAGAATTTAATGCTGAATGCAACGATATATAGTTTATTGGTTATTAGTTTAACAATAATGCTCTAAAATTTAAAAATCATGGCGCGCTACAGGTGTTGCGGAAGAATATTACGGTGCACAAGGTGAGTTTGGTTGGGCACACAGTTAATTAACGGGATACTTACACGATAATATAGCTTCTCTAAGTTAGAAATTGCATTCAGGCCATGTCAGAAATGTTTTCAATTTTTTAGTGGCAAAGAATTACAGCTTTCTCAAAGCTGCGCGGCGGATTAAATAAATGTGTTTTTATTATTAACATCATAATATCATAAAGTAATAGTTTGACATAATCTTATATAACCTAACGACATAAATTGCATTTTTAATTGTCTTCTTCGACTTAAAATAATTCTTAAGTTATCTGCATGTCATCATCTAAAAAATATGTTAAAGTAAAAATACCACAATAAACCTGATTCATCTTCATATTCTTCCATGATCAATAGAGTTACTAAATCTGGAGTATTCGCACAAAAGAAGTTTCCTGCAGAACACTGACAGGTTTCTGTGCAAATTATTCAACTATTTTCAGGAACATATCATTTTTCGCCTTCTTGCAGCTAGATTTGACAAGTATGTACATTGCACATTTCCAAAACCTATAATATCACTCGTAGAGAAAAAAAAATTCATATCGCTGTTTTGGACTGTCTGTCTGTCCGTAAGTTTCTTGTAAACACAATAACTTAAGAACGAAAAGTCTGATTGTATTAAAATTAAAAATTAAAATGAAGTTAGTGTTAGCTAGAGAAAGAACCCTAATGTTTGTGAACAAAATCGATCAATAAACAAAAATGTTAATTAGTTAGGTAATTATTTAAATTTTAAAACACCTGTTTTTAATATTTTGTAAATTTTGTAAAAAGTGTGGATCATAACACGAGCATAAAAAAAACGTATGTCTATACTAATTAAAATGGGTCGACTCAATGGTGCACGTCATATTTTTGCACATTTATAGGGTTATTTTTCAACCAATACCTATAAATTTATATATCGTTAAATTCAGCATAAAATTCTGTACATTTTTTGTTTGAAATTTTATTCTATATGGCCTGTTGTTTTCAAGATGAAAAATGATAAATGTAATTAAGAAATAAACATTTTTTGGAATATTCCATTAGGTACCTATTAAATATTTTTAACTGTAGTGTTTTTTTCGTAAATTATATTTTTTTGTAATTGTTTTTATTTATTTTTTTTTTTGAAAGTGAAAAGTGAAAATTGGTCAATTATTACTGAAGATATGATTTTTTGAAAAATCGTCCTAGTCGCCATCTTGAATTGTGGAGTACTGGAGAAAAATTCATTTTCAGAAATCCCAACAAGGCATTTGGTAATCCTATTGGCTTATATTTTCATAAAATAAAGCATTTTAAAACTTAGCAAGACATCGACGCGAGTGGTTGTTTTTGAGCCCTATGATAATAAACTCTTACCTTCATAACGAATTGAATAAAATGTTACACCGCACCGACTTATTCATTTTAAAAATATACAGTACACATTTGTTCTGTTTTTACACCCTGTACTCCATATTGTAATATTGCCACCCTCAACACAAACCGATATCATAGTAACAGAATAATAAAAACTGAAAACACTATTATCAAGTTAAGACCAAAATTTATTTGGCCAATACGGCGCGCGACGTAGGTATGGAATAGAATTTTAAAGCGAGTATAAATACCCACCAAATGTTCAAAATTATATGCCTCCTTGATTACAAGCGTTTACGGTTTATTTAAATTTTATTAAATGTATGTATATAATATCTTAGATGGAAACTTTTGCAAAATAAATTTCTCGTCAAACCATTAGTAAATTAAAAGATTTTTCGTTTTTTATCGCAGAATATCAGAATTGGGGCTGATTGAATTGATGAGAAATATACATAGTGCAAATCATAGAACGGTATATTGGAAATAAGGTGTCTGACATTGATGGATTACCCTGAGAGCTGAGTGAGTCATCCAACCCTGAGAGCGTCTCTCTTTATCCCTCAACGGCGCCACATCAGCTGATCGTTGATAAGCTTCTAAAATATCAAATTTAACTATTTACATTTATAATACATCTAAAAGCTTAAATTAAAGCTATATATACATTATGTTTATTTATAAACAAATACATAAATGATGAACTGAAATCTGTTGTTTACTTGAATTAAATTTGCATATTGAATTTAATAATCCCTCTTTGGGTTATTAATCAATATGAGAATATTGACGTTTCTTCATTTCTTCATTACAGTGTGTCCCACTTAAAATAGATACAAGCCCATAAAATATTTACTTTTTAAGATAATCTAACGAACTCTTTTTGTTATTTAGAGTACGAACAGCCGAGTTTCTTGGACATATCTTCGTATTCTAAATGTCAGAGCACAGTCCACTACAATTTGTTTATATCCCCAAAATACGAGAAAGGGATTTTTTAAACGGAAATCTAACATTATAGCATTCATCCGGGCATTTTGGAATGTCTTGGCAATGAATCACTTTCTTGGATATACCGGGTGGCCACGAGTCAATGTACGCCCTCAATATTTTTGTTGCTTTTGTATTTAAAAATTTAGTTTTTGGTACAAATAAATTAGACAATAATAAATTACTTCTAGACTAACAGGAATGAAAATATCACTTCCGGTTGAACCGGGAGTGACATCAACTTTTTTTTCTTAAATTGAATGACTATATTTTTTTGATGGTTTCTCATTAAGCATAAATTTCTAAGTGCAACAGTTTTTTCAGATGTAAATAATTCCAAAAAATAAGTGAGATACAAAGAATTATTTAATTTTTTCAAAATGGCCGCATCAGATGAATGCGATGTAAAGAAAATTACTAAGTGGGCTATGGAAATTATTAGTACGGTTGTAGACTTGCCTGTAAAGAAGAAAGCAGTTGTTTGAATTACTAATAGGTACCAGTATTTTCAGTTTTTTTTTTTTTTAAAAACGGAATTCCATTGTCATTTTCATTTCCGTAGGAGTAATATGGAATTTTTTTTAATGGAACTGTGCTATTTCTTTTATTAATCAGAAATAATGATTCATAAGCTATAATTTTTTTTCGCCATTAATCATTTCTTAACGATATCCTTCGTAATAATAGAAGTATTTTTAAAAAGTAAACACAAATTAAACAAGACATAATTTTAACAGGTATAACGTAACAACCATGAATAAATTACCAAGAACAACAAAACTATTTAAAACCTAAATTATAATAAACCATTATAAATATTGTTCAAACTGTTCACCGTTATTTATTTATTTATTTTATTTATTTATTTATTTATTGCATACACTGTTCAACAGGTAAGATACCCAATTACAGAACAGGAATAAAGGCATACAAAGCATTAATTACATAATATACAACAACATAGAAAGAAAGTAAAATGAAGAAAAAAATTACTTAAATGTACGAACTATGAATAACTAATGATACGAAGAAAGAGAAAAAAATAACATGGGAAATGTTTAAATATAAAAACTATATATACATATATACACATATGTGATTCAAAGCAAATTAAGAAAAACAAAGACACTCACTGGTTATTTAATTTAGAACATTTTGTTTTATGTCACTAAGGCTGCAATTAAAAATATCGAAGTCGTTACATAATTTGTTAGAAGTAGGTACTGCAAATCGTATATAAAGGTGAATTGTTTAGTACGTTGGTACGCGGCGTAGGTAAATAGAACACTTGGTGATTACGAGAGGTTAATCTGGGAACGTGAAAATTAAGCTTACTAATTATTTCGGGTGCGTCAAAATCATTGTGTAGTAATTTAAACAAAAATACTTGAGAAAAGTACGTACGCCTATCCTCAAGAGTAGTCATAGAATATCTTTCAAGCAAGTTACTGTGCGGAAAACCAATCACTGGATAGGTACCGTCGGATTTGAACCACAGTAATTTAAGAAATCTACGTTGAACTGCCTCCAAGTTATTCTTGTGAACATCATAACTGGAACTCCAAATTAGCGATGCGTACTCAAGTTTCGATCTGACGAAGGATTGATAAAGAATTTTCAGAGTATCAGTATTAGTGAACTCTCGACTAGTACGAACGATGAATCCAAGGGCTTTGGAGGCTTCGGACAGGTATCGATATGATCAGTGAAGGATAATTTACTATCAAAAGTTACGCCGAGGTCGCGAAATGTTATAGGTCTTTGAAGTATGACATTATCTAACCTGTAATCAAAAATAAAAGGTGATGTTTTTAAAGAAAAGGACATTACGTTACATTTACTAGGATTCATGAATAATTTATTTACTATACACCAGGTGTTTATTTTGTCAAGAGAAGTCTGAAGTTGAAAACAGTCATCGATTTCATCAATTACTGTGAAAATTTTTAGATCGTCGGCATATAAAAGGTGAGGCAAATTAATTTCGTTCACTATGTCGTTAATAAATATGTTAAAAAACAAGGGCCCCAGAATAGATCCCTGGGGAACTCCAGATGTGGCAGCAAATTCGATTGATTTGAACCCATTTAATGCAACGTACTGACTCCTATTCATTAAATAAGATTTAAACAAAAGGAGCAAAGAATATGAGAAGCCGATTTTTTCTAATTTATTAAGTAACAACTGGTGATCAAGTCTATCAAACGCTTTGGAGAAATCGGTATATATGACATCTACCTGCCCACGTTCATCTAGGGATTCAGAAATATATTGAGTTACACAGAATAAATTTGTTGTTGTTGAACGCCCTTTCATAAATCCATGTTGATTAATAGAGATTTTGGTGTTAATCGAATGATATATTCTATCATGAAGTAATATTTCTAAGACTTTACAGAAGTTACAAATTACAGAGATTGGTCTGAAGTTCTCAATATCTAGTTTGTTTCCCTTTTTGAAGATGGGACATACTTTGGAATATTTCCATAGGTCAGGAAATAGGCAGTTTTTTAAGATTAAGTTAAAAATTAGAGTTAGAGGATATGCAAAGATGATAGCGCAATCCTTTAATAAAAAAGCTGGAATGGAATCAGGACCGGTCGTCATTTTGGGTTTAATTCGTTTTAGAACCCGAATAACCTCATCTTCACTGAAAGAGTTTATGCTAACAATAGGGTTATTGTTAGGTATATCGGTCTCAAAGTGATGTTCCTCGATATCTAATGAAGACTCATTATAAGATTGACCGAAATAATTGGCAAATGCATTTAGTATATCAGAGGGATTGTTTAGCGAAGATCCCTCGAAGAACATCTCTTCAGATACACTGGCCGACCCTTTTCTACTTTTGATGAAAGCCCAAAATTTATTGGGATCATTTTTTATATTGTCTTCAGAGTTCTGCACGAAATTTCTCTAGGCTAAATTGGTATCATATTTTATTTCCCTTCTGATGTTTTTGAGGTTATTGTGTATAAGTGGATCACTGGTTCTTGCATACTGTCTCCTAAGACGTTCTTTAAGGCTAATTTTTTTTATGATACTGCCATTAAACCACGGAGGATATCTGCCGCTACGAGAAGTCGATTTCTTAGGTACACAAGATTCAAATACAGAGTCACGTTTGTTGTAAAAATGAGTGCATGCATCATTGACGTCATTAAAAGAAGAGAGGGAGGACCAGTCTATGTTGAGAAGGTTTTCATACAATTTGGAGAAATCACATTTGCGGAAATTATAACTAACGTCATGATTGGTTGGAAAATTATTAATAAGGTTCTTAACAGTACTTATTTCAGTTGATATGATCAGAGCAGGGTGATGAAAATCTTCATTAGTTAACGGATCAGGAGATTGAGATACATCACAGTTTTTGTTGTGTAATACTAGATCAAGAATATTGTCATTGCCATTAAATATTGAGTTGTATTGAGATAAATTATTAGTGTCTAGAAAATTATTCAAGGCTCTAATTTGGGCGTTAGATTTTGAGTCTTTTAGGTAAGATGCATATTTGGGGATATTAAAATCGCCCAAAATGACTATATCATTATCGCTATTTTGTAAATACTTCAGGGTACCTAGTGTCTCAAAAAAATATTCAAAATCGGCAACAGGTATACTCGGTGGTATGTAGATAACAAATATGTAAAGAGACTGATAATTATTTGAAATTTTTATACCTAAGATGTCGATGGCAGGTATGTTGTTAAAACCTGCAGTATCAAGGCTTAATAAAGAAGAAGTGTATTTTATATTTACTGCTAATAGTACCCCTCCACCTTTTGATCTATTAATGGCAGTAAAATCTCTATCTGAACGAAAAACATTGAATTTATTGCTGAATAGTTCGCTATTAAAAACGGAGGAATCTAGCCAGGATTCGGTTAGAGCTATCACGGAATATTCGGAGCACGCCGATGCGTTGTAAAGTTCGACCGTCTTAGTTCTGACACCTCGCGTATTTTGATAGTAAATTAAAAATTCTCCACTACTCGTATTGCGACCTACATTCGTGAGATGAGCTTCCATTGAGGGACTTGCCGCTGATTGCTATTGAATGGTTAAAGCTAGTATATCACTACGAAGTTTATCGCGTGCACGAATATACGCAGTACACTTATTAGTATCCCAAGCAGCGTGATCTGTGGGGACATTTTTTAAATTCGAGCAATTCGAGCATGTTAAAGTTTCAGAGGTGCATAAATGAACTTCATGATTTTGAGCACACCTTGGGCATGACACGGGTTTGTCGCAATTATTGCTTTGTGACTTTATCGTAGGAGCTCCTATCAATTTGAAATACAGCCTGATAAATGTTTTTGTTTTTCTTTGTGGCTGTGAGTTTAATAAATTTACAGCTACAATTTTCGGAAAAGATATCATTATTTTGCTTTTTTAAATAATCCAGTAAGACTTCTTCGGAGTAGTTTTCTGTGATTCCTACGACACGGATTCTAGGACTAACACCACGTACTTCTCTAATTTCGTACGAATCTGCGAGATTTTCTTGGGCCAGTTTTTTAAGTTTTTCATTGTCTGCTTTGCTCTTGCATCCAATGAGCATACCACCATTTTTAATATTTTTAACTTTCGACAGCTGTAGTTCTGACGTCAGAGGATTGATTTTTTTGTTGATATCAGACCTTGTCTGAGCGTTAGGTTGATTCTGTTTTTTTGGCTGGATGATGACCGCAGGTTGAGACTTACTCTTAAGGATATCAGAATATTTAGGTTGGGTGATAACCTTAGATACATTAGCATTAGATATGTTATCAGCTGCGAGTTTTAGGAAATCGTTCTTAAGCAAGATAAAAGGCGAATTAGGAGTAGATAAGGCAGATTCAATTTTCTCGTTTATTAACTTACTCAGCTCGGTGTGATTAACTGTAACACAATTACCAGTGCAATCACTGCATTTCCAGGTAAGTCCATTAGTTTTATCTAGGATGCGAACTAGATCGGCTTGTTCACTAACACATGCTGAATGAAATTGTTTTGTACAGACATCACAAGAAATACCCGACTTTCTGACTGCAGAGTGACACAAACCACACACAATCATGATTTAGTAACGTTTACATTTACCACTACCATTCAAACATCACTAACAGGAATTAAAAGTCTGTGACGGTGCACCGAAAATAATGTTAAAAATATCACAGTATTTTTTTCTAATAATTGTCATTAAAAACACTTTACACTTTGCACTTAAAAGACGTGGTAATATAATATACCTTTAACACCATTAGTTCTGGAAATTCCAGTTTATAATTTTATTGCCTACCAGATGTGCGCCTTGCAGCACAACCGCACGACCGTACTCTATGAAGGTTGAAGGGCTAATCGATTATGATTAATACACAGAGTAGCGCGAGTTATCGTTGCACGTCTAACATTCTGTAATTGTTGAGGTGTTATTTGTGCAATTTCGTGTAGAACTCTTTCTGCCAGATCTTGCCTTGTGGTTGGAGTAGTCATGTAGACCCTATTTTTCAAATGCGCCCAAATAACAAAATCGAGTGGGGTTAAGTCAGGCGACCTTGCAGGTCATCTGACTGGAAATAATTGATTTAAGTAATTTAAGTAATCCCTAGCGATAATAGCATTGTGTGGTCTAGCCCCGTCTTGTTGGAAGTAAACCTCGTCAATATCGGTATTGGGAATTTGATTAATCTGTGGAACTATTATATTTTGGAAAAATTCTAGATATCTTGGTCCAGTTAGAGTTTCGTTAAAAATTATTGGACCTATGATATGGTCGCCCAGTACACCTAACCAAACATTGAAGCCAAACCGCTCCTAAAGCCGCCCCTGTCTCATAATATGAGGATTATCAATTGCCCGATATCGAGTGTTGTTTCGATTAAATAACCCAAGGTTTGTAAATCTCGATTCATCAGTGAACAAAATGTTTTTGATAAAATTCTCATTTCTTAATTTGCGTAACTGTAACCAATTACAAAAGGTTATTCTTCGTTGATATTCATTCTCATACAAAAATTGATGCAATTGATATTTATAAGAACGATAGCCGTGTTTCTTAATTTTTTCTGGCTGATTCTTTGGAAACTGGTAATTCATGTTCAATTTGTCTTATCGAAATGGTTGGATCAACATGCACTAAAGCTAATACATTAATTTCAGTTTCTTCATCCACAATAAATGTTTCTTCAATTTCTACATTAGGTTCAGTCCTAAACGGTTGCTCCAACCGGGCGAAATAGTTTCTCGGAGGTTGTCTTCTTTCTGGATATCTCCGTCCATACAGACTTTGTGCTCTAGTTGCATTACGTCGAGTCTCTCCATAAATAATGATCATGTCAACTTTTTCATGTCTTGAAGAATTTTCAGCCATTTTATATTAATTTTCATGTTTATAACAACTTTAATACACTTGCTTCAGAAAATTAGTGAGTAAGTCAAGACTAATTCAATTGTTGCGAATGTCTGTCATTTTCATGGCTATCTGCAATTTTGGATTTAAATGTAGATAGGTACCTTATTAAAATGATTTATTGGCGCTTGCTTTTTAAAAATGCTTCTATTATTACGAAGCATATCGTTACGAAATGATTAATGGCGAAAAAATTATAGTTTATGAATCATTATTTCTGATTAATAAAAGAAATAGCACGGTTCCATTAAAAAAAGTTTCATAGGACTCCTACTGAAATGAAAATGAAAATTCCGTTTTTTTTTTTTTTAATACTAGTACCTATCAGAGTAATTCAAACAACTATTTTCTTCTTTACAGACAAGTCTACAACCTTACTAATAATTTCCATAGCCTACTTAGTAATTTTCTTACATCGCATTCATCTGACGCGGCCATTTTGAAAAAATTAAATAATTGTTCGTATCTCACTTATTTTCTGGAATTTTTTACATCTGAAAAAACTGTTGCACTTAGAAATGTATGCTTAATGAGATGCCATCAAAAAAATATAGTCATTCCATCTAAGAAAAAAAAGTTGATGTCACTTCCGGTTCAACCGGAAGTGATATTTTCATTCCTGTTAGTCTGAAAGTAGCTTATTACTGTCTAATTTATGTGTACGAAAAACCAAATTTTTAAATACAAAAACAACCAAAATATTGGGGGCGTACATTGACTCGTGGCCACCCGGTAGACGTACTGTCGTGAGCAAAAAAAAATAGGATAAGTTTTATAACGTATTTTCTCTAAAATCTAGTTGTGTACACCTAACTTTAATTTTTGTGACATTGTCAGTTAGTTGTCAAAATTCATTGCAAGTGTGCCAAAGCTAATATACCCCATACAAGGGATTTAGTTAAAGCTGGAACTATTGCTAAAGCAGAAGTTGTATGGTCAATGAGACAAATTGCACTGCGTTATAATATTAACAGAAATTCTGTGTTTAACATAAAAAAGTGGAGAATAAACGGTACCTACAATTAGTAGAAATCCTGGATCAGGGCGGCGAAGGATATCAACTCAAGAGCAAGATTTACAATTGGTAAATAAATTAGTAGAAAATCCATTTCACTCGGTAATTCAGGCTGCTGAAGAAACGAATTTTCCTGGATCGAGAGTACTGGTTGCCGTCGACTAGTAAGAGAATTGGAGCTACGCTGCCATCCAGCAGCAGAGAATTTTTGTTAATGTTATAACGCAGTTCAATATGTCTCATTGACAATCCATCTGCTTTAGTAATAACTACAGTATTACAATAAAATATTTCGGCTACTCATTACATATTCAAATAGAGACAGATTTACATTAGAAAAAAATAGTTGTCCTATTTGTTTGCTCACGACAGTACAGGGTTTTTCATAAAAATTCATAAGAAAACAATAACTTCATCAATTGTTCTTATTCAAAATAAAGTATCTTTCACTTTTCACATTTTATTGTTCTTTTTCCAAGGCCTACTTAGCTTTTTACTACAAAATTGTATGGTGCTATTTCCAGGTCTGACCCCCAATAAAATTAAAACCTTTTACGTATCAAAATGAAATTTGATTTCAAAATGTCTTGATTAACGCTATAATGGCAGATTTTGAATAAGAAGTATCTAAACGGCTTTTAAAATTTTGAAGGTATAAAGAAGTCATAGTAACCCATAGTGCACCGTCATGACAACAATGCGGGTGCCCGTGCTCTAAAAAACAAAAAAGTTTTTTCAGTTATCTCAAGAAATAAAAAAATTGGGACTTGTGTTCACCTTAAATGGCACACTCTGTATATATACAAGGCTATTCAAAACAACGCTACAAAAGGATACTGCAGGCAATGCATAAGGCATGGTTTGGTTAAAGTCCAGTTTTTGGGAATTCGTATCCATGTATCCATCATCAAGACAATGTAATGTTTCTTAAATAAAATGATTAAATTGTATAAGTTTTTACGTATTTGATATTTGATAGGTGGCGCTTTTTGCACACATACTCAATTTGTTTTTACTCCTGCTATTGAATATCAGTTATTCCCAACTGCTTTTTATTTTTTCGAAACCGGTTTATAATTACGTTAGGTTATTTTTTGTCAGCTACTGCATAGTTAGCCAGCCACAAGTCGTCAGAAGTACACTTAAATGAATATATTTTGCACAAAAGTTGTAGGTGTAGCATATCTTGTGGTTTCCCACACTCACATAAATGATGTTAGGCTTCACTTAATCTTATTTGTTTTTATGGGAGCTACTCCAGTGAAATCCCGTTTAATGCCTTCCTTGTTTTCTTGTCAAGATGGATTCTAGGTAGTTCCATTTGAGAGTATCTATGGGAACGTGTCCTACAATGTTTCGTCCGAGTCTTCTTGAACCTCAATCTGCCAGTGGCTTCCTTCAAAAGTTTTAAATGTTTCCGTATATTCAGCCCCTATTCTGTGTTCTTTAGGTGTTCCAAGGTCTGCTGCATTGTAGAGTAAATTAAAAGGTGTTGGTTTCATACGACCAGTTTCTATCATACACGCCGACATAGTTTGATTTGTTCGTGTGTTCTAGGGTTATCCCTCCTAGGTGACTTGGAGTTTTTTGAGCATATTTCGTATTCAGATAAAACATATTTAGGTACTTCGGTTTTTGAAGAATTTGTTTTCACGAAGTTTTCCCTGTAATATCTTAACATAACTTCAGAGTATTTTCTACTATGTTTTCGATAATATGGAAAATTGTACGGCAATAACTAGGTCGTAGGAAATGCTTAGGATCTTCTATTATCAATTGATCATCTTTGTGGATATTGAATTAGATCGATCTCAGCACTGTGTCGCTGGCTATTTCCTTGGTTTATCCAACTTTCTCTTTCTTCATCCATTTCCTTTTCGCATGTAGTATGATACAGAATCTTCTGTGCTTCTGGAGACGTAATTTCCACAGACATTAAAACTCTTAAACACAACACTCGATGTGCGTTTCTCTAACAACGTTAGTATCATCGAGAGGTGATGAGTCTTAACCACCTTCAGATGATACTAATATGGTTCGAGAAGCGCGTGTCTAGTGCTAGTATACATTCGATAGTTTTGATACCTGTGAAAACTACTTCTCTGGAGGTAACCCTCTTCAGAAGAATGTAGTACGAATTTGAAAACCCTGACCAAGTTGTTATCATTCAGCAAAACTGGAAAAGTGACTAAATATTTTGGGTGCAGCAGTCTTTGAGGTTTAACATTATTATCATTAACGTTACTTTCTTCTTTTTGGTAAATCTCTTAACAATAGGTTTTTATTCGGTGTTTTTAATTTTCCTAAAATTATTTATTTTTTCTTTTTAGTTTTGCCCCAATTAAACTAGTGTGTTAGTTCGATAAGATTCCCGACCCATAATTGTCAAAACTTGTTCGTTATCGTGAAGTCGCCATTTTGAATTCTTGAATTTCTGGTAAATAATAATGATAATCTGCGACCGCGAAATCCCCAGATACTGGTTTTCAGACGAATCACATAATAAATTACAAGACTTATCCATTCATATATGTAATCTGCGACATCCAATATCCACAAATGCAAAGTTCCCGTAGAATCGGACATTAGAAACGCCATCTTGGATTTTACTAAAACAAATGTCAAACTGTGTTGTCATGTGAACCATATACACATGCAATACTTTAAGTCAATATGTAATCTGAAAGTGGATGAAAATTGAGTTGCACGATTTTCTTACATACAAAGTTACGGGTCAAGCTAATAAAAAGGGAACGCCAGCGGTCTGTAATAACCACATATTGTTGGCATTAGTATTACACATGAGCAAAATAATGCTTTGTATATTTTTCAATCCAGACTTTCAATACAGAATATAGGTCGAGGGAACAAGAGAATATTATGTGCCTAAGTCTTTTTGTGTCTTAGACAATCATATTTTTCAGCAGCTAACTCGGTTTGGGTATTTTGCACACATTGTAGTTTTCCGTCAATATTTGTTAGAGTTCAGTGGAAGAGGCGCTACTGTGGCTAAACTTTGCTCTTAAGGTAAAATGTATGTAATGCATTGGTCGGCATAGGCGATGTATTATTATTGTATGTAGTTGTGTACATAATGTCATCACCGTTATAAAAGCGAATTTTGCTATATTCCTGCAAAATAGATCTTCGCAGTCGGCCACGCCCGACTACAACTTTTACTCATTTATACTAAGTTGAGCAAGTCTGTATAAAAAATATTTAGGTTCAAATTTTTCACTGCAACATAATAGCTTACTAAATATGGTTGATAAATATACTTCATAAATTTATAAACATTAATTGTACACAAACATTTGTTTTTTTAAAGCTTTTATTTAACTTGCTCTCTTGTATGTCTGTCTGTCTGCTACAAATTTTGCATCAAAATGTCGACTTGTTCTAATTAGCTATTGTTTTGAAATTTTACACACGTGTGTGTAGGTTTGACAAGTAAAATAAAAAACGATAAACTATGTGACGCCATTCTAAATCCAATATGGCGGATGCCCCAAGATGGCGGATTATTTTTTTCTTCACAACCCCCTTATCAAAGGTATCAAATGAAAAGGTTTGACGAGTAAAATACGATACCTAATCTATGTAATGGCATTTTAAGTTTAATAATATGGCGGACACTCCAGGCTGCCAAATTACTTTTTTTCTGCATAACCCCCTTAACGTGGGTATCAAATGAAAGAGGTTTATCGGTAAAACAAGTAAAGAATAAAATTATATGGAAATTATATTTTTTCAATTGATATATCTGGAAACTGAGGGCGGTCTTATAACACTATTGCACAATTACTTCACCCCCAAAGCTTTTAGTTTCCAGATTTATGAATTAAAACAAATCCTTTTGGTACATTTTTTAAATAAAAGATTCACAAAATTTGTAGAGGTAAATGTCTCTAATCAACATTATCATTATTATATGAGACTTTTCAAAAGCAAACTGTATAAAATTAGAACTAAATAAAATCTTATTCACATTTATTGCAGTGACACGGTAAAATGAAATACTACTTTTAGCAAATGTTCGAAAAGAGTTAACTAGGTTAATGGGGTGTTAAAAATTTCTCTAAAGTTACTTTAAAAATATTTTTAAAACATCGAAGTACACAAGTATGATTAGGTACATAGGTTCTTTGATGTTTGGTGTTTTTGATGTCAAGAGGAGGTATTGTCGGATGTCGGATGATGATGTCGGATCGAGCTGAAATCTAAGCATCTGACGTCTCACGCAGTTTTTATACTTGGCTGTATGGTGGAAACATTGTATTTTCTTCTCGTTTCAATGAACAGCATTTTTCATTAAGGGAAATTGGAACAGATACCTATTTACTTTGAATGTAAGATCCTGACGAGAATAGATCCCTCATATTGTCCAATTTCCAATTGAGTACTCAACTTAACCATAATATTTTGGAAATTTTCAGAGACTTATGCAAAACGTTCCAGATTGGCTGTTATATAAGGCTGTTATATAATATATGTCTTTTCCTAACATGATGTTACGTGACATTTTTTAAAATAGAAAACAAAGGATTTTTTTATTTACTTATTTAATGTCGGTCTCTTTCCGCTACCAAGGCCAATATCGACGCCAGGAGACGAGCTACCCCCAACCTGGAAATTTTGCCGAACCTTTTTCTCTATAGAAGAGAAGAGATTTTTTACTTGCCTAACATCTGATAGACAAAGGACCGACAGTTTTACTTCCCCTTCAAAGGATGGTACATCCGCTACGTAACCCCCGCCTAAAGTTACATACCTTCTACGTATGTGCTGATATACAAGTTAGAAGGTGTAGTGAGAACGGTGTATTTCCCTGTACTCCCATCCAAGTACTAACTGCGCCCAGCGACGCTGCTTTTTCCTATCGAAATGCGAGTATAGGCAGACGTATCTACGCTCGGTCCTACATTGAAATTTTGTATTTCTGTATCATGTTTCTTCATAAGTCTTGGTAAAAATACCGTAGTAAAATTGGTATGGCAAATTGGTATATCACTTAATCCTCCCAAAAGTTAATTAAAACCTGTTAAACATACGGTATATTACAGGGTACCGACATCTTGTGCATCTTCGTATTTTTTTGTGTTCATTCGAAAATTTATTACAATTTTCTCTAAACTCATTAATTCACGGATTTTAGCCTTTGAAGTGGACAAAATTGGTAAAAATCTGAATTATTGCAAAGACTTTCTTTGAGGTATCCCAAACACAAATCCACAAAAATCCCAACATGGCTACCCAAGATATTGAATGCCAAAGCTTTTTGCAAATATCTCCTATGCATCGGATGCCCATGAGGTCAATGTGGAAGTTGTAAAGAATTAAATTATCTGCAAGTTGTCTTCTTTATTTGTTACTAACCCCCCCCCCTCCCTCTTCGTGATACTAAAGTTCAAAGTTTCAAAAACATGGTTTTTCGAGAATATCTCACGCCAAAAAAATCAGACAGCAATGAAGTTAACATGAAAGTTGTAGATAATTCAATTATCAACAGGATTGAACTTTTACATTTTTCCCAAAATTTCGCCCTTTTCGAGATATTCAAGGTGAAAGTTTAAAAAAAAAAAGTCATTCCGCGAATATCTCGCTCCCTATGCATTGGTCTGCGACTAAATCTACATATTTGCAAAAAGAAACGTTTTTTAAATTGAATTCTCTACAACTTTCATGTTAACTTTATTACTGTCCGATTTTTTGACGCGAGATATTCGCGCATGTTTTTGAAACATTGACCTTGAATATCCAAAAAAATAAAAAAGACGACTTGTAGATAGTTTAATTCTCTACAACTTTCACATTACCTCATGGGCATCCCATGCATAGGACGCGAGACATTTGCAAAAAACTTTGACCTTCACTATCTTGGGTAGCCATGTTTGTGATTTTTGTGGATTTGAGTTTGGGACACCTCAAAGAAAGTTGTGCAAGAATTCAGATTTTTGCTAATTTTGTCCAGGTTTGCTCTTTTTTTGCTAATTTCCGTGGGCTATTATGTGTAAAGCTAGTTTAGAACACGACGACGGTTTATAAAACTTAAAAACATTTTTTTTTAACTATTCGCTATAAAATTGCCTTTAATTCTATCGAGGCCGAATTCCGAAATTTCAAAATTCAAGATGGCTAATCCGGACATAAAGGACCACGCACCATTAGCATTGGCAAAATCATTTCGGTAGAGTTTTCTTCAAAATTTGGGAATCGGTACTTCAAGGGCTTCCGAACAAAAAATGTTATTGAAAAAATTTATTATTGTAATTCTGCAGGGAGAGCATTACTCTCCCTGCAGAATTACAGTAACTGGAAGTTAAAAATCTTTTTCAAAAATGTTTAACTCCCAGTCATTGTAATTCTATAGGGAAGGCATTAAATCGATTTTTTCATATGACATTTTTTGTTCCGAAGCCCTTGGACTACCTATTTCCAAAGTCTGAAGAAAATTCCACCGAAATGATTTTTACAATGCAATGGTGTGGGGTCCTTTATGTCCGGATTAACCATCTTGGATTTTGAAATTTCGAAATTAGGTCTGGATAGGATTAAAGGCAATTTTATAAAATTAGCTATTTACCCCACTGTGTGACGTTCACTCTATGAGCTATATAGCTCAATTTCAACAGAAAGTACTTCACCAAGCTATTTTATGTATATACTTAGGTACTTATGGTACTTAGGTACCTAGGTACTATGTTTTAAATAAAAATGTAACTACCAATTATATAATAACTCAAGAAGCAGACTTCTGTACATATTTTCCACGTAATAGTTATTTGATTAAATCAATTAGGTATTGGTAGTTAATTTGTCACAAAAATTAAAGAATGGCTGTATTCCATATAATAATATATTGATATCAGTGATGGCTACAGGGCAACTAATCTATATAATTCTTGACTGGATAATTAGTGTGAGGGACTGAAATAATAGAATTCCGATTAAGGCTACAACAATCTGAAATAAAATACCTAACTCAGAAAACGTAACTTCCGAAAATTCGTTACTTTTTTATGGAATGTGATCAATTTTATAATAAAACGTTTATGTATTCATTTAGATTCATAAAATAAAATTCCGTCGTCGTCTCCCTCTAGTGTTCAGTAGATGAGTTAATCTAAATGGCGCCGAAATACGCGTTCCACTCGTAGCGATTTCTAATTCACTACCTACTGTTTCTAATAAAAATTTCTATTGGTAATGTTCACATTGTTCACACAGTGTCCTATATTGTTACCCTTTGGGGACGATGATGTTAACTTTTTTAGTATAGAAATCTGCATATATGATGTAAAATATTACAAATATATTGTAGATACCATCAATGAAAAACTATGTAGGTACCCACTGTGCTCCTTAGTCTGTAAGAGCAAATATTTAATAAATTGAGATAAATGGGAAAGTCTCTGCTATAAAAATATTTCATTTTGTTTTTTGTACTTTAATGTATATAACAGTATTGATACTGCCTTGAAAATTAATTATTAAATGTAGTAATATACAAACTGATTGGCTATATATTTTTTGCTACTGTAGGTACATTATAAATAATTAAATTATTAAAAGACAATGTCACATTCAAAAATATTTATTGTTTCTTACATAGTAAACACATAGTAAAATGTAGAATACATAGTATAAGAAGAAAGATCTTCACAAAAAGAATATAGTTGCCCTTCAGCTTAGTTTCAATGGAAACATTTAAGAGTAACGACATAAAGAGTAAAGATTAAAATATACACATATATACATGAAATTACATGCCTAACATATACCAATGAAATTATTTCTTTTGAATAAAGTGCTTAAATAATTACAATTACACAATTTTAATTAATTTAAATACCTTACTTTCTACATATAATAAATCTGACATGTATTAAAATATAATATAGTCTCATCTTTCTTTGGTACGTACTTACATAAATTAAATATGGTCATTTTAGATTTATTGTTTGAGTTTTAATTTCAAGGTTTGATTTTCTGGTACTTTCCTTTCATCTACTATTACACATTGTGCATTTGGAGAAGAACTTCTGTCTCTAGCATCATGATCTTCTAAAAATCTGTCCATAAAATCGGTAACTCCAGGGTGCAACGTATACTTCTTTTTTTCTAATCTAACTTTATTCGCAAATACGTCATGACGTTCGGATTTTTTCCACAAATAATAAAACTGGACCAGCTCACCCACTGATCGTGTTCGTACTTTGTTTTGTTGAGTTAAATAGAAATTTTTGCCAAAAGCACGAACTCCTGCTTCAAAGTTCCGACATTCTTCTTCAGACCAAGGTGACATATTATCGTTATACAGAGTTACGTTCATTCTTAACCGCCTTAAAGCTTCGTCAATATTATGACCACACTGTTGCAGCAGGTATAGTGCTTGCTCATTATCACGAAGATGAATACCCATGGGAATTAAAGGCCTGCTAACTGCCGAGGCCTTCTTTAAATAATCTTCAACTGCAGCACTGTCAATTACGTTAGAATCCCAAATCAGTTTGTCCTCATTCTCATATGGTAAAGCATCGTCGTAGTGACATAAACCTTCTGGCACTTGCGCTTGATAATCACTACCAACCATTATGGTTTTGATTACCATGCGATTTTCATCGTCATCAGGATTATAGCTATAGTTATCGTCCTCTTCATCATTAACCTTGGACCGCAATAATCTTGATGCATCTTGGTATTTTTCAGATGTTGATTCGTATAGTGCCCTTAATTTAGAATGCTTAGCAGGCTGAGTAGTGCCATGTCTCTTATCTCTAGTCATTTCCGATTGATCTGGATTTTCCGTTGGATTCTCATTTTCCTGGTTTTCTTCTAGATAGTACATGTCATTTTTCTTTTTTATTCGGGACATTTGGGATGATGACATAACAAAATCATCCCCTGATGTAGATTCTTCTTCTTCCAGTCTTATTTCTTCATCAAAATCATTTGCCAACGTATCCACTGATGAATCAGATAACTTATCTTCATTTGTAGAATCGTCGTTTTCATTTTTGTTCGATGCAGGAGATACAATAAATTGTTCCATTCTGTTTTAATACTTCTTCATTTTAATGCTTTGTTTATTATTTCCGACAACTGATTATTACTGCAAATATTTAAATGCTTTAACGACATAAACAATGATTGTGTGTGTGCACAACTGATTTGTAAGTACATAATCAATATTGAAAATTTCAAGGTAGTTTCACAACACAACGTATATTAATCAGTCTTCGATTAAATATTAATAAAAGAGAGTCTTTGAATAAAGATTGTTCTTCAGCTTCTAAATTTTATTTTTTGTGAATTCTCATTAAATATTGTTTTGATTTATTAAAATATTACATTTAAAAGGTCCATCTCAAGGAAGGTTCACAACGTGTTGCATACAATTCTAAGAAAGAGATAACAACACATTTAAATTTTATCTACTAAATACCAAACTTGCATTTTAAGATTCCAGAACAAAGTCAGTTAACGAGTATTATTTAACGACTAATGATCCAATGAAAATGTCAACCAATATCACCAAACACAAAATAACATACACATTTATGTATTTATTTCTGTAACACACGTTAAAAGTAGACATTAGGAAGAACGAATCGATAGCTGCAGTTGGGTGGGTAGTGCACAGAAACAAACAAGAGAGTAAGAGAGAGAGTAAGTGGCAGATGTTTTGTGTTCACAGTTTCCTATTGGTGTAAAAGTCGCTACACAATTAGCTTCACTATCCAAGTCTAGAGGGAGGCAAGATCCAAATATTTTAATAAAACTGTTGATATTTACTTGCAGGTGAAAAATGTCATAGTATTTGTGGCTAGTATGAAAGTACGAAACTTTGCAGCTTTGAGATATAAAATGTATTGTCTTCAATGGATTTTTTTGTGTTGAACTTTCATTTCTTCTTCGAATTCACATCTTAGCAGAAACTTTGTGGCTCATACGCTCATCTAATCTGTCCACCTTTGCTGTATGGCAAGTTTTACAGCATCATGGCATTGCCTGTTAGGCGTACGATTTCACCAAAGTTCTCTTCTATCAGTTATTTGGTAACATCTGCTGAGCACTGTGTCTGAACGACGCAACATCGTTTGGCGTCACTCTCAGGATGATTAGTTACAACTCTTAGAATACCTACGACATAGGATCTTAGTCTTCGAGCGGAAGAGTAGAACTAATTTCTACATATCTCAAATTGCTACTCTCTGTATTTATTTATTTATTGTTGGTCACTAACTACTCACATACCGTACCGTCCAACTTAATACAAACACTTTATATGAGTAGAAATTATACCACTTGATCATTACTACCATGCGCTAATAGTTGGTCGAGCAACGGATGCGTACAGTCAATGTTAGTACCGTCCTGAGAGAGGTAGTGGCATGTACCACTGTTTTATCTCAAAATGAAAACACATTTTACCATTTTTGATTTGATAAATAAAAATATTGCATTGTTTCTCTTGGAGCAAACAAGTAATTCTACAAACATAAAATTAATTTTCAAGAAATAAATGCAAGTTTTTACCCAGATAGTTCTCATATAGTTATTAAAGTCCTACATTTCAGATAGAGCTTTTAGAATTAAGCAAGGAAGATGCTTACTCTGAACTGAAATAAATTAAGGCGGGAGTACCACAAGGCAGTGTATTAGGGCCAGTCCTCTACTTACTATACACCAGTGATATTCCTGAATTAGAGCATGACACCTTTGCTGGCGACACTGCCATAATGGCTCTAGGAAAAAATCACGAAGAAGCTACGGCGAATCTGCAAACCACAGTCAATAAAACCAGCAACTGCTTGGACGGAATTGCACCATATGTCACTCAATAACAAAGTGGTACTGTACAAACAAATTCTTAATTCCGTATGGACATATGGCCATACAGCTATGGAGCATTGTCAATGCTCCTTGGTATTTCAGCAATAGTGAGCTCCACAGAGACTTGAGAATTGACACTGTTAACCAGACCATTATCAAATTCACCAAGAGTCATGAACACCACTCCATCACCATGTGAATATCGAGGCCATCCAGCTCCTTGATAACACAAATCTGATCATAGGACTCAAAAGAACCAAACCTTTAGAGCTAGTATAATCTTTAATTAGTGCAAAAGCAGAGTATAGTGTTGATGTACACGATATAATGTAATTGTAATAGAATTATTTGAATCTAAGAGATACTAGTATGAGTTAGTCCTTAGTTTTTTTTTACATACACAGAGAGAAATCGCTTTGGAGCATTTTGCACAATGTTGTGGAACAACGTCTTGTTGCATTTTTTTAAACAATTGTAAAATTTTAAGGCACAACGTTATATAGTTTTATACATTTTAATTGTGCATAATTCTTGTGCGTTTTATTTATCCAATATAAAGATTTAGTTACGATGAATTTATTGGAAACTTCGACCAACAAATTGGCGAAATTTAGAGTTAAATTTATTTATTTTTTCTCAACAAATCATAGCAAATTTAACTAAATTAATTGTTAATAGTATCTTCAAACTATATATTTTGTTGCCATTCTATTTACAATTAGTTTTAAGTAATTGTTTAAAGGATTTGCACAACTTGTGTAACATAAAAGTGTGATTTTATTTTATAAACGGTTGTTGATAAACTTGTGAAAGTAGGAGTCCCAATATATTTATTTCCGCTGAACAATAATAGTAATCTATGCCGCCCGCACAAATTGCACAAAATAATGACATACTGTTCACAATCAGTTTGGTGATATTGTTTTAAAATTTTGTATAATTATTCCATTTGTTTCACGTAAATTTCATTGGTTAAAAATTGTACTGACCGCGCCGGCCATTCTACGCATGTACGCGCAGGCAATTACGCATTAGATCCAGGTGATATTTCACTAAGTGAAGACGTTCACTTCAGAATTATACAAGTACTTACATTTGTGATGGAATTTGTTGAAAACTTATTAACCGAGTGGGGTTTCCTAGATCCAATCCCAGCATTTACAGAGGTAAGTACTTCACACAGAGTTACAGATTTGCATATATGTTCTCTTAAATTAACTTTGTTCATATATAAATATAAAAATGGTTTCTTGTTTATATGCGAAGAATGCATGATACCTATCTTCTAATACTTGATTTCGTTTACAGCTTGAGAATAATTTCGTTTTCTTATGCGAAGCGACAGAAAGCTGTTCGTAAACTACTAAACCCAAAAGGCAAACTTGTAAAAGAACTGCTTCAAAACGAAAATAACACTTCTGATGGTAAGCAATATATTTGATTTTGGTGATCAACTGATAAATGTAATTTTTTTTTTAAGAATATGACGTGACTACGACATAAGATTTATTACTACAAACTGCGTTAATAGAAGCTAAAAAGAAGAAGCACTGGAAGCCTTCCAAATTAGAATTATTAAATGGTTTTATTTTAAGCATAAATGTAAGTCACCTACTTCTTTCCAACTAATACTTTATGCATATAAAATTTACTTGTATTTAAAAAAATAGAAATGTTTTCAATTACCATATGATAATATATAAATGCATGCTCTATTATGTATTGTTGTTCTGTTAAAATAAAATATTTATTCTTTAATATTTTTTGTTGAAATCCTTTAGGAAATAATATTTCACAATCTGTGTTACAGAATAATACAATTAAAATGAAGTGGATACATATAGTGTGTGAAACAAACGGTGAACCAAAAAATATATACATAATTTGGAGATTATAGAGTAATAAATTGTGCAAAACTAACCCCAGTTCATACATTACTGAATAACAGCTTCTTTTAATTAAGTGTATATATTGTGCAAAATGAATTATAAAGTTGACAAAATAAACATACAATTTGTGGATTTCTCATTTAGAAATTGTGGAAAACTAAAAACATATTCTCTTAAAAAACTATAAACATTGTGTCACTTAAGAGCACAATTTTTTGTAAATATGTTTTACAAATGAAGAGGTTTAGATGTGAATGTTTGTTTAGGAAACCTTCAGAATATATTTAAAAATTTCACACAAATTGTAGAAACTAACTTAATCTGTTCAGAGATTTGTTCCACAAGTGGAATAAAATTATTATATTTTTATGCAACCATAATTCAAATTTCTAAAGAATTCAATTTATGCGATTTTTAAGTTTGTACAAAAATTTCACACAATGTTAATGCATAAACTGTACAAAATCATTGCCCCAATAATGTATTATTTATTTGCACAAATTGTTCCTGTCACCATTTTAAGACCAATTTGGAGTACAATTTTTTACAATTGTGGTAAAATATCACACACATTTTTCTCTGTATAGTATTAATTTAGGTTGCACAGTATTATTCATTCATTTATTCTCGATCAGATTGTAATGTCAATAAAACAATGCTGAGAATGCTTTATTAAAAAAAACAAATAAATAAATGAAACACTATAAGACCAAAAACTAATAATTAAATTTAAATAGAAACTATTAGAACAAACGTTCAAGAATATCCTTTTCTTTAAATGACGTAACCTAACCTATAATAGTAGAAGCTTCTCCTGATATTTGACGGTAGCACAAACCATTATTTCTAGGATTTCTTTGGCATCATCAATGACAGGTGGCTTGTTATGTGGGGACAGAGAAGTGAATCTGTATTGTTAAACATAAAAATTAAATTTAAATAGAAACTATTAGAACAAACGTTCAAAAATATCCCTTTGTTTAAATGACGTAACCTAACCTATAACAGTAGAAGCTTCTCCTGATATTTGAGGGTAGCACAAACCATTATTTCTAGGATTTCTTTGGCATCGTCAATGACAGGTGGCTTCTTATGTGGGAACAGGGAAGTGAATCTGTATTGTTAAACATTTCGAAGGCAAAAGGCACTGGCCTATTAGCGAATGTCGTTGTAATTAACTGTCCTCTTTTTTTTGCAGTATTGTTTATGTAATGCCATTTACTTATTTGCTTTCTTTCTTCAAAATTACAAACTGTCGTTATTCTTGGAAACGAAATTTTAGTTTTTAGAACTCACCTACTCTGTTTCTCAGAACGAAATGAACAATAGAACAATAGTGTTGTAGCGTGGTACCAGTGTGATTACTTTCTGTTAAGAAATCTACGATTAGTCTAATATAAAGATTTCCATAACAAAAAAATGTTATCAGAGATTTTGCTTCAGTAACTATTGGTGGAGGGATTATACATCACAAGACCACAAAAATCAGTTCTGGGGGTACCGCGCAACCCCCCAAGAAACCACCCCATCGGTGAAAAAAGCCCTTATTTTACTGATAACTCGTTAACCGTTGAAGACATAAAAAATTTCTCAGCATAAAAAAGAAAGCCTGATTAATTGCCTAAAAGAAAGTCCTCTTGTAATTTTCTTGTGTATGCCATGGTTTTCGAGAAAATCGATATTGAAAAAAATTGCAAAGTTTGTATTTTTAATGCGCACGAATTTTCGTTTATTTGAATTTTTTTGCGCGCGGCCTATAGAAAAAATTAAATTGCTCGAAAACCAAACATGCTAGGAAGAAAAATCAAAATGGGTTTTAAAGCTGATAAAAAATACTCTTTTGTGTTTCCATATTTGATGGCTATTGATATCTATTAGTATATAAAAATAACAATATAATATAGTCACCTCTTGATTTTTTGCCCTTTAAACTATTCACGGGCCCATACAAAATAACTGACTTTAATATAAGTTATAAATGCATTCTCCTTTAGTTCAAGGTACTACTTCGATGCAGAAAAAGTTAGGAATAAAAATATTCACATTTACAAAATTACCAGCATGTTGAAGTTAGCCTAATTTTGGCCATTTTTTTATTGTTTCCTAAAAATAAAAAAAGGCTCAAAAATTTAGCAAAAAAAAAATTTGTTTGAGTTTAAATATTATAACTATTGTTTCTAATCATTTAATAGTTAAAAAATTGTATTAAAAAATATCATCACAACATTGAATATGCTGCCTGTTTTATATTTTTTTTGGCTAAATTTAACATAAGTACTGCTAAATTTGTAAACGTGAATATTTTTATTCCTAACTTTTTCTACATTGAAGTCCTACCTTGAACTAAAAAATAATGCATTTTTAACTTATATTATAGTTAGTAATTTTTAAGGGTCTGTGAATAGTTAGATCCAAAAAAAATTAAGAGATAACTTAAAAGATGTTTTCTATATTATATTGTTACTTTTATATATTAATAAATATCAGTAGCCCTCAAAAATGGCAGCACAAGAGAGTATTTCATATCCCCTCTAAAACCCATTTTGATTTTTCTTCCTAAATCGTTTGGTTTTCGAGCAATTCAATTTTTTCTATAGGCCGCGCGCAAAAAAATTGAAATAAACGAAAATTCGCGCGCATTAAAAACTCAAATTTTGCAATTTTTGTCAATATCAATTTTCTCGAAAACCATGACATATACAAGAAAATTACAAGAGGACTTTTTTTAGGCAAGTAGTCAAGCTTTCTTTTTTATAATGAGCAGTTTTTTGTATATCTTCAACGGTTAACGAGTTATCAGTAAAATGAGCCTTTTTTCACCGAAGGGGTGGTTTTTTGGGGGGGTTGAGCGGCACCCCTAGAACTGATTTTTGTGGTTTTGTGATGTTTAATCCTCGCACTAACAGTTACGGAAGGAAAATCTCAGATAACATTTTTTGCGAGCTTCTGATGTATTTTTTACTTTACCGACTGGACTAGATTGTGATTGGCAAAAATCTACTAAAACCTACCAGCTCGATTTGAAAATTATACCAAAAATTTACTTTATACCAATTTTATTATAACGATATTAATTAAGAAGAAAGTTAACCCCCACATCGATTCCAATTGTACATTCTGTGATCCTCACATTCGTTAATGAATACATTAATGTACGTAATTCCCTAATACATTAATATTCAGTGACACTGGTGTAATGGTCGGATAGATATATCTGGCGCGTCGGAAATCGTAGTATCTTAAATCGACTCCGGCCAGCGTGGACGAAAGTCAACTGTACATATTGCATTCGCGTTCGTATTTGGTTAGCCCTATTTGTAGATCTCGCATGCATTAAAACTATAATAATGTACTTTCTGATTTATATTTTAATATTATACACTCTGAAAGTTTACCTCGTTAGTTGTGTAACGGATTGCGGTCCTGAGCAGATGTGGGTAATTTTATGAAATTTCTTCAAAATCGGTAACCGACACAACACACATAAAGTCACGAGGGGTTGACTAATAGAGAAGAAATTCAATGAAACGATTGTGTTAAATTAACTCTTGAATATTAATTATAAGGTTCAGTTTATATAGAAGAAAAATAAATCTATCTCTAACTAAACAAGCGAATAAGTGTATAATATATATAGCAGATCTGCATAACACACATGGTAAGATTACACATCCCGTTTAATGAGACGTTTAATGTTAAGTACATTACAATGATTATAGCGAAGGTAAAAATCAACTGGCACAAAATGATTCAAGTTTCTTGAAGAATATGTTTGGGAAGTTTGGTTTGGGGTTGAAAATATTGTCAGTACTAAGAATAAACAACATTTGTTTCGTTTGAGCTTAGCTTTATGAGTCTCTATTCGTCAGGATTAATCACTTGAATTCTGATTTTTAGGGAATGTATAGATCTTCCAATTTTTGAGAATGTACTAATGGCATGTTGTACTAACAGCATGTTTTACCTGATGAAGGTTTTGTGTCCTTGACTCACTTACGACCAACTCATATGGAAATATCTGTATTCCCATTTTTTGAGACGTTCTTGCACTTTCCAAGAATTTTGATTAAAACATAAAACTTTTCCCTTTGAAATAAATGAAATCGAATTTTACTGCAATCTAGATGAGATGTCCTTCTGAAGAACGAAAATTTCTCCAAGTAGGATTTTAGTGTACTTCCAAAAAATCTAGGTTGACGTGTGGGATTTAAAAATTCGAATTTCGCTACAATTTGGAAAAATTTCTCAAATTTTGGAAACATTATTTTATTGTTTCTAGTGCATACTAATTATAATACCCGGCTTATTCCAATATATCACCCGTAGTCTATAAATAGATATTACAAATTTGTTTTATGACTATGTGTTATCTGTTAAGAATACCTAGGTTTATAATCTTCGAGTAGCATTTACATTGATTTATCGGTAAGTCTGAGAATAAGTGAAACATTATCTACACCAGTAATAAAACAAAAAAAGTTTCATGCATGTGAACGCATATTTATAATCATAATGGAAAGAAAGTCCATTTCAAGAGTGAGGTAAAAATTTTGCATGAAAAAGTTGTAAATAAATATGTCTGTATTATATTATACCATGTATGCAGAGGCATTTTAACGTTACTATAACCGCCTACAGGATACAGCAAACTATTTAAAATTTTACAATTTTAATTTTTGGTAAATTTAGATTCAATTATATTAGCTAATAACTGAATTGTTTAGATCAAAAAGAGCACAAGCTCAAATTTAATAAAGACGAGTTGAACCAAATACGCAATAGTAACAAAAAGATACATAATAAATAAATAGCAAATACGGGGTGTCCTAGAAGTCCCGAAGCGGTCAAATATATCACAAACTGCTAATCTCTTCGGAAAACAAAAAAAAAACTTGTTCAATATTTCAAAAAAACCTATCCAATGACACCAAAGTTGGCTCCCACCAGCAAAAGTTCAATACTAAATAACAGGTGCCAAATATGGAAGGCTTGGGCAAATACCTTTATAAATGTCCACGATGACTGAATTATTTCTTGGGATGACCACCCTGTACATTTTTCAATAATAGTATAATAGGCGCATATGCCTAATATTATTGCCATCTGTCACATTTTCAATTCCACATACACCTAGTGAAGTGGAAGTATAGTGGTGGTTAAAAAATTTCATTTTTTTTTCAATTTTTCAAAAATGTTTAAAAAAAAAATTCAAATTTTTCTTTTCTTCTGAAATTAGTTTAGAATGACATGACACGTGGAAATTTTAAATTTGAGCAAAAAGGAAAGTTTCCTTCTCTTCTACAGTGGTATTTTTTTTTTAAATCGGTTTAGAATGCCATGAAACGTGAAAATTTTTAATTTGAGCAAAGAAAAAAAAAATTCCATCTATTTTAGTGGTAAAATTTTTTTCAAAAATGTTGGTGAAATAAATTTTTAAATTTTTTTGTTCTCAAATAGGTTTAGAATGTCAGTCATGTCAAACGTGAAAAATTTTAAATTTGAGGGAAAAAAAACTTCCATCTATTCTAGTGGTAAATTTTTTTCCAAAATTGTAAAAAAAAATTTGCAAATTTTCTTTTCCGAAATAGGTTTGGAATGTCATGAAACGTGGAAATTTTAAATTTGAGCAAAAAAAAAATGCTTTCATCTACTCTATACCCAGTGATAAATAGATTAAAAATTTTTTCCAAAAAATTTTTTTTTCAAAATAATTTTTAATCAAAATTATTTTTAAATTTGTTTGAATAGGTTTAGAATGCCACGAAACGTGGAAATTTTAAATTTGAACAAAAAAAGTTTCCATTTTAGTGGTAAAAAATTTTTCAAAAATGTTGGTAAAAAAAATTACAAAAAAAAATATTTTTGTGATATTTTTAGAATGCCATGAAACGTGGAAATTTTAAATTTGAACAAAGACAAAAACATTTTTTAGTGGTACAAAATTTTTCAAAAATGGTGAAAAAAATTTTCAATTTTTTTTTTCTGAAGTACGTTTAGCGTGTCATGAAACGTGGAAATTTTCAATTTAAGCAAAAAAAAAATTTTTTTTCATTATTTATTCCCTTCGGACGATCCGCCCTGTATATTTTCCAGTGAAAGTTCTACCATTTCTTCGCTGACAGTAGGGTCAACTACCTACCAAATTTAACTGCTCTCCGTCAAGTAGTTTTTTAGTAAATGCACCAACAGACCCACAGAGAGGCATACGGACGGACGGACAGACAGACTGACGGAGTTGATAAACCTATATTTTCGTAATGTCCGTGATCTGAAACGTCAGAATCCGAAAAAATCTCGGAGGGTGATTTTTTCTCGAATACAATACTTCCCTTCGGTATGCGAGGGAAGTAAAACATATCCAATGATACCAAAGTTGACTCCCCCCACCTCCTCTGCACGGGTGAGGAGGGCAACTTTGAAGAATTAAATGGAAACCCCCACTTTTTATTGAAGAAACGGATTGTACGGCTGAAATTACGTAGGGTTCGTCTGGAACATTTTTTTGGATTCGCTACAGATGGCGCTGTAATCACGTGTTGAATATTTAAAAAAAACCTATCCAATGACACCAAAGTTGACCCTCAATCCCCCTGTGCAGAGGGAAGCAAAATACCTATCTAAAGGTATAGAATACGCAATATGTCAAATGATATAACTCCAGAGGTATTGCAGAAAGTTACCGATAAAGTTTACTTTCGGTTAGGACTTTGCCAAGACAAAGGTGGTATCCATTTGAGTACAAAAAATTTAAAGCTGACGTTACGTGAGCCACTTAAAATAAGCACCAAGTTTTTACAAAAAATGGGGGTTCCCATTTAATTTATCAAAGTTGCCCCCTCCCCGCCTTGCACAGGGGGATGGGCGGTCAACTTTGGTGTCATTGGATAGATCTTTTTAAAATATTGAACACGTGTTTTTTGTTTCCGGTGTATACCGAATTACACCTTTAAATTAATTTTTTGCGATTACAGCGCCATCTGTAGCGAATCCAAAAAAATGTTCGAAACGAACCTTACGTAATTCAGCCGTACATCCGTTTCTTCAATAAAAAAATGGGGGTTCTCATTTAGTTTTTCAAAGTTGACCTTCTCCCCCCTGCAGAGGGTGGTGAGGGGAATCAACTTTGATGTCATTGGATAGGTTTTTACTTTCCTCGCATACGGAAGGGAAGTATTGTATTCGAGAAAAATCACCCTCCGAGATTTTTTCGGATTCTGACGATTCAGATCACGGAGATTACGAAAATATAGGTTTTTCAATTCCGTCAGTCTGTCTGTCTGTCTGTCTTTATTTTGATAACTCGGCTAATAATGGCGTTGGGATATTGGAGGTGGTGGTGAGCGAGACAGATGTCGTAAAGAAAACTGCGACCTTGACTTCTAGTATATATGCCAAATTCCAAGTTTCTGGACTTGCTTGCTTTACTTATTGACCCCTATTTATCCTTAGACTTTCAACTGAATAAGCTCAAAATAAAATCCACTTTCAGATCTCGTGATAATACGTACATGTATCAAATTTTAAGTCCATATCTTAATTTTATTTTGTTTACTTATTTAATAATGGAAAATGACATAAAATACTTGAGACCTTGGTATATACACACCTTGGTATATACACCAAATTCTATATTTCTGAATTCTTACTAGCTTGCTTTACTTATTTTCCCCTATTTGCCCCTATTTACACCCCTTCAACGGAATAATCTCAAAATATGATGATGAACAGAATTTTTTTTTGTTCAAATTTGAAAACTCGACATTTCATGACAGGTTTATTTCACAAGAAAATATATTTTTTTACAATTACTATACTTCCACTCCACTACGTGGATGTAGAAGTAAAATAAACGCATATCTGAGTTCCGTTTCTATATAGCACAGATTGTTCAGAAGTTTTTTTAAATAGATTTACTGCTTTTTTCAATCTGCATTAAATAGTAATTTCTGAAACTTTCTGCAAATTGTTATGAAAGCTAATTTTTTTGCTTATTACTATATTTTGCAATTCAGCAGTTTTTATTTTAATTTCTTTTACAACTTTCTTATTATAACATTGATTAATATTTTAAATTTATTTACAAATAAAGCCATCCCCTAGGTAAACTGCTTTATTTATAAATATCTTTTTTAAAGATATATTGTATTTAAATCGACAAAACTGAATATAGACAAAATAAGGCATCCGGTGTACGGTAGCTACCAAACACTACACATGTCAAATAAGGAAATAAAGCTGTAGTCGACATTTCCATTTTTACTGATTGTGCTCATTGAACATTCGACAGGCCAATGACGGAGTGGCTGCCTTTTCAAAACTATTCCAAAGAACTGTGTATACACGACACATCACGATGTACGCTTAAATCAGAATGGACTATAAATTGAATAGCACCCCTGAAATATTTTTAGAGTGTTTCCCCATTTATTTAATATTATGCGTCTTACGTAAAATTGCACTGATTCATATGAACAGAAATTATTCCAGTAAATTAATTATGGGCTTAGAAAAATATGTTTTTAAGAAAAAGCTTTTATTTTAAAAATCTGTACTAAAAAGTAAAAAAAAATATTTTAAATTCATACACCTGGAAACCAAAAGCTCTGGGGACGGTCATATAGCACTATTACATAGTTACTTTGCTCAATTGACTGCCGCCAAAACTTTTGGTTTCCAGGTGTACGAATTTTTAAAAATTATTTTTTACTTTTTAGTACAGCTTTTTAAAAATATTTTTTTATTTAATTTCTTTTTTGCATAAGCGCAATTTACTCTTGAACGATTTTCATATTTCTGGTCCTGTCCTGTTTACTATTTAGCTTGAAGCCATTCTAAGTGCACCTGAAATGGTTATTGGACATGACTTTTGGCGGTATTTAAACTTTGGTTGTGCAACTAATAAACATATTTCCATTTGTTGCACACTTAATACACTGTATATCCTGATGTGTAGAATCAGGTCATGCCTATCATAAAAATACATTGTCACCGAAACTGAATCAACGTGTAAAATTTCAACTCCCTAGGATAAGAGGAAGTGGTTCTAATTCGGCTTGCAAGATTTGACCTAAACAATCTAACGCACTATCATTGCAAGTTAAATAAAAGCTTTTAAAAAATAAGCAAAAGGAATTAATCATTAATATTTGCATGTGTTTGATTTTGTTTGCACATAAAAGTGCATACACTTAATATGTATTTTTAACCATAAGATTTTTTAGTTTACTTTTTAAATTTGTTCTAATTCAGATTATAAATTGCAGCCCTGTGGAAGTTTACACCGAATAAACGAAACGTTGCATTGGTGAAAATATAGAGTTTATTTATTGTCCTGCACCGACGATTTTTTCCTTTCATTATCATATTCATGGACACAGTTTTCCAATTGATAAAAGCATGCTGATTTTTTTATTCTTCACGGAATTGACTCGACAGTATTGAGTTGATAAACTCTTGTTTATTGACAAAAATCACATAATAACTCATGTAAATTTATTTTTACTATCTTTAATATACTTACAATTTGAAAGAGGAAAAAATCGGATTAGGGAATATCACGGTGTACGATTTCTTAAATAGGACCTTACCTTTAATTCATTATTTTATATTTAAAAAAATTGTAATAAGTACTACACACACTGGAAAATTTTAAACAAATGGAAATGAATTGACATTTTTTCTAAATATTTTTATCCTTAGTCGTTTGTTCCATACATATTCAATTGTATTCAACTCCGGGGAATATGCAGGTTAAATCATTGTCGGCATTTCAACTCGGATTAAAGTATCAGTCACACAACGAGCGGTGTGTGGAAGAGCATTGTCTTGAATTAAGAGTATATTATCCCCGATATGTGGGACGATAGATACCACATATCCTTGCATAACATCAATCGCCTTTAGCAACTCATGCCCCGAAGCATATGCCACCCCACGTCATAATTGAGGACCACAGAAAGAGACAATAGGAGTAAAATCAAATTGTTCATTTTGTTCTCCTGAACTCTTTTCTTAACTGTCAATCAAATATAAATTCGATTGATGGTAGCCGCTTATGCATAAACAGAAATGGATCTCATCCATGAACAAAACTTTACCCCATCGATCACCATTCCAATTTTAGTATTATCTAGCAAAAGCCACTCGTGCTAGTTGACGATGTCTTTGGATTTTTGGGGGCTTTATTAAGCTATACAACTTTAATCCAATGTTTTTGAGTTTTTTTTTCTAACTGTACGCTCAATTATTTCGGTTCCTCGAACTTTTTCCTCAGTTCGTGCCTGATTTGAACTGGCGTTCGATGCCTAATTCAGAGTGTTTGCAACCTGAAAAATCGATCATCTACAGCCGTGGATAAGTATTTTCTACCTTGACCTCGTCTTCTCACATACTCTCCAATTTGCCTCCAATGTGCAACATTATCATGGATTGTCGAATTTGATTCACTATACAAATGAATAACATCACTGTAATATAGACCATTCTCGATCAATGCTGCAACTCTAGCGAGCTAGCAGTCTGTGCTAAATCATCCACTATGCACCGTCTTAAAATAAAGGCGAGAAAGCGATAATAGTAAACAAAAAAGACAAATTTTAACAATTACTTATTAAAACACAACAAACTTTAATGTAGAGAAAACAGGTGTTTCACATGTAATGCAACAACTAACTAATGGATCTTTGAACGCTGACATGGAATTTGACGTTGACAAACTTAATAAAAAGGTGCAAAATAAACAAAAGTTTCAGTAGGAGATTCATGGCGGTCTAGATCTTCAAAAATGTTACGAGAATAAAATTATTGTACAAAAATGGCAATTCATCTGCGTTCTTTTATGGCCGGTGTGTCGTTTACTCCACACAAGTTACTCGCATTTAAAGAAATATTACTGCTGGTCTTGTTTTAGCATAAGCAAATTATATAATCTTACATAATAAACATTTTCTGTGATCGAGATAATAAATACGGTGCAAAAAGATGAGAAAACAATTTCAAGATATTTGTAAATCTTCTGTGTCATAAATGACAAGCTATATCCATATGTCTATAAATTTGAATAGTTTGGTCTTACATGAACTACAAATTTTGTAAGTAGATAGATATGGGTAACCTCAGGCCCTAACAAAATTATGAAAAACTGACTTCTTTGACTATTTACAACAGTTACTTATGCAATAAGTTGCAAAAAGTTAACGTTATTTTCACCAATTGTTAATGTTGTTCTATTGTAAAAACAAAAGAATCGATAAACAGGTTTTCGCTTAACTCGTCACCCCTTATTATTAAAATAAACGGCCCAAAAATCTCTTCTTTTAAATGACACCCTGTGCATTTTTTCTGTTCTTTCAGTAGAGCTTTAAATTAACTTTCCAATGCAATTTCTAAATTTAAAATCGATCCATAAATGGATATGAATCTAGTTGGAGATGACACAATGAAGATTTAGTATCTTTGCCAGTAATTAACAACAAATACAATATTTTAGGTCATTTCTGATTCAATTTTGATTTTGAAAAACTATTGTAAAGATAATTGAAATCTCTATTATTAGTCCAATAATTATAAAAAGTTCCAAAACAAAAAATGTTGTCTGGGATTTTCCTTCAATAACTGTTAGTGGAGGGATTATATATCACAAAAAAACAAAAATCAGTTCTGGGTGTACTGCGCAACCCTCCCAAAAAACCACCCCTTCGGTGAAAACAGCCTTATTTTACTGATAACTCGTTAACTGTTGAAGATATAAAAGAATTGCTCATTATAAAAAGGAAAGCTGAACTGATTTTCCAATAAAAAGTCGTCTTGTAATTTTTTTGTATATGCCATGATTTTCAAGAAAATCGATATCGCGTCCTATACAAAATTTGAATTGCTCGAAAACCAGACAAGCTAGGAAGTAAAATAAAAATGGGTTTTGAAGGGGATATAAAATACTGTCTTGTTTTTCCATTTTTGATGGCTATTGATATATATTAGTATATAAAAATAGCAATATAATATAGTTACCTTTTGATTTTTTGCGCTATTAACCATTCACAGGCCCATAAAAAATAACTGACTTTAATATAAATTATAAATGCATTATATTTTAGTTCAAGGTAGAACTTCAATGCAGAAAAAGTTAGTAATAAAATATTCACATTTACCAGCATGTTGAAGGTAGCCACATTTTTTTCCAATTTTTTATTCTTTCCTAAAAACAAAGAAGAGACCCAAACATCTTGAAAATTTAGCTCAAAAAACTTTTTCTCAGTTTATATATCATATAACAATAATTCCTAATCATTTAATAGTTAAAAAATTGCATAAAAGAAGATATCATCAAAAAATTGAATACGCAGCCTTTTTGGATTTTTTTCAACATGCTGGTAAATTTGTAAATGTGAACATTTTTATTCCTAACTTTTTCTGTATTGAAGTACTGCCTTGAACTAAAATGCATTTATAACTTATATTAAAGTCAGTTATGTTTTATGGGTCTGTGAATAGTTAGATGCACAAAAAATCAAGAGATAACAATATATTATATTGTTATTTTTATATACTAATAAATATCAATAGCCATCAAAAATGGAAACACCGGAGAGTATTTTATATCCCCTTTAAAACTCATTTTGATTTTTCTTCCTAGCTTGTTTGGTTTTCGAGCAATTCAATTTTTTTCTTTTGGCCGCGCACAAAAAATTTCAAATAAACGAAAATTCGCGTGCCTTAAAAATACAAATTTTGCAATTTGTATCAATATCGATTTTCTCGAAAACCATGGCATATACAAGAAAATACAAGAGGACTTTTTTTTAGGCAATTAGTCAAGCTTTCTTTTTATAATCAGCAATTATTTTATATCTTCATCGGTTAACGAGTTATCAGTAAAGTGAGGCTTTTTCACCGGGTGGTTTTTTGGGGGAGTTGCGCGGCACCCCCAGAACTGATTTTATGATGTTTAATCCATCTACTAACTGTTACTGATGGAAAATCTCGGATAACATTTTTTGCGAGCTTCTGGTGTAATTCTTACTTTATCGATTGGACCATATAAACATAAACATAACATAAAAAAATATAGAATAGAAATTAAAAAGTTAATTTTGTAAGTGAATTTTTGTGGTGCGATTATGTTAAAAAATGTATTTTTTATAACGCTTTTTATAATGCTTACTTTGTACGAATATGTAAGTTTGTAGTATCTCCTTTGCATACAAGTGCAAAACAAGCAATATTGTGCGAGTTGCATATTATATTTTTTCTAGGACGGCACATTAATTACAACAGATTTGTAGGAAAGAACTACGAAATTATTCGTTACCTACAAAAATATTTACCGAAACAAACTGATGACTTTTGTCGCTGAAAAAAGGAGCAGTCAAACATTACAATTCTTAAACGTCAGTCGAATAGAAATAAATAAGAGGTCATTTTAGAATCATGAATATCTGCCAATTAGTTCAAGAAAATTTAAAAAGTACTCCGGTACTAGATTCGAAGCAAGTCCGCTTAGAATCTGAAACAGAAGCCGCCGCTTAGCAGGATGGGCTACCGCGGATTATCGATTTAAATTTTAAATAATTTTGCCGAAGAAGCCAAGACATCAAATATTTAAACGTTATAACTAAATAAATATAGTGCACTGAACATTGGTGACATTGAAAATTCTGCTCGGCATGGGTGCACCAACAATGACAATTTCTGTCAATTCTCGAAATGGATTTAGCTAGATTCTCGACATTCCGCTGTAATTTCTCTATTGCAACATTTCCAGGTGAGAGATGTACATTTATGACTAAAAAAACCCGGAAGAATACCTCGACGAAATATATATCTTGCGACGCGGAATATTGCCTCACTTCGATTGGTGTGAGCCCGGACCAGAACAAAGGTCAACGAAAGAGTTCGCAGTTGCTGCAAAACCGCAAAGAGTAACGGGTACGTACCCTTCTGTTTACAGTGGCCCGGAGGCGAAATATTTCATATCGCCTAGCAACCGATGCGAAATGAAATTCTGTACAAAATATAGTTGTTTATGATTGATTTGACGGTCGTGGAATGAACGTCTTTGGAAGTGGTCTTAAAAAAATAGTTTCCGCCTACAGTAGTGAAAAGTTTATATCTTTTTGATATTAATAATAACAACTAAAACATTGACATATCCTACGTATGTTAATGGCGTATAGCGGTACTTTTGTTCATCGTCCGCAGTTGTTAAGAGAATTGAAATGGAGCTTTTAGTAATGGATTGATCCGCGTTGGGTTTTAATTCTGAGAATTATTCTTATAGTACTTGGATAAAGTTATAATTGCAATTTCTAAGTGCCTATTTTTCGCTTCAGTAAATGCTTGTTTATCATTGTAATTGCTGTTGATTAACTGCGCGACTTCTTTTCGCGAACATTTGGTATCCGTTTAGCAAAAGTTAACAGGTTTCCTATTAGTGGAAGCCCCTGAATTTTCCAATTTTAACCTAATTATTCTAGAGACGAAATTTCCTCTATGTTCTAGATTCCTTGTTAATTCCATGAGATAAGCTATTTACATATTGATTTCGTGCTGATATTTATTCCCTTCGCTGTATAACATTGTCTTGCTTTTCTATCTGCAGCATAACAACCACATGGTTTGGAATATCAAGAATTAAAAATGATTCTTAACTTTGCACGTTTTACTGATTACAAGTAGTATGTGCAAATTGGAGGAAATCTTTGTTCAAATTTCTAAGTCATATAAAATACCGCAGGGTAGTATGTTGGGCCCACGTTTATTCTTTCATTGTGTATACCATTGATATATATTATGTTCTGAAAACTATATATGTAAACTTTTTGTGCATGATACATTATTTTTGGTGTCATATAAAATCTTACTGAAATTGCAGATATAGCCAATGCAGAGCTTTGTGTAAATTCTTATAGAGATAATTCTACTTAAATAAATAGAAATTTAATAATAATAATAAAATCCTTAATTATTGACTTTTCTTTATTAATCCCATAGCATATCAACATATAATATATTAAGCATATCATATATTAAGAGCTTACAAGAGTTATTATAAAAAATTATATGTGACCGATGCATATCTATTTTTGATATGTTCAATTAATTTGGTTGTAAAGTAAACTGTATATCTGATCCAAATAGTCTCCCAAAATCTTCATTGACAAATATTCTAGGAATATTGCTAGCATTACTTGAACTTGGCTTTGTCGTTAACTTCTATGAACAAAATGTTTACACTTATTTATTTTTTTTTAGATTTCTGTCATAACTTACAAAATAGTCCATGAATTTCATTTTTTTAGGACATTTGGCAAAAAGACAAATTTTTTCATAGATAACACGATTGATGTTAAGAGAAATATCCTTATTAGTTGTGATAAAATGGAAGGCATGTATATTTTCATTATAATTTGCTCATTATTATAGATGAACAATAAATGATCGATAGAGAAGATGTAGAAGACAGACTTGTACCAAAAAAGTTGCTTTAATTTGCCGCCTTTAACAGTTGCAGTCGTGTAGTTTTGATATCTTAATAGACATGTTATGAAAAAAGTTTTAAAAAAATAAGCAGAGCAGAATCAAGTCAGTTTAGCACTGTAAACTGTCATAATTGTTAATTGAGTTGTTGCATGAAATTATCTAACCTTATAACGGTATGAATTCTGTTTCTTGTAAGTGCCACAAATTTTACTAGTCAAAATTTAAAATTCATTGTAAAACAACATAGAATTACTCCTTGAAATTATATCCTGTGTTATCACAAAATAATCATTTGAAACTGCAAATCTTTATATTTTAGGTAAAAAATTAAACGTCATTATTACATGCATTCAAATTTAAATTACTGATCTCTCATGAAACCAAACACGCCGAAATCTTAGAAGCATCTAATTTTTAGCAAGTACCTTAAATTCAAAAAAGTCTCTATTTATGGGGTATCTGCCTCACTCCCAAGAAGGCTTTGCGTAATGAAAAAGATCTTCGTAAATACGAGGGATACACAAAATATTCATTAGATCAAATTTAAACTAGAGTAAACATATTCGCCAACTTACTGCACTTTTATTTCCACATCCACGTAGTGGATTGGAAGCCTAGTAATCGTAAAAAAAATTCAAAATTATTGTTTTTTGAAATATGTTTAGAATGTCATGAATCGTTGACATTTTAAATTTCAGCGAAAAATTTTCTGTCTGTCTGTCGGTCTGTCTGTAACTTTTTTTTGTCCGCACGTTTTCTCCGGGACGATTTAAGATATTGATTGAAATTATTTTTAACATATCCGGTGAAGGGTTGGGAGGTAAATAGGGGTAAATATGAGAAAATAAGTAAAGCGAGCTGATAAGAGTACAGAAACTTGAAATTTGGTGTATGTACTAGAAGCCAAGGCCTCAAAATTTTTTATAATATTAATACATTTTAATGGGCCTCACATTTATAGATGATTTCCAATAATTTTTGAAATGGTATAAATATCGATTTTATGAATTTGAGTTTTTTGCAACGTAACTTACACTAATTTGTTTTAGTAGTCATAACTGTATAGTTAGCATGTTTCCGACTCCACAAATTCTAATAAACATTTGATATTTTAAATTTTCATATCTTGTCATATTTACCATCACGAATGGCCTTTCAAAATGGCCTCCCTCTATAAAATACTTTTGTGTTAGTAGCAAGCCTCCATATCATAAAACGTGGTAGTTTCATGTCCTTCCCTCCACTATTCAACTTTTGACTTTTGACCAGCCAGATTAGGCAAATACCGTGTTGTGAGTAGGTACGTGCACAGTGCACGAAATATATTTGCTCATTCATTCAGATTTAAATACACAAACAATTTCACAACTCATGAAAGTTATTATAAATAAAAAAACCTTAAAAAATAATATTTCAGCTTTCGATTTGGTATACTGGTGCGCAGTTTTCATTTTGCAATAATGAAAATAAAGATAATATAAAAAAATTGAAATGTCTTTAAAAATAAAATGGGTGACTAAAAATTATGAGAAAATTCCACATTTGCTTCGTTTAGTTAATTTCATCTTATTACCTAATTTCGATATTGACTTCGGTTAAAAATGCTTCAGATTTTGTTATTTATTCATTTTTACATCGACTCGCTACGTTCTACGTAGGTTCTATTTTTTTTAAACAAATTTCTCTCACTTTTTAGTGGCCAAACTTTAAATAAATTTGAAAAAATTATCCAATTATGGCAGAATTTGCCGTGTATAATGTTTAAATTTTACATCAGATTTTCAGCATGAGCTGCTTTGAAAATTCTAATTGTTAATTGTAAGATAATTGTATTTCTTTGTACCTAGAAGTCAAGTCTCAATTTTCTTTATGACATGTGCCACCCCCACCACCACCTCTAGCATACTCACTCCATTATTAGAGGTACTAACAAAATAAAATTGTGTCTTAGTGTGTATGAGAACAAAAGTTCTCAATAAATTTTTGGACAACAGCAACCACCATTGCCACCTCGGGGCCGACGACTTCAAATATTATATTATTATTATATTACATTATTAAAATTTTATGAGAAAGTTGTTGCTTTGTAGCTGGATAAATTTTGTTCATTTTTTCTGCCCATCTCCAATATCTTTGACAACCTAACACCTCGAAAAAACCAAGTGGCGCCTTGAGCCCATCGAATTGGTGGACTTGAAATATGGTGGAGGTGCCGGTTTCGATTTTGGTCAATATGGTTGCCGTATACGATGTTGAAAAGTATGAATAACACATCATTACGTAAATATGGTCAATTCAAATTTTATTTTTCTAAGCCTGACGAGAAAAAATATTGTTACAAGTTGTAAAACTTTCCCATCATTACTTCCACATCCAAGTAGTGGAGTGCAAGTACAAAAATTGCAAAAATATTTTCAGAATTTTCTTTTGTTGGAATAGTTTTAAAACTTCATGAAACGCCGAGATTTTAAATTTGGGCGAAAAAAATATTCTGCCGATCTGTCTGTAACTTGCCTTGTGCACACGATTTCTCGTAAATTGTTTATGTCTTATATATCTGTAACTTATTTCCGTTGAAGGGTTGGAGGTAAATAGGGAAAAATAAGTAATGCAAGCTAGTAAGAGTGCAGAAACTTGGAAATTAGTGTATATACTAGAGGCCAAGGTGTCAGTTTTTTTTTTCATGTCAGCTATTTAGTCAAATATATTTGATGCTGCTTGAACTTTATGAATATCAAAAAAATTAGTATCAAATATCAAATTTGAATATTAACAATGGCTATATTTACTCATCTTTTCAAACACTAATAGAACAAATGATATGTGCAGCATGCAGGGAAAGTGATTAACCATATAAGACGTATTTTTTGTCTCGCTTACCGAAGACAAGCAGGTACCTACTGTACTCATGAAAAATCGCCCTTCGAGATTCCCCGAATTCTCACATTTCACATCACGAGAATTGCAAAAATGAAGATCTTTCAATTCCATTTGTCTGTCTGTCCGTCCGTCTGTTCATCGGTCTGTTTATCTGTTGTCTGTCTGTTGGCGTTAAAAAACTAGAACAGTAAAATTTGATAGGTAGATGACATTGCTGCCCGCGAGGAAATGGGTAGACTGTCAATGGAAAATATTCAGAATGGACTGTGCAAGCAGAATAAACAAGCTAACCATTATTCTCTTCGCCAATTTACTACACTTGTTATATACTTGTTGCACATTCTATAGGATGCTCTTCGCAGTTTTTGTTGTAAACGATATTAGTTTCAAACATTCTTTGTTTAATTACATAACAAAACAAAATTTTTCATTTAAAAAATTAATAACTTTTTTATTTATTGATCAATTTTGTTCAAAAATAATAACACTAGCTTACTGTCCAAATTTCAATATAATCGGACTTTTGTTCTTAAGTTAGCGTGCTTACAAGACACGTGACGGACATACAAACAAACAGACAGACGGACTGACAGACGAACAGGCAGGCAGGCAGGCAGACAGACAGACAGACCGACAGACGGGCGGACGGACAGACGGACAGACGGACGGACGGATGCTTTTAATGAACAATATACAGGATGGTTATCCTAAGGTGAAAATGTAAAGCTATTTACGCAAATCGTTCATTTTTGACACCTTTTGTTTATTATTTATTTCTTCTGTTGGATGACCACTCTATATATTTTTTTGAACCAAATTTATCAGGTTTTTTTTGTAGAAATGGTGATAACGATACATTCTGATTCTTATTATACTCTTCGCAAATACAAAACGAAGAGTATATTGCATTCGATCGGCACATTTCTAAAACCGGTGATATTGCTTGTAGAGAAAAGAATTTCGTATCACTGTGTTGGTGATGGAATTTTGAACAACTTTCAAAATGTCCGTCCGTCTGTCTGTCTGTCTGTCCGTCCGTCTCTATGTCCGTCCGTCACGTTTCTTGTAAGTACGATAACTTAAGAACGAGAAGTTTGTATTGAAATTTGGGCAGTAAGTTAGTGTTAGCTAGAGGAAGAACCCTATTGTTTTTGAAGAATATCGATCAATAAAGTTATTAATTTTTTAAATGAAAAAAAAAATTGTCTTGTAATTAAACAAAAAATGTTTCAAACTAATATCATTTAAAAAAAAGAAACTGTGAAGAATATCCTATAGAATGTGCAATTATATCAGTATAGTAAATCGGCGAAGAGTATAATGGTTAACTTGTTTTCCTATGTCGTTTCTTAATTAATAATTTTCAGAGCGACCACTCTGTATAAATAAACAGGGAAGCTCTGTGTAAACATCTTTACCAATATTTTTCACTAGCGAAAAAGAGTATGTTCTTTGCACACCGAGTACAGTCTCATAATGCTAATGACCTTATTTAATTCTATTACGTTTAGATTTCAATTTTGCACTATCTGAAATTAGGTGTAAAGTACATCTGGACTCTGGTAAATCCTTTAATCCTGAAAGTTGTATGTTCTTGGATTCTGTTATATAGGACGCTGTCACAGTCTAAGTAGAAAGGTTTTAGCAAGCGGTGGCCCCAATCCGATCCATCATGGCTTGTCAGAGCTGGCTACTCTCGCCACCCCGGCCACCCCGTGCCCTGTACCCTGTACCCTGTCACAGCCTTTTACTGAATCAACCCCCGTCTCTACAATACCAATTATTACCAATATTTAGTCTTTTCATTCAAATATTTTTTTCACCCGGGCCAGGGCAAAAGCTGTCCACCCTAATAGAGATGTTATGTTCTTAGGCAGTGGGAAAATATGCTGCAATCTGTACAAGGAATAAATTTCAAAAATATCTTTCTTAAAAGGTATTGAAAGTATGACGCTAAGATGTTAGAGCGTAAAATAAACAAATAATGTTAAGGGAAGGAACAGTTATCTTTCCTTGTACTTTTTATGTACCAACCGGCATCTACTTAATGCATATATTCAATATAGAATAATTCATGGTAGACCTTCGTTAATGACAGAAGTTGCGGTAGAGACACGGCCACAATTGTTTCTCGAGGAATTGGTATTAATTTCTAACATAACCCCTGCTGGTTCCTATATTAAATTAGATCAAACCGTGATAAAATTGGTTGATAAAGATATGTAGTTTGGTTTATCTGTCCCGCATCAATTTGAAAAGCCAGTGTTATTAACAGCGCTATTAATCAAATATAAAGACAACCGACAAGTCAGACGTGACCGGGAACGCATGTCGGCTAAGTAGAACAGAAGGGTAAAGACAGCTTGACACCTCCTCTGTTATACTTAATAAAGTGTATTTTCACAAATACCTTCAATTGCCAATTCCCCGAAGGTGTCTCTATGCAGTTTACTGAAATGCGTTAACAACATGATTTAAAGATTAAAATAAATCACAATTTATATTAAGCATATCAAAAATGTTTGTACCATAGATATATAACGTCTCACAAATAGTTTCCATAACACCAAAATTCTTGAACACTACGATCGAATATAATCATACGGCATGCGTTTCGTCAACAAAATTGACATCATCTGGACATGGCCGTGAAATAATAACCAATAACGCGAATTCTCTTTAAGATGGGCTCATTATCACTAATCATACAATTTTAGCATTTTGCATTTTTTTTTTAATTTAAGAAATTGTGTTCAGAGGGAATTTAAGATGGTAATTGAATTTTTTAACAGCAAACTACTAACAATGAATATGAAAATAACGTATTATTACCTTTTACTAACTGTGTGCCTAATCTACCTAGTTTTCAATGATCACAACGAAACCGAATTTAATATATATCATCGGCCACCACAATAAATCACCTCGGAATCACTGTAGACAGCTACCTACAATGGGACCACCACATAAACAAAACAAGCTATTCTACTCTTTGCCGATTTACTGCACTTTTTATATAATTGTTGCACATTCTATAGGATATTTTTTCTAATTCTTTAGGACTTCCTGCCATATGTATTTTTTTCTTTTTAACCGGTGCTCGGAGAATCTACAAAATATCACAATTAACTATTTAAATAACCTCTACGCCTCTGACTTTTACGTCAAAGGATCAGTTAAAGGTTGTTTTTTAAACAAATAACACAAATAAGTATAAAAACTTGAAATTAAATATTTCGCCGATGTTTCGGAAAGGAAATCTAATCTGTTTCCTTTTTCAAGGCTTCCTTTGAAAAATATTTTTTGCTGTGTAGCTCTAAGAATGTTTGTTATATTCAATATCCATAGATACTTACTATTTACATAGAACTATTGATACAGCTAACAGTTTTTTTTTTAATTTTTATACAATGTTAAAATAAAAAAATAAAAAATATTTTGTAGATGCCCCGACCACCGGTTAAAAAGAAAAAAAAATGCATGTGGCAGGAAGTCCCAAAGAATTAGAGAAAATTAAGATAATGCCACAAACAACATTTAGACAATATTCTATAAGGTACTCTTCGCAGTTTTTTTGTAAATAATATTAGTTTTAGACAGTTTTTGTTTAATTACAAAACATAAAAAAATATTAAATAAAAAAAAATGATAACTTTTTATTTATTGAACGATTTTGTTAAAAAGCAATAGGGTTCTTTCCCTAGCTAACACTAACTTACTCTTCAAATTTCAATACAATCGGACCTTTCGTTCTTAAGTTATCATGCTTTTAAGAGACCGGACGGACGGACAGGCAGACAGACAGACAGACATATAGACAGACGGGACAGATGTATAGACAGAGACAGACGGACGGACATTTCAAAGTTGTTCGGAATTCGATCACCAACACTGTGATATGAGAATTATTTCTCTACGAGCAATATTACCGGTTTTAGAAATGTGCAGACCGAATGCAATCTACTCTACGTTATATATTTGCGAAGAGTATAAAAATCTTCTAAGAAAGTTAATTTTATCGTCAGAATTTAAATACTTTGAAAATGTCTTTGGCTAGGAAAATTTAAAGATATTGTAATATGAGTTGGTTCAATCACATCGGATTCTTGGCATCATAGGATGGGGCGGTGCGACTAACACACGTAAAAGACCTAGAAAAATTGCAACAATGGTTGCTACAACTTGTGCAGGGTGGTCCGTAAGTCAAGGCCCACAGCAACAGCGAATTTCTAATACTAAAATATTGCAATGTAGCTAAACTTACCTTGGTGCATAAGTTAAAATTATCAAAGTCACAGGGTGTTAAAATCAATATTATACTTTTAATTGTCTCACATAACTTTTGAAGTTTTTGAAATATTGTTATGAAAATTGGCCCAAATGTTTGTGTGTAAATTCTAGAGGGTGACACATAAGCAATGTTTATGCTCATTTTTTTTAAATCCTAGCTTTAGCTAAAGGTGTTTTGACGAAAAAAGGTATACTTGTCATTAGTCTTAGAAATTGTCTGTTTTCAAGAAAATCGCAAACAGTCGGCCTCATAATTCATTGTAAGAAATATTAACGTATATAATAGGCGCCACCAACAACACTTTTGACATTTAAACATTGTAATGTTGACACTATGACAGAATTAAAGCATAAATTACCAAGTTAAAACATTTTATTTGAAAAACAATGAAGAGAAAATTTAATGAAACAAAATTATAGTTTAAACTCAGTTCAACGAATAAAAAACAGAATGGAAAGGAAACTCAACAAAAGAAATATTATTTCAGAGTAAATGTTCAATATGTCCACCGTTATCCTCGATACACTTATCCATACGATTCATGAAAGATCGCTTCATATTAAATAATACCATTGGATAAAAAGGGCTGCTTCTGTTTTGTTTTTGGTCAAAGTTGGACGTGAGAATATACGGTATTTTTGTAAACAAGACCTTTCATTGCGCTCCATATACTGAAATCCAATGGGTTCAAATCCAGACTACATGCTGTCCAAGGAAACAGACTACCAGAACCAATCCAGCGCACATGAAAATGGGTGTTTAAATAAATTCGTATTTGACTGGTAAAATGTGGCGGGACACCATCCTGCATTAACAACACATTTTGTCTCAAATTCAGTTGTAGTGCATCCAACATATCAATAAAATTATTTTCGAAAAAAAAGGTAAATAATTGTTACCATTTGAATTTCATGGCAACTCGTGTGGTCCTAGAAAATGGTCCCTAATGTTCGCACACCAAACATGTTCACGCTTCACATGAGGATTTTCAACTTCCCAAAAATGATCGTTTCTTAAATTGAACATATCTTGTCGAGCAAATGTAGCTTCATCCATAACCAAAGAGGTTTTAACGTTTATTAAATCTATGTCCATAACTAATATTCTGTTGACGAATGAGTGGTCAATATTTTGTCTGTTCCGAATATCAGTTGCAAACTGATATCTTATCAGAAGATCGACAGGCAATACATTTCGCACAGGCGTAGAGTGGAATAGATGGTATTTTTTTGCATGCAATATCTTTTAAATGGAAGTCTTACCGATTCCTGTAGCTACACATAATCTTGTACTAGTTTGTGGATCATCTGTAATGCGAACTAATATGTCGTCTTCTTGGTCAGGCGTAATAATTCTCGGTTTACCTAAATCATCACGTTTAGGACAAAATGAACCACTGTCGCCTAAACTGAACAGTTTTGAAATGGTCTATGACCAGGTTTCAATCTGTCTGGAAATTTTCGCAAATACTGAGGTTATCCAGCACGTTTACTTTTCTCGAAAACGGTCAGTTTCTAAGGGTATTCGTTTCTTTCGCCAAAATAAGACAGGTTTAGAATTGTTTTAATAAAAAAGCAATAACGTTACTTGTAAAAAAGTAAAGAGTAGATATACACCTTAAACATTGCAACATTTTAATGATAGAAATTCACTGTTACTCTATGGCCCTTGGCTTACGGACCACCCTGTATATGAAAAATGTTACACTTACCCAACCGATGCTTTATATAAAAATAATTATGCTTTGATCAACTACATTTTTATGCGGTAATACTAAACCTACAAAAAAAAAGTGGTACATGTATTTACACAGAACTTCCCTCTTTATTTATACAGGGAGGTCACTCTAAAAAATTATTAATTAAGGAACGACATACTATGAGAAGTTACCAAGTCTGTTGATTGAATATATTAAATTGTTTGAGTAAAACTTCAGAGGAGTATTATTTACTTTTTCTAATAATAATTTTTACTATATATTTTTGTAATACCTTCAATGCTTCTGAACTTGCTGAACAGATACTTTCCCATATTATTATTCCATATGCAAGAATTGATTCTACTCGTGATACAATATCTTTAAGGTATTGAAATGCAATATATTTTTTAGGCGATGAAATTTCGAAACTAAGTTACTAATTTGTTATCTAATTATTGAATTTGGTCTGCCCATTTTTAATTTTTCTATAAGCTTAATAGATATAATGTCTATAATTTCAAGCAAGACCATCGAAATATTAAAATCTTAGGATAAGCTTTTCATTTGTTTGTTTTAAGAACGCTTCATAACAAAAATATTTACGTAGTCATTGGCTTATTATTCTTGTAATATAGCATTAATAGCTTGTATTACATAATACCTCGATCAATTAAATTAACACGTCATTAATGTCTATGTACACTGATTCCGTCAGTGCGGCTTGTTGCCTGTGACTAAACGTTATTAATTCAGGCTTTATATTATGACTGATTAACCTATCAAAGAGCTGAAAGTAGCGGGTACAGCGGTTTACACTTCAGTTTACACAGATTATTCGCACCCCTTTATATAAAATTTAACGGTAAAATCTACAATTTTACACTTTGTGCTAAATGATTGGCAAAAACTAGAACACATTAATGATGATTTTCTAACCTATGTTAAAAGACAATGTTTTTTTATAATTATTCACTTTGTTATGTAGCATTCTAAACAAGAAGCAGTTCACTAAGAATAATTTCGCGTGTATTTTTTCCAAAATATTTCGTGTAAAAAAACCATTAATGAATATTCGGAACAAAGGAATTTCATAAAAAATATATTATTGTGCTCGACACTGAATTTTACTTAAAAAATTTTGGCTTCTGATATTTAAAAATCTTTCAAATTATTACACTAAAATTCTCTCTCTCTCTCTCTCTTTTTCTTTGAATGACCACCCTGTATATATCAGTTTCCTTCTCGTCTGTCAACTACATTCAAGCAATATTTTTCATCATTTCTTGATTAATAAATTTGCATATTTTTCGTTAAAAGTATGATAGGTTCCTTTCCTAAGTTACTTTTTACTTCCCTCGCATACCGAAGATTTTTTCGGATTTTCACGTTTCAGATCATGTAGATTACGAAAATATAGGTTTTTCAATTCCATCTGGCTGTTTGCCTGTCTGTCTGTCTGTCGGTCGGTTAGTGCATTAACCTTAAAAACTACTTGACGGAAGACAGTCAAATTTGGTAGGTAGCTAACGCCACTGCCATCGAAGAAATGGTTAGACTTTCACTGGAAAATATACAGGATGCACCGTCTAAAGGGAATAAATAGATAATGGGAAAAAAAATTCATTCAAATTTTAAATTTCCACGTTTCATGACATTATAAACCCATCTCAAAAAATGTGTTTTTTGAAAATTTTAAATAGAAAAAATTTTAAAATTTTTATTTAAAATGGGCGATGGAAAAAATTTTTTTGCTCAAATTTAAAATTTTCACATTTTGTGACTATCTAAACCTATTAAAAAAAAAGAACATTATGAAAATTTAAAATAGAAAAATATGATGAAATTGTAAAAATTTTGTATAAAATGGATAATGGAAAAAAATTGTTTTGCTCAAATTTAAAATGTCCACGTTTCATGACATTCTAAAAATGTGAACATTTTTTATAAAATGCCATACCTTTTTCATTAAGCATGAAATATTTGTGCACAAGGAACAGTGAAAATAACGAAAATTTTGAAATGTGTAGGAATTTATAATATTATTCTCTCTTTACTTTCCAGTGAATGATACTATTAATAAACATAATTTTTTATTAATTTAACTAAAAGTAGGTAAATAAAAATTTAGCCATGGCATGCCTATGAAAACTTATCCAAAAATAATTTTCAATACATACTCATCACATCATTCTGTATATTTACTTTATGTAAAAATGAATATGAAGCACGCCAGTTACTAAATATACATACTAAATTTGTCCAGCTTTCATCGTAGAATGGCCACTTTTCAATTTTTAAAGCAAGGCCATAAGCACGTTTTAAAAAACTGGAAAGTACCGTATAACTTATATACATTTCTTGAAGCAATCAAAGACGTCTGATGAATCATATAATCACTAATTGGGATCTTTGCAACCAGCCACAAGCCAATCCAATATTTTTAATGCAATTATCACAATCATTTTCCAACCCTATCCTAAAAGGTCTCCCACATTAAGAATGGCAAAATGCCCCAACTCGGAATTTAAAATAAACTTGATATTATTGTTTATGGAGGTAAAAAAATAAGGTAGTCGCAGTCGCAACCCCCCTCCCCACTGCCACATGATTAAAAAACGGTTTATTTTGTTTTTTTTTCCCAGGCTGCGTTTACCCGAAAATTTGGAAAAGTCATGGAGGTAGTTATTAACTTTTTATGTAATTTTTTCCAAGATCACTTAAGGTGGCCATTCCCTAGAAAGAGACATCCGATAGGGAAATATTTATTATTTTTAGCAATAACTTCTTTTTCTTAGTACGTATATTTAAAAAACTATAAGAGTACCTAAGTAGAACCATAACAAGACTATTACTATGAATTTTCACTCAATAATTTTAGTGGTTTGCAAAATAGCTCGATTTAAATTTACAAATTGTGTTAATCTTCCTATTTCGTAGTTTTAAATCGAGCTATTTTGCAAACCACTGAAATTATTGAGTGAAAATTCATAGTAATAGTCTTGTTATATTTGTGGTTAGGTACTCTTATATTTTTTTTAAATATACGTACTAAGAAAAAAAAGTTATGGGCAAAAATAATAAATATTTCCCTATCGGATGTCTCTTTCTGGGGAATGGCCACCTTAAGGCCACTAACACCATTAAAGAAATTCTAAAATGTTAAAAATGGAATTTTTTTATGCAGGTGTAACATGAATTTTTGTTTTGTCATGTTGTTGTAACTATCGAATGCTACCTTCTGGAATATATCTTCAATGACTTAGTTTGGTACGCCATGCTTAAAAATATATTTTTAAAGTTGTTTTAATGTTTTTTGAATTTTACCAGAAAGGGATTGAAGATAGCAAAAAAACTCAAATAACACTTTTTTGCAGATTCTTTTTAGACGAATAATGTGCACTTTGATTTTTACTCCTAGCATAAATACTCGCAAAGTTATGACCATTACAATCTTTTTTTTTACAATTTTACAACTATTTTTATACTGTTTTTCCTATTTAACAAGAGATTGAGGTTAGTGAAAAAATTCATACGATATTTTTCGTGGCATTTTTGAAAATTCGAATTTTTAAAATTGTCTGTTCATATTATATCTTTCCCAATACATTTAATTAGTACGGAAACCTTAACGTCATTATTTAAATTGCAATATCTCGGCGAAAAAAAAAAATGGTATTTGAGCAAACTCACCAGCATTTTAAAGGTGAAGACTTGTACTTTAACATCCCATACATGTTTTCTTGAGAGAAAAAAATCTGGAAGCTACATAACCTCAAATATGTTTAACTTTTAAGTTAGAATATCTCAACATCCTGACGTGATAGAGCAAAACTACAAACAGATTCGATTTCAGGGTCGAAAAATACATAAGAAACGTATGGTCTGACCCCAGATCCAGACAACTTTTTTTTTTTTTTGTTAACCTGTGTAATTCTAGAAATATATCTACCGCGCGATAAATAATACACTAAACCTGTTACATGTGAACAACTACAACACTCTGTAATCCATTTGCACAATTGCAGCAATAACTTTCAATGGCTTCGATAACGATTCTTTACTGTACTTAAAATAACATTTATACGTTCTGAAGTTCATATGCCGCGATTTAACTTCAAACCTGACAATAATTTCCTTCAAAAATCTTAAAATAAGAGTGCCATTATCTTCAAGTATTTCTCCTAGATATAAAATTGTTTGCGAAAGCTGATACGATCTACTGAAAAATACCTCATATTCTTCTATTGTCAATTTTGAGAGGACGAGACGCTCAGTTGATGATTTGCTTTGAAATGGAACAGTTTTTCTACCATAATTGTAAGGGGAAACAAGTTCTGCCAGGGAATTAACTTCAACATTAGTTGAATTCATTCTTTCTACGGGACGGAAAAGTATTCCCACCCGTATTCAAACGCTACCAAACTTTTAGTAAAAAAACAGGCGATTTTACAATAATCCCCAGCAAGAGGCAACATACTTATGAAAAATTGATTTTGCAGTAATCTTCACTTTTCTCCCACAATTCCGTGAATCGATTCGATAATCCACCGATGCGACGGTTTGTTATAAATCGGGATTTATTAGACTCTTTTGTAGTGTGTTGATTCCTTTTTCCTTTCAGGGTAGACGTTAAAATTTGATAACTGTTTTACTCTAACAAATCTACCACATCTCGAAAACCACAATTGAGAATGAATATATCTTCAGGTTTCAAGATATTAATAATGTTGGATCTTTTAATACCTCTCGTAAAATTTCTGCATTATTACAAGTTCCATTATATATTCATTTATCGTACACATGGTGAATGGCTTACAGAGACAATTTTTGCCCAGAATATGATTTCCATTTATGTAGATCATTGCTACTTTTCTCATGTCGTAGATATGTACCATCACATATAGACACTAATTTATCACCGATGTTGGAGCAGTTTCGTTAAGAATAATCTCTGTTGATTTAGCATCGATGCCAAAATGTACTGGAAGAATATCTTTTTCAAAACTATTTAAGGCAGAATGAATCGAATTGTTGACCTTTCCGCTTACTTCCATATCACTGCTGTTATATTGTCTAGATGATCTGATCTTAACTTAAATAAAAATATTATTAATGCTTTGAGTACGTTTAGATTTTCAGAATTTGACATACTTGACATTATGCTATTGAATCCTAGCCTCAAAGGGAACGTCTCGCAAATAATGTTTTGATCGACAAATGAAATATAATTTGTGAGTAGATGATACGTCCTAGAGACGTGATCCACGTGCCATAGTTGGTGTACACTGATCTGCGTTTTTTGCATACATTTAGCTAGAAAGGCTTGAATATTCTATTTGCCGTACACTTATTGCATTTTTATAATCAATAAACATAAATATTATCAGATTCGATAGTTAATTTAAGTGATTAAGAATTTAGATTAAACTGGGCGCTACCTTGCGATTTTGTGATACAAATCAGCAACTAAGTTCTCCGGACCTCATATGATCCTGTCACGTCTACTTTCAGAACTAACTATAATTGTTCACAGAACCTGCATAGATTATTAACTTTTACTAGTGCCTATATCGCCGACAATCAGAGCAGCAAGTGCATCGTTGGTCTACAAGATACGACGGGAGGCAGATAGTAGCAATCGGAGGTAAGATTGGAGGAGATTAGAGAAAAGGGAAAACCCTTTTCTCTAATCTCCTCCAACTACTCGACAGTCGGTTTCCCTCCATCTCTTTCGATTTGGGTTTCACGGCCCTGTACCAATAACTAGGGAATGGCGCACCTGATCCGTTCAAACAAGTCATCACGAAACCAACGCACTCCTTTGTTCCATTCTCCAACTATTTACGGCCGTACCGAACGTCCTCCCTGGACTTTTTAAACTGTTTTTGAGGTTATGTTAAAACTGTTAGCTAATTGACTAACTTATGTTTCAGCGGGTCAAAATAGATAGGAATACACTAATGTAGCCAATTCATTTTTTGTGGGCCTGTGTAACTAATCAATCAGATGTCGAGGATGACGTTAATTAATTACTTATTTATAATAATTAAACTACTCGGCGAATCATTGTGAGAGTAAATAGGGCTCTATTACCTTATCAGATGCAAGGAGTGAAAAAAAATATCAAGTGAATTTGACAAGGATTGCGACCTGTAGAGCGGGGTGTGGGCATAATTGCATGACTTTTCAAGTTTAGACCAGCCATTTTGAATCCGCCATTTTGAGTTTTTAAATTCTAATATCAAAATCGCAATTAGCTCGACCGAGAAAACTCCTGCTTGACTTTTCTCGTAATTTTCTCTCTGGAATTATTGCCGTTACTGAAGTTTCATTTTTTTTATTTATAAAATATAATTTATATAATAATTTGCAATTTTTTTTAACACGATTTTATTAGGTCGACCTGAAAGTATGTAATAAAATCTAATGAACTGAATTTCACCCATTGTAATTGTTGTATCATCATGAAACTTGGCAATTGTGTGTAACTCTGATATCAATACAATATAGCACTCAATATTATATGTTAAAAATAGCCGCCGCCCCAAGATGGTGGGTTATTATTTTTTTTACAACCCTCTTGATATAGATATCAAAGGCAAGAGCTTGACAAGTAGAAAACGATAAGATGAGAGACGTCATACTAAATACAATATGGCGGATTATCTTTTTTTACAACCCTCTTGATGTAGGTATCAAGTGAGAGGGCTTGATAAGTAGAGAACGATACTAAATATGGCGCATCTCTTATTTTCTAAAACAAGTTTGGTTCTGATCTATGATGTTTTTAATACGCATTAGTTTGACCTGTAACACTTTAATGGAATCTTACAACTCACTTTTTACCCACTTCCAGATGTCGCATTGACTTGAAATTTGGCTTCTGTATATGGTTCACATGACAACACAATTTTACATTTTTTATAGAAAAGTGTCCAAGATGGCGGTTCAAAGATGGCGAATATTCTACTGTCATTTAATATCCGAATTTACCAAAAATTGAAATGTGGGGATTCTTGAGGTAGCAGATTACAAATATGTGATCGATACTTAAAAATTCAAAATGGCGGCGTCAATATAGCGAAAAACTTTTATTGACCGTCTGATTCGATTGAAAATCGGTATCTGAGTGTTATGGAGGTTGCAAGTTATAAGCGTTTAGTCGAAATTTAACAATACAAAATGGCAGCGCCAATGTGGCGGATGAGTTTTGTAATTTATGGTCTGATTCGTATGAAAATCGATATGATATTTGATGTCGCAGATTATAAATATTTAGTCGAAATTCAAGAATTCAAAATGGCGGTTTCAGGATGACGAACAGGTTTTGTCATTTATAAGAAAGGAATTTCGTGGAACAAACACACTATTCTAATTGGAACAAAACTAAAAAGAAAATAAATAATTAATTGTAAAAAATTAGAAACTATATTTTTTAAAACAAACTAAAGTGGTTTAATATTGCACAAAAAAGACGAAAATAATGTTAATAATAACAATAATTATGTTAATAAACGTAAAGGCTTGGGGCGCTGAAAATACCTGGAAAACAGAAAATTTTATTCATTGGACATCCCAAGCTTTTACATTTATTTACCTATTTATTGTTATTATTAACATTATTTTCTTCTTTTTAGTGCAATTTTTAACCGGTTTAGTTTGCTTTTAAAAGCGTGTTTTTTAATTTTTTTTTTATTATTTATTTATTCCTTAGACATTTTTTAATTGATCATTTTTAAAGTACATTGTAAAATGTTTCGTTGGTTCAAATCCATGAAGATCAAATTGTTACGAATATAATTAATGTAATAATTTCTATTTGCTCCCAATGAATTTTTATTGTATGTTTTTTTTAATTTTTATAGCTGAATTACGTTGCTTAATTGTCATTTGACTTGACTATTTATAACACTTCAATTGTATGCATTATTGCTATAACTTTACCATCAGTTAAACATGAGATAATAATAATAACAGTAATAATAATAAGACAGAGAGAGAGAAAAGGGCGACTGAATTTTGCAAAATAATCATAATAATAAAATTTATTTCCCAAGAGATACATATGATAGATAATACAGTTAATACTTAATAATGACAATATATCCGAAATATCTGTTTCTCATACATGTAAATGACAGATGTAACAAAAATATGTCTTAATAATAATTTTAGGAGTAAATAAACGAAGCAAGGGCTCACGAAAGTAACTTTGTAAATGAGCCCGTGATGAAATTTGATCTAAAATTAACATTGAAGTGTGACATAATTAAATAATACATCTAAAATCTACAGTACAGCTTAAATAATAAATTTAAATAATATGTCTAAAATCTACGCACAGCTTATTTAAGGACTTAAATACAAATAAAATTAATAAATAATTTAATTTAATTGTTTATATGTACGTCCATAACTTAGAAATAGGAACGAAACTAATCTTAGAAATGGTTGCACAAGAACAAAACGTAGAAGAGATGAAAAGGCAGAAAATATAGTGTTTCTATTATATGTTTTAATTTAGTAAGTATTTTTTCTATCTATTAATTGATGTATTTCTAATCTTGGTGTAGCGTCTAGCCATTTTTTGGTTTCCATTTTTAGCAGTCCAATATGATTTATTTTCTTAAATAATGATGGAGCTTCAGCGAAAATGATGGGACTAAGGTAGGTGTAACATCTTTGACCTATAAGTTTTGCAGCTTCGGGAACCACAACATATTTACTTTTACATCTGGCGCGATGCAGATATGTAATCTGTGTCAAAGCCCCCTTATGTTTAAATTGTCGCATAAGCAAATTTTGAAGGAATAATTGCCTTGCATCTAATTAAAGCGTTTCACTAAAAAGTTGATCTGTTGAGTAACGATAATCCTTCCTATATATGATTTTAATAATCCACTTTTGCACGCATTCCAATTTTTTTAAGTAATTATTCGTTACTCCACACTATGCTATAATTCCGTAATTGATGTGGAATTGTAAGAAGGCATGTTATATTAAAAAATAACAGTACGACACTGTTTTATAAGTAAGCTTCTTAGTAGTATCAAATTACATAATGTTGATAACGACTTCTCTTGGTAATTGCTTATCTCACATATCATATTTCACACATTGTTATACTTCCATTCTCACAGTAATGCCAAATTGCAAAATTGCTTTTCCTTTGTTTAACGTCTAGCTGACAAAGCTTTTGAAATATTATAAATATGACCAGCAGACGATTTTGTAGCCAGTATTATACTCACCATTATATTAAACGTTTAAATTTATAACTTTATTTTTCATTTGAGAGTCATCGATGACTTTATGTAACAAATAAATATTTTTTAAAAACTCAATATCAAAGAATCAAATATAACAGTGGCGCAGTCGTACCGGATCTAGAAAAACGCACAAGTTCGGGAGCCTAACTTCTGGTAAACGTGTCCGAGAGGAACAAGGAGTTCATCTGCAGAAGGTGCCTAACCCACGGAAAAGAGCCAGAAGAACAAGGAGACCTTCCTAGCTGTGACGGTGGATCCCAATCCTTCAACTAGAGAAAGAACCTACCAATGGAAATATTAATGTAAGTCATTTTAAGAATCATCTCGTTTTATTTTATTATTTTTCACAATTATTTTATAAAAGTGCTATATACACTCAGCGAACAAAATACAGTTCTATTATCAAATAATTATTCCTTAACAAAATAAACGCGACAAGTTTAATTCAATTTTTAGTAATATAAGAAAAAACGTATTATACTGCTAATACGTCACCGTGTATTATACAGTTAATACACAAACTACCTAAGTAAATCTTTAAAAAAAAAACTAATTTCCTTTTCTCAAAAGAAAAAGTCATTTTTAACAATATCAATCTAGCAATTAATTTAATTTTTGTACTTTCTAAACAAAAGCAACGATGCCAGAAACATCGCAAACCACACAAACAGTACAAAATGCAAGGATAGAGCAAATTGAGCCTTACAAGCTCTCTGAAATTTTTTCAATTATACCAGAATTCGATGGCAATGCCATTAATTTACAAACATTTCTAAATTCTTGCATTTATGCACAAGGCATGGCGATTAACGACCAGAAAATATTGTTAACCCTACATATTAAAAATAAATTGCGCGGCAGAGCTGCCGAATTAATAAACTCACGCAACCCTGCCACATGGGCGGAAATAAGAGTCTTGCTCGAAACTCATTTCGGAGACTCTCGCGACTTGACATCTTTAATTCAGGATTTGCAGCGTATTCACCAAATGCCAGGTGAATCTGCACTAACTTTTGTTGCGCGTCTACAGACGCATAATGCAAAAATGCACGCTGCCATTCAAAAACAACGTTTATCCGGTGAACAGAAACAATCTCAGTCAGAACTAATTGAAACGATGACATTAAACACTTTGTTAGCGGGCCTTGAAACAAAATTAGGGCAAATAGTACGTGCTGGAGATCCAACAAGTATGTTACAAGCCATCAATAGGATTAGAAGAGAATTACAACTCTCTTATTTTGAATCTCAAAAATTTTCCAAAAATAATAATAATAATAATAATGCTAGAAATCCAGTGCCTCCTCAACAAAAAAGGCCGACCCCAAATTTTCAACAAAAATTTTGTACATTTTGTAAACGTAATGGGCATATAATAAACGAGTGTCGCACGAGGCAACAACAATTTATGCCATCGACTTCACAAAATGTTCAAAGACCAAGCTTTCAAAGCAATCAAAGTTTTCAAAATTTTGCACAACAAACTAGAACTTATCCACAAAATAATCAAGTTAGCCAAGCGCAACAAAATAGGCCTTCAGCAATTAGACCGAATCCTAATTTTATTCAACAAAGACCATCAGCGATACAACCAAATCCAAATTTTAACCGTTTCAATCAACAAAAGACTCATCATTTAAATTATGAACCTTATTATGACCAATATAATTTTGACCAATATGAGGATTATTCTCCTGAATATCAAAACGTTAATACAATGTACGATAATTTTAACCTAGAAAATAATCAAACCTTTTCAGAAAATTATACATCTAATTTTCAAGAAGAACAGTACGAGAATTATACTGCTAATTCTCAGATGCCGCAAGAGAATTATACTGCTAATTCTCACTTGCCGCAGGAGGATTATACTGCTAATCCTCAGGATTTTTGCAAAAGTCCGGAGTATCTCACGGATACTCCAACAGCGAATTGCGAATTGGACCAAATTTCCCACCAAATTCAAAATATGAACCTCAACAACAATTTCGACCCGTTTCTGAACTTCCCAGAACAGAAGTTCATGTAGAAACACTTTCGCACGCTTTATTGACTGTAAATTCAAATAATCTTTATTATATCAAAGACATCACAAATAAATTTAAAATTCTTATTGATTCTGGTGCAGGAATTTCGATTTTTAAACCAAAAACGGCAGAAAATTATAAAAGAAGATTTTCTGAAAATATTATTATACAAGGCATAACTGAACAAAAAATTAACATTAATGAATCTGTACTTATACCATTTACCGACAATAATCCACACAAAGTTTACATCCATAATTTGGATATAGAATTTGACGGGCTATTAGGTGCAGACTTTTTAGAACACTACGAATGTATGGTAGATATTAAAAATAAGCGACTAATTACCAATTTCAAAACCGTACCGATATTTAAAGCTACGGGTGACGAAAAAACACAAAATTTACCTTTGCAACCAACTACAAACTCAAATCAAATTCGGAATCAAATTCCATGTAACGTGAAAAATCAAAATTTAATTTCAATCGAACCACGCATGGAAAAAATATTTAAATTAAAATGTAATTTACGGAATACTGAGGCTATACTGTTAGCCCAGGAAAATGAAAAAGTACGCTTACCAAACGCTATTGTCAAAATCGACGACAACGGAGAATTTTTAACATCAATTATAAACGCTAACGCAATTCCCAAAATAATCGATTTCTCAAATCTTAAACTTGAACCAGTTCAAAAATTTAGATCAATTTTTAATTTAAACTCTCAAAATCCGGACAGTCCTCAACATACAGACAGAAATTTCGAAATTAGAAACCAACTACGATTAGATCATTTGAACGAAGAGGAAGCCGAATTAATAACAGAACTTTGTCTAAATTTTTCTGATATATTTTATTTAGAAGGCGACAATTTAAGCTTTACCAACGAAATTAAACATTCTATTGACACGAACGATTCTAAACCAGTTTTTACAAAATCATATCGCTACCCTCATATTCACAAAGAGGAAGTTAAAACTCAAGTCTCTAAAATGCTAGACCAAGGTATAATCAGACCATCAATTTCACCCTGGTCATCCCCGGTTTGGGTTGTACCTAAAAAATTAGACGCCTCCGGTAAACAAAAATGGCGAGTTGTAGTAGACTACAGAAAACTTAACGAACTGACTATTGACGACAAATATCCGCTTCCAAATATTTCGGACCTTCTTGATCAATTAGGCAAGTGCCAATATTTTACCACGTTAGATCTTGCCTCCGGATTCCATCAAATAGAAATCGACGCGAAAGATATTCAAAAAACTGCTTTCACAGTAGAAAACGGTCATTTTGAATTTGTACGAATGCCATTTGGACTGAAAAATGCTCCATCAACATTTCAAAGAGTGATGGACAACATTTTGTTAGGTATCCAAAACGAACGGTGTCTCGTCTACATGGATGATATTATTATCTATTCGCCTACCATTCATGACCACATTTCGCGATTAACGGAAGTATTTAAACGTTTACAAAAAGCCAATCTCAAAATTCAACCGGACAAATGCGAATTTTTACGCAAGGAAGTTGCATATTTAGGCCATCTTATTACTAAGGACGGTGTAAAACCAAATCCCGCTAAAGTTGACGCGATTCTAAATTTTCCTCAACCGAGAAACCCTAAGGAAATAAAATCATTCCTAGGCTTAGCTGGATATTACAGACGTTTTATACCTAACTTTTCAAAGATTTCTAAACCTTTAACAAAATTATTGCAAAAAGACATACTTTTCGACTTTGACAATGATTGCTTAAACTCCTTCGAAAATTTGAAACGAGCGTTAACAACAACTCCGATTCTTATTTATCCAAATTTTGACGACGTTTTCATCCTAACTACTGATGCTAGCGCATTTGCCATTGGTTCCGTGCTCTCGCAAGGAAATATAGGCAAAGATTTACCAATAGCTTATGCATCTCGAACTTTATGCGCGGCGGAGACTAAGTATTCAACGATAGAGCGCGAGCTATTAGCCATAGTATGGTCAGTAAAACACTTTAGGCCATATCTATTCGGAAGAAAGTTCAAGTTAGTAACCGATCATCGACCACTTACCTGGCTATTTTCGATAAAAGACCCAGGAAGCAGACTCGCACGTTGGCGACTCAAATTAGAAGAATACGACTATGAAATCATCTACAAACCCGGTAAAACCAATAAAAACGCGGACGCGCTATCGCGAGTTAAAATCAATCACTTTTCGGAATGTTCCAAATTTTATTCAAAAATTCTAGCCGCGAACGAAGACGACGAATCAGAAGATGACGAACCAAACAATGACGAAACCCCGAACAATAACAACAAAATCACTAAAGAACAAATCTCTCAAGAATTTGATATCTTTTGTAATTTGTATAAGACGAAATCCTTAATAGATTATTCTAAAATTCAAACTTCAAACAGACAACTTTTAGACAAGGAACACAAAAATATTATAACATTCTTTCAACAAAATAAGTTAGAAGATTTGCATCATAAAATTATTGAGGACATGTTCGAAGAACACCCCGAGTTTTATAACAACACTATTAACGTTGTCTCAAGCAAATCAGTCAGGCATAGAAAATATTTTATTGTTCCTTTACCTTTTGATGTAGATTCAATAAACGAACATTTATTCATGGTATTGTACAAAAGACAAGACATTTTGGATCTTTCTAAAACATACTATGTAGAAAATAATTTAGATCTTCCAATACTCGAAATGCTATCTTTTATTTTTGCAGAAAAAGACTTGAAAATAGTTATCTGTCAAAATATTGTTAAAACCCCCGATGAAGACGAAATTCCAATTATTTTAGATCAAAATCATTCAGGTAAAAATAACTTACACCGTGGTATTAACGAAACTATTAGAAGGATTAGAGTAAAGTACAATTGGCGAGGCTTAACGAAAGACGTAGAAAACTTTATAAAAAATTGCGAGACATGCGAAAAAACTAAAGTCTGTCGTAAAAATCTTAGCAACCCTCTGGTAATTACCGAGACTCCAAAAACACCATTCGAAAGAATAAATGTTGATCTATTCGAATTTCCCACGCGAAATTACGCTGTTACAATTCGCGACGAATTAACAAAATTTACTCAAGCCTATGCTGTTCCAGATAAATCCGCGAAATCAGTTGTAAATACCTTATTGCTTTACTTTCAACACTACGGTACCCCGTTGAGAATTCATTGTGATTACGGCGGTGAATTTGACAATAAATTATTAAAAGACCTTTGTACGCTCTATGACATAAAACTGACATACTCAAGCGTAGGACATCCCCAATCCAACGGATCTCTCGAGCGATTTCACGCTACATTAGCCGAAATGATAAGAGTCCACAAAACTGAAAATCCGAATGAACATCCATTCACAATATTACCATATGCAATTATTTGCTATAACAATTCGGTTAACAAAACACATGGCTTCACACCGTACGAACTCATTTTCGGACATACGTCTATTAGACCGCCCGAAACTTTGTACAACCAAAAAGAATTAATAACGAAATACATAAGAGATTTAAACAACAGAATATCTCACTATTATAAAATCGCCCGCAGTCGAACGCAATCTCAAAAGGAGAAAGCGAAAGTTCGCTTTGACAGAAATGTCCCAAAAAATCGACCTGAATACAAAGTTGGCGATAAAGTATATGTGAAAGATTCTCAAATTAAAAACAAACTTCAAAATAAATTTAACGGCCCTTTCAAAATCATAGAAATTTTCCAAAATTCTGCTACCTTATTAAATCTTGAAACAAATCAAGAAACTAAAGTAAATTTCGATAGAATGAAACCATATACTGAAAATTAAATTTATTTTCAGGTTTATCCTGCTGTTCGGATCAGCACTCGCACAATATAAAATAATACCAATAAATAACACTGTTGGTGTATTTTACCACAAAGACACGGACATCGTAGTGACAAACGAAAAATGGACATTACTGGTACATAAAAACATATCATCCCTTAAACTAGCCTTCGATAAGAACCAACGAATTTTAGATACGATTCTCAACACCCTTGACGGTGCTCATCAAAAAATGATCACTTTCAGAAGCGAAGTCAAAACAGATCTTAACCTTCTAACACAAATTTCCAAAACTATAGAGTCTAAATTTGATGAAGTATTTCTAGACACGAAGAGATATAAACGCGGAATATTAAATGGTATCGGCACAATTTTCAAATCAATAACTGGAAATCTAGACGCCGAAGATGGCGAATATTACGCTAATTGCATTAATAAATTAAATAACGACGAACATCAGTTAGAAAATTTAATAAAAAACCAAATTTCAGTCACAACATCGGTAATCAAAAATTTCAATTCAACCATTCAAAAATTGCAAATTGACGAAGAAACATTTAATAAAGACATGCAAGAAATCGATCGCACAATCGAAACCATGACGCGAAACATCGAAGCTGTAGAAACAAAATTAATATTCTTACACATTTGTGAACAATTAATGGCAAGCTATTTGTATATTGAAGATAACTTGAATGATATTCTAAATTCAATAACATTTGCTCGATTGGGAATCATTCATTCATCAATCATAACTCCCGATCATTTAGTAACGGCATTACAAGAAATTTCACAGAGTTTGCGAAGAAACAATTTGCCTCTTCCAATCAAATTATCGGCAGTTGCTCAATATTTAGACATTATTGAATTAAAAGCATTTCAAGTAGATTCCAACTTAATATTTGTTTTAAAGATACCACTTGTTGAACCTCAGAACTATAATACCTACCGTTTATACCCTATCCCTATATTTGATAACAGAACTGGTCTTCATCATATTTTATCTATTTCTCAAAAATTTATCGCGAGAGATGATGATTCTTTAATGTACATACCGATAACAAATCTAAAAGAATGCAAACCCCTCTATTTTGGAACCAAACTTTGTTCAAACCTGTTTGCATATCCTATTGATCAGAATGCCATATGTGAAGCTAGGATCCTGAAACAACCGATGAAACTTCCCGAAAATTGCCAAACCTCCTTCATTATTAGCCAAGGGTACAATGTTCAAGAACTCGAAGAGAACACATGGCTCATAATAAATTCCGAACCTCTACATATCACCATTAGCTGCCCGAAGAGAGAACCAGCAACGGAGCTGATTAATAAAAATTCGATTGTAAAATTACAACCTGGATGTTACGCCTTCGCAGGTATCACCAGGATACAAGCCAGTGCCAAGGACCTCTCCGAAATTAAAGACAATTCCCATCCTGTGCAAATCCCATTTGAATGTTGTAACCAGTTGCCCGACAAAATCCAACTACCTAAATTAAAACCATTGAAACTCAACAATTTAAATATCGAGGATTTGGATATTGCCAAAAACAAATTGGAGCAATATTCTAAAGATCTGGACGATCTCATCAACGAACCTTTCGTGACCAAACATATGTCCTGGTTCACGTATTTCACCATCACCTTCATCATTTCCATAATTCTACTTTACGTGTTTTGTAAATGTAGAAGGAAGAGACGTTTACTGAAGATCGAACCCTCTACAGGCGATTCTCCTTCACCTCCTCCAGAACGAAGCAAAACCTTCATGAAATTACCAAGTTTAATCCCTCCAAGAAAGCGACCCGGTATCAAACCTCAAGAAGAAGATATCGAGTTATCATAGACTTTCCAGTGAACCACTAATTTTTGTTTATTGACTTACACTTTTATTCTTTCTATTTTATGCTTATTATTTTATTCACTCAATATTTTATTATTATCTTTGCATTATATTCATTTTGTTTTATTATTACTTTTATATTGTATTCAATAATCATTTTATTCAAAAGTTGTTGTATAACAATCAACTTTTTTATTAAGGGGGAAGTTGTTATATTAAAAAATAACAGTACGACACTGTTTTATAAGTAAGCTTCTTAGTAGTATCAAATTACATAATGTTGATAACGACTTCTCTTGGTAATTGCTTATCTCACATATCATATTTCACACATTGTTATACTTCCATTCTCACAGTAATGCCAAATTGCAAAATTGCTTTTCCTTTGTTTAACGTCTAGCTGACAAAGCTTTTGAAATATTATAAATATGACCAGCAGACGATTTTGTAGCCAGTATTATACTCACCATTATATTAAACGTTTAAATTTATAACTTTATTTTTCATTTGAGAGTCATCGATGACTCTATGTAACAAATAAATATTTTTTAAAAACTCAATATCAAAGAATCAAATATAACAGGCATAATATAATATTCTCAGGTGTTATATTTTAAATATGTCTCCATAATATTTGAATCTACCTAACATACTTCCAAGTTTAACAATAAATTCGATCTGATACTTCCATCTTAGATGCTTGTCAATAAATATACCTAAGTACTTAACTTTATCGGCTATTTCTAGTTTTATTATGCCTTGGCTCGATTTAAATGTATTATAATTTTGTGACAGCATTATTATAACAGCTAAATGGTAAAACTGTGTTTTTGAAAATTAATAGTTAATAGCTGATTATTAAAAAACTGTATTATGTTTAAGAAGTCATGCTCTACTACTCGTTTATAGAACACCGCAGTATCGTCCGCGAAACTTATGATTTTTTCCCACTCAGGGTATTTTACATAAGTCATTTATATAGACATTAAAACGTATAGGGCCTAGTACCGTTCTTTGTGGCACTTCATGCTGTACTGTTTTTTCAGAACTTATAATATTATTAACTTTTAACCATTGTACTCTACCTATTAAATAACTTGTCAGCTTCAATGATATGTCCCAAAAACCAATATCTTCAAGCATTTCTAAGAGTTTAGTATAGCTGACTGTATCAAATACTTTGGCTAAGTCAACGAAGATGCAAAGTTATTTTTTATTGTACACAAAAAGTCAATCAGAATGAAAATTTTGAAATGGTTAAGAACTTATAACATTCGTTTTGTGCTTTCCGGTGATTGATATTATCAATAAACAGAAACTTATATTAATTTAATTGATATAGTAAATAAAAATTTACATAGGCTTGCCTATGAAAACTCATCCCCGAAAATAATTTTCAATACATATTCATCACTTCTCTGTTTATTTTACTTTATGTAAAAATGGATATGAAGCACGCCTGTCACTATATATATACAATTTGCCTTTTTTTATTAAATTAGCTTTCAGGGTTGGTGGTGTGATGTGAGGTCGCATTAATGGGGATGCAAGGAACTTTGTGAGAGTGCGGTGGCTTCCGGTGTTAATCTGCATGGAGTGGCTGGAGTTCAGATCACGCTGGGTCCGCTCTGCTCCCGATGGCGTCTATACAGGCTGTTTGCACGGGGGTTCTCACCAATCCATCACTCGGCCCGTCAGTACCCATTAGCACGCTCGCATACTCTCTAAGATCCATTCCATACCACCACACCACGCGTTACTGTTACTCACACACGACATTGTATCGAATAACGTAGTTACTGAATTTCAACTCAATACAATAACACCCAACCCGCATTTTAAATTATAAGTTCAGAATATAATAGAAGATCAATTTTTTTATATATGTACATATATATTGATACAGACATATCAATCCGATATTTCGGTGAATTGTTTATTGCGAATTAACAAAATCTAAAATTTAGAAAGAAAAAAATGAGGTATAGTTATGTAGTTAAATTATATTTGCATGTTCTGTTATCTATACAATAATAATAATTTCTTAATAAAAAATTATTGTACTATAGTATTTTGAATATTATGCACTTACAGTGCAGTAAGAAAAGACAAAACATAAACTATGAATGCATAATTTTGTAACAGAAGAATTATGATTTAATACCTTCTAGAGTATCACCACCACCAGGATTATATATTTGAGTTTTGGACTTCGAAAGCCTATTGAGAACAATTTAGTTTTTAATTGTGTTGTTTTTTAGGTAAAAGGGTGAATATTTCCAGTTTTATAGGTTCGATCGAGACAAAGAAGTTCAAAATATTCGTTTTGGGTCATTTGAGTACATACATAACATACAAAATTGAATAAACTGGCTAAGTAGCGTTTTATTTTCATTTTAACGCCCATGTATGTTAAGAGTTCCAATCAGCTTCAAACTGTCAGAAAATATTCCTTTTGTTGAAGGCAAATCGCCCTGAAATTTTGGTGCCCAAATATTAAATCTTGTGGACACAAAAGAACTTGTTATCGGAAATTTGTATTGCCCGATATTTTATGCCATTAAGTCCAAAACGGATCTTTTTTTCAAAATGTAGATCTCGATGCCATTAAGAAAGTATTACTTAAAGTCATTTTGGCCGTTTGCATTTATTTATAGTCCGGTTGCCAAACTGTATATTTTATGTAAACCCAATATTATTGTATAAAGTTTATTTAATTTCTGAATTAGTACAAGGACATATTGAGCTGCAAGAAAATTGATGATGACATTCTGTCACCCTTGGACGATTCGATATATTCAATATGGAGAAGTTAAGTGAAGAGAGGATTGATGTGGTACAACACACGCACAAAGAAGAAATGCAATATCGAATCGCTTCAGATGAAAAAGACAGAGAAGGAATAAGAAACAAACTAAGGCTCTTCAAGGCACATATATTTTGTGAGTATAGTAAACATAATTTCTGGCGTGGTACTACCGAATACTATTAATGTACATGACGCTGTTAACATTGGAACTAAACAAATGAAAAAATTTGAAGAAGGTTAGCTATCGAGTTTTCATTTGACTATACCCAGATTAGTTGCAAGCAGATCTATAGCAAAGAAACGCGTAGACGTTGGTAGTGTTGAGGTGTTCGATACTGGTATTATTTATTTCCGAATTATAGAACTTCACGATAAGTAGATGTCAGTAAAGTTCCCTCCCATGAACTTTTACCCACACCAACGTCAATGTTTGCAGACTCTGGAGAAATGAGGATCTGCAAATCTAAATCCAGCTCAAAAAAACTTCTCCTAGTTTCTTGCTCAACAAGAAATAGAGGTGTTGAGAACACATCTATCGTTATTAATAGGTCTGCACTGTTATGCTGTGTACAGTGGTCAGAAAAGGGGACTGTAGAAGACTTCATAAAGGCACTCAAAACATCTATAAGAATACATTTGCAGCATGCAAATATGCACCTTGTTTTTGATCGGTACAAGGAGTATAGTACCAATGACTGCATATGATCAGGTAGATCTACAGGAGTAACAAGAGTTCGCGTACTCACGTACACAACACCTCTACCTTCTCGGAGAGATATGTTGAGCTCAAATGAAAACAAGAAGCAATTGATTGAACTGATTTGCAGTAACATTGTTGGTGACGAAACGTTTAAAAAAAAAGAAGACTAGTAATTACAGGCTAATTTTGACAGGTCCACAAGAAGAACCTTACCACATTTATCGTGCAGAAGTAAAACGAAAGCACGACCTAAGAAGCAGATACGATTCTTGTACAGCAAGCTATCCTGGCTGCTGATGATGCAGACAAGCAGTTTGTCGTCATATCAGATGGCACAGATGTTTTTCTGCTTCTTTTGTACTTCTACAATCTTAAGGAAATATCTGCAACAATCCTGATGGAATCCCTGTCCAGGGTCGTACACTAATTGACATTAGAGCATCTGTTATTAAACACGAGAAAATAATATCTGACGTGCTAGCACTTCATGCTATCACTGGATGTGATACCACTGCTATGTATTATGGCATTGGGAAGAAAAGAGAAACGAAAGAGAAAAGAGGACACTCCTTGTCATTGGTTGGCGACCTACATGCTTATCTATCTGACGTGAATTGGCAAGCATCGCAGTTTATGGCCGCATGGTACGGAGCAAGTAAGTGTAACACAACTTCAGGGGCTCGTGTCAAACTGTGGGCTGACAAAGTTGGAAGTCCGAAATCACAACTACCGAAACTGTGCTCACTGTCACCAACAAATTCAGCGTTCAAAGAAAACCTTAAGCGAGCTCACTTACAACCCTGCATTTGGAAAAACTCAATGGAATCTGACCCACCAGATATGGATCCACTGCTTCACGGGTTCTACAAGGATCAAAACTCGAGATGTCTTATATCCACAACTGTTCCAGAGAATATTGAAGTTGCACCGCTGGAAATTTTGAAATTGGTTAAGTGCTCCTGTGAAAGTGTATTGCCATGCAAGAGCAATCGATGTAGTGGCAGGAGCGCCAGCCTACCATGCACCATGTTTTGTTCATGCACAAGTACTTTCTGTTTCAATGATTTCACATGGTTTGCTGAAGTAGAAGTAGACTTAATTGATGGTGACCTTGAAGAGACTACACCTGACTCCATATCTTAAAAAAGGGGCTAATCGCTATCTAGACAACATTTGTTAGTCTTGATTCATGAATGTTTTCTTTTTATACCTAGAGAAATTACTATATTATAATTAAGGGACAAGTGGATGACGGTGTTATGTGACATTTTTTGAAATTTTGATATTTTCAATGGAAGAAGGTGGTATGAGTCTCTTCTACCATACCTCCATCATTCATCTTCCTATTAGCCATATTTTGCAATATACTAATGTATATGTTATGTGTTATGTACACTGGCCTTAAGTATAATAACAGTTGATGATCTGGTGTCTTTATTCGACATAATTTGTAAAAGATATATCAAATTCTCACTATATATGTACTAACTTAGGCAGAGGTTCAACTATTTAGGTTATGAATTTGGTGAGATAAGAAACAACAAAAAATCCACACAATGTACTAAACATCAATAATCTCAGAATTTATAATTTGTAACATAACACCTTCATCCACTTACCCCTTCAATTGTCATCAATTTTACACAAATGCTTATGCTTGAGAAATTATTTTTTTTTTTGTATACTAATCTCTTAATACAATTTCAATGATGTTTTTAAACTCTGCATCCTAAAAAACATGTAGATTAACATACGAAATCATTTTCAAATTAAGGTAATTTATAGCCGCCATATTGAATATATCGAGTTGCCCAAGGGAGACAGAATGTCATCATCCATGTTACTGAAGCTTAATATGTATTTGTACTTCTTCAGCACTAAAAAAAACTTAATACAAAATTGTATGGTATTGGTTTTGGCAACCGGACTATTATGAGCCAAATAGTAACAAATTGGTTTTCTCGGCCATTTTGAAAACATTTTTGCTAAATTTTTATCAGAAGAGAAATAGAATTGCGAGAACTTAATTTGAAAAGTGTTAATTTTCGTCTATCTGAGATGGCCGAAAAAAATCCATTTGTTTTTATTTGATTTATAATTAAATGCCCAAGAAGTGACCGAAATGACTTGGAAAGAAAATTGTTTTTAATATTAACGGAAAGCCGGCATCGAGATTCATATTTTGAAAAAAAATATATCCATTTTGGATTTAATGGCATAAAATGGCGCGCAAAAATTTCAAGGTGTTTTGCTTTCAACTAAAGGTATATTTTCTGAACGTTTGAGGCCGATCGGAACAATTAACGTCCCTGGGCGTTAAAATGAAAAAAAATCGCTTTCAGTTTATTCTATTTTATATGTTATGCACGTACACAAATGATCCAGAACACAGATATGTTGGAATTTTAATTACCAAGACTTTGGTTTTTTCTTTGTCCCGATCGGACCTCTAGAAGCGGAGATATTCACTTATTTATCTAAAAAACGCAGTTCAAAAAACTAAATTGTTTATAAAAAAACGTAATAAGCTTTGGAAGTCCAAAACTCAGGTATATACTCCTGGTGATAGCCCAGAAAGTATAAAATCATATTTTTGTTGTTACAAAACTATGCATGTCAAAATACTCCACTATTAATATGGATGAGTTTATATGAAAGATCTGTCAATTTTCTGAGTTCACTGGGACATAACGGTACAACATAAATATTTCTTAAGGTCCTCTGGCTAAGAAACAACCCACTGTATGTTTTTCTAATATATAAACATTTCCGCCAAAAATAAAAGGTACTGTTTTTCTAAATGCCTTTCTGAACTCTGAACTCGAAAAAAAATGCAGAGGTAAAATGCCAAACTGACGCAACTATTTTATGCACAATCTCAGCTGGTTGATCTTAACTGTATTAAATGTTAAAGACGGTTTGTTATTTTCTTAACGTTGTTCGTTATTTTCAGGTAACGTAACGTCGTGCTACGAAATTCTGAATTAATCGGTTAATGGCAAGAAGTATCATCACTCGTTTTACGTTGCATTGCCCTCTGAAATACCTGAGTTCGGACAACGCTACACGACAAATACGATGGCTTCTACTCGCGTTCCGTTTGACAGAGCTACTCGAATCATTTTATGCCTAAAATAGCGTTATTTTGTCGCGATATATTTCTAGAGCGGTCGCGCCTGTAGCTCTACATAAGTGGAACCGATTCTTCCATCTCTACTACATGTACACTTGATTTTAAAAAAACTGGTACACTTTCTGTTAGCTATGTAAATCATTCGTTCCTTGATTGATATTAATAATCTTACCAATGTCACTTTGACGTTAATCAGTGGCGTCATTTTAAAAAAATGGTTCGACATCTAACAGATATTCAAAAATTTCGAATTGTTTCTAAAATTGAAAATGGTTGGTCCATAAGAAGACTAGCTGCTGTATAAAATGTGAGTAAAACCACGATAATGTGTGTTAAAAAACAATGGGAAACCAACGAAACGGTATCCCGTAAAGTTGGTTCCGGTAGGTCCAGAAAGAGCAATAATCAAGAAGATGAAAATCTTATAAATTACCTAAGAGAAAACCTTTTTCAGACTGCAGTAAATGCAATTTCAGAGACACATTTCCCTGCTTCGGTACCTACTGCTTGCAGAAGAATAAAACTACAAAGCGACTTGAAGAGTTGTTCAGCGGCTAAAAAATAAAAACTTTCAGAGGAAAGAAAGAAAAGAAGCAGGGTAGGATTATTTTTGCAATCAACTATATAATCAATGATGAAAACTTCTGGGGACAAGTTGGCTTTTCTGACGAAAAGGTATTTAAATCCTGTAACGATGGACATGTTTGCGTATATAGGCCTACTTCCACTAGATACGACGAAAAATATACTTTCGATCCACAAATATCAGGAAGGTTTTCATTCAATGTCTGGGCTTGGATGAGCCTAAATGGGTTAGGTGTGAGTTGGAACAGTGGTGGTCATCTCAATTCCATTAAATATATTGAAATATTAGACAATATTATGTTGTCGGCAGTAATAGAGGTGTTACCGGAAAATAATTTTATTTTCCAACAAGACAACTACTCCATACATGCGGCCCATCGTGTCAGGCAATGGTCTCTTAATAAAAACATAGAGTTGTTACCGTGGCCATCTAAAAGTTCGGATTTAAATCCAATTGAAAATGTTTGAGGACTAATGGTGAAACATATAAGAAAATTAAATAACCATCCAAACAATGCCCAAGAATTGGAAGGGATAATTGAAGACACTTGGGAGAACTTGTCGCAAGAAGTTGACCTTGCAAGAAATCTGATTTTGTCCATGCCTGCAAGACTTCAGGCAGTTTTAGACGCTAATGGAGCAATGATAAAATATTAGTTAATTCTGTATTACGTAGTTGAAGTTCATTTATTTTATTTTTTTATTGTACTTTTATAGTCAGTTTGCATTGTTTACATTTTTTTAAATCTCAAGTGGTATTTTTGTGTTCTTATTTTAAAAATTAAATTATCATTATTCAGTTAGTATTTTAATTACAACCATAGTAGAATTATCCGTAACAAATATTATTTTTTTATACAATAATATGGCAGGCTTGAAAATGTTTTGAAAAAGTTATTTTCTAATTATTTTTTAAAATTTCATTTGAATAAAATAAAAAAGAAAGGCACAATAAGTTTAAAAATACTAAGAAAACCGGTCTCTTCCAAAAAACCCAGGTCTGGGGTAAATCACTTCTTCTCCACCGGGGGGTGGACATGCCTGGCCAGCCCTATTTACAGACATATGCACACAACTAAACTATTAAGATTTTCGATTACAAGAGTTGTACTAGTTTTTTTTTAAATCAAGTGGACATAACCTGTACACTGCGGATTGATACCACCGTGGGAATAATAAATGAACAGTATTACAGTGTTGTCACGATTTCACTTTCTCATCAAACCTATAAATTCTTCGTTAATAATAAAAAGTGACTCAGATTAATTATATAAATCTGGTAATTACCCCTTTTAATTAACTTACAGTATTTAATTTATGAAATAGTCCAGTCAACGGGAAGTTTCACCTCTAACTTGAGTGCTAGTGAATGGTTTTTGATGAAACCTTGTGCAATGTGTTTGTAATGGCGTTAGCAAAAAAGCTGATAAAAAGAGTAGAGTAGGAAATGATCGAAAGGAGTAGAGAACACGCCTTTTATCACGGGTTCCGAATTGTGTGAATTCACTCTAGTGAATTTTCTCCAGAAATGCTTATTTTTCGAGATATCGCCATTCGAAAATTCCTAAAAGTGGGGAAGTGAAATGCAAAAATTGGAAAAAAAATCTGAAAAAATTCAGGTGAATGTATTATCGATTATCACAATGCTGATTGTTGATAAATGTAATATATTATATTTTATGAGCGTCCAATGGTTTTCTTCTTCATCGTCATTTTGTAATATAATCACCGAATAAACATTATTTTCTACTTTTTAGTGCAATGCAGTTTTAAAAGAATACCATATTTTTTTATTTTATTTATTTTTTTATTAATTTGATATTTCAGTTTAGTGTGGTACGAAACGGATTTTACAAAACAAATTTTTATGATGACTATATTATGAAAATTTTGGTTCGGATATAAGACACCTATTTTATTAAATCAAATAATTAAAAGTACGGAACCCCAGGTCGAGCTCAACTGGCAATACATTGGCATTCCTATATCAACATATAGTGAACAATAGAGAATTGCATTTGCAAAAATTATACGAATACATTTCTGAACATGTCAGGAACAATATACCAAAAGTTACCAACAATAGTTCTTGAGCGTCATTTGTTATTAAACAAATTAGTTGCAAGATACCAGTTTTTGTCAAATGTCTCTCAAAATATTTTTTTCTTAAAAACACAAATTGCGCCATTCGAAAGTACGGGAAATTTCTCCTCGAAAATGTACATGAAGTTTTCTTGTACGACCAAAAATGTAGAAACTATTTGTAAAATTATTGATTTACAATCTTTGCATTATTTTGATAACCTCAATTCTCTTTATGCTAGCAATTAAAATCCTAAACTCAATTTGTCTTTCTCAATGGACAATTCTCATTCTAACACTAGCTTCTACACAGTCCCCTACGACTACGCAGAATAAACCAGTATCCACATAACTCCCTACGGCTATGAAGATTCAGATTAAAATGAGAACAAAGGGCTAAAATGAATTTATTTACATACCTCGTCTTTTGGAAAATTTTTCATTCAAATGGATTACATTTTCATAAAATCTATCATTCTGTTTTTTGAAAATGCTTAGCCTTTGAAATATTTTTCGCCCTTATTCTGAGCTCATCAGATAGGCACATGATGTTCCATGCAAAAACCAAAACAATTACCAACTTTTTTGACATTATTTGACATTGACTGAATGAAAAAAACAAATTTTCACCTCTGTGTTACCTAGCCAGTAATGGAGCCTATATACTCTATACATGCTTAAAAGTGAATTATTTTTTGTTTACTTATGCTTATAATGAAATATATTCTTTATAGGAGCAGAAAAATAAACTATCCATGAGAATTAAAATAAAAACTATTTGTAAAATTGTTGATATACAATCAAATAGTGTCAAAACAGTTATCAAACTGTTTTAGGAAAATCGAAGCTTCCCGTAATTATTCCGATATAATGCATATTCTCAGCCTCTATTGACTCATAATACTATGGAAATATAATTTACATATGCATAGATAAGCAAAATAATGCCATACAATTTATATTTTAACACAATGTTCTGAAACCAAAATAAAATATCAGTTCGTGATATTATTAACCTTTCTTTCACACTAGATACAAATAAGAATTGTACCTTTTTGTTATCGCCAAGAAGAATTGACTTACATACCTTTGGTGGATAAGAAATTTAAGATGTTAGAGTAGACTCCGGAGATGCCAATTCCGCAGTGGAAAGCGAGAGTAAAGGGGGATGACAAGTGACAGCAAACTGTTGTTGGTAGTTTTAGTTAGAAAGATGTTCATGTCAACTAGCTGGATCTCTAGGGATATCAAACTTTACCGAGGGACCTAAAATCACTTACCTTCACAATCTACAACTTGAATATTGTTCTGTTGATTATTTTACTTTTTATACTTCATCTCTGTGTCTCTTTTCTACAAGATTCTGTTATTCAACCATGAATAAATACATTGGTATATGTGATTAAAAAATCCCAACCGAACTATCTTCAAATATGAGGAATGTATAATAATATAAACCTTATAAAGAAAAAAATTAAATAATGATATAATAATCATTAGTTTAATAGTCGTAATAAAAACAATAATTTAGTAAATATTTCAAAAATTACAATAACATAGTTCTATATTAGTTGTATTGTTTATTATGTGCATTACAAACAAATATCAGTTGTGTTTGGACGTACTTGACTGTAAATACCTAGCTCATTAATATTGTGTTCATTAATATTGCGTTCATCGATGTAAGTCGCAATGCCAAAAATAATATTGTGTTCGAATACACTCTTGCGTAGTGCTAGTGAAATAGTCCAGCCAATATATATTTTGTTTTTATTATTCAAACGAGTATGTTGACAATGCGCGACTGCGACATCCACTCATTTCGTAATAGTAATATTTAAAATGCCTTAATAACATTTTAAAGTAAAATTGATATATCACCTGATCTACGTACATGGTTCACTCGAACCTCAGCAGTTAAGTTTTCATTACAGTTTCAATATCTACGTATTTTTGTGCACACTTACTTTAATTTTACTATAATATAATATAATATTGTTAGGTTTTTATGCCAATCATTCATAGGATACTCTTCGCAGTTTTTTTGTAAATAATATTAGTTTTAATTTTTGTTAAACTGCAAAACATTAAAAAGTAGATTTATATACAGGGTGTCCCGGAATTGAGTTCCCGGACGGGAACCTGTGATTCCCGAGTTCATATTGGGTCCATATAATCCAACTTACCATAGTCCAAAAATGCATCCCAAGGGAAGTACATTCTCTTAAAGTGACACAAAGAATAATTTTTTTTCCACTAATTTCCGTTACATTGAAGATTAAATTTTCAAAAGTTGATGGGAGCTGTATCACTATAGATACTCTATGTGAACTTGATAACAACCAAATATCTTTTATTTCCAATTTTTTTTCTCAAAATAATTAATATTTAACTGGCTGTATTTTTTTAATCATTCTGTAAAATTACAGAATACTAGAACTTTTTTATAGGGCATTGAAAGGGCTGCAAAAAAGGTACTCTTAAAAATGTTTGTAGTATCAATCAAAATACAAGAAATTATTACTTCCCTCGCATACCGAAGAGAAGTATTGTATTCGAGAAAAATCACCCACCGAGATTTTTTCGGATTTTGACGTTTCAGATCATGTAGATTACGAGAATATAGGGTTTTCAATTACGTCAGTCTGTCTGTCCGGCTGTCTGTCTGTTGGTGCATTAACTAAAAAACTACTTGACGGAAGACAGTCAAATTTGGTAGGTAGCGAACGCCACTGCCACCGAAGAAATGGTTAGACTTTCACTGGAAAAATACAGGGTGGACCGTCTTAAGGGAATAAATAGATAATGGAAAAAAAATTTATTCGTTTAAAATTTCCACGTTTCATGACACTCTAAACCTATCTCAAAAAAAATGTTTTTGAAAATTTTAAATAAAAAAAAAAAATGAAATTTTGAAAATATTGAATTTTTTTTATAAAATGGGTGATGGAAAAAATTGTTTTGCTCAAATTTAAAATTTTCACGTTTCGTTACATTCTAAACCTGTTAAAAAAATATATATGAAAATATAAAATATAAAAAAAAATGAAAATTTTGAAAATTTTATATAAAATGGATGATAGGAAAAAATGTTTTACTCAAATTTAAAATTTCGTTTCACGACATTCTAAACATATTTGGAAAAAAAAATTGTAGAAAATTTAAAAAAAATTGTGTACATTTTTTATAAAATGGGTGATGGAAAACATTTTTTTTGCTCAAATTTAAAATTTTCACGTTTCATAACATTCTAAACATATTTCAAGAGACTCTTTGTAAATACCTTTATCAATTTTCCTTTTTTCCTCCGTTTGTAATTAACATTTATTTACAATTCTAGAATAACATGTTGCAATAACCGAAAAGTGCAGTTTATTCTAAAAAATACATTAATACCAAATGGTCCACGTGACGTCCACCTGTTTCAGTACACAAATTAATACTTTTAAAATTTTTTGTAATATCAACGAAATATCAAGAATTATCATTCTTTCTCCGTAGGTCATAGGTGCTTGTGAAACACGAAACCCGTCGCGTTTGAGAAAGAAAAGAAAAGAACTTGAGATACAGGTCTCATGAAAATTTGAAAATTGTATCCTCAATATAACGGAAATTATTGGAAAAAAAGTTTTCTGTCTCACTTTAAGAAAATGTACTTTCTCAGGGATGTACTTTTGGACTAAGGTAAGTTGGGTTGGCCCAATATGAACTCAGGAAGCAGAGGTTCCCGTCCGAGACCTCATCTGGGACACCCTGTATTTATTGACCAATTTTGTTAAAAAACAAGAGTTCTTCCACTAACTTACTGCCCAAATTCGAATGCAATCTGACTTTTCATTCTTAAGTTATCGTGCTTACAACAAACGTGATTGATGGACAGACAGACGGACCGATAAACTGACAAATAGACGGACAGAAGAACAGACAGACATACGGCCAGGCAGACATTTTGAGTTCAACAAGACTATTGTTTTTTTACAGGCTTTTCTTTTGGTTATCTTGCTTTCTTCTTTAATCTAGTTTGCGATGCACTCTGACTCATTTCCGAGTTTAAGGCATCGTTTCCCGAGGATGAAAGATCACCATCAGATGCTTCTTTTTTTCTGAAAGGTATATAACTATTAAATCTTTCACAAGTTTTTCGCAGAAGACGATACCAGTATCGTTGCTGCTTTTGGGAGAGAGGAGTTACCTCTCTCCCTTTAAAGTGGTTATGATACTACCTCTGTAGAGTGTGAATAACTCTGCTTTTAACATTAGATTCCGTTACGTTGACTTGAAGAAAGGCAGTACAAACATTTATAATTCCTGGCATTAAATCTTTCACAATATTTTCGATTTTTGTAGTAGGAGTAGACTTTGCAACTTGCGCATATGTGGCTCGCATAGATGACATACTTTCTCTGAATTTTCTTCTAGCCTCTACAAATGATAATCTCTCTATTGCCATTTCATTATTAAGAGACTTAGTGAAATGAACGTGTGGTGTGAGTTCTCAAAATATTTTTCGACATCAACATCAGCGACTCCCATTACCACCTTGGTGGCTCAGATGATTTCAAATATTATATTATTAAAATTCTGTGAGTAGTTATTTCCACTTACTAGAGTGCAAATATAGTAAAAATATATTTTCGCTTAAATAGGCTTGAAGGGGAAATCTGGATGTGGAAGTAGTGATTTCTCAGACAGCGATTTTTTATTTCCAACCCGCCTCTAAAATGTTGCAATACAGTTTTTCCTCAAGCAAGTACACGTACTTTCTTATTAGTATACATTTTTTAAACCTAAATCAAAATTCGATTTATGATATAGTTTACTGTTAATATTATTAAATTTATAAATGAGATGTAGTTCCTCTTGCCAATGACATCTGTGTAATTTGTACGTTGCACTCTCCAGTGGGGCGGTGCGTCGCTATGGGTGGGTAAAAAAAATCAAGAAATTTAAATCCCCGTAGCCAGAAAAGTTATCTTGACAAATTCACCAATAGGAAAATTCAGATTTTGGTGCTCATGTACGCATAAATGTTGAGTATTGACAAAACGTAGAAGACATATTTTTTTCGAAATCTGTCATTCCGTTCCATCTCCCCACTCCCATTTTAGTTTTCGTCACTATACGCAAAATTAGTATATAGAAAAGTTTTATTTTAGTATGAAAATTATTCTTTAAGGATTTCTGCTTCTGTAGTTTACCGTCCTATCCATAAAACCCCTCAAAATACAACATAATTAGAGAAACAACTCAATAAAAAATACCCAAAAATTAAATAAATTAAATAAATAGAAAGAATAATTAGTATGAAATCCTAAGGGTCTGGAATCTTAAGGGTCTATGGATCACTCCTTCTCTTCTGTTCTTGTCACATGCTGTAATAGATGCTTTACAGCTTGCGTATGTATGATAAGTTTGGAGGACTCAGGCCTCTCGACAACTTCCTTCAACTGATCTTTCGATAAACCTGTAGTGATGGGTGGCTCATTGTAAATGATATTTTTGTAAATTCACCAGGTCATAATATTCTATAGCATCATAATTAAATGCCGAAATAATAAAACTGTAAACCTTATAAGATGCTTTCTTGGAATCCTTTAGTGCTTTCAATGTTCTACGATAGGCAAGCTTTCGAACATGGTGGCGTTCAAAGTATAGCTAGCAATTAATTCTCAGGGTGGCCGAAGTAACCATTTCTTTGAATGACAGGATGAACTATAGCCTTCAGTTCCTCCGGTAGATACTTGCACAACTGGATTGTTTCAAATACATATCTTGCTCCATAAATGCATGAGGAATTGTTCTTAATATTTGCATACCTCAACATTAAACAATTTTTTGTCTTCTACTTTGCAACGGCTGTTAGATTAGCTTTATATAATGGGACATTCTGTCTTTCCTTGTACGGTTTCAACAACGATTGTCGTTTAACGTGGTACTTTTTAATAAGTTCTTTCATACTTACACAATGCACAATAATCTGAACCAGAGCCAAGCCAAGAACAATAAGAACTGTGTGGAGCACGTCAAATTAAAAGATATTCAAGAGAAAATTATTGAACGATCTGATAAGTCTAGACTTGTCCCGAACTAGTCGCGGTGCTAGGAGAAAGCACGGGCGCTTTCGTTCCATAAGGTATTTGAAAGAAAATATCATGAATAATTGGAAAAATGAAAAGAATCATTCCTCAGAAGATTGCACCCAAGTTTTTTTTGAAAATGAAGGGGCCTGACTGCAAAAATTGCAACAAATAAAAACAAATATTTTAACCTTATGGAAAAAATCTATTGGGGTCGTTTCCCACCCCCCTCCCACCCAAAACTATTGTTACTATCGTAAACATCTCGGCGATGGGAAGGTAGATAACGAACCCTGATAATTTTTTTTCATTGGAGAAAAATAATTTGGTTAATCAATAACAACTCTTTCACGTTAAGAATTTCCAAAATCTGAAATGTCGCACCGTCCTACTCCAGTTGAAGTAACGATACGGATGTACTTACTTTAAATTTATACTTCTTTAAGGGATTTAAAGGATTAAACCAGTATAAATCATTTGAAATAATATATAGTGCTACTGTTATTTATTTGAAACAATAATTTATTATACTAGACTTAAACCAGTTACATAACATAATTGTAATGGATAAACTAAATACTGCATGCATTACATGGAATCAACAAAATCTATATGCAAGCACACCACGACTTATTTAAATTCGAAGTAAGATTTGTCAAGGCATCATAAATAACTGTATTTACGAACAACCTTCTTTATCGCGTATCTGTGACACTGACAAGTTAATCCTATATTAAATAAATTGATCTTTTTCAAGCTACCTCGAACTCTTCTCGAGCTCAACCACTGATAACCAACTTGTATTTCCGTTATAATAAAATTTTCTTTTAAATATGAAATTCGCTTGTTAAAATATGCACAGAACTTGCCAGTTAGCTAGCGTGTTTACTGAATAAAACGAATATGTTTATTAACTGTAATATAGTAATAACAATGGCTAAATTATAAAAATTTAAATTTTACTGTACATGATATTGTGATTTTTAACAATGATTTTTTAACACGCTCGTTATCCCAATATTAAAGTCAATGGCGTACGTAGGAACGGCAGAATTAACTAGAGACAAATGAATTTTCGGTGACTATTGATATTGAATCGAAGTGGAAAACCATTAGTTTATTCATAAAGATAAATGATATCTGGAACAAAGAAAGCTTAATGGTGCTATTTTTAAAATTATTACTAAAATGGTATTTGAAATTGCTCTACTGAATCTACCGATAACTTAATAGAATAGAAATAAACGTGTCAATAAAATTGGGAACTGTTGCACATAATTGAACTCAATTTAATTAAAAAAACTTTATTCAGAATCAAATGTAACAACATGGTTTTTCTGGAAGTCATGCTCGGAACCGACCAGACATACACAACACAGCGCCATGGCAATTGAAGGACTGGCCGGAATTGCCCAAATCAGCTTGAAAAACGTATACCTAGGAAATTTATTTCCACATTTAGATTTTCCGTCCAAGTCTCTTTAAACCAAAACTTCTTAATACTATATTTGCACTCCAGTATGTGGAAATGATTGCTCATGGAAATTTAGTATTATAATATTTGAAATCGTCTACTCGAATGTGGTAAAGGAGGTGGCTGACGCCAAGATATCTTTTGAGAGCTTCTGTTCTCATACACACACTAAATCACAATTTTATTTAACAATGTAGAGGGGATATTGGAGGTGGTGGTAGGGGTGGCAGATACCATAAAAAATTGAGATCTTGGCTTCTAGTATATACACCAAATCCTAAGTTGCTATACTCTGACGAGCTTGCTTCATTTTTTTATATATTTAACCCCCAACCCAACGGAACAAGCACAAAACATAATCTAGTTTCAGATATCGTTATAATACATACTTGTACCAAATTTCAAGTCAATATCTTTATTTTATTTTGTTAACTTAATAATGGAGTGGGGGTGGCAGATGCCATAAAACCATTTGAAGCCTTGTCTCCTAGAATATACACCAAATCCCAAGTTTCTGGACTCTTATATACTCACTTGTCATACTTATTTTCCTCCATTTATTTCTTCCTTCACCGGAACCATCTCAAAATATAATCAATTGTAGATATCTTTATAATACATATATTACCATACCAAATTTCAAGTCAATATTTTTACTTTATTTTGTTAACTCCTTTAACAATGGACGGAGTGGGGGTGGTAGTCTGGAAATTGTCATAAAAATATGGAGACCTTTTCCTCTAGTATATACACCAAGTTCCAAGTTTCTGAACTCTTACTACCTTAGTTTACTTGTTTACCCCTATTTACCCCTATTTCGCAGCTATCCCTTCAACAGAATAAGCTCAAGATATAATCTAGTTTCTAATATCATTATAATACATACGTGTCTCAAATGTCAAGTCAATATCTTTATTTTATTTTGTTAACCGCTGTAACAATGGTGTGAAGGTGGTGGTGGGGCTGGAAGATGCAAGAGAATTTGAGAATTTTGCCTCTAATGTATACACCAAATCCCAAATTTCTGGATTTGCTTTACTTATTTATCACTATTTCACCCCCATATTTTCAATGGAATCACCTCAATATATAATCGAGTTCCATAATAATATATCGTTATAATACATACGTGTACGAAATTTCAAGGAAATGTCTCAATTTTATTTTAGGACTCGTACCAGCTTGCATTACTTATTTTCCCCATTTTTAAGTAAATGTAGCCCATAAGTTCCACATTGGGAACTTCCCAGAATGATATGAATATTAATAATAATAATAACACAGATATCTTTAAAATTTAGTTTTAGTCAATTTTATTGATATAAATATTCTGGGTGTAATGGGCCCGAATAATTTTAGAAAGGGTGTATAAAGATATGTGACATTTGAAAGGATCGATTGCCATCAGAACCAATTATATCGGGTAAATATTTTTCATGAAATTGTAAAACTTACTGTAACGAAGTAATTTTCCGATGCCAAGAATGCAATTTAAGTAAATATTATCCTTCGTTACTTGTTCCACTTACGGTCGAAAACTAGTTGTTGTAAATCATTATTATAATTTCCTCCTAATTTAACTAACTTAAACCGTGAAACAGTTTTCTACTTTATATAGAAAATGTAGTAAACTCGGCTGTGAGAAGATTATCTGTAATATTGGAAAATTGCAAAAATTGACACTGAAGGCGTTGGCTAAACCAGCGCAAATCATTCTAATTGAAACAGATTTGATCTATTCCGTTCTGCCTGTCTAATAGTTAACTACGCGTTGACTATTATAGCCACCGTTTCTTGTCACAGTTTTTATGTTTACAAAGATAGATTACTTTCCTAAAATGCGTGTAGAAAAATGATAATTTAAAATAATTTCGATTCAATGTATCAAAATATTATTACCGTTTTCCAAACTATCGAATAGTCCAGTTGGTAAAGTAAAAATCCACCAGAAGCTCGCAAAAAATGTTATGTGAGATTTTCCTTCGTAACTGTTAGTGCGAGGATTAAACATCACAAAACCACAAAAATCCGTTCTGGTGGTGCCGCTCAACCCCACAAAAAAATCACCCCTTCGGTGAAATAAGCCTTATTTTACTGATAACTCGTTAACCGTTGAACATATAAAAAATTGCTCATTATAAAAAAGAAAGCTTGACTAATTGCCTAAAAACAAGTTCCTCTTATAATTTTCTTGTATGTGCCATGGTTTTCGAGAAAATCGATATTGACAGAAATTGCAAAATTTGTATTTTTATTGAGCGCGAATTTTCGTTTATTTGAAATTTTTTGCGCCTATAGACAAAATTGAATTGCTCGATAACCAACAAGCTAGGAAGAAAAATCAAAGTGGGTTTTAAAGGGGATCTAAAATACTCTCTTGTGTTGCCATTTTTTTAGAGCTATTAATATTTATTAGTATATAAAAATAACAATATAATATAGTTATATCTTGATTTTTTTGTGCATCTACCTATTCACAGGCTCATAATATAAATTATAAATCCATTATCTTTTAGTTCAAGGTAGGCAGTACTTCAATGCAGAAAAAGATGGGAACAAAAAGATTCACATTTATAAATTTAGGTGCATGTTAAAGTTAGTCAAAAGAAAAATCCAAAAAAGGTTGCATATGCAATTTTTTGATATTTTTTTAACACAATTTTTTAACTATTAAATGACTGTAGTTATATGATATATAAACTCACAAAAAACTTTTGAGCTAAGTTTTCAAGATGTTTCGGTCTTTTTTTTATTTTCAGGAAACAATAAGACATTCTTCAACATGCTGGTAAATTTGCAAATGTGCATATTTTTAGATTCCTAACTTTTTCTACATTGAATTAATACCGTGAACTAAAAGATAATGCATTTATAACTCATACTAAAGTCAATTATTTTTTATGGACCTGTGAATAGTTAAAAGTGCAAAAAATAAAGAGGTAACTATATTATATTGTTATTTTTATATACTAATAAATAACAATAGCCACCAAAAATGGAAATACAAAAGAGTATTTTATATCCCCTTTTTAAAGGGGTTTTAACCCATTTTGATTTTTCTTCCTAGCATGTTTGCTTTTCGAGCAATTCAATTTTTTCTATAGAAACACAAAAGAGTATTTTATATCCCCTTTTTAAAGGGGTTTGAACCCATTTTGATTTTTCTTCCCAGCATGTTTGCTTTTCGAGCAATTCAATTTTTTCTATAGGCCGCGCGTAAAAAATTTCAAATAAGTAAACGAAAATTCATGCGCATTAAAAATACAAATTTTGCCATTTTTTTTTCAAAATCGGTTTTTTGAAAACTATGGCATGTACAAGAACATTACAAAAGGACTTCTTCTTAGGCAATTAGTCAAGCTTTTAACATGAGCAATTTTTTTATATCTTCAACAGTTAACGAATTATCAGTAAAATAAGGTTTTTTTCACCGAAGGGGTGGTTTTTTAGGCTAGTTGCGCGGTACCCCCAGAACTGATTTTTGTGGCAGATCACCTTTTTCTTCACAACCCCTTGTAATGGGTATCGAATGAGAGGGTTTGACGAGTAAAATACGATAAACTCTGTAACGCGCCATTCTAAATCCAATATGGCGGACACCCTGGGATGGCAGATTACCTTTTTCTTCACATCACTCTTGACATGGGTGTTAAATGAAAGTGTTTTATCTGTCTGTTTGTCTGTAGAATAAGTAAGGACTAAAAAGTAAAATACAAAATTATATTCAAAAATATTTTTAAATGCATACTTTTTTTAAATATTCTTTTTCCATAATTTTGATTTTGACATTTTAAGGCAAATTGTGTTAACTACACATTTAAATGTCTATGTAATGCAACGTCCCTGTAATCAGTCATCGAATTTGTGTAAAAAGTCAGCCAAGTGTAATTCTGTGTAATGTGTTATTAAGTGGAAGTTGTTTAACGTTATAACTGTAAGCTGGTTTTAGAATTATGTTTATTAATGCAGTAATATCATTAGTTGTATGGTAATCCTATTTGAATCAGCTTAACCAGGCACGACCATTATTGTAAGCTTGTTTTCAAACAGTCAGTGACTTCTGTCACTCATCGTCTAAAATGTACGCCTAATAATACGTTTTACCTGCGCATAACTTTGAAATACTGACACCTTTTCTTTATGTTTATACCAAAATTCCATAAACAGTGTATTGTGTAGCTGTCTCGAGTATTTGTTTAGATATCTAGAATGCATATAAAATAATATTAACAAAACTCCTGTGGTGACTTTATGGATTGGTATTTAAGTTTTACATGAAAATATTATTAATAGACAATGAATATGTTTATGAATGGTGATAGGACTATTTTACACGTGACAGCAATTATTCGTAATCTCATATACTATTTGTCAAGGATTATAATCCTTGTTACAACAAGAAGAATAAAAGTGGTAAAAGCGTTTGCACAGTATTTCCCTCTTTATTTATACAGGGCGGTCACTCTAAAAAATTATTAGATAAGAAGCGACATATGAGCGAAAAAAATGTCTTCATTATCTGGTCTCTTTAGACGGTCCACCCTGTATATTTTCCAGTGAAAGTCTACCCATATCTTGACTGGCAGTAGCCTCAACTAACTACCAAATTGACTGTTCTCCGTCAAGTAGTTTTTTAGTTAGAGCGCCAACAAACAGGCAATAAATCGACAGACAGACATTTTCGTAATCTACATGGTGTGAAACGTGGAAATCCGAAGAAATCTCGAAAGGTGATTTTTTCACGAATACAATACTTCGCTTCGGTATGCAAGGGAAGTAAAACATTATAAAATATTTTATCTTTTATAAACATAAATTAACTATCCTAAAATAGTTAAGATTGCGCTAATATACATATATACCGGTGATACAGTTTGGTATTCGCCCCCCTGGATCTTTAATTTAAAAAAATACAACAAACCACATATATCCGTAAATAGCTTGTCAAGCTCTATCAAATGACGTCCTTAAATCGCCTCTGTGATCACATATGTCAAAGTAACGATAGTCAACTTTTTTGTTTCAAATGGTATGCTATACTTTCTTTTGTCGGTTGTTGTAGAGATTCTTTTTCTGCATTCACCTGTGTAAAAAAGTAGAAAAAATTCGAGAAAATTAATAAAATATGATAAAACTTTATTCAAAGTTATTGTTTCAGAATCAACATAGTTTGCCATGGAGACAATCGAATTCTGATATTGTTGGTAATGTGCAATTGGAAATACTGTTATTATACTCTTCGCAAATACAAAACGAAGAGTATATTGCATTCGATCGGCACATTTCTAAAACCGGTAATATTGCTCGTACAGAAAAAATTTGCATATCACTGTGTTGGTGATCGAATTCTGAACAACTTTCAAAATGTCCGTCTGTCTGTCCGTCCGTCTGACCGTCCGTCTATCTGTCTGTCTGTCTGTCCGTCTGTCTGTCCGTATGTCTGTCCGTCCGTCCGTCACGTTTCTTGTAAACACGATAACTTAAGAGCGAAAAGTACGACTGTATTGAAATTTGGACAGTAAGTTAGTGTTAGTTAGAGGAAGAACTCTATCGTTTTGAGCAAAATCGATAGACAAATAAGAAAGTTATAAATTTTTTTAAATAAAAAAAAAAATCTTTACAAATTTTGTATTCTTTCGTAATTAAACGAAAACTGTCTAAAACTAATATTATTTACAAAAAAACTGCGAAGAGTATCCTATAGAATTTGCAACAATTATATAAAAAGTGCAGTAAATCGGTGAAGAGTATAACGGTTACTATACTTATAAATAGATTTATACTAACAGAGAAAAATTGGACATTCAACTGTCTCAAGAAAGTATACACTTTCATAAAAAAGATTTCAAGAAACAACAAAATATGATAGAACTTCATTCAAAGGTTTTGTTTCAGAATCAACATAGTTAGCCATGGAAACAATTGAATTTTGACATTGTTAGTAATGTCAAATTGGAAATAGCGTTATCTGTGATTGTGTTGCTATTTGTTATTATACTCTTCGTAAATACAAAACGAAGAGTATATTGCATTCGATCGGCACATTTCTAAAACCGGTAATATTGCTCGTAGAGAAAAAATGTTCACATCACTGTGTTGGTGATCAAATTCTGAACAACTTTTAAAATGTCCGTAGGTTCATCTGTCTGTCCGTCCGTCTGTCCGTCTGTCTGTCCGCCTGTCTGTCCGTCCGTCTATCCGTCTGTGTGTCCGTCCGTCACGTTTCTTGTAAGCACAATAACTTAAGAACGAAAAGTCCGATTGAATTGAAATTTTTGCGAGTAAGTTAGAGTTAGCTAGAGGAAGAACTCTATTGTTTTTGAACAAAATCGATCAATAAATAAAAAAGTTAAAATATTTAAAGAAAAGAAATTTACACATTTTTTTTAATGTTTTGTAATTAAATTAAAAATGACTAAAACTAATACTATTTACAAAAAAACTGCGAAGTGTCCTATAGAATGTGCAACAATTATATAAAACCGCTGCCTAAGGAATCACTACTTCCACATCCAGATTCTTCATCCAAGTCACTTTAAAGGAAACATCTTGACTATATTTGAACTTTAGTATGTGGAAATTATTGGTCATAGAATTTTAATAATATTTGGGGCAGATGTCATAGAAAAGTTTGAGGAGTTGGTTTCTACCATATACGTTAAAAATGAAGTTTCTAGTTTACCGTACTTATTTTCCACTATTCACAACCTACCACCTCCCACCCCTTCAATGGAGTCTTCTGAATCAGATGTCACTACAATACATACGTGTACTAACTTTCAAGTGAATATCTCAATTTGATGTTATCAATACCATTAATGAAGCGGAGGTGGTAGAGTTTGAAAAATGTTAGAAAGAAATCTGAGGCCTTGGTTTCTAGTATATACACCGAATCCCAAGTTTCTGTACTCTTACCCTAGTTACTCCTATTAACTCCAACCCTTCTACGGAATCATCCCAAAATATAATCTAGTTCCAGGTGTCGTTATAATACATACGTCTACCAAATTACAAGTGAATATCTCAATTTTATTTTATCAACCCCTATTTATCTCTACTTACCCCCACTTCTTCAACGCAATCATATTTAAATATAATCTAGTTTCAGATATAGTAATAACACATAAATGTACCAAATGTCAAGTGAAAATTTAAATTTAATTTTTTCAACTATTTTAATAAGGGAGGTGGTGGGGGGATGGAAACTACCAAAAAAAACCTGAGACCTTCGCTTCTAGTATATACACCAAATCCCAAATTTCTGTACTTTTACCAGCTTGCTTTACTTATTTTCCCTTATATACCCCTATTTAACCCCTAACCCTTTAACGGAATTATCTCAAAATATAATCTAGTACCAGATGTCGTTATAATACATATGTGTACTAAATTTCATGTGAATATGTCAATTGCATTTTATCAACGTTTTGAATATTGGAGAAGGGGTGGTGGGAGCTGAAATATATTATTGAAAAATCTGAGGCCTTGGCTTCTAGTACATGTACTGAATTTCAAGTTTCTGTACTCATACCAGATTGTTTTACTTATTTCCCCCTATTTACCCCTAAATAACCCCCAACCCTTCAACGGAATCATCTCAAAATATAATCTAGTTCCAGATGTCGTTATATTTCATACGTGTACTAAATTTCAATTGAATATCTCAATTTTATTTTATCAACCATTCTAATAATGAAGTAAGGATGGTGGGGGTTGAAAATATTATAAATAATCTGAGACCTTGGCTTCTGGTACATACACCAAATTTCAAGTTTCTGTAGTCTTACCAGCTTGCTTTATTTATTTTTCCCTATTTTCCCCTATTTAACCCCCAACCCTTCAACGGAATCATCTCAAATTATGATCTAGTTCCAGACGTCGTTATAATACATACATGTACCAAATTTCAAATGAATATCTCAATTTTATTTTATCAACCCTTTTCATATTGGAGTAGGGGTGGTTGGGCTGAAAAATATTATAAAAAAATCTGAGGCCTTAACTTCTAATTCATACACCGAATTTCAAGTTTCTGTACTCTTACAAGCTTGCTTTACTTATTTTTCCCTATTTACCCCTATTTAACCCCCAACCCTTCACCGGATATCCTCAAAAAACAATCCAGTTCCAGATCTCGTTATAATATATACGTGTACAAAATTTCAGGTCAATATCTTAAACCGTTCCGGAGAAAACGTGCGGACAAAAAAAAGTTACAGACAGACAGACCGATCGACAGACAGACAGACAGACAGACAGAAAATTATTTTCGCTCAAATTTAAAATCTCGACGTTTCATGACATTCTAAACCTATTTCACGAATAAAAATTTATGAAAAATTTTTTGCGACTACTATACTTCCAATCCACTACGTGGATGTGGAAGTAAAAGTGCAATAAATCGGCGAAGAATATAACGGTTAGCTTGTTTTATGCTACCTACTTAAATAGATTTATACTAATGAAGAAGAATTGTATGTTACATTAATTTATGGAGAGTGCTGAAAAAGTAAAGCAGCTAAACTTTTATATCATGAACGCTTTCCAAATAGGCCGGAATGTTACAGTAAATCATTAAATACAGTCAAGGACTTATATCAAGATAATATAACCCTATATACAACATTAATTTCACCTAATACAATAAATATTTCAATGTACCTCTGAAGAGATTACTCAATATTTCCCGAAAAAAATTAGAAACAAAATGTTTATACATGACACAAACGAGCTCTTCCCCGATTATCACTTTGTATTTACTGATGAATCCAAAAACGAAGAAAATACAGCGTGTGCTTTCTTTTACTCGAATACTAACACTCAATTTATGTTTGCACTAAATGATAATTTATCTAACTACTCTGCAGAACTCATTGCTATATGGCAAGCATTACTACAGGTTAAAAATCTACAACAACAAAAATTTGTAATTTTTTCTGGTAGCAAAAGCTCGTTAGATAAATTAAAAAATATAAAAAGTTTCCCTAGTTGCAACTATATAATATCTAATATAATAAATTTAATAATTGAAATACAAAAACAAAACAAAATTGTACATTTAGCATGGGTCAAGGCTCATTGTGGTATCTTAGGCAATGAAATAGTTGACAACATGGCAAAACAGGCCGTAAATTTGGGGGAGGTGACTGAATACCTTTGCCCATTTGAAAATCTAACTTCTATAACAAAAAAATTTTTTACAAGACATACAAGAATGGAACAACTTATATCAAAATTCAGAAAAAGGGGCGTATTATAAGTGTATTGAGCCATTGCCTTCAAAAGAGCACTGGTACAAAAACTGCTATTCAAAAAATACAATTAGTAAAATATGTAGACTAAGATTTAATCATGCACTGGTACCATCATATTTATTTAGAATTAATAAGAGAGATAATGCGTTATGTGATTGTGGAGAAGTAGGGGATACGGTACATATGATTTTAGAATGTAAATTGAACGAAGATAATAATAATCATTTTTTGGACATAATTTATAAATCAAATCTTGTACCATGTCCGTTCAATTTGATGCAATTGCTAGCATCAAGAAACAGTTTTATATATAACCATTTAGTATGCCATATAGAAAAAACAAAATTAAAAATATAGTAAATATGGAATATTTGTAATTTGTATTTATAAATAAGTTTCCTATCGTCTTTCCTTCAATGTTAATCCATGTTATCCGAGGTCTAGTCAGTATGTGTGAAAATCGTCTATACGGACCCATAGACGTACCTGTATCACTGTCAATTCCCAATTATAATATGGAAAAAAAAAGAAATATAAAATTATTAGATAAATGAGAAAAAAAAGATACATGTTTGTATGTTTGTACTTATTCGTTTACGTAAATATATGCTTGTTATATACAATAGAAAAATATGTAGTTAAAAAAAAGGTACACACTGGTAACCAAGGAATAATGTGATAAGTAATAAAATTTAAAAAAAATTATTATACTAGGAAACTTGGCGAATGGTCTTTGTAACCGTAATCAACAAAACTGAATCACACACACAAATAGGCCGGTGCCATCAGACAAAATGTTTGCTAAATTGGAATTGGAAATTTGGATGAAAGTGGAAGTTTTCAGAAAAAAAAAAGGAAAGTTTTTAAACCCAGAACCGCACGAGATGAAGAACATACAGTTGAGACTGACATTTCATATACTTCAATTCAAAGAATTCTGAAAGACAATAAACTGCGACCATGTAAAATAGATTTACATCAGGGCTTGTTTCCTGGAGATTACGAGAGGCGTCTACATTTTGTATCATGGCTGGCAGTTGCTCAAGAAATGACTATCTTAGATCACATCATGTAGTCAGATGACTCCCGTTTCCACAATAATGGAATACTCAATCGACATAACTACCATTATTGACCTCAGGATAATCCTCAGCGGTTTTGAGAAATTCATTTCCAAAATTAATATATGGTGCGGAATTCTTAACGGACAGATTACAGGACCAAGGCGTTTTAAGAGAAGAATTGTTAAATTTCATAGAAGACGTTCCATTACACATTAGGCATAATATGATATTGCAAGATAGGGCACCACCATATAATGCTGTAATTGTAACGAACTTACCAAATCTCCTGATCATATACCGTTGGATTTTTTTCCTTTGGCCCTATGTAAAAGAAAGAGTTTACTTTACGCCTCTAAATGATGTCGAAGATCTTAAAAATAGAATACAAGTTGAATGTCGCTGATTAAATGCTGAAGTTTTTGAACATGTATGTATCCAAGGCGTGATAAACAGAGGACAATTATGTTTGGAAGCGAATGGAGACCTCTTCGAACATGTGAAGTAATAAATGATGTTCTTATTTTCTTAATTGTTAATTAGTTTTCCTAAGTGTTAGTAGTTTTTTTATTGGTAATTATTATTTATTTGTAATTGTCCATAAATTAATGTCATGTCCAATTTTTCTTAATTAGTATAAATCTTTTCATATGTGTAGCATAAAATAAACACCAATAACACGATCATAAATAGCAGTATTTTGAATTTGATATTTTAGTTTATGTCTTTACTTGGTGAAGAACGTACACACGACCTATCCGTTCGTTATCTTTGTATGTTGTTTTTGTTTGTTTTTTAAAATTTTAGGCCACTTAAGATTTGTTTTATTGACTTACCGTCTAAGTCGTCAAGTACTTGGTTACGTACATACTCTACTTAATTGTTTGTTCTTTTTGTGTTGCCTTTTGTATTTCTTTTTCTTTTAGAGTGTTAAGTGGCATATTTAACATTACTGAGTCAGTAGTAGTAGATTAAAGCTCGGTTGAGTGAGACAACATTACTAGTCGCTGTTATTTCTCCTGAGATCGAGTCTGAGATGTAGCATATGAAATGTTACAGAGAATAATTGTGGTGTAGTTGTCTGTTGTGCATGGGTTCTGGCTGTGTGGTGTAACAGGCCGTTAATATAAGTGAGACGTTAAAATAAAATAAAAGATAAATAAATAGAATATAAATAAAAAATAATTGATTACACTTGATACCCGAGTTCAAAACTGCACGTATCCATGGGATGAGCCCTGCCCCTATGACCTCCTTTAAGACCGCTACTGAATGTTATGTGTTAAAATTTATAATTCATGGGTGAGAAACACCTAAAAAAAATATTAGATAATTTGTTCGATGTTTATTTTATAGTAGCATATTAGATTACTATGTATATTAATTATAATAAATTGATGCTATGTTCTGATAACAAATTAAAATAATAATCTTTTAATATGCACATTTATAATGTAGCAATTTTACATAATATTGGTAAAGGTTAATTTATATTATTTTTAAATTTTCAATACATCACTGTCACACCTGCGACATCACATTTAATTTTCATATTAATAATAAAATTTGTAGCTAATATACATGTCATGCGTTTGACACAAAGGAGTGCCTTATATGACACAACCTAGAATGGGTAGTAGATTAACTACTATTAAAGTTGTTTCACAGTTACGTGCAAATTGAAATAACTTTTAACCATTCAAAACTTACATAATACACAATATATTCCTGAAAATTATGGGTAAATATTTTAATGATATATTTCAAATCATGCTATAATATGAGAAAATTGACTGAACCAAACCATATAGTAAATCAGTATTTGTTTTGTTCATTCTTACATCAACTTCAATATCAATAATAGTCAATTAAATCCATTGTTCCTTCTTCCAACTTGCCAAACTTTCTGTGATCCATGAACCGCCCTAGTTGACATCCGTTAGCTGTATAGTACGTATGACGGCATCTCGCCGTTTGTCGCGATACACGCAGTCGCAGCAAAGCTCTTTTCTAATAATTCCATCAGATTGAAGACCAGCCTCTTCGCCTCCCTTCATCTGGTATTTCCCAAACTATCAACGGTTTTACACTATTCTCACTCTAGTTGATGTGGTCAAAAAATGAGATGATTTGGAAGAATACGATGGTAAAAACCATTTTTGGGCACATATTTCTTGCAGAATCGAGCTATTTGTGCAATGGGCTGTGAAGTAGATCCAAGCCAACATCTCGAATGAATCATTACACCATCTATCTGCTTCCCTGATGATTCATATGTCAAATTGTTTAACTGGTAAGCTGACGATCTTACCGTCTGTATTCTTATATTATCAATTGCCTGTATTATCTAGAAGAACTCTACTCTGTTTCCTGCATTAAATTGCAGTCAATTATGTGCACGTTCAATGTTCATATTGAATATGTTTTAAACTTTTCTCTCTGTTTTTAGTTACCAACAAAAACTGCTAAGTGACTATAGAGAACTGAACTTGTCCTGAAACAATAACGTTGTCACTGAATTTAGTGCTTCTGCTAACCAATTTTTTCCCAATTTTGATCAATTTAATATATCTTTTAGATGCATGCCGCCAAGAAACATAATAGTAATCACCTAAAGATCCTTGCTCCTGAAAAACCACAGCCCACAGCAGTATTTTTGAGATGTGATGACGACATCATCTATATTAGTAGGTCTTGCTCTATTGAAATGAAAACTAGGCTGTTTGATTTAGTAGTAGTGGATGTTGTGTCAAGCATTTGATTTTCTTCTGAAGGTTCCATCTCAAACACTATAAAAGGTGTACCTTTCACTATTCCAAATTTTATTTTCGAAACTCCCATGCACTAGATTAAAATTGAAAGGCGAGTCATAGTTTTATATGTAACGATGTCTTCAATCAGCTTCCTTACCAATAAATCACAGAACAAGATGACGCAATGTTTTCACAGACACTATATTGATTTCGCGATGAATAGAGGCAATGTTAACATACACAATAATTTAAGAGTGTTAGTGAGCACGATCACAGCCATCGTATTGTCTTCTTATAATAATAATTGACATTCAGCTCAAGTTGTATAATCCAAGGATATGATCATACGCAAATTAGGGTGAACATTTAATTATCTCCAAAAAAATTTTCAGACTCTAGAGGACGGTAACGTCAATTCATTTCTCCAAATTCATTTAAATTTTACATGCTATCAGTTTTCGTCCAAGAGAACTAACTGGACAGACAAAATTTGGAAAGTTCGATTTTAAGGACCACCACGTACACACATCACAGATAAGGTTAAGTGTAAGAGTAGCCTATGGCTAAACTTCGCCTTAATAAAGACGTTTTATTATTATTATTATTATTATTATTATATCATTCATTCTAGGCGTATTATCAAGTTCAACACTGATGTGAAGTCGAAAAAATATAGAGCAATGAGGGTGAAATAAAAATGGGCTAAATCCTGTTATCATGCTCCTGTAATACTAAAATATATTTCTTGCAAATGCAAGGAAATTGACTGCAGGTTATGTGGATATAGAAAGATTGGACTAAAGCACAATACATTAAGGGTCAGCGATTTAAGATGCGAGGTAGAAGCTGATTTTATGAAGTAGTTGATGCCTATATACGAAAAAATTGATGACGATTAAAAATTCACAAAATCTGACCCAGAAGTACCAAGACATAGAAATACACTACATTTCATTATTGGTATATTAGTGCATGTGGAGTAATAGAAAAAAACTGCTCCCTAAGGAATCACTACTTCCACCTCCAGATTTTTCATCTAAGTCACTTTAAGGGAAACATATTGGCTTTATTTGCACTCTAGTATATGGAAATTATTAGTCATAGAATTTTAATAAAATTTGGGACAGAAGTCATAGAAAAATTTGAGATGTTGGTTTCCCCCATATACGTTAAAAATTAAATTTCTAGCTTGCTCTACTTATTTTTCTTTATTCACAACCTACCACCTCCCACCTCTTTAACGGAATCATCTCAATCAGATGTCATTACAATACATACGTGTACTAACTTTCAAGTGAATACCTCAATTTTATGTTATCAATCCCAAAAAACTAGAAAGACATCTGAGGCTTTGGTTTCTAATATATAAACCAAATCCCAAGTTTCTGTACTCTTACCAGATTGCTTTACTTATTTTTCCCTATTTATCTCTACTTACCTCCCACTCCCCCAACGGTATCAGGTCAAAATATAATCTAGTTTCAGATGTCGTTATAATACATACTTGTACTTCATGTGAAAATCTCAATTTATTTTATCAACTCTTTTAATAAGGGAATGAGGCTGGTAGGAGGATGGAAAATATTATAAAAACCTGAATCCTTCGCTTCTAGTATATACACGAAATCCCAAACTGTACTCTTAACTCTTTACTTATTTCCCCTTATTTACTTCTATTTAACCCCCAACCCTTCACACGATATGTTAAAAAAACAATCCAGTTCCAGATCTCGTTATAATATATACGTGTACAAAATTTCAAATTAATATCTTAAACCGTTCCGGAGAAAACATGCGGAGAAAAAAAATTACAGAAGACTGACTGACAGACTGACCGACAGAATTTTTCTTTCACTCAAATTTAAAATCTCGACGTTTCATGACATTCTAAGCCTTTTTCAAGGAAAAAAAGTTTCAATTTTTTTTAAGATTTCTATACTTCCAATCCACTACGTGGATGTGAAAGTAATAGACGTCACGTACCACCTGACCACCATAAAGTGGAACTATTTTCTTTACACAAAAAGATGATGATATAAAAGTTCTCCAGTTTAATTAATCACATAACTGTTCTTATGATAAAACGAAAGGAGGTATTATCGAAAAACTTATTTATTGCTACATTTTGCACTATGGCGACGCGAACGGCAAATGTACGAGCTAACAAAGTAAAAAACAGAAAAGTCCACCTTATAGTTAGAGTAATGATTATACTCTTCGTCAACTTACTGCACATTTTATATAATTGTTGCACATTCTATAGGATACTATTTGCAGTTTTTGTTTTTTCTTTTGGTGAATAAGTTAGTTTTAGACATTTTTTGTTTAATTACAAAACATAAAGAAGCTATTATTTCAAATTTAAAAAACTATTAACTTTTTTATCTATTGATCGATTTTGTTAAAAAATAACAATAAGATTCGTCCTCTAACTAACACTAACCTACTATCCAAGTTTCAATACAATCAGACTTTTGGTTCCTAAGTTATTGTGCTTATAAGAAATGCGACGGACGGACGGACAGACAGACTGATGGACATTTTGAAAGTTGTTCAAAAATCGATCACCAACACAGTGATATGAATCTTTTTTTCTCTACGAGCAATATTACCGGTTTTAGAAATATGCCGATCGAATGCAATATACTCTTCGTTTTGTATTTGCGAAGTTTATAATAATAAGGGTCAATTACCCGAACGACGGAAAAATTTTATTTCATAATTTTTGTTTCTTTAAAAATGGATCAATTTCTTTTTTTTACATTTTTTTATTTCTTTCATTTGGTGGCCTAGTTTCACGTAAATCTCCGAATGTTATGTAATTTTGTCAGTCCTATTGGATTCGCCATTTTTTACTCTTTAACTTTTGACATCGGAAAATCATTATCTGAGAATATCTAACTACTCATAATTGTCAGACATTTGTTCCCTGGCAACTCTGCCAAATATTTGAAAAATTTTTAGTAGAAAAATTTACTATGCGTTTCTTATTCACCTTGTACTAGACATAGCGTGATGAAACTAATATGGGACCACAGCACCGCTGAGCTATACTCTACTAGACCGAGCTCCCATGACAGAAGAGGTACCCCATCGAACACCTCAAATTTAAAAGGTGAAAATGGTTGCAGAACATGTAAAAACACCTGCATGAAATTTTCTCAATTTGTGATAAATAATGAATCATTTAAAAAAATTGATATGTCTTACATTTTTTGTTAACTAACGCGACAGACTTAATTTTTTGTAGAGCATATTTTTTTATGAAAATACACATCATAACGCATACTTGATTTTTGTTTTAAAATGAACTTTAAGATCTCTCCTATCTATTACAACTGGTCTGCCTAACAATTTTTGTTAATTAATTTCACAGACTTCATTTTTTATAAATTATTTTTTTTTCTGAAAGTAAACTTCATAACACCTTGATTTTTGTTTTAAAATGAAACTTAAGATCTCTTCTATCTATTATAATAACTGTCTGTCTGACAATACTTGTTATTTAATTTGGCAGACTTAATTGTTTTTAATTATTGTTTTTTGCTGAAAGTACACTTCATAACACCTCGATTCTTGTTTTAAAATGAAGTTTAAGATCTCTCCTATCTATTACAACCGGTCTGTCTAACAATTTTTGTTAGTTAATTTGACAGACCTATTTTTTTATAAATTGCTATTTTTTTCTGAAAGTACACCTCATAACACCTCCTTGAGTTTTGTTTCAAAATAGAGTTGTCTGTCTGTTGTTAATTCATTTGAAAGACTTAATTTTTTATAAATTATTTTTTTTTCTGAAAGTACACTTCATAATACATTGATTTTTGTTTTAAAATGAAGTTCAAGATCTTTCCTATCTATTACAACTGTTCTGTCTAATAATAATTTAGAATTGAAAAAATTATTATTTTTTAGTTAGCAACGGTCATACCGCATTTTTTAATAAAAAAATGTGATCGTGACACTTTAAAAATTAAGTCTGTCGTAGTGAAAAACATGTTTTTGCTGACAGACCAATTCTTATGCATAAAAGAGACCTCAAACTTACTTACAAAACAAAATTAAGGTGGCGTCTGTCACATTAGTTAACAGAAATTGTGAAAGACCATTTTTTTTTTTAATGATTTATTATTTACCACAAATTGAGAACATTTCAAGCAGGTGTTTTGAAACGTAAAATCATTTTTTAAGCTAAAATCAAAAATTTATAGAAAACAAAAATTAACAAATTTTTAATGGTTTGCCGCGAGCGTAACATGAAATTTACATGTTTTGCAACCATTTTCACCTTTTAAATTTAAGGTGCTCCATGGGGTACCTTTTTGTCATGGAAGCTCGGTCTATACAGTTTGCTAATGATTTACCTAGAAACCACTTACGCCATTTCAGAAAAATGTTTGAACGAACAAGCATACGGGTCAAAAAATTGAGAACCTCTCCATTTAAAACCTTTTTAAAGTTTTTTAAAATATATAATAGCAGTAGTCCAATTTATTATTGTTTTTATCATCGTAATATATAATAATAAAAATATACCATAAAACATAAATAGATATCTTTAATAAATTTTGTAATTCGAATCCTGATATATACCAACAAAATCTCTCTTGACGAGTAATTATGATAAGAAATAAAAAGTCAGTGGGTCTAGTCTAAACTAAATACTTTAATAATATGTATCCTTAAATCTCTTAAAATACAGTCTGCTTGACGTTGATAGGAAAATTTTTAACTTAATTCGAGAATAAACTTAAATTTAATTATTTTGTTAACCGCCTTTAAAGTATTTTAAAAATGGGGAGTACCCCAGTCAAATCAGACATTCAACTGCGTAATAATTCGCACAGAGCTGAAAATTAGTACAGACCTTGAACACACTATTACAAGTGAAATGTCAAAAGTCCCCACCGTCCCATGTCGGCTAAAAAATTTATTCAAGGTCAAAGGTCACAAATAACAGTTTTTCGCATATCTCTCGTAAAAATAGGCCATACAAAGTTTGCATATCATGCAATTATCTATAAAAACTGTTTCAATCCTGTTTTCCTTCGAATTATCGTTCATGAGATCACGATTTCAGAAGTTGTAAATGTTGTATTTTGTATTGAAACATTCTTTATAGGATTTTGCAAACAGCAGAAAAATTAACTATCTATAAAAGAAAAACTTTGTGTAGAAATATTAATGAAATCATTGCTTTCTTTCGATAACCTGAATTCTGGTTATGCTAGCAAGTTAAAATCCTAAAATGAATTTGTCTAATTTCTTATTTGACAATTCTCATTCTAACACTAGCATCCACACAGTCCCCTACGGCCATGCAGATTAAACTAGTATCCACATAACCCCCTACGATTATGAAGATTCAGTTAAAAATGAGAATGTATTTTGCTTAATCCGCACCACATATGAGGTAGTATACTTGACGCTTTTTTAACGTGGTTTACTCAGGAGACAAATCCGCGATCGATTATGATTAAGCAAGTGTGATCAGACAGTTTAATATTGATTTAAAAAATGGTACTGTTGATAATCATCAAAGTGGAACGGATTATCGTTGACTTTTAAGAATTGTCGTATGATTAATAATCTTCGAATTCCGCTTCAACAGTCATGTCTTCTTCGCTTTCTTCTTCGTCTTCTTCCTCTCCTTGCTGAATGTTTGTAAATTGTTGTAAGAAGAAATAAGGATCAGTTATCCTCATTGATATCATAAGTATTCTCATCTGTTGTATTAGGTTCAACATTGGAGTAAGACTTGCCTTGGCAATTGGTCCATACTGGTAAACAAAATAATCCGACTTATCTACAGCCACAATTATTACTGCAACTCTTCTTGGAATTACAAAATATAGTATTAAGAAGTTTTCTGAACCAGATGGGAGAAGAGTGTGAATTGGCACCAAAATATTGTCTATTAATTTCCATTTCCAGTCTTGTGGGTCCAGTTCGTTGCCTAGCCATACTTGACTTTGAAAGTAGACACGATATAAATGTTGATCAGTAACAGCAGATGTTGGGGGAAGACAGGATAACTGTCTTTTATTGTTCCGTGTATCCTTTACAAAACTTAAATATCTATAGAATACATTTTTTTGAAGCTCCATACATAGCAAGAAGAAAGCGAATTCCATTTGAGATGATGATGTATGGGGAAGGCAATCTTTGTAAACACTTCTGCACAATCAATTAAATCATAATGTTTTTAAAACAATTTAAATACTATTTCTTCGCCCCTTTTGAAAAATGCTGATGCTGTATCGCAGCCAGTTATTGCATGTGAAAATAAAATATGAGCTTGACATCTTGGATATGAAGTTAAACTTTGCGATGAATACATTTTTTAAAACCAGTTCTAATCAAGCTAGAGCTTTGAAATTTGACAGTGTATAAGTTCGGTGACAATGCAATATAGTATATTTATTATCGTTCTAAACCCAATATGGCGGACGTCCCAAGATGACGGATCACCTTTTTCCTCACAACCCCCTTAATATGGGTATCAAATGAAAGGGCTTGACGAGTGAAATGCGTTATTTTAAATCCAATGTGGTGGACGTGCAATCAAAATTTCGACCAGTTCTAATCAAGCTAGAGCTTTGAAATTTGGCACACGTATATAAGTCCAGTGACAATGCATTTTTATGATAGGCATGATCTGATTCTACACCCAGGATATACAATGTGGTAGATTAAGTGTGCAACAAATGGAAAAAAAAATTCAGTTGCACAACTAAAGTTTAGATACCTCCAAAAGCTATTGCATGTCCGATAACCATTTCAGGTGCACTTAGGATGGCTTCAAGCTAAATAGTATACAGGGTAGGGCAAAAAATATGAAAATCATTCTAAAGTAAAGTGCGCTTATGTCGAAAAAAAAGTTATATAAAAAAAATATTTTTAAGAAATGGCTTTTATTTAAAAAAACTGTACTAAAAAGTAAAACATATATTTTTTTAATTCATACACCTGGAAACCGAAAGCTTTGGGGGCAGCCATATAGCACTATTGCATAGTTACTTCGCTCAATTGACCGCGCCCAAAGCTTTTGGTTTCCAGGTGTACGGGGTGCCCCAAATTGCTTGATTTTGGCTGGTTTTCCTATTTTCAGACCAGGTAGAGAAAAACTGACGTATAGGTGAAAACCGCATTTCGATATCCCTAACCGTTTCCGAGATATCGGCAAAAATTGACATTTGGCAGATTCCGAAAAACTGTCATAACTTTTTTATTTGTGAATATTTTTTCAAACGGTAAAAACTTTCTAGATGCACTTTTTGACGTAGAATAAGATGCATTTGTCAAAAAAATATATATCGCTTTTCAATTGTTCGATATCAAAGCTAACTTTGTTATTTCAAATAGAAACCATAGTTGGCTTTAACTTTAGAAAATAGGAATAAAAATAAGGTTTCCAAAAATATATATGCCAAGATATGTCTAGTCATCCTTACTGCCAATATAACACATTTCTCTTTAAAAATGACATTTTAGCAAAGTTGGCCATGGAAAACAAGAGTTTCAGTTATTTAAATGGAAATAATAGTTTTTCTATTAAATTAATTTTATTAATTAAACATATTTCATTAAGTAGGTAACAAATCTTTAACGATTGAAGTATCACAAATAGTGTTCAAATTGTCTACCATTTTGGTCGATGCACAATTGACATCTCTTCTTTACTGATTTCTCGGCATTTAAGAGTTGTAAAGGTGTTATTTCTGCGATTGTATTTCTCACTCGTTGCCCTAAATCTTGACGCGTTTCTGGTATGGTTTTAAATATCGGCTCTTTGACGAAACCCCAAATAAAAAAGTCCAAAGGACTTAGGTTCGGAGATCTTGCAGGCCATGGTATGGGCCCCCTTGTTCCCATCCACCGAACCTCGAACATTTGATTTAGTTTGTTCCTTGTAACCGCCGCGTTATGGGCTGGTGCGCCATCTTGTTGATAAAACTTTCGTATCAAATCGGCAAGGGGCAAGTCTTCTAAATATGATTCAACAATGTTTTCCAAAATATTAACGTACCGTTGGGCGTTAAGGTTTTCGTCATAAATAAAAGGTCGTTCGTTGCCCCACTATTCCAATCCAAATATTGAAACCAAACCGTCCTTGCATATTTCTAGGTTGAAAAACATGCTCATTATGGTCCGACCAACGATGCCGATTATGTCGATTAAATATTCCGTTGCTGGTTACTCTTGCTTCATCGGTCCAAATGACATTTCGGTGAAAATTTTCATTTTCATTGCATTTTCTGATGAACCAGTTGCAGAAATTAATCCTGCGTTCTTGATTACCAGGGAATATTTGATGAGTGAGCCTGAGTTTATAAGGTTTATATTCCTTGAGAATTCTTTGGCTACGGCTTTTGCTCACACCCTTAGTTACAGTTATTTCTCTGGTAGAAATTTCAGGATTTTCTAAAACCGCTCCAATTACTTCTGCCTCCACCTCGTCTCTACCTTCAATAGCATACTGTTTAGGTCTGGGCTTGACAAATGATCCATATTTCATCAAAGCATTTTCCAATCTAGGGAACATTTGTTCGCTTGGCTGCTGGCGTTCAGGGTAACGTTCGAAATATAGCTTTAATGCATCTTCAGAATTTCGGCCTGATTCAATATAGCATATAAACATCTGGCATTTTCCAAAGTTTTCATACATTTTGAAATAATGCAGAGATTATAACAGATGTCAACTTTAACACTTATTTTATTTACTGTCAAACTAACTTCTAGATATGCAAAGCAACTGTTTTTGTGTGGCCAACTGGGTTAAAATGTTAAATGTAAAAAAAATGTCATTTTTAAAGAGAAATGTGTTTTATTGGCAGCAAGGATGACTAGACATATCTTGACATACATATTTTTGGGAAGCTTATTTTTTTCCTATTTTCTAAAGTCAAAGCCAACTATGGTTTCCATTTGAAATAACAAAGTTAGCTTTGATATCGAACAATTGAAAAGCGATATATTTTTTTGACAAATGCATCTTATTCTACGTCAAACAGTGCATCTAGAAAGTTTTTACCGTTTGAAAAAATATTCACAAATAAAAAAGTTATGACAGTTTTTCGGAATCTGCCAAATGTCAATTTTTGCCGATATCTCGGAAACGGTTAGAGATATCGAAATGCGGTTTTCACCAATCGGCGTTTCACAAAAATCGAGCTCTGGACTCATACGTCAGTTTTTCTCTATCTGGTCTGAAAATAGGAAAACCAGCCAAAATCAAGCAATTTGGGGCACCCTGTATACATTTTAAAAAAATATTTTTTTCTTTTTAGTACAATTTTTTTAAATAAGCTTTATCTTAAAAAAAATTGTTTGTATAATTTTTTGTTTGTATTCGAGCTTTCTCAGGCTTTAGAAAATAAATACATGTAACATGCGCCAAATACACTACCTCATAATAGGTTCGGAAATGTGTGCATATTAAGCAAAATACGACGTTTCCAACTTCTGAAATCGCGATATCTCATGAACTATGATTTGCAGGAAATAAGTAACGAAACTGTTTTTGTTGATAATTGCACGATCTACAAACTTTGTGTGACCCATTTTTACGATAACACTTACCGTTTACGAGAAACATGCGAAGAACTGATATTTGTTACCTTTGACGTTGAACACAATTTTTAGCCAACATGGGATCGGTGGGGACTTTTGACATTTCATTTGTAATAGTGTATTCAAGATCTTTACCAATTTTCAGCGAATTATTACGAAGTTTCAACTTTTATTTGTCTAATTTGACTAGAGTAGATGTTCTCATTTCGACCTGTATGTTTGTTTCTTATTATTAGCGAATAGAAAGATTATTATGAATTTCCTTTTTTTAAATTTTTGTCGGTTAAAAATAGGTAAAACTATATTATTTTTGTTTGTTCAAATTAGCTTTTATATTCTGTTCAATAAATTAGGTTCTAGTTACATTTTTAGACAATTTGACAAAATCATGCATCTCCTGTATTTTGTGAATTTCATAGAAAGTGTATTGATAAGTAATATTAAAAGAGTATCTGATGCAACTCTCTCAAAATGTTACGTTTGAACCATGCATAACGCTTCCATATAGGTGCAACAGAAAATTCCGCATCCATCAAAGTATTGATTTAAGTATTATTTATTCCTTAATGTGTGGTTTATTCATCTTAAAGTATTTACTGATCTGTTCCTTTTCAGACTAACAACTTATGAACTTAATCGCGCAGTAAATTAACTGCAACTGAATTGTGAATTCTATGTAATGATTAAAGTACATCAGATCAACACAACGTAAATTGGGGTCGTCTCTGTACAACGTAATATTTTAAATAAATTTGAGGCAAGTGGTCCTCTAAAAGCCGGAAAAACAAGTTGGACAAGAAGAAAGTACTTCTTGTCTAAAATAGTTTGATTTTGAATACATGGATTATCCCTTAGTACCAATATAAGACTGTAAGACTAATTTCTATTACCAATGTGAGATAACTTACAAGACCCCTTGTAAAATATGCTGAGGGGGGAAGCTATCTGAAACGAAAATTATAATATACATTATTCTGTCAGATTCCTCCGATATGGGAAAGTTGGTTCAAATTGTATCGGCTGTATATTTCTCAGTTTGCAAGCTTATAACGTATGATTTTATTAAAATAGTTTATTATTAATATGAGTAGCAGTGACAATACGAAGTTGAAAATTGATAGATGTGCACTATATAGGAAGATTAAATACTAAATTGAATCCTTCCAGGGGTAAATTCCTCTCATATAATTACTATACTTCCACATCACTGCGTGGATGAGAAAGTAATTAGCCGAAGCTTATGTTCACGTGGCAAATATTCTTTATTACCGAGGTGGATATCAGATAAACGATCAGACACTACTCAAATCAACTGTATCATACAGGAGTAGAAGCATACTCTAGATATTCGTTTCGGAACCATATTTCCCACGACCTCGACCCCAGTGTTTCCTACGAGCAACTATTCATGTCATCTTCTACTTGTACTAAGGGAAAACATTTACCAAAACCGTTAAAACAGTCTCAGAAATATAATCATTTTTCACTTTATCCCCATTCCATAGGCTCTCCTATATTTTCTGGGAGAAACTAGTTCATTTCATGCATTTATTAATAAAGTATCGATGTGTTAAATTTGATCAAGGTCGATAGAGCCAAAACGAAATTATTTATCATATTTTACTACTTTTACTGCTCTTGTCCTATATTTGTACTAGAATCGACCTCGCCTCGAGGTGCGGTCGCTCTAAATTAATATCCAAAATTTGAGCAAATCAATCCAGTAATTTGAGCTTTAAATGTGATCACAAACAGATAAACTAGACGACAAGTAGACATTTTCTGAAAAGAACGTAGATATTAACAAAGCAAGTTAATATCTATTAAGTCATTAATTATCTCTCCTTGCATTTTGTAGTAGAAACCACAAGCGATGGCCAAACAGAAGACAAATAGGCAATGCAGATACATTTTTGAAACTACTTTTGTCTTGTCAAGGAACATGAAAACATGTAAATTCACCAAAGAACCAAAATAAAATATTTACTCGATCATTGTGATTGTGTAGAATTTACCAGTATTATTAAAAAACGCTAACTCATTAATTGTATAATTTTCGTTAAAAGAATGAACTTCAAATTTTGGAATAGAAATTGAAATTAGTATGTTGGAGTGGTTTAAATTATCGATATAGTGATGTAAATTGCGCGGTGGCAATCCTTATTTTGGTAATAATTTTTTTTATTGCATTTTTAACGGCATTTTAATAGCTCTGTTCTTTGTATTACAAAAAGGTCCTCGAATTGTATGTTGGGAACCAACGACAAATTTTTTATATAGAGATACTTAAATCAGTACACTATTGCATTTGCTCGCGCGTCCGTCTGTCTGTAGTCACCTCTCACGCTTAAATTATAAATGCTCTATGCACAAGGTTTGCAAAAATTATGTAAAATATTGACTTAAAATCATAACGTATTATTTTATAGGTGATATTGTTCTCAAATTGGAAAATGGAAAAATGCGCTCATGATGAAAGAAATTAACAAAATTTAGATTTCGAGAAAGCAGAAAAAGTTAATTTTTAAAAAGTTTTTAATTTTTTTAAGTACAAGAAGGATCTACAATAAAAAATAATACTACTCTACGATGCTTTGCCCAAAAAATATCGGTAATTAAAACGTTCACTAAAATGCAATTTTTGGTAATTTTTTTGTAATATCTCTAAAATAAATATGGTACACGTATATGAAACCTTTAAATACGCATTTCCCCTAATTTTTGTTTAAATATAATAATATATTCAAATAAAATCATTTCAGAAAAGATAACGGTGGCAGAGGGTTTAAATTTTTCTTAAGGTTAGAAAATTAATTGAAATAATACTTTTTTATTTTTTGCACCGATGCTACTTATTGAAACCGAGACATTTTTATATAAATAATAATAATAGTAATAATAATAATCGCTTTTATTACAGTCCGAAAAAAAATATTACAATACTATAAAATAAGACACAAATTGATTAAAAAGGGCAGAGTTCAGTGAATTTAAAATAAGTTCTCTGCACTTCCACTCAACCAAGAGAGAAAATAGTACTAGTAAATACTCACATAAATTATAAATTCTTACATACCTCAGTATTTTAACTGAAAATAGGCAGCAAGAGTTAGAAGTTTTGCTACAAATTTAGAAATATATTTTTTTAAATTGTGTTTTAAATTTTGTATAAGGAAGTACCTTGAGATCTTCAGGAATGTCATTGTAAAGAGAAGCCATACGATATGAGAATCCGCAACGAAATTCGTTTTATATGTCTTGGAATGGTGATGATTGATTTGTGTTTTATATTTAAGTTATGTAATTAATAATTAAACCAAAAACAGTAGAAATTTGTAGTTTATCGAAAGAAATCGAAATAAATGGGTTTCTCTCAACGATGTGAAAAATGATTTTTGCTATAGATTTATTCTCATAGCCAAAACATATTATAAATTTGACCTATTCCCAGATTTATTCTGTAATGAAAATGTTGCGTTATATGAATCGAGTTCATCACGTGTTCTTCAAATCTAATATTGGATAAATGTGCTTATGTTGGAAACATTATGTGAAATTTAGCTGTCCTCTCCCTCTATATTTCAAAGTAGATGATCCAAAGAATTTAAAAAAGTCATATTTGTAGTTTTTTTAAACTTATTATTGACAAGGATATTAAGACATTGACTTGAAACTTGGTACACATATGCATCATGACGAGATCTCTAACTAGATTATATTTTCCCATAATTCCGGTGAAGGGTGGGGGTTAAATAGGGGGAAATAAGTAAAGCCAGTTGGTAAAAGTACAAAAACTTGGAATTTGGCGTATATACTAGAAACCAAGGTCTCATATTTTTTTGTAATATTTTTCAACCCCCCACTCCATTATTAAAATTATTATGTATTATAACGAGATCTAGAATTACATTATGTTTTGAGATGATTCCGTTGAAGGATTGGAGGTTAAGTACGGGTAAATAGGGGGAAATAAGTAAAGCAAATTGGTAAGAGCACAGAAAGTTGGAATTTGGTGTATACACTGGAAGCTAAGGCCTCAGATTTCTTTATATTTTTCAACCCCCCAGTACTTCCACTCCACTATTAAAGGGGTTGATAAAATAAAATTAAGATATTCACTTGAAATTTGGTACACGTATCTTATGATATCTGATTGAGATGATTCCGTTGAAGAGATGGGGGCGGGGGGTTTATAGGGGAAGTAGTAAAGCAGGAGTCCAGAAACTTCATTTTTGGCATATGTTCTAGAAGCCAACGTCTCAAATTTTTTTATGACATCTGCTTTGATGACCAATTATTTCCACATAATCGAGTGCAAATATACTCACGATGTATCCCTTTAATGAGACTTGGATGGGAAATCTGGATGTGGAAGGCAGCGGTTCTTTTCTATGGAGCCCTCTGCCTCACGTTTGATCTAGTAATTGTTCTAGTATAATTGCTCCTTCAGGAAAATTATTTTACTGCATTAGAGGTGTGACGAAAACACAATATTTTAACAAGATGAAACTTCAAAAAAGTAAATATTAAAATTATCTTTCCTTCCCAACCAATTAATTTTTGTTATTAAGTATATCCCTATTAGTGTGGGTACTGGCTATTTATTGTAGATAAACTATTATACCAATATATGTGTAACTAACACTTCCCTACCAATTAATTAAATCAAAGATCTAACTATACTTATTTGACAACCACATACTATACTGTGTAGCTGTAGAAGATACAAGAAAGTCATTATAATGATATGTTAATTATATTAGTGGAATTCATTAATAAGCAACGCGTTAATACACAGGCATAAAGGAGATAAGGCATCCAAGTCAACACTTCAGCGATCTGATACATTCACGTTATTAATATCCTCTGCAGTGTCACTGTCACCTGACATGTCTTCTCCAAATTTATCAGATTTTGACGTCATCCTTGCAGACCTCCTAATAGCCTATAAGCCCAACAGCTCATTAATTAAAAAAATTAAAGCTGTCTGCCGAACACGAATCATTTTATCCAATCGTGAATCCAATTTAAGTTGCACTTTTTGTCAACAATCATGCACTTTAAAATTTTCACAGAGAACAATAGAACTGTGTTGGATTTAATCTTGATTATCTGTGAATATTGCCTATCATCATTAATTAAACATAGAAAAATATGTTGCCAATGAGGTAGCTTTTATTTAATATAAAATGGTTAAGAGAATTTACTATTGATAGTAGACAACGACTGTTTTATTTGTATATAACAATATAACTTAAATTGTTATTAACAAACCTGGCGCAAAGTTGAAGTGGAAAAATCGAAGTGATAAATAGTTCATTGTTGTATAGTTGTACTATTTTGTACCTTTGTCAAGCCTCGCGTTAGCTTCCTAGACGGGAGAAATCTACAAAAGATCAGTTTTTTTGTGAAAATTCGGTTTGATTTCATCGGATGGTAAAAATGGCTCCATACAAAACTGAAATTAATGATATTCTCTATAATAGAGGACCTATGAATGTCTCCATTGGACACACACTTTCCAAGTACCTAGTAGGTAGTGCGAATTTATTTCTGTTCCAAATATGTCAACACACGATTTACTCCGTAAAATATGTGGCTGAGGACTCGGCCGTCTACTTCCTATCTAGTAGAAGAAAATCCATGAAATAATATTATTATTTGCTAATAAAGTTTTCAACATAATCTGATCAGATGCAAGTTAAGTGCTGACAAATGCAATAAAAGAAATTTCAAGACAATAGGACGCTTCACTTTAATTTTTTTTTTTTTTATTTGTAGACACCCATTAACGAAAACACTTAATTACCTCCATATCGACGTAGTCGATTGGAAGTATAGTAATCGTAAAAATAAATTTCAACATTTTTTTTTGTTGAAATAGGTTTAGAATGTCATGAAACGCCGAGATTTTAAATTTGAGCGAAGAAAAATTTTCTTTCTGTCGATCAGTCTGTCTGTAACTTTTTTGTTCGCGCGTTTTCTCTGGAACGTTTTTACATATTGACTTAAAATTTTATACACGTGTATTATAACGAGATCTGGAGCTGGATTGTTCTTCAAACGTATCCGGTGAAGGGTTGGGGAGTAAATAGGGGTAAACAAGGGAAATGAGTAAAGCATGCTGGCAAGAGTACAGAAACTTGAGATTCGGTGTATACCGGGTGAGTCACGAATTGCGCTCGCCCCGATATTTCCTAAAATATTTGGAATAGAAAATTGAAATTTGGAGGCCTTATTACACGACTAAAATGCCATCTTTTCAATAAAAAAATCAAGTTTGGTGCACATCCGGTTTGACCGAAAATGCCCACAACTTTCGATTTTGACATGGAACACCCTATATATTTTTACATTTTTGGAATCTAGAGGAAATTTTGAATACAATACATCCATTTCGGTCACTTTTTGATAAACATTAAAAATTTTATTAAAAAATCTATTTCTGAATCCAGAGTGCTGTGGTGCCCAAAATACATTTTAGTTTGTGTGCTACGTTACTATAAAAATAAAAAGAGCAAAATGATTGCATTACTTAATTCTCTAGAGGCGTTTAAAATTTTTAAATGTGATTTTTACCCACTAACTCGGTCTTTTTAAATGGGAATTAAATCGTTCACCAACATTTTTAAATACCTAATTTTCATACGAATTTAATGATACCAAAATTTTGAAAATCCGCTCGGAAATATTTGAGATTTCAGCCAAAATACGATGCAACCAAGCTTTTAGAAACATGCGGCTAAACGACAGGAGGCTAGCATATTGCAACTGGTTCTTAAATGCAGTACAATAGAACCGAGGTTTTCCTTTTCATATTTTATATTCAGATGAGAGTAGATTTACGAACCAAGGTATGTTTAACAGAAATAATACTAGGTACTGAGCTCATGAAAATCCGAGGTTGGTAGGGCGGGGGAACATTCAGGAAAGATTTGGGTTTAACTGTTGGCTTGGAGTACTTGGAGATCGAATAATTGGACCCATATTTTTTTATGGAAAACTTACTGGCGAACGATATTTATTCTTTTTACAAAACCAGACAGCAGAATTTCTTGACTTACTTCCTCTTGCCTATTTACAAAATCTGTTTTTCCAACAAGATGGTGCTCCCCCACATAATTCCAGAAGAGTGGTGGAATATTTAAACAACTTGCATGGTGAACGCCTTGTCGCAAATCAAGGTCATATCAGGTGGCCTCTTAGGTCACCTGACTTAACACCCCTCGACTGTTATGTATGGGGCACTCTCAAAAATAAAGTTTATAAAACTTCTTCAAATAACCGTGAAGAGCTGCAAAATAAAGTTGTACGGGCTCTTATTGTGTATAGAAAAAAATGGTGGACATTTTGAACAATATCTATAAATGTCAATTTATGGTTTAATTATATTAATTATTTTAAAGATACCTACTGTTACCTAGTTTAAGTTTAATTGTTCAAACGGAATTGATTTTTATTTATTTATCGGCCCGATTCTTATGTTCATTTAAATAAAACTCTGAAAACCGAACTGATGTCGCATTCTATTGCAAATGTCCTTGTGGATCTAATTGTGTTTACCTCCACATACCTATGCTAAACTTAATTGTAACGTTCTTTGCGCTCACAATTATTAAATGTTTGATAGCTCAAGATTGCCTATAACTGCACGAGTCTGTCTGACAGCTGATATTGTTTTATTACATTCAATGGCTACTATGATTTTTCCAATGTTATTAGGTTACCAGATTTACACAGAAATGTGCCATTTTAGTTTCCAAAGCCCACTAATCTATTATCTATTAGCCGCATGTTTCTAAAAGCTTGGTTGCATTGTATTTTGGCCGAAATCTCAAATATTTTTGAGCGGATTTTCAAAATTTTGGTACCATTAGATTCGTATGAAAATAAGGTATTTAATAATGTTGGTGAACGATTAAATTCCCATTTAAAAAAACCGAGTTAGTGGGTAAAAATCACATTTAAAAATTTTAAACGCCTCTAGAGAATTAAGTAATGCAATCATATTGCTCTTTTTATTTTTATAGTAACGTAGCACACAAACTAAAATATATTTTGGGCACCACAGCACTCTGGATTCAGAAATAGATTTTTTAATAAAAATTTTTGTGTTTATCAAAAAGTGACCAAAATGGATGTATTGTATTCAAAATTTCCTCTAGATTCCAAAAATGTAAAAATATATAGGGTGTTCTATTTAAAAATCGAAAGTTGTGGGCATTTCCAGTCAAACCGGATGTGCACCAAACTTGATTTTTTATTGAGAAGATGGCATTTTAGTCGTGTAATAAGGCCTCCAAATTTCAATTTTTTATTCCAAATATTTTAGGAAATATCGGGGCGAGCGCAATTCGTGACTCACCCGGTATACTAATATACGATTCAAATGTATTGACCCCTCAATTTAACCTCGAATATCTCAGAAAGGGCGGAGCAGAAAAAATTGAAAAAATTATGTGTCGACTATGAGTATATTTTAAATCAATCACTGAAATTTGAGTAATGTCCATTGAACACTTTTGAAGTTCTGCTAAGTTATATTGAAAAATGTCCTACTTTTTAAGGAAATTTTGACCATATCAGTTTTAAATCCATTATATCCTGGAAAATATGCATACTATGTAAATAATATTTTAGACAACGATAAAGCACGGCATTTTTTGTACGAGAACATTTTTTCATAATTTTTTATTTTAAAATTTTGCACTTATTCTCAAAAACGTGACGTTATGTTTATTCGGTTATTCAGCAAGGTATTTAAAAAATGTTGTAAAAATAGATAATTATATAAAATGTAAGCATTTTTAGAAAAAATAATTGGTACATATTAAATATTAATTTAGTTATCAAGCGTAAAGGATAACATCATTGCAAGTTTGCAATAATGTTATCTATTACGCTTGATAATTAAATTAATATTTGATATATGCCAATTATTTTTTCTGAAAACGCTTACATTTTATGTAATTAACTATTTTAACAAAAAAATATTAAATACATTTATAAATAACACGACGTCACGTTTTTGAGAATAACTGCAAAATTTTAGAATAAAAAATTATGAAAGAATTTCCTCGTACAAAAAATGCCGTGCTTTATCGGTGTCTAAAATATTATTTACATAGTATGCATATATTCCAAGATATAATGAATTTAAACGGGTATGGTCAATATCTCTTTACAAAGTGGTACATTTTTCAATATAACTTAGCAGAACTTCAAAAGTATTCAATGGACATTATTCAAATTTCAGTGATTAATTTAGAATAGACTCATAATGAACAAATAATTTTTTCGGTTAAAGTGAGGGGTCAATACATTTGAATCGTATATTAGAAGCAAAGGCCTCCAATTTTTTTATAATATTATGCATAAAACACGACAATTTACACTCCTCTGGCAATCACTCTGTATGGCGAATAAGGCTCAGTTTCAATAGAAAATATTCTGCCACGTCATTTTACATTCGTCCAAAGTCGATACAATAATTTTAAGTCTAGGAAAATAAAGAAAAGAAAAATCGTGTTCACAAAAAACGGTCTACACAACACAAACATTTTTATTCGATATTTGAATTTAGGTTGCTATGCTGGTTGAGTGGTGGAATTGCATTAGCAAAACTCCGCCAGGACGTTAATATAAATAAGACGATTAAAAAAATAATAATTTTTCTATAATGTTTTTTTCTGTAATGGTTATGAAAATCTGATTATAATTTGCCTATTTAATTAAATCTCTTCTCTCGGTGTAACATTATATTTTCTGAATAGCTATCATTGATTGTTTAATTACCCATCTTTAGTTTCACATCCACGTAGTGGAGTGGATGTGTATATTTATTTATTTATTTATGTATTTATTTATTTATTTATTTATTTATTTATTTATTTATTTATTTATTTATTTATTTATTTATTTATTTATTTATTTATTTATTTATTTATTTATTTATTTATTTATTTATTTATTTATTTATGTATTTATTTATTTACAACTATCCAACAGTCAAGGACCAATTCAGGATAGGCAAAGTGTAACATATAATACTTATAATTACATTCTAATATAATTTTCATTAAAATAGGGTACATTTCAGGTAAAAGACAACAAACAACATTATGACATTATGACATGACATTATGGCAAGCTAAAATCAAATAATAAATACATACTTATGTAATTATGTATTCCGGTATACATGTACAGACATATATACCTATATATACGCAGTCCAGATATATAATATATATCCTATTTATAACCTAATCGTAAATATCACTTGCTAGTTAAATACAGTTTTTATTTTAGACAGAGAGGTGTTAAATACATCAATATTTTGTTGCACTGACGAATAGTTCTTACACATTGTAAAAACTGGCGACCATTCAAGTAACCCTGTACGAGGCATAGGTTGATTGAAGGTTTCAAAATGTCTAGAACTGGGACGAGGAACATTTAAATTAAGCTGGCTTAGCACTTCTGGGCAGTCGATTATGGAATTCTATAATTTATGTAGAAGAATTATGGAATGAGCTTGTCTACGTGTATCTAGAGAAACAATGTCACATTCTAGCAATAAGACGTCATGGGGGTAACCAATTGGAGGGTAGGTACCAGTTAGTTTAAAAGACACAAATTTTAAAAACTCCCTTTGTACGTTCTCGAGCAAATGTACTTGATGTTCATATCTAGGATACCATATTAGGGAGGTATACTCCAAATGAGAACGAACAAAAGCGTAATAAAGAGACATACTTCGCGTGAGTTAAACTCTTTTGAATTACATATGATGAATCCCATGTTCTTATTGGCTTTGCTGAGAATTCCATGAATATGTTTACTGAAATTTAATTGGGGGTCAAAGGTGACTCCTAAATCTTTAAAAGAACTTGGACGTTGCTGACAGGTGTGGTCCAAACTATAAAGAAATATAATCGCGTTCTTCTTGCGATAGAATGACAAAATATTACACTTCTTACTGTAAAGTGACAGATTATTTTTTATACACCATCTACTTATGCTGTCAAGATCATGTTGTAGGTTAATACAATCGCCTATGTCCGAGATTGAGCAGTAGATCTTCATGTCATCTGCGTACAGTAGATGTTTCGTATTAAGATTGTGTGTGATGTCATTTACTTATATGTTAAATAGCAGAGGACCCAAGATCGACCATTGTGGCACTCCGGAAGTTGCGTTTAGGTTTTTGGATTTGTAGCCTTTGTGTTCAACAAATTGTAGTCTGTTGCTTAGGTATGACTTAAAAAGAGTGATCAGATTGAGTGACAAACCAACACCATTAAGCTTGTTTAGCAATACGCCATGATCTAATCGATCAAATGCCTTTAAAAAGTCGGTGTATATTACGTCTACCTGACCTTGTCGGTCGAGAACCTCTGAGATATACTGCGTAATACACATCAGATTTGTAGTTGTTGATCTACTTTTCATAAAACCGTGTTGGTGGGGTGTAATAATTATCTTTATCGGATCGAACAATAAGGAATGCATCATTATTTCAAAGACCTTTGCAAAGTTTGAGATGATGGCAATAGCTCTGTAGTCGCTAATTTCATGCCTGCAACCCTTTTTAAAGACTGGGCACAAGCGAGCTGTTTTCCATATTTGGGGAAAAGTGGAAGTTTTAAGAATCAGGTTGAAAATAAACTTGATTGGCTCAAGAAATACTGAGGCACAGTCTTTAACTAGGAAAGCAGGGATGCTATTAGGACCTGTAGTCATTTTAGGTTTGATGCTCTTTAGTGCTGCCAAAACTTCTTTGTCAGACACACTGGTAATGTATATTGGGTTGGCATTTACGCTGGTAGGCTTAGAGTCTGTTATACTACTCGGTGCATATGTAGTAGCAAAGAATTCACCAAAACCATCTACAATATCCTGTGTACTACTAAATTTAGTGTTATTTAATTTCATTATTGATGGAATACTAGAGGTGTTTTTCTTATTATTGATATAAGACCAAAAGGTTTGTGGATCAGTATTTATTTCCGACTCAGTTATATATATTATAGTATTCGTAAAAAAAAAATAATTTTCTTTTCCTTGAAATATGCTTAGAATGTCATAAAGATTTTAAATTTAAGCAATAAAGAAATTTCTGTAATAAGTAGAGCAAGCTAATAAGAGTCCAGATACTTCATTTTTCGCGTGTACGCTAGAAACCAATTTTTTTGACATCTGCCTCAAACATTACTAAAATTCTATGATGAATTATTTCCACCTACTAGAGTGCAAAGATAGTCAAGAAGTTTTCTTTTAAAGAAACTTGGATTAAAAATCTGGATGTGGAAGCAGTGATTCCTTAGGCAGCGGCTTTTAATATTAAAGCTAAAATTAATTCTCAATATACAAACCGGTAATAGTGCTCGTAGAAAAAGAATTTCATATAACTGTATTGGTGACCGAATTCTGAATAACTTTCAAAATGTCCGTCCGCCTGTCCGCTCGTCGCGTTTTTGTAAGCACAACAATTTAATAAAGAAAAGTCCAGCTGTAAATTAGTGTGAGCTAGAGGAAGAGCTCTACTGTTCTTAAACAAAATCGATCAGTAAATAAAAAAGTTATTAATTATTTAACGTTTTAAAAAAAATCAACCGAAGTGCATCCTATAGAATGTGCAACAATTATATAAAAACCGCTGCCTAAGGAATCACTACTTCCACATCCAGATTCTTCATCCAAGTCACTTCAAAGGAAACATCTTGACTATCTTTGCACTCTAGTATGTGAAAATTATTAGTCATAGAATTTTAATAATATTCGGGGCAGATGTAATAGAAAAGTTTGAGGAGTTGGTTTCTACCATATACGCTAAAAATGAAGTTTCTAGTTTACCCTACTTATTTTCCACTATTCACAACCTACCACCTCCGACTCCTTCAATGGAGTCATCTCAATCAGATGTCACTACAATACATACGTGTACTAACTTTCAAGTGAATATCTCAATTTCATGTTATCAATCCCATTAATAATGAAGCGGAGATGGTGGAGTTTGAAAAATATTAGAAAGAAATCTGAGGCCTTGGTTTCTAGTATATACACCGAATCCCAAATTTCTGTACTCTTACCAGCTTGATTTACTTATTCCCTTCTACGGAATCATCCCAAAATATAATCTAGTTCCAGATATCGTTATAATACATACGTCTACCAAATTACAAGTGAATATCTCAATATTCAATCAACCTCTTTAATAATGTAGTAAGGGTAGTGGAAGGGTTGAAAAATATTATTAAAAAATCTGAGGCCTTGGCTTCTAGGACATACACCGAATTTCAAGTTGCAGTACTCTTACCAGCTTGCTTTACTTTTTTTTCCCTATTTACCTCTACTTACCCCCACTCGTTCTGCAATCATGTCAAAATATAATCTAGGTTCAGATATAGTTATAATACATAAATGTACCAAATTTCAAGTGAAAATTTAAATTTAATTTTATCAACTCTTTTAATAAGGGTGGTGGGGGGATGGAAAATACTAATAAAAGAACCTGAGACCTTCGCTTCTAGTATAAACACCAAATCACAAATTTCTGTACTTTTACCAGCTTGCTTTAATTCTTTTCCCTTATATACCTCTATTTAACCCCCAACCCTTCAACGGAATCATCTCAAAATATAATCTAGTTCCAGATGTCGTTATAATACATATGCGTACTAAATTTTATGTGAATATCTCAATTTTATTTTATCAACCCCTTGAATAATGGAGTAGAGGTGGTGGGGGCTGAAATATATTATTGAAAAATCTGAGGCCTTGGCTTCTAGTACATACACCGAATTTCAAGTTTCTGTACTCATACCAGCTTGTTTTACTTATTTCCCCCTATTTACCCCTAAATAACCCCCAACCCTTCAACGGAATCATCTCAAAGTATAATCTAGTTCCAGATGTCGTTATAATTAATACGTTTACCAACTTACAAATGAATATCTCATTTTTTTTTCAAACCTTTTAATAATGGAGTAGGGGTGGGGTGGTGGGGGGCTGAAATATATTATTAAAAAATCTGAGGCCTTTGCCTCTAGTACATACACCGAATTTCAAGTTTCTGTAGTCATACCAGCTTGCTTTACTTATTTCCCCCTATTTACCCCTAAATAACCCTCCAACCCTTCAACGAAATCATCTCAAAGTATAATCTAGTTCCAGATGTCGTTATAATTCATACGTGTACCAACTTTCAAATGAATATTTCAATTTTGTTTTATCAACCCTTTTAATAATGAAGTAGGGGTGGTGGGGGTTGAAAAATATTATAAACAATCTGATATCTTGGCTTCTAGTACATGCACCGAATTTGAAGTTTCTGTAGTCTTACCAGCTTGCTTTACTTATTTTCCCCTATTTACCCCTATTTAACCCCAAACCCTTCAACGGAATCGTCTCAAAATATAATCTGGTTCCAGATGTCGTTATAATACATACTTGTACCAAATTTCAAATGAATATCTCAATTTCATTTTATCAACCCTTTTCATATTGGAGTAGGGGTGGTGGGGTTTGAAAAATATTATAAAAAAATCTGACGCTTTGGTTTCTAGTACATACATCGAATTTCAAGTTGCTGTAGCCTCACCAACTTGTTTTACTTATATTCCCCTATTTACCCCAAATTAACCCCCAACCCTTCAACGGAATCATCTCAAAATATAATCTAATTCCAGACGTCGTTATAATACATACGTGTACGAAATTTCAAATGAATATCTCAACTTTATTTTATCAACCCCATTAATGGGGTAGGGGTGGTGGGGGGTTGAAAAATATTATAAAAAAATCTGAGGCCTCAACTTCTAGTACATACACCGAATTTCAAGTTTCTATACACTTACAAGCTCGCTTTACTTATTTTCCCCTATTTACCCCTATTTAACCCCCAACCCTTCACCGGATATCCTCAAAAAACAATCCAGTTCCAGATCTCGTTATAATATATACGTGTACAAAATTTCAAGTCAATATCTTAAACCGTTCCGGAGAAAACGTGCGGACAAAAAAAAGTTAGACAGACAGACCGACAGACAGACAGAAAATTTTTTTTTCGCTCAAATTTAAAATCTCGACGTTTCATGACATTCTAAACCTATTTCACGAATAAAAATTTTTGAAAATTTTTTTGCGATTACTATACTTCCAATCCACTACGTGGATGTGGAAGTAAAAGTGCAGTAAATCGGCGAGTATAATAATTAAATTGTTTTATAATAAACTAGAAATACAACAAAATAAAAAAATTACACCTACAAGTGAAATTGTGGGAATTAAAATCAAGATTCCCATAGATTTCAGTAGGTGTCTAGTAGTCAAGTAACAACTAATATGAATATGAATGAAGTGTTTTTAAATTCAATTTTTAATGCCTCATTGACCAACTGGTGTACCAAGTGAAAATATTATTCATATTCATTAGCAGTAACATCCAAGCAATTTAAAAGGGGAGAGGGTCTTCCGCTCAATTGAGTTGCGACTGTACATTCAGGTAAGAATGTAATGGAAGTCAGGCTGCTATCAGAACCATAGTGGATCTGACAGGAGTGTCTTGTCTTGAGCGAAGTATTCCGACATCCGTCTAGCCCATATTGGGTTTAAAGTAGACATCGTGCTGTGCCTGCCACTATCTTACCTCATCACACCATACTACAGTTAAATGCTATGCAAGAAATTTACTAAGTATTTATTTTATATTCATTTAAAGTAATTCTACAACTATCAAAAAGAACCGACATAGTTCGGTGAGTCAAATAACATTGTGAAATATGTCTGGATAGTTCACTAAACTTAAGGAGGATTTTCATTTACCAGTGTGAGATATACCATGTGAAATTTAAAATCCACAATATTCTCGTTATAAAAATTGATGCACTTATAAAGTCAGGTATATAAGTATTTAGTTAGTGACCATTTTCCTCGGAAGATGCCGAATGCTAATACTTATTTGACCAACACTTTCATTTCAAACTTTATTCTGTTGTAGGAAATATATCTACTATATAGTATTAAAACATTGTATGCCGATACAACATTACTTAGAAACCTAAATACATGTTTCAAAATAAAGATATATCGGTATTATTATACTCTTTGCGAATACAAAACGAAGAATAAATTGCATACGATCGGCAAATTTCTAAAACCGATAATATTGCTCATCGTCCGTCCGTCCGTCCGTCCGTTACGTTTCTTGTAAGCACGATAACTTAAGAACGAAAAGTCCGATTATATTGAAATTTGGACAGTAAGTTAGTGTTAGCTAGAGAAAGAACCGTATTGTTTTCGAATAAAATGGATCAATAAATAAAAAGTCATTAATTCTTTTTAATTTATTTTTTTTTAATATTTTGTAATTAAGCAAAAAATGTTTAACTAGTATTATTTACAAGAGAATTGCGAAGACTATCCTATAGAATGTGCAACAATTATATAAAAATTTCGTTACTTCCACGTCCAGATTTCTCGTCCAAGTCACTTTAAAGGAAACATCTTGACTGTATTTGCACTTTAGTATGTGGAAATTATTGGTCATAGAATTTTAATAATATTTGGGGCAGATACCATAGAAAAATTTGAGGTGTTGGTTTCTATGTTATATGTTAAAAATGAAGTATCTAGCTTGGTCTACTTATTTTGTGCTATTCACAACCTACCACCTCCCACCCCTGCAAAGGAATCATCTCAATCAAATGTCATTACTATACAAACCTGCACTAACTTTCAAGTGAATATCTCAATTTTATGTTGTCAATCCCTTTAATAATGGAATGGAGGTGGTGGGGGTGGGAGGGTTGAGAAATATTAGAAAGAAATCTGAGGCCTTGGTTTCTAGTATATACATCAAATCCCAAGTTTCTGTACTCTTACCAGCTTGCTTTACTTATTTCCCCCCCACTCCTTCAACGGAATCGTGTCAAAATATAATCCAATTTCAGATGTCATTATAATATATATGTATATCATATTTCAAGTGAAAATCTCAATTTAATTTTATCAACTCTTTAATAAGGGTGGTGGGGGACGGAAAATATTATAAAGAAAATCTGAGGCATTCGCTTCTAGCATATACATCAAATCCCAAATTACTACTACCAGCTTGCTTTACTTATTTTTCCCTATTTACCCCTATTTAACCCCCACCTTTCAACGAAACCAATTCAAAATATAATCTATTTCGAGATGTCGTTATAGTATATACGTGTACCAAATTTCAAGTCAATATCTCAATTTTATTTTATCAACCCCTTTGATAATGGAATAGGGGTGCTGGAGGGTTGAAAAATATTACAAAAATCTGAGGTCTTGGCTTCTAGTACATAAACAGAATTTCACAGAAAGTTTCTGTACTCTTACCAGCTTGTTTTACTTATTTTCCCTTATTTACCCCTATTTAACCCCCAACCCTTCAACGGAATAATCTCAAAATACAATCTGGTTCCAGCTGCCATTCCGATATATAAGTGTACCAAATTTCAAGTGAATATCTCAATTACATTTCATCAACCCCTTAAATAATGGAGTGGAGGGACGAAAAATATTAGAAAAAAATTTTAGGCCTCGACTTCTAGTACATACACAAAATTTCAAGTCTATGTACTCTTACCAGCTTGCTTTACTTATTTCCCCCTATTTACCCCTATTCACCCCCCAACCGTGCACCTGATATGTTCAAAAGACAATCCAGTTCCAGATCTCGTTATAATATACACGTGTACAATATTTCAAGTCATTGCCTCAAACCGTTCCGGAGAAAAAGTGTGGACAAGAAAGTTACAGACCGACAGACAGACAGAAGTTTTTTTTTATTATCTAAAAAATCTGCGGCCTTCGCTTTTATTATATACACTAAATCCCATATTTCTATTCTCTTACCAGCTTGCTTTACTATTTTCCCCTATTTACCCCTTTTTAATCCCCAACCCTTCAACGGAATCATCTCAAAATATAATCTAGGTGCCAGATGTCGTTATAATATATACGTGTATTAAATTTCAAGTGAATATCTCAATTTTATTTTATCAACCCCTTTAGTAATGGAGTAGAGGTAGTCGGGGGTTAAAAAATATAACAAAATCTGATGCCTTAGCTTCTAGTACATATTATACCGAATTTCAAGTTTCTGTACTCTTCCAGCTTGGTTTATTTATTTTCCCATATTTACCCCTAATTTAACCCCCAGCCCCTCATCGGAATAATCCCAAAATATAATTTAGTTCCTGATGTCAATATAATATATACGTATACCAAATTTCAAGTGATTACCTCAATTTTTTTGATCAACTTTAATAATGAAGTGGGGGGATGGAAGATATTATAAAAAAATTTGAGGCCTTGGCTTCTAGTACATACACCAAATTTTTACTATTAGTACTCTTACCAGCTTGCTTGACTTATTTCCCCATATTTACCCCCATTTACCCCCCAACCCTTAACCGGATATGTTCAAAAACCAATCCAGTTCCATATCTCATCATGATATATATGTATACAGAATGTCAAGTCAATATCTTCCGTTCCGGAGAAAATGTGCGAACAAAAAAAAGTTACAGACACGCAGACCGACAGACAGGCGACCGATAGACAGAAAGACAGACCGACAGAGAGACAGAATTTTCTTTTGCTCAAATTTAAAATCTCGACGTTCCATGACATTCTAAACCTATTTCGATTAAAAAAGAACTTTAATTTTTTTTTACGGTTACTATACTTAAAATCCACTACGCGCCAGTATTCTTGACTAAAGGTGACGGTCTCGGATGATTAGGGGTCGAGCTTGAGCTCTTTGCCCCAATCATCGCTGTAGACCTGAACCGGCCTCGTAAGTGGTGGGCCTGCTTCTTCACCTATTCCCCCGCAAATGCGGACGGTATTGGCGATGTTAGCAAACCTCCCCTGGTCCTGGCTGTTGGACCCTGCCAGCTGGGTCGTTTCTTCTGGCGCTCTTCTGTCTTGGTCTTCTTTCTTCGCTGGCATGTATAAGCTCCCGGGAGCGTCTTTCGTCTATCGTGAGAGGGAACGGATGTTACCGAGCCCTCCCGGAGTTTGAAAGGGATTTGGGGGTGTTGACTAGTCGGAAGCCAATTGGCATCATGTGCTCCGATTTCGTCGGAAGGAAGTGTGAACTGTGTAGTTCAGGATTGTGTTCGGCCAGAGACGCTTTCTTAGCGTCAGAGGTCGGCACGGGCTAGGGTAAGGGTACCGAGCTGGTTGTTTCCTTGGTACCCCCGGGATCGGGTATTGGATGTTTTTGGTCATTGTCTCCTTACGGTGTGGCTTGCAGATCGGGCTGAAACACATAAAGGGTTAGTTATACTTACCCATTATCCAGGATCTGAAGCTTCGGCCACTTGTGCCTCGGAGTGTCGTTGGGGTCATAGTCAGTCGCCTGTCTGACCAGCGGATTCCCATGCTCTGCTGCACGGGCGTATAGGTTCTTCGCTCTGTCCCGGATGACTTCAGTTACTGGGGTGTATTCCAGGTCTCTGAAGATGTCGGCGTTTCTGACAAACCATGGTGCATCCACGGCGCACCGAAGTGCGACATTGTCCACGGCTTGTATCCTCTTTAGATGGGTGGCTGCTTGGTATCCCCAGGCAACGGAGGCGTAGGTCAGAATAGGTGCAATGAGGGTCCTGATAAGCGTGAGCTTGTTCCTCAGGTTGAGTTGGCTCTGTCTACCTATCATAGGGTAAAGTAGAGTCCTCCTCGTCCTCGCTTTCTGTATTATCGCTTCCGTGTTCTGTCTCCACGTCAGGCTTCAATCCATGATAACGCCAAGGTACTTGACGGTATCGTGCCATTGAATGTTCTCGCCGTTCAAGGAGACGTGTCCTGTGGGAGTTTGCTTCCTGACTCTCTTGAAGAGGATGGCTTTGCTCTTCTCCGCGTTGATTTTGACTTTCCACTTGTTGCACCACTCTTCCAGAAGGGATGCTGCTTCCTGGAGGTTGCGGGTGGCAAGACTTGCACTCCATGATCTTGCGATTATGGCCGTGTCTTCTGCGTAGAGCGCCAAGGAGGTCCTTGCGGATCTTGGCATATCGGAAGTGTAGATAGATGGTGAACAGGTGGGGAGAGAGTGCCGATCCCTGCGGTACACCTGCTTCCATAGGCCTATAGTTTGACAGCTTATCGGCAATCTTCACACGGAGTTGCCTCCGAATCCACTACGTGGATGTGGAAGTTAAAATGCAGTAAATGGCTTGTTTTAATTATATAGTAGATATATTTCCAAGAGCTAAATAAACAAATATATGTTTCTAAGTAATGTTATATCGGTATAAAATATTTTAATTCTATATAGTAGACATATTTCCTACATCTAAATAAATTAAACTGTACCAAAAATAGTTTTTCATAAAATATTAACTAAAGTAACCCGGTGCTGCTGAGGGGTAATCAAACTGAAAAAGAGTTTTAAAATATTTCATTTCTTTAAAAAGAATTGTGTAACTTCTCACTTTTTATTTATTAATATTTTTTCGTTGAGTGACCACCCTGTATACTTTTTAACTAAAAGTGTATCAGGTATTATTCCTAGTGATGGTAACAACCACAGTCCAAATATTATTTTCCAGCACCGCGATTGTTTCTTAAAAAACTACTGCCTAAGGAATCACTTTTTCCACATCCAGATATCCAAGTCTCTTCAAAGTAAAACATATTGACCACAATTGCACTCTAATATGTTGAAATAATTGATGAAAGAATTTTAATAATACTTGAAGCAGATGCCATAAAAAAATAAGGCGTAGGTTCTCAGCATTTATGCCAATAGTGAAATTTCTGAAATCTTAACTTGCTCTACTCATTTTCCCCAGTTTACATCTCCCCACCAAGCCCCTCTCTGATGGAATCATCTCAATCAGATGTCATTATAATACATAAGTATACCAAATTTCAAGTAAATGCCTCAATTTTGTGTTATAAACTTTTTAAATGATGGTGTGGAGGTTGTGGGAGGTTTGAATAATATGATAAAGAAACCTGAGACCCTATATATATACCAAATCTCGAATTTCTGTACTCTATTCAATAAAAAAAAAATAAAATCAACTCAAATGTCAAAATTAAACTTTGTATTTTTCTGATAACCTACACCTGGTTGTGCAAGTGAACAAAAATACCCTAAATTTATTTACAAATGTTGTTTCAAAAATAAGATTCAAACGATACTTACAAAAAACATTTTTTTCATTCTGTCTCTTGGAAATGCTTAGCCTTTAAAACGTTTTTTCTGAAGAGCTCCTGTTTGCCAAATCCTATAAAAAATATGTTTTATTACAATTAGTTATATGCAGACAAAAAATAATTCACTTAATATTTGCAAAGGAATTGTCACTAATATCAGAAAGAAAACCCCAACATACTTTTAGTTAAAAAATATACAAGATGGTCATCCAACAGAAAAGATAATTAAGAAATAACGAAATTGAGTAAAACACTACTACGTTTTTTACCACTATATTTGCACAAAAACGTGACTGCAGTTTCAACCCTTTTTAGGTCATGCAAATATAGTGGTAAAAAACATAGTAGTGTTTTACTCAATTTCGTTATTGTTATGGATTACCACAGAGTAACGGCTTCCTCAATCAATTTCCTGAATTAAGAAATACTTAATGAATAAAGAAGAAAGTTTTGTGTAAATGCCCTTACACATTTTTTTACTTCTCTCGCATACCGAAGGGAAGTATTGTATTCGAGAAAAAAATCACCCTCTGAGATTTTTTCGGATTTACACGTTTCAGATCACGTAGATTACGAAAATATACGTTTTTCAATTCCGTCAGTCTGTCTGTCTGTTGGTACATTTTCTAAAAAACTACTCGACGGATAATAGTCAAAGGTAGGTAGCTGACACTACTACCGGCGAAGAAACGGTTTAACTTTACTGAAAAATATACAGGGTGGTCTAAAGGGAATAAATAATGAAAAAAAAATTTTTCTGCTCAAATTTAAAATTTCCAGCTTTCATGACATTCTAAATCTATTTCAGAAAAACAAATTTTCAAGAAGAAAAATTTGAAAATTTTGTCAAAGAAAAATGTTTAAAATATTTTGAAATATATTTTTACTAATATAATATGATTGAAAATTTTTTTTGCTCGAATTTAAAATGTCCACGTTTCATGAAATTGTAAACTTATTTCAGAAAAAAAATTTTCAAAAGCCAAAATTTTTTTACCACTACCTACTTATACCAAAAGAATAATTGGTGTAAATTTTTTTTTGCTCAAATTTAAAATGTCCACGTTTCATGACATTCCAAACCTATTTCAGAAAAAAAAAATCAAAATTTTTTATCAGTAGAAAGATGGGAATTTTTTTTTGCTCTAATTTAAATTTTCCACGTTTCATGACATTCTGAACCTATTTCATAAAATACATTGTTTTTTAGCGAAAATCCCATGGCGATTGTATCATGTGGGTAGGACCTATGAATTTTTTCGTTTTCTTGTGTTGGTATCTTAATTATTACAAGGTGTTGTAGGAGAGTTTCCTAAATTCTTTCAAAAACGCTACAGAATATACAAAATCCGTAAAAAATTCATACAATATACAATCTGAGAAATAACAGAGTTGTTTCATGTTTTAAAAATTTCTCAAAGTTTAATTTGAGCACTATAGGATTTATTTTGCTCTTTCCCTTGGCCCGCTATCTACTATGCAAAAAAGGTGAATTTTAGGCCTTTTTTGCGGCCATTCTTTGTAAAGGTATTTACGCAAGCCTTCCATATTTGGCACCTTTTATTTAATATTGAATTTTTGCTATCGGATGACCACTCCGTATATTTTTTTGACCAAAAGTTATCAGGTTTTCTTTGTAATAATACCTTCCGATTACTATTCTCATGTGTGGTGGTTTCGTAATGAATCATTTTTTAGAGTGACCGCCCTGTATAAATAAAGAGGGAAGTTCTGTGTAAATACCTTTACCGATTTTTTTTCTATTGGATGACCACCCTATGTATTTTTCACTACACACAGGTATAGCAGGTTCCTTCCTAGGCAAATTTCTTGCCAAAAACTATTGTCTTCTTTCGCAAATTATTTGTTAGTTATTTCTTTAGGGGTATTCATCCTGATTTTTTGCTCTAAAAAATATATCCTATTTTAACTCCACTCGCATATAATACCGAAGGGAAGTATTCGAGAAAAGATCAGCCTCCGAGATTTTTTCAGATTTCCACGTTTCAGATCGTGTAGATTACAAAAATATAGGTTTTCAATTCCGTCAGTCTGACTGTCTGTCGATTTGTCAGGCTGTCTATTAGTGCATTAACTAAAAAACTACTTGACGGAGAATAGTCAAATTTGGTAGGTAGCTGGCGCTACTGCCACCAAAGACTTTCACTGGATAATATACAGAGTGGAACATCTAAAGGGAATAGAAATGAAAAATTTTTTTTGGTCAAATTTAAAATTTCCACATTTCGTGATATTCTAAAGTTATTTAAAAAAAGAAAAAAATTGAAAATATTTTAACCACTACTATACTTTCACTCCACTACGCGGATGTGCAACTAAAAATTGTGACAAAGAGCAATACTATTTGCCATATAGTTAACCCAATTGGCAACGGACACCTATTGCAGTTTATTTGAAAAATATATAGGGTGGCCATCCTAAGAAATTATTCAACAATGATTGAAATTTGTAAAGGTATTTACACAAGCCTTCCAAATTTGGCACGTTTTATTTAATATTGAATTTTTGTTGTCGGATGACCACTCTGTATATTTTTTTAACCAAAAGTTATCAGGTTTTCTTTGTAATAATAGTGATAACTACATTCCTATTGTTATTCTCATATGTCGTTTCTTAATTAATAATTTTTTAGCGTGGCCGCCTAGTATAAATAAAGAGGGAATTTCTTACCTTTACTGATTCTTTCGTAAGCAATAGCGTCAACTACCTAAATTTTTCTCTTTTAAGTAGTTCTGTGGATAGTGCCAACAGACAGATATACAGATTGGCAGATAGGCTGCCAGAAAGATAGGCGAACTCTCAGAATTGAAAGACCTTGATTTTCATAGTTCACATGGACCTGAATACGAAAATCCGAATAAATCTAGGAGAGTAAGTTTTCACGATTACAATCCCTCCCTTCAGTAAAGCAGGGAAGTAAAAACAAATTAATAAAATCTACCTTGTGTGTTAGGTAGAGCGTTTTTGCAAGTTAGAGGTTATACTTTTATGACTAAACTGTCCTTTAACTCCGTATGCGATCAAAGGTTTTTTAAATTATAAATGTCTCAATATTTCTGAAACTTGTCACAATCGGCGTAAAAACATAACAATTCCGTAAATTTCAAAATTCATAAGTAAACAGCCTTTAGTTGAGACAAAAGGATAAAATGAAATAGTTAAACAAAAAGAGTGAGTTCTATACTGTGGAAAAATAAAAGCAACTCGAAATCCACATTTTGAAAATATTAGCGAAACCTAAAGTACACACCTCACAACTTGTCCTACTCTCTGATGTCCCCAGTAGAATAAATACGAAAACGTAAAAAATATTTTTGTCTTGCATAGTTTCTTTAACAATTATAATATTTTCTAGGCGATCACCAAAATTTTCTCTACCAAAGGTATATCAGTTTTCTTTTGCTTGACTGAATGCATAATATTATTTCTATCGGTAGTTTTTTTATAAATCGTTTTTAGGATGATATCCCTGTAAAGTGTCCACCAAGGTTCCTTCCTTGGTAATTGTATCAACATGTCAAGTATTATTGTCCCCCTCACATTTTTTTTATTAATATTCTTTTAAGTTATCCACGCAGCACGTTTTTCCTTAAAAGTATATCACTAGAGTCATCTACTGTCAAATGTTATTTTTCTTCAACAACTATTTTCTTGGAAATAGCGACAAAAATCAAACAAACAAAATTGGATGAGACCTTTTCAGCTTGTGTTTGGTACCAATGCTAAGTTTAATCAAAATCGAATTATCAGATTCGATAATATCCACATACATACATACACACATATGTTTTTTCAAAACCACTTTTTCTTGCTCCTAGGATCTCAAAACGCAAAGATTTGATCTTATCTCTATTTTCGATTTTGAACCAATTGCAGTAACCTCATCATTTCTATGAATGAGAGGTTAAAAATACTTTTTCTCAAATATATAATTCTACGTACCTGAAAGAAGTCTGCGAAGGTTCTCTGATTGAATTTTGCCCTGCAGTCTAGATCATTAGACTACTTATAGAATATTTAAAGATTATCAAATTGCAGCTAGGGTAATTTTACTTCCACGTAATGGAATGGAAGAAGAGTTATCATAAAAGAATTTCAAACATTTTTCTTATTGAAATAGATTTAGAATGTCATGAAACGTCGAGATATCAAATTTGACCTATATTTTGAGATGATTCCGTTGAAGGGTTGGGGGTTAAGTAGGGGTAAATAAATAAAAATAAGTAAAACTAGCTGGTAAAAGTACAGAAACTTGGAATTACATGTATATACTAGAATCTAAGACCTAAGATTTTTTTATAATATTCTTCAACTCCACCCATCTTCCTCGCTCAATTATTAAAGGGGTTGATAAAACAGAATTGAGATTTTCATTCGAAATTTGGTACATTTATGTATTGTTATGTATTACACACCCCCTTGGAACTGGAGATTGCTACACCTATGCCTAATAGTGACTGGAAATTTGTAGAAGGAGATAGAGTTTTCTAGAGTGTGGTGGGAGAAGATTCTGGATTGATCTAGAGACAATTTCAGAGTATATAAGGCGCAATTACCGGCGCAGGTGAAGAAGTTTTACAAAAGTGAAGTTAATAGCGAAAGTAAGGTTATAAATTCGAAGTGTAAATAAAAACATTGTAAAATTCAGTTTGCGTAATCAGTAAATTATTAAATAAACTGTTAGTGGTTTATCTCTTGTTGAAATTATTTAGAACCCACGGATTCATACAGGGTGTTTCCTAAAAGGGCAAAAACTCGTAACAGCTGGTGTCAGACGCGGAATTTTAACAAGATGATTTTTCGGAAGAGTTCGAGAAGCTTTGGACAGTGCATTCTCGGGAAGTAGTGTTAACACAGTGAACTGGTTTACCGGACGTTGTTCGAGGATTATTTTCTACAGAAAAATAGTGTTAAGTGCATTGATAAGACATTGTAGAACATTTTATTAGGACATTAGTGATAGTGATTAAATCCTTTGAACTAAGAAGAGATAAAAGCTCTGAACAAGACTTTTTCCTGTAGTTAATTAAGTGCATTTTCGTGAACTTTCTAGAACTTCTCTATTTGGACCTTAAAAATCAAGAAGAAAGAGACGAACTAATGAAAATTATAGAAGGCCAACAGAGTGCCATATTTGCCGTCACTGAAGAACTCAAAAATAAGGTAGCGGAAGAAGTCAGTGGAGTCAAACAAGGGGTAAGCGAAGTCAAAGGAGAAGTAAATGAAGTCAAAGAGAAAATGCCCCAGGTAGAGGAAGAAATAGACCTACTTAAACAACAGTTAAGGGAAAGAGGAAACCAGCAAGTGGTATCATCAGGTCAGCGATTAAAACTTCCCTCCTTTGATGGTCAAAGTTCCTGGATGACTTACAAGACACAGTTTGAAGTAACAGCGATTGCAAACAACTGGAATGACGAAGAGATCATGGCTTTAAGAGGCCAAGCATTGGAGTTGCTCCAGACAATTCCGGTAGACCAACAACGGAACTTTAAAGTTTTAAAAGCTGCCTTAGATCTACGATTTGGCGATCAACACCTTGCTCAAGTATACCAGACACAGCTGAAATTACGCGTTCAGAATGCTAGAGAGAGTCTGCAAGAATTTGAAACTGCGGTGGAAAGACTGACACATTTAGCATATCCTAATGCGCCAAGAGAATTTAAAGAGCAGTTGACAGTGGGGGCATTCCTAGATGGGATAAGGGGCGAGGAGATCAGGCGAGTCATCAGGCGAGTCCTCAGGCTATCCCGATATAACACTAGTAGTGAAGCTTTGGTGCGTGCACTAGAAGTAGAAGCCATCTATAGGGATACCCCCTTGGAACTGGAGATTGATACGTCTATGCCTAATAGTGACTGGAAACTTGTAGAAAGAGATAGAGTTTTCGAGAGTGAAAGGGTGAAAACTGCTAACAGTACTATAACGAGATCTGTAATTAGACTATATTTTGAGATGATTCTGTTGAAGGGTTGGGGATTAAATGGGGGTAAATAAGGAAAAATAAGTAGAGCAAACTGGTAGGAGTACAGAAACTTGGAATTTGTTGTACATACTAAAAATCAGGGCCTCAGATTTTTTATAACCTTCTTCAACCCCTTCACCACTCCATTATTAAAGGGGCTAATAAAATTAAATTGATATATTCACTTGAAATTTAGTACAAGTATGTAGTATAGGGATATCTAGAACCAGATTATATTTTGAGATAATTCTGTTGAAGGGGTAGGGGGTAAATAGGGGAAAATTAGTAAAGTAAGCTGGTAAGAGCACAGAAACTTGAAACTTGGTGTATACACTAGAAGCCAAGGCCACTTTCTTTATAGTATTTTTCAATCCCCGCCCCCCCACCACCTCCATTCCATTATTAAAGGAGTTGATAAAATAAAATTGTGATTTTCACTTGAAATTTGGTACACGTATGTACTGCAATGACATCTGATTGAGATAATTCCGTGGAAGGGGTGCAGGAGGGATGTACATTGAGAAAAATGAGTAGAGCAAGCGAAAAAGAGTCTAGGAACTTCATTTTTGGCGTATATGCTACAAATCAACGCCTCAATTTTTTTACGACATCTACCTCAAATATTATTAAAATTCCATGACCATTTATTTCCACATACTAGACTGCAAATGTAGTCGAGATTGTCTCTTTTAAAGAGACTAGGATGGAAAATCTGGATGTGGAAGTAGTGATTCCTTAGGTAGCGGTTATTTTTCATTTGAATTCACAAATTATTAGATTATTTATAATTTGAAACAGAAGATCCTTTAGGCAAAAATAATATGTACAGGTATATATAGCATAAACAGTAGTAAGTTAAACACAGCCTTCAGTGGCTTAAAAATGTAGTTAATTATTGATGCAAATGACAAAGCTACATAAAAAAAATCGTTCAATTTTGTTTGTTCATTTTTTTTGAGGACCTCAAAATCGATATTAGGTAATAAAATTCAATTAATCGACCAACTGTGAAATTCTATTTCATAATTTTTAGTGACTGTTTTTTAAAGCCGGCTCAATTTTTTTAAACGTTTTCTTGCCCTTTTCAGTTTTCCAATTTCATGTAAATCTACAAAAGTTACTCTACTAGATTCACTATTTTCAATCGTTAGTTCCAAAAATATCTGAATATTTGCTGCAGCCGCTCTTCCGTCATATGATCTCTAATGAATAGTACCTGCACCTTCGCCATAACTTTAAATATTCTGTACTACTTCTTACTCATACTTATACTTCTTTCCGATCTTTGCTTACTTTATTCTAGATATAACTTGCCGAAAGAAATATGAAACGAACGCTGAGTTACATTCTACAGTTTACAAAAGATTTCGTAGATATCGCTTAAGCCATTCCTACAGAAATCGCTGAACAGGCATGAGAAGAAAAAACATACATACGGGTTCAATTGAGAACCTTCTTTTTAAAAAATTTTAGATTTGTGTAAAAAACAAATAACATCGAAAGTTACTATAATAATATAATATTATATAATATTATTGAAAACTCTATTTGCACATTTAAATATTTTAATTAAATTCCATCCTAACTATATTTTAATTGTCCACAGAAATTAGTATTTGACCTGGACAAAATTAGTAGTTCTAGTTCTTTGAGGTGTTCCAAGCCCAAATCCACAAAAATCACAAAAAGCACAAAAATCCCAACATGCCAAGATATTGAAGGTCAAAGTTTTTTGCAAATATCTCACGCATGAGGTCATTGGGAAAGTTATACAGAATTAAACAACTACAACAACAATTATCAACAAGTTGTATTTTTTATTGTTTACCAACCCCTCCCCCCCAATTCGAGATATTCAATCTCTAAGTTTCAAAAACATGGTTCTTCGCGAATATCTCGCGCCAAAACAATTAGTTAGGAATAAAGTCAACATGAAAGTTGTAGAGAATTCAGTTATCTACAAGATTGATTTTTCGATTTTTTTTTCCAAAACCTCGCCCTTTTCGAGGACCGGGACGAAGTCTACATAAAGATATTTGTAAAAAAGACGTTTTTTTTAAATTCATATTTTTACTAATTTTGTCCAGGTATCTTTCTATTTTGGCTAATTTCCGTGGACTAATAGATGAACTTACATGTTATGTGATTTTATGGTTTTGACCTTCCAGTTTTATCAGTAAGTAAACATATACAATGCACATCCATATTTTGTTACTGGAAATTATTATAACAATATACAAAAAAGTAAAGTACCACAGCGGTACTTTCCCTGGTCGTATTACTTATATAGGTATATATTTGTGTGAAATTTTAAAGAAATATTATTCTGTAAATTATTTTCTTGTAACAATATTCTAAAAATAGCAACATGAAGGGTGTATTCTTTGTTTTTGCTCTAATTTTGACAGTGTGTATTATTTCAGAAGTTACTCAAGGTAATTTTTTTTAAATTTATTTTGATATGTTGCAACAGTGAGTAAAATGATGAAAGAAGATTAACCCTTTTAAACCATTTTTTAAAATTGCATAATTACATCTACGTGTCTTTCCTACAAAACTGTCCTTTACAAAAACTGCTGCTTCCACATCCAGACATCCTAGCGTCTTCACACGAAAGCATCTTGATATTATATTTGCACTCCAGTATGTGGAAGTGGTTGCTTATAATTATAATCTTAACATTTAAAATCATCTCACCCAAGAACCCATAAAACGATGTGCCACCTCAATGCCTTTTCAACTGACTGACGCATGACGTTTAATGGGGATGAGGATACGTGATTAGCAGAAATGTTTTTAGGAACGTCTCGTACTCACTCAATGATAATTTTGTTTTATTAACCCCTTTTATAATGGAGTGGGGATGGCAGATGTTATAAAAAAATTTCTAGTATATACTCCAAATCACAAGTTTCTGGATTCTTACTAGTTTACTTTAGTTATTTACCCTTCTCCCCCTTAATCTTTCAACAGAAGAAGAATATAATGTGATTCCAGATCTCGTTAATATCATAATTTTATTTTAATTCCTTTTAATAATAGAGTGGGGATGTTGTGGGAGCAGAAAACGTCATAAAAAAATTGAAATCTGAATTCTAGTGTATATACCAAATTCCAAGTTTATGGCCTCTTATTAGCGTCATTCATTTATTTATCCATATTTACCCAAATTTCACCCCCAACCCAATAAGATTATTACCTGTTCAGTTTTTACTTACCATTAAAGAACATTTTAATGATTGTACCTAATATACCCACTTTCACCCCCTCTTAATGGTAGTTTTTACATTTACTGACAAAAGATAAAAAACTATTAATTATATAAATAGAAACCTGAATAACCTATAGATATAATTATTTAAATTTTTTCATATATCTGTGTTTCGTAAAATAACCCTAAAGACTACTGTCGGATAGGGCGATAATGAAGAATATTTTGAGGCCTCTTGCATTCAATCTGGTCAGTTTCATGCAAAGTTATGGAGGTTGTAAAAAGGGCCGAAAGAAACGGCTTATTTTGCGGTTATCCTTTCAACTGAATATCTCAGTTATATTTCATTAACCCCTTAAATAATGGAGGGGGGGGGGGTGGTAAATGTTTTAAAATAAATTTGATCCCTTTGTTTTTACACTAAATCCCAAGTATCTGGATTCTTACTAGCTTGCTTTACCTCTTTACTCCAGTTTACCCCCAACCCTTTATCGAAATAAATCAATCAATCAAAATATAATTTAATTCCAGATGTCTTCTGAACATCCGTGCACCAAGTTTCAAGTATTGACTGAATACGCTTAAGATATTGATCTTAAACGGTTTCAGACTAAATGTACACACACACAGAAAGTTACAGACCAACAGACAGAAATTTGTTTTCGCTCAAATTTACATTCTCCACTTTTCATAACATCCTAAGCCTATTTCAACAACACAATTTAAACTGTTAACATTGGAAATGTTTATGTTCGTATATGGGGGTCGAGTTACCAATTTTCGTTCAAGGTCAAAAGACAGCGGTGTCGCGGTCGAGTGAAACTGTCGTATATGCAACGGCTGATATATGCAAATGTAATATGGGTTGTATATATCACAGGGGGTCAAGTTACCAGTTTTCATTTAAGGTCTAAATACAGCGGTGTCGCAATCGAGAGTGGACCGTAGCTGTTTCCGGAAAAAAAAAATGTTTTATGTATGGTGTTATCATTTCCAATGTCCCGATGGTATTACTATACTCCCACTCCACTACGGGAATATGTTGTACACCAATTTAAGCAATATGGTTCTATATAAGAAATAATGATATACCGAAAAGTATATTTTAATATTTTTGTTTGCTAAAAAGATTGGATACGTTGTATACGCTTAGATCACATCAATTATCAGTAATAGATACAATTTCTGTTGAAGTTTACAATTCAAGTAATTAGTTACTTCCACATCCACGTAGTGGAGTGGAAATATAGTAATCGTAAAAGAAATTGAAAACATTTTTGTTGAATAGGTTTAGAATGTCATGAAACATTTTCTTTTTCGTACAATTACTCTGGAATAGCTATAGCTATATTGACTTGTACTGGGTTAAAGGAGTTAACAAGATATTTTTCTTTAAAGAGACTTGGATGGGGAATCTGGATGCGGAAGTAGTGATTCCACAGGCAACGGTTTTTTCACAAATTGATTGATGGTTACTTATACCCCACACTCACACTTAATGTATTTTACAGTTACTGGATTTGAGGCTCCTGTTGATGTCGCTTGTGGATTTGGACCCACCAGTCCTAGTTGCAACAGATATTGCAGTAGACGTGGAGGGGGAAGTGGGCAATGCATTAACTTAAGATGTTTATGTTCGTAACACCTCTAAAAACTATTCTTGTGTTTGATTGTGTTTATTATTATTATTACTCCAGGTTATTATATTAAATAAATAAATAAAAATATTTCCAATTGGCTTCTGTTTAATAATACAAATTATGTCTGTACAGTAAATTGTCACATAACATTAATTATATTATAAAAATTCAAAGTTTTGGTAAGGTTTGATCAGATCCGTATTCAACATGTTTATCAAGAGATTTTCAACGCCAACGTCTTTTACTTCCACGTAGTGGAGCAGAAGTATACTAAGCGTAAAAGAAATCTAATTGGTTTCTTATTTAAATATATGTTTAAAATATCATGAAAGGTCGAGATTTTAAGTTTGAGCGGAAAGAAATTTTCTGCCAGCCTGTGTATCAACCGATTCGTCTGTCGGTCTGTGACTTTTTCGTTCGCCCGATTACCCTAGAGCGGTTTAAGATTTTAGCTTAAAATTTGGTACACATGTGTATTATATGTATTATAACTATTATATTCCGTTGAAGGGATGGATGTAAACATATTCTATATATGTATATCCAGCTTACACCACCGGACACGACAGACCAAACTTCCATAGTACTTTCTGATAAATTGGGAGATAGTGTCATTTGCCAGAATCGATGAATCCCGCATATGATTGATTGCATTGTTAGAACCATATAAAAATATCTTATATTACGATATCTGGAAGGATTTTTGTATGGCACCTTATTGATATTAGCGTCTTGAAAAAGTTAAGCCATAACATCACTCAATCAGGATACACAAATACATAATCAATCGTTACCTGCAACATTGCATTCGTCTAACTTACAGACAAGCTCAGGATCGATATTCAGCGGCTATTCATACTGTCTTACTCAACCGCAATCAAGCTCAATGTGTTACCGTCTCAGTCTAGGTCTAGATCTAATTGTTATTTATTAACACAATTATACTCACTCCATATTGATCGATGATGGTCAAATGCATCGAAATATAGTGTAAATTTGATGCCTGGGCTTGCTGACCCTCTCGCAATTTGATTTTCACTACAACCTGCAGATTATTCTGCTGTGCCATCGTAAATGTGTGCGAATCTTAGATGAAGGATAGTACCCAAATACCAAAATGCTAAGAAGCTGAGCTTTAACCTTAACTAAATCTTACAGTAGTTTAATTCCCCTAATTCCATTCGAAAGTTTGTTGAACTTATTTGAACAGTTCTAGCCATAGTATTCCACCACTCAACTTTAACACGCACACGCAGATAACAATACAACAACCATTCCTTACGACATTGCCATTTGCTTCAGCTTAGATTCGAACTCAAGGAAGATAACAGCGACTAGCCGTATTGTACTAATCAAACGCGGTAGACGACAGCTGCCGTATCGGTATCATATTAAAAGCGTCATTAATCATCCATACCATAGCCGGAATTCAAACTTGAGACTCCATGGTCACAATCTAATACGTAAGCACTGAATCATTGAGCTGGCTTGAGCTCTATAATATTCATTTGTTGACAAAATTAGAAAACATCTATTAGACCCTATTTTTTCAATAGTTAAACGTAATATATGTAACGATATGCAGATAATATTTAGGTATTATATACAGACTGTCTATTTTACGAGGGCCACACCAAATATCTCGCTTAATATCTATTGTAGAAGAATAAAGTTTTAGAAACAGTTATCCCATTTTTTGTGAGCTATATTTCAGTAAAAAGACATTTGAAATCCATAGCCTACTTTATGAGATATATTACAAAAACCTGAAAAATAGGAAAACCACAAACGGTTATAGCTTCCTTATTTGAGGAGATACGAAAAAAGTTAAAGGAATGAAAGTTGACGGCAAAGACAATAAGAATAATAACGTGTAACAAAAAAATCGAAAAATGCAGTTGGCTTTGACATACGCTATTGTGCAAAAATGAAAAATACATATCTCAAAGTAGGCCATGACGCCATTAATTCCGTTATTTTTTTCTCATTCCAACGATATAAAACATGTCACAGAAATTTTAACCGATAGTGTCAATATTTAATATTTTACGAATACCACAATTCATATAATTGAATCGTAACAACCAGCTGTGCCATAATAGTAAAAATTCACTTTATAATAATTATAATTCCGTAATTATTTATTACAATTTAATACAAACCAATAAATATCTCATAAATAAAAATACAAGTACAAAACGAACATCCAAAGAAAAAAACGAAAAACTATGTATAACAGTACTACCTACTACTATATTGAAAAGAAATTGTGTGTATTTTTGTAACTACAAATGCTCAAATTGTGCACCATGCATTCTGACACATAAACGTGCTCTACGAGACACGTCACGCATTACATTTTGGAGCATTTCAGGAGAAATTGCCTCACATGCGTTTCGAATTCTGGTTTTGATGGTCTCAATATTTTCAGGGGCAGTTTGAAATACCTTGTCTTTAATGTAACCCCAGACGAAAAAATCCAAGGGAGTAATATCTGGTGATCGAGCTGGCCATAGAATGGGTCCATAGGTGCCTATCCGGCTATCTGGCATAACTTGATTTAAATAATTTGTACATATTACAGCAGTGTGAGGTGGAGCTCCATCTTGTTGAAAATATGAATAATTTAATCTTTCTGCCACTGTTAATTCATAAAGAAAATCTTGAAATTCGTTTTGCAGGAAATTAAGGTATCTACGAGCGGTTAATTTGCCATCATAAAAATAAGGTCCAATTACTTTAGTCCCTAAAAGACCCAACCAAACATTCGTAGAAAATCTTTCTTGGAAAGCAGTCTCTCTGCACCAATGTGTATTTTCTCGTGTCCACTTAAAATGCATATTTCTATTGAAAAATCCATTATTAGAAAAATTTAATTCGTCCGACCAAAGAATTTTGCTACATATCACCGCGTCATTCCTTTTCTTATTTAATAACCATCTACAAAATCTTACTCTCCTTGGCTTATCTCCCTCATTTAAATGTTGAACTTTCCTCATTTTGTAGCATCGAAATCCGGTTTTTTTTTTCAGTATGTTTCTTGCACTGCCTTTTTTTATGCGACAGTTTCTCTGAATTTGTCTCAAAGAGGTTTCCTCATTTTGGTTAACATAATTCATTACTCTATTCACTTTTCTTACATTATCCGCAACATGCGCTCGCCTTACTACTTTTTTTGAAAATGAACCGTGCGTTTTTAGATTTTGAACTAACTTCCTAAACATAGTTCGATTTGGCTGCGGAGCATCTGGAAATCTATCTCCGTAAACCGTGACTGCCATTTCAGCGTCAAAATTGCACTGACAATAAATGCTAATCATATCGAATTTGTTATTATTGGTGTACACCATAATTACTGATATAAAATTTGTCTTAGAACTCGACAACGCAACATACAACATACAACAGTGACAATCTGTCAAATTTACGATTCAATTATATGAATTGTGGTATTCGTAAAATATTAAATATGGACACTATCGGTTAAAATTTCTGTGACATGTTTTATATCGTTGGAATGAGAAAAAAATAACGGAATTAATGGCGCCATGGCCTACTTTGAGATATGTATTTTTCATTTTTGCACAATAGCGTATGTCAAAGCCAACTGCATTTTTCGATTTTTTTGTTACACGTTATTATTCTTATTGTCTTTGCCGTCAACTTCCATTCCTTTAACTTTTTTCGTATCTCCTCAAATAAGGAAGCTATAACCCTTTGTGGTTTTCCTATTTTTCAGGTTTTTGTAATATATCTCATAAAGTAGGCTATGGATTTCAAATTTCTTTTTACTGAAATATAGCTCACAAAAAATGGGATAACTGTTTCTAAAACTTTATTCTTCTACAATAGATATTAAGCGAGATATTTGGTGTGGCCCTCGTAAAATAGACAGTCTGTATACTTTCGTCCCAGACAAGGTCGAATATGTATAACATATTTATCATATACTGCTAGGAGGAAAGGGAAAATGAAAATACATTTTACGAACTACAATATCTCTTCGAGGAACGTCGATAATAATAATTGTTGACAATAACCATTATACTATTTTACGACGTGCAAACTTGAACTACAGAGGTCTTCCCAGCGTATCGAGAAATAAATAAAAACACATACCACATTTTACACATTCATTATTTGCGTATCTCAAACGAAATTTATTTTGAATAGTTGTTACAAAACTACTACTACACACTTTACGGTATATTACTATTAATTTATGTTATTAACATAGGTAAGTATACGTTCTTAAAATAAATAATTAATTTTTAAAAGTGCATAAATATTAAAACATATACATTAAACTGTTCAACAAAATTAAAACTATTATACCTACGCTGATTAAATGTATCATGAAATTAATTCTACTCTGTATTATGTAGAAACCTTCATAGAGGCGATTCATTTGACAAAATTCATTTCCCACTAATATCTATCCTCTCCTAGTTTCCCAGTGTTCTTACAAAATTTCTTGTTTGTTCATAATTTATTTATTATCTAAATGGTGCTAATACAATTATAAACTGTATCCGCAACGTCAACAATTTAATAAATGTGTAAACTAAGTATTTATAGATAGATGTCCTTGTCTGTCCGAAATACGGACTGCTAATATAATAACAAATATCCATTATCAGCGAAATATTAAAACATTTATGAGGCGTGCAAGTGTTAATTCAGTTGTCGCTAACTGTTAAGGTATAATAGAAGCCTCGTAAACTAATGGATGGGTCTCAGTGGATTCTTCACGAGGCCTACTGCTCGGGACAATACTTTAAAAATAGTCATAAGAGAGGCTGTATGGAATGAAAACTAAAATTTAAGGTCTAGATTATTAGTAAGTATATTAATAGACACCATAGAACCAGGTTGCCCTACTGATTTAAAACATACTGTGGGAAAAGCAGATGACATTCAAAAAATATGTAAGAATCCTTGGCAATAGTTTGATAACATAAATAGTCTAATTTTTTATTTTTAATAATACACTCATAAGCAAAAGTATTGCATGCATATTTTTACTATTTGGTACTATGAGAAAGGTTCTGTTTATTTATAAATATGTTTAGTCACAACATGAAAACACATTTCTTTGAATAATAAAAACTGTTTTCATGAACCTATCTAAGGTAAACAACCGGATCCCCAGTTAAAAAAAAACATGCTAGGATTATCTTAAGAATTTGATTATTGGAATAAGAAAGCGTATGCACGCTGTATTAAACGCTAGAGGAGGTAATACGCGGTATTAACTCCAAATTTAAAGATTTTTGTTTCATTGAAGAATGCCAACTAATAACAAACTTTTGCATTTAATTATTGAATTTGTCTTTGTTTATTGTTTTCTAATAAAAACATTTGTTTATCAAGTTCCAGTTTCGGTTTAACATAAAATCCCATAAATAAGTCGTAGATACTGTGGGTTTTCTAAATAATAAAATGAAAATGAAGAAAAGAGTATTACATTATTTCAAAAATTCAATATATGCAATACTTTTGCTCATGACTATAATAATCGTATGTTTTTATTATAGATATAAGAAATAATATAAAAAATCGGTAAAGGTATTTACACAGAACTTCCCTCGTTATTTGTGCATGGCGGTCACTCTAAAAAATTATTAGTTACGAAATGACGTTGAGAATAATAATCGAAATATAGTTATTGCTATTATTACAAAGAAAACCTGATAACTTTTAGTCAACTTTAGTCAAAAAAGTGCTCATCCAACAGCAAAAGTTCAATACTAAATAACAGGTGCCAAATATGGAAGGCTTGAGCAAATACCTTTACAAATGTCCACCATGACTGAATTATTTCTTGGGATGACCACCCTGTACATTTTTCAATAAAAGTATAATATTATAATATTATAATATTATTGCCATCTGTCACATTTTCAATCCCACATTCACGTAATGGAGTGGAAGTATAGTGTTGGTTAAAAAATTTCATTTTTTTTTTGAAATTTTTCAAAAATGTTGGTAAAAAAATGTTCAAAGTTTTTTTCTTCTCAAATAGGTTTAGAATGTCATGAAAGGTAGAAATTTTAGCAAAAAGGAAAGTTTCCTTCTATTCTATAGTAGTGGTAAAAAAAGTTTACAAATTTAAAAATTATATGTTTTTTTTAAATAGGTTTAGAACGCCATGAAACGGGAAAATTTTAAATTTGAGCAAATAAAAAAAAAATCCATCTATTTTGGTGGTAAAAAATTTTTCAAAAATGTTGGTGAAAAAAATTTTCAAATTTTTTTTCCGAAATAGGTCTGGAATGTCATGAAGCGTGGAAATTTTAAATCTGAGAAAAAAAAATTTCGTCTATTCTATAGTAGTAGGTATAGATTAAAAATGTTTTCAAAGTTTTTTAAAAATGTTTCAAAACCATTTTTAAATTTGTTTGAATAGTTTTAGAATGCCATGGAAACGTGGAAATTTTAAATCTAAACAAAGAAAAAAAATTCCATCTATTTTAGTGGTAAAATTTTTTCAAAAATGGAAAAAATTTTTTTCTGAAATAGGCTTGGCGTGAAACGTGGAAATTTTGAATTTGAGCAAAAAAAAATTTTTTTCACTATTTATTCCGTTTACCATTTCTTCGCTGACAGTAGTGTCAACTACCTACTAAATTTGACTGCTCTCCGTCAAGTAGTTTTTTAGTTAATGCACCAACAGACAGACAGACAGAGAGACAGGCAGACAGACTGACTGATGGAATTGATAAACCTATATTTTTTATGTAAAATATAATAAAAAATCTGAGGCTCTGGTTTCTAGTATCTACACCAAATCCCAAATGTTTGTACTTTTACCAGCTTGCTTTGCTTATTACTTATTTTCCCTCCTTTATTCACCCCTATAACCCCAACCCTTTACCGGAATTTGTGCAAAATATAATCTAGTTCCAGATCTCGTCGTAATACATATGTGTCCCAAATTTCAAGTCAATATCTTAAACCGTTCCTGAGAAAACGTGCGCACAAAGGAAAAGTTACAGACCGACAGAGAAACAGACAGACAGGCAGGCAGAATTTTTTTTCGCTCAAACTTAAAATCTTGACGTTTTATGAATCTAAGCCTAGTTCGACAAAAAAAAATCCTATGATTACTGTAAGTACTTCCACTCCACTACGTAGATGTGGAAGTAATTAAAATATTGACTTGAAATTTGGTACATGTATATAGTGAGATCTGGAAGTTGAATATATTTTGAGCTTATTCCGTGGAAGGGTTGGGGAGTAAATATGGGTAAAGTAAAGCAAGCTTATGACATCTGCCACCCCAGCACCACTATATTATTAAAGGGGTTAACAAAATGAAATTGTGAGTTAATGTATACGAGAGCAAATGTTCTCAAAACATCAGCTAATTTCACCCCCATTAAACGTCGGGCAGTCGAAAAGGTAATGAAGTGGCACATCGTTTTATGGGTTTTTGGGTTAGACGATTTCAAATATAATTTTATTAAAATTCAATGAGCAGTTACTATTGAAGTGTAAATATCAAGTTGCGTTCGTTTAACGAGACTTGGATGGGAGATCTGGATGTGGAAATATAGATTTCTTAAACAGCGGTTTTTTAAAATATTTTCTGGTACGAACTAGTTAAGGCCTCGGTAAATAAGGAGAATAATGTGAGGTGAAGGCAATGGTATAGAATACCAAACAGGAAACTCTCGGCATTGCCTATATACTCCAAAATCGTCCATCTTATTGGAATAATTTGTAATGCTGCGGTCAAGTGCCTACATTTAGCAATTTGCACTTAATTTAATTCTAATAAAGTACTTGTAAACTAGCTTGCAAAATCACTCTCTGATTTCTCTAAAAGTTGTATGATGAAAAATATATTACATCAATATTGTGTCATTATGATAAAAATTAAATTTAAGGGAATGGTTGAGACTGGTTGATACATTTTGTTTAAAATGAAATCTGTAATTTCGAATTCATTAACGTTTCTATCGTTGGGCATCAATGATACTGATCATATGAATATTCAGATTTTAAAAATATTGAATTCGATTCCTATATAATTCCTATTAATGAAATACAAATTTTTAATTTTCGTCTATTAGATGTTGACAATCGAGTAGTTATTCCTTATGAATCTCAAATTCGCATACTTGTCGCAGCTGCAGATGTTATTCATTCATGATGACCGAAGTAGATAGATGCCTTATTTCAATTTAAATGTTCCCTCTTCTACGTGAAGTATAAAACATAGTTTTGGTTTCTTTCGTAGTTTTTTACGTTGAGAGATAGTAATAGAATCTTGATATAACATGTGGTTGTTATCGCATAGAGATAGGAATTTTTTGATCACTGAGAAAACAGACAGTTTTGACAATTAACTGTTGAATATTGTTAGGCATATAATTTCCCCCTTTTTCCTTCCCGTTACCCCTATACCTAACAATAGTGTCAGCGCACTGCTGCAATTTATGGTAAGTCAGTTTTCTTTTGTACGTCACTACAGTCCATTTTATACTTTTTAGTAATTCAGTTCTAGTTTGAAATAATTAAAAACAGAAAATATTATACAGGAATTAGGTTCTTATTTTTGGTTCACCAGAAATTATTGTACATTTGGCAACTCTGTAAAGAGCATCTGATTATTTATTGTTTTATTCCAGGAACATGGTGAAATGCGCAAATCTTCCCCTTCCCTAGAGATTCCATTCTGATTGTTTATTATTCTATGACAACGGGGTCTATGTATTATTATTACCTTTATTATACTCCTCACAAGTACCAAACAAAGAGCATATTGCAGTTGATCGGCACATTTCTAAAACCGGTAATATCGCTCGTAGAGAGAACATTTCCATATCACTGTGTTGGCGATCGAATTCTGAACAATTTTAAAAATGTTCGTCCGCTTGTCTGTCCGTCCGTCTGTCTGTTCGTCCGTAATTTAGTGTTTAGTTCTTTTTAAACAAAATCGATCGATAAAAAAAGTTATTATTTAAGTTTTGAAAAAATCTATTTTTTATGTTATGTTTAGGTTTTATGTTGTTTATGTAATTAAGAAAAAAACTAATATTACTTGCATAATGGTTAACTTGTTTGTCCACATCTAGTGGTAAGTTCGAAAAAGGTTGGAGATACGATGTACAAGTTATACTTTATTCCTAATATACATAACGCATAACATTGTATAATATAATCTTCAGATCTTTTTATGATAATAACACTTTATTTGACAGGCACAGATGAATTTATAATTTATTATCAGCTATCATATTTAAATATGATAATCAATATGTTTTTTTTAATAGGAGACCTGAGCTAAAAGTAGCATCAACAAGTCTAATCGTATTTTTAAAGTGGTACTTGCAAAATTTTTAAAAATTACTCGACAAAAAAGTGGGTGTTTTAGCCAAAAGTATGAAATAAACAAATTTTAAGGTTTAAGTTTTGATGCTTTATACGAAAGCATAGAAATAGCACGCTGCTATTATTTTCTCGCTCGAAATTCAGAATTGTTGACAGTATACTCGAACACTGCTCATTTCTTATGGAAAGTGGTCCCAGCTCCGGTGAAATTCGCTGGAATCGATATGTGTTATTCCTCCCGGCTTCCTGATCAAAAATTTTCATGGGCACAATGGTGGAAAATGGACGGTTTTCCAGATAACGGGTTGCAGTCGACTTTGCACTCCCAATATCTGAAAAAGTGTGCATTTTCCGACCTTGTGTCCATGAAAGCTTTTGATCGGGAGCTCGAGGGGAACAAATATATTGATATTGTCTAAATGTTATTTGTAGCATCAACTTAATTTTTTTCCCTTCTTCAATTCTTTGGGACTTCCTGCCACATGTATGTTTTCTTTTTAAGCGGTGCTCGGGGAATCTACAAAATATCACAGTTAACCAGTGTGTTACTGGTAAATAATCTCTACGCCTGTGACTTTTACGTCAAAGGATCAGTTATAAGTTGCTTTTTTTAAATAAACAACACAAATAAGTATAAGAACTTGAAATTATATATTTCGCCGACGTTTCGGAAATCTATTCCGTTTCCATTTTCAAGGCTTTTTTTGAAAATTCTTTTTTTGCTGTGTATGATAAATACACAGCTCTAAGAATGTTTGTTATATTCAATATCCACAGAACTGTTAAAAGAAGAACTTCACAAACTCAACATTGTATAAAAACTAAAAAAACTGTTAACTGTATCAACAGTTCTATGTAAATAGTAAGTATCTATGGATATTGAATATAACAAACATTCTTAAAGCTGTGTATTTATCATACACAGCAAAAAAAGAATTTTCAAAAAAGGCTTGAAAAAGGAAACAGAATGGATTTACGAAACGTCGGCGAAATATTTAATTTAAGTTCTTATACTTATTTGTGTGTATTGTGTATTTCCCGATATCTGGAAAACTATCCATTTTCCAACCTTGTGCCCATGAGAACTTTTGGTTAGGATGCCACGATCTACAAAATCCTGCAATATGAGCTAATTTGGCCGAAACCCAATTTCCATAAGATTAGTCCTTTGACTCAAAGGCTTTGAAAATGTATGCTGTATTTATATCTAAATAATGACATGGTTCAACGTTCAACTAATGCCATCGCCTCTACTTAGCTCTGTCTTGGCTCAACTAACCGTAAACTACTAGTCAATAAAGTGGATTATTTCAGATAACATCTTTGTTGTTATTAATGCTCTTTATACATTTTGCTATTTCTATGCTTTCAAAAGTGTCTTACTTATTACATTCCTAATCAACCTTAAGTTATTGATCACAGGAAACCTAAAAGATAACATTGAGTCGAACAGAAGGATCGAGTTTCATGAAATCTGTACTTCAAAGCGCTGTATGCTTACAGCACTGTAATTTGAAGCGTTTTTGGACGAAACATCCAATTATATCTTAATTTAAGGAGAACATAGCTCATATCAAATATTGAAGGGTGGACATTAATTTAGTATGAATACATTATACGTTGTTAAATTTGTTTTGGTTTTAATCATCTCGATATGATGCCATTATGGTTGACGAAATGCGCCTCAAGTATAGTACTCGAGTATTTTGGTATTTGTAGAAACTACTTCCGTCTATGAATTCCGACAGCAATTATGAATTCCAAGATACAATTTTGATTTATGACTTACAATAATTATGAATTCTATCTCACAATTAATTGTGAATTCAGATATATAGTAATAGGTATCTAATTAAGTTAGCTTCGACCTTAAAGTCATTTCCTTTTCAGTCAGTCCTTTTGCTGAAATTTGCACATAATGTTTATAAACAAGACATGACAGTATTGTACATTAAAACGAAAGATTACCGTCCAGTTAAAAGTTAAAGTCCTGGGAAAATATGTCATAACTTTCGGGTCTGTAGTAAAAAATCATTAGTAAAACATCAGCTAGTTGTAATAATATAATGATCTCTGTCTAACTTTACTAACAACTTACATCTTGTGTATTATGTTATGTGTACCTATATGTTATGCTTAAGAATTTGTGAGACTTTATTTTGGTTAACTTGCTGTATTTTTAGATTTTTAGATACAAACAAATCTATACACATAAAGGCGAAAACCTACCCACTCACTCATTCATCACCATTCTTTCCAAATCCCTAGCCATAAGAAGTCGAAATTTGGCATGAATATTCTTTTTTAGGTCTAAACGCGAGATAAGAAAGGATTTTTTAAAAGTAGCCTTATAGGGGTGCAAAACCGCCCCTTAAATATAAAAAAAAATGTCTTCAAAATGGTTACATTTCTTTAAAAATTCTCGGCAACGTCAATTTTATTTAATTTGTTCACACGTTATAACAATCCTCTTATTACACATCATGTCCCGTAAAAGCCGCGTTAACTAATAAAACTTTAATATATCTGTGCTAGCAAATTTGCGATTCACAACTAAACTGTATATTGGCAAATGTGTCTTAACTAGAAAAAACTATTTTTGTACATAATTACACACTGATCTTCATAATTACTACCATATCATTTAAAACCGTTATCCAAGGCATCATCCCACTTACATTGCAAAATTTAAAAATCCTAGAATCAAAATATAAATAAATGTACGGCCACGCTGAACTTACTTTCTTGAGTGATTAAAAACTTTTTGTTCATCAGTTCTCACCTTTATGTAGTATTTTCTTGGAAAACGATAATGGAATATTGTTAGGGATGAAATGTACCATTGACAGACAATATTTGAGTAAAATCGTTGAACCCGCTTTTGAGAAAATCGAGAATTTCGATTGGATTGGATTTCACCACTTTGGGTGTGATTGTTCATCATACCAAATATGATTTAGAGACGAATTATGTCAATTGAGGTACACTTTACAATGTGGTTGGGTTTACGGACGTAGAAATATTTAAAAAGACTGATACTTTTACTTTATCGATACTTGTTTATGAAATATCGAAGATGGTCAATACCACGGCAATAGTATCGATACTTGCAAGTATGAATATAATCTGGTTATTAGTAGTAAGAAATCAAGTAAAAACGTCAAAAGGTTTTATGAGATTGAACTGAATTTGTATATTCGATACAAACCTAAACATGTTATTAAATTCTGGGGCGTTATGTAACAACGCACCAACTAGCAAATATACTACATAACATCTAGCAGTAAAAAGCTTTACCAAATAAGAGATATATCAGAAATATTTAAACGAACAATAATTTTCTAAAGAAGTTAAAGAAAACGTAGATACCTCAAAAAGTATTGACGCTTACTTGATATCAGTAAGAAAGTATCAATGCCAAAAATACTCGATAACTTAACAAATGTCGATACTTTTGCTAATACCGTTACAACCCCAGTAAACACACATAGGCCTTTAAAACGTGTTTTTAACGTGTCATTGGTTGATAATTATTGGCTTTACGTCAAGAATTCAAAGATTCTTTTATGGTTGAAAAAGTAACGATCTAAAGAAACGTTTAAAAGTACATGTCTTTTTGTCGAGAAATGTTGGCAGTGCTTCTGGCAACGTTAAATTAATTTTGTTTAAGTTGTGAAATAAAACTGTTCTGTTAAACGTTCTTAAAGTGTCTACATGAACTGAATAATTCTTTTAGGTCAAACAAAACGTTTTTGTACGGTTTTCAAATTACGTAAACTAGTAATACATTCAAAACGTATTGTAAACGTTTTCAGCATTCAATGACGCTTTGCATTAAGTAATCCTATTGATGAATAATAATGATGGGCACCAATAAAGTACTTGCTGGTAAAAGTTTGTCAGTTGCTTATTCATCTCTATATCAGTTTGCTGTACAAAACTGTTGACTATATTTCCTTTTAATGAAGTATCGCCATGTTGGTGCAGGTTTTAACGAACAGGGTGTTTCATAAGTTCACGATCAAATGCAGTGAGGGGATATGAAGGTTATACAATAGTTGATGCTCTAAAACTTATTTCAAATTGTGTACTGTATATCGTTTCCTAACATTAGCATTTTAAACAAATCTGCGAAAATTGACTGACAACAATTTTTGTAGCATTGAGTAACAGTCTATTTTAACTACACCTCACGATCGAATTTTCATAATATAGCTACTATTTATTACTAAAGACAGCTTAATACAATCAACAATTGCAAAATTATGAAAAAATAAATCTATAAATTGAAAACAGCTACTACTTCTGGGTAAGTTAAGTACTTATAAATTATCTGTAATATTTTAGAAACGGAAACTCATACAGCAAACCAATGTATACAATTGTTTGAGTTTAAACATGCCCTTGTTTTCTACTTTCTAGAGTGTTACTGTATATCAGAAATCATACATAATACTCACTTTATAAGCCAAAGATATGGCCAGGTTAAATATACATATGCAAAGATTAGAATAAACACTATTTTGCTAATATAAGCGAAATGTTATGTTAGATATTTGTTCCGATAACAGCTTTATATGGTATGAGATTCCATTATTATATTTTAATATTGATTTTGTAAATTTTTTTGCACGTATTGGGAATCAATTAAAATATTTATTTTAAACAGTAAGCATTACTTTATAATTTGAAACAAAATAATTTTAACAAATTACTAGGCAAATTTTATCTGTTTTATTATTGCCTGAAACTTAACAGGTTCTCGATTTATATTTGCTTCATTATTTATTCACACAAAGTCATTGTAGAGCCAATTTGTTGTTTATCTAATATCTAAATGCATTTTATAAATAATATTATGCAAAAGCCGATAACAATCAGGCCACAGCCCATTAGAACACCACATGCGAACAATACAAGGAAAGCTGTCATGTCACACACGGTAGCTGACACTTGTAACATTCACTAGAATTGAAATGTTCTCATACAAAGAGCACAATGATGGCTGGATGCTGACCAATCCCTCACACAGCATCACATCTTTTCAATATCAACGAAGTTTCATTGGTTACCACGTACTGTGCGCAGGACACGTGAGACGTTTGACTCCGCCTTATGCTTTACAAAATACGGTGCACACCGTCCTATCTACAAGCGGGGGATTGAATAGGTATGTTGGCTTGAATTTCCAGTCCCGTAACGGCTAGTCAAGCGTGTTGTTGTAAAACTATGCTGAGGTGCTGCTACAGTGATATTTATATGTGCCGTGAATAATTGCACACTTACATACTAAGGACTGTATGAAAATGATGATGATGGACATAAGTATGTACGGTCACCATAACCAACACAGTGCGGCTTATAACTCAACAGATTCTAATTATTATAACTATTCTAGTGAATTAAATCATAGCGGGTCTCACCACCAGTTTCAAACACACTATTCTGCGAATTATCATTACGAAGAACCATCTTATTTATATGGTTCCACTGCACAAGATTCTGTAGATGCGCCACCCTCTCCTCAAGATATCAATTATTACCATCCACAACCGATTCAAGAAAACCCCATAATCAATACCGATACCGGATTGAGTTACACCAATTTAGATTACGCCAATTCGAACAGCAATTCCATTTATCATCATCAAAACAGTTACAATGAAAATTATCCCAGGTCACATCCGGATGTGATTTTACAGCATCATGAGGAAGGTTCTGATAATCATCATCTACATCATAATTACGTTCATGACAGTAAATACCACAACCACCAAGTGGAACTCGCAGACGGAACTTATCACCATTCACATCTAGTGGCACCAAACACCGCAACAAGTGCATGTATGGAGTTCCAACATCTTCATAGATACAAAGAGGAAGTGATGCAAGGTGGAGATGGACATAATAGACTTCGCCAACACCATGTTATGCATGGTTTGAATGCAGTTCCGCAACCACAACCTGTATTGCCGACTTACAAATGGATGCAAGTTAAACGAAATGTTCCTAAACCATCAGGTATGTACAGAATTATGTTCTTATAGAGTTTATGGTTTTACTCTTTATTAATTATTTGAAACAATATATTTTCAAAATAATTTTAGATAATTTATATAACATACCTTTTAACAGATGTAAAATATGTACCTTTCCTCTGTTAAATATGATTTATAATGGTAAAATATTTCATACTTATTTTATACCATGCTTTCCAATATTATGGATATGAACCAATCTACTAAGGGGACTACCCGAAGTAGATTGGATAAAAATTATGAAGATTTAACCCTAAATATCTCTGTCCTATAATTGACAATCTTTAAGGAACGCAATTTGAAAAATTTAATTATTGTGAATAACCTTATTCTTATCAATAAGATATTTACAATGCCTAATATGCACCAATATTATAAAATTACCCCAAACGAATCAAGATATATTTAAAAAATATTGTTTAGTTCGATTAGGTACTTTAATATTTCTTGCCTAGAAGATACAGCATTTTAAATTAAATTGCTCATAATATTGGGCTACGTTGTATATATTTAAAAAAATATCCACCTAGTTGCTGACCAAACCAAATTAAAACAATATAAATATCTAATAACGTAAAGATTCAGATGAATACTTACTTATTGCTGGCAATATTAGCTCAACCTTAGTTTAAAAATAATACAATAATTCACTTAAATAGTATATTTTAAATATAACCATACTTTTATTTATATAAGAAACTGATATTTATTTCTTCGATTCTTCAGATAACATTATCAATGACAATGTTTATACCAACGGAACTGTTTTATCTACTTTTACATAATTTTTGTTTGCCTACATATGTCGAACATTTATCAATTTATCATTTGTAAATATTTTCAAAAGGAAACTAAATATTTACAAGAATAATAAGTATGCAGATAGTAAAGTGCTTGTCTAATTAAATCGCTATTAATTTCACCAATATTAAATTGAAATTAATTGTTAAATTTTTATAATTAGTTTATAAATTCATAATTGATGACAATAGATGTATTTTATATAGGTACTTCCATATATACATAACTTATCTAAAAAAGTTTTGACAGGTAATATCATTCTTGCCATCATCAGATGTACTTTCGTGGATGATAAATAGAACTTTGCCGAACCCTTATAATAACATATTTAGTACATAATCAAAAACAATATATTTAACAATTATATCAAACATTTGTAATATTATTTGCAGCCGAAAGTTTAACTGTACCTACATAATTCTTTTTATAAAAGTGTATGATATGGTGATTTATTGAAACATATTATTTATATGATTTTCCAAACAGCAGAAAAAAAATAACTAAGTATCTATAACTAAAAGAAAAACTGTGTAAAAATATTGATGAAATATTTGCATTCTTTCGATAACCTGAATTCTGGTTATGCTAGCAAATTAAAATCCTAAAATGAATTTGTCTAATTTCTTATTTGACAATTCTCATTCTAACACTAGCATCCACACAGTCCCCTACGGCCATGCAGATTAAACTAGTATCTACATAACCCCCTACGATCATGAAGATTCAGTTAAAAATGAGAACAAAGGCCTGAATTGAATTTATTTATCTACCTTGTCTTAAAAAATGTTCATTCTAATGGATTACATATTCATAAAATCTATCGTTCTGTTTCTTGGAAATGTTTAACCTTTGAAACGTTTTTCGTCCTTATTCTGGAGCCCATCAAAGAGACATAAAGCCACTCATAAAGATGTTTCATACAAAACGAAGACAATTTCTATGAATAAGTGTGTGAAATAATTATATTTCACATTGACTGATAAAGACAGATCTATTAGCTAACTAGTATTGTATATACTCTATGCATATTGCATATACTCTATGCATGTTTAGAAATAAATTATTATCAATACAATTATAAGCAAACAAATAATAATTTATTTTTAAACATGGTGATTTATTCACTAATTTTTCTACAATATTTCTAATATACTCTTAGGCAAATACCCCGTTGCATAAATCAAGGGAACGACATGATCACTTAATTTTACTCTGTCCCACACTCTATTTGTAATCAAGGAGAACATTTAACGTACAAATCTAGCAATAAAAAGTGTCAACTCAAGTTTTCTCAACAGTTATTTCCGGTAGGTACTTGGAATTTAGATACCATATTATTTGTAGAAAAGTATCGTGTCTGAATAAAAACGTAATACCAAATATAGCAAGGAAGGTTATTGCTTTTCTGAGATAGTGTTTTTCAATTAAACTTTGAATATAAAATTACAAAGTTTTCTGGTCTTTTTTATATTTTTGAACTTTGAAATATTGTTTACATCAGTGTTTATTAGCAGTAAACAAATTATGATTAGTTTAGTGTCATCACATGATATTAAACTGATGACGTTTTATTAGAAGTGCCTTGAATTGGCAAAGAAGACGTCAAGACGACTAATCAGTATAAGGGAGGTCAACTCAATGGTTCAGTGATTATGTATTATGCACGGGGTTCCGGGTTCGAATCCTGTTTAGGATATGGATGTTTACAGCCGATTTGACAATAATTGGTTATCTTTTTGGTTGAGTAACCTAAACCTGAAAGTTAACTATTGATAAATTCACATATGCGTTTCAAAACGCTTCATTTATGTTCAGTAATCTAACCAATAAATACGTTTAAGTTTTAAATAGTTGGTACGAGCTTTTTTAGGACTTTCGCATATATCCAACAATTTATTTTTAAAAAGAAGAAGGAACTTGTCATAAATTTGGTGTCTTGGTTTAATCAATGTTACTACGTGGTAGTTTTCTATGATCGTTAAAATTTATAAGAAAGTTCTATTTGTTCTATATGAAAAGTGTACTTCCTACAGTATATAAGAAGTAATTAATTTCTTCTATTTCCTCTAATAAATTATTATTAACAGTTCTTGGACTGAGTCGAAATCAATTAAGGAAATCTTTTTGGTCATATTCTTCAAAATAATTAGGTCTACATCTAAATATTCTAAGCCTAGGAGGCTAACCTCTTCGTCGTTCATATCATAATCATCAATATCCATTATTAGCAAAATAGGAAATAAAAGTAAAGCACCTAATATAAACTGTAGTTGACAGTTGCTTACTTTTAGTTAACCACAAATTGTTGGTTTGCCAATACCTCATCTACTGGTTTTCTTAACTATAAAATAACCAAGACCTTGAAATTAACCAGACATTGTGAAACAAATTTTTGTAGTTAATCAGTGGTCAGCTCCCAACCATTAGTTAACCAACGATTATGAAACTGCCTGTTGTTGTGTTACCGAGACGGTAACAACGGTTGGATGAAACAAGGACATGTATGTTATCAACAACTACACAGTCGTTGTCTTTCCTGAATTTGAGTCTCATACCAGATGGTAATGTCTCAGGAATTGTGTAATTATTGATTGTTCATATGTTCTGGTTGAGTGGTGGGATAGCAGTGGCTAAACTCTCTTCGTTCTTCTTATTCACAACGTCTTGGTAGATGTTTTGTAATTAATAAAATGTTCTCTGTTATAGTTTGCCTCTCTTTGTTGTATCGCATATTAGATAACCACACGCCATCTACCGCGGTTGTCTGTTAAGCACACGACTTTCAATGAAGTCTTTGATGGCATCAGCCCAACGTTTTGGTAGTCTTAATCTTGGCCTTTTGCCATCTGGTTTCCCTGGATAATTAAATGTTCTATATTGTCTTCTCTCCGGTCGATGTAGCCAAAAAATGAAAAGGTTCGAGAAAATACTATGCTGAAGAGTAGTTGGGACGCATTTCTTAGATAATCGAATTGTTGGTGCAATAGGCCGTCCTAGGAAGTAGCAGCAAACGTCTCCAGAACCACATCTCGAAAGCATCAATACACCGTGCCGTCTGTCTGCCTCCCTAACAGTCCACATCTCAGAGGCGTAAAGAATGCTATAGATAACTAGAGAGTTAACTAGTCTGATCTTTGTGCGCCTTGTAATATTCCTATCACGCCAAATTTTGCTCAACCTGGAAGTTGCCGATCTTGCTATCTGTATTCATCGTCGAATATCATATTTGCAGTTTCTGCTGCTGTCCACAATGGCTCCAATGTAAGCTATCTTATTTATTACGTCGCAATTATCTATCGTCAATTTTTGCTTTGTTGTAAAGCATATTGTTTGGAGGTTGTCCAGCATGTGCACGAGCTCCTCTTGTATTATCTGCAAACCTCAGATGGGAAACTTTACTTCCTGCCATAACCACTGCGCCCATCCTTCAACACACGGCGCATTACGTGTTTACTATAGATTTTAAAGAGAAGTGGTAACAAAACGCAGTTTTATCAGGACGCATTTGTGAAATTTGCATTTGCTGGAATTAGTCTTGTCAATCTTTATCGAAGCAGAGTTTTCTTCACGCAGTCGATGTCTAATATAGACCAAGTGTCTGAGTGTTCCCATCTCTAGTAATGCAGTTCATAGTTTATTCCATTCCACGTTATCAAATGCCTTACTGTAGTCAACGAACCTATGTTTAATGATTACATTAAAAACGAAACAATAACAGTTCAGCAGAAAACAACGTTTTCACTGTTTTGTTATTCTATATTTTCACCTTGTTGCTTGTGATATTGTTATGTTTTTTAAAGAGGTTATTATTTAAATCATTCATTCTTAATACAAATTGTCTGACATACAAGTATCTTCCTCTTTAAATGAAATAATAAATCTAAAGCAATCAATAATCCCAATTGCGAAGAAGGAATTTCGAAATAAGAGGAACTAAACAAGACAAAATTACTGATAATACAAATAAATATTGAATGATTAATGACTATAGTTGAAGATTGCTCACTTATTAACTCCAAATATCAATACCATTCACGTGGATAATATAAGACCAAGAGAGATAAAATAAAAATCTCACGCATATGGGCTCTACAAAATTGTAAGAAGTTTTGCCTCATATTTTCCAGATATACATCTTAATTGAAAGATAAATCTTCATTCCATATTTTTAAATTATATAAGACATTCCATTAAAACAAATTATCTATAACATTACCAGTACTAAGTACAAACCGCTATAAAAGGGCTTCCAGAGAGTCAGGTTCTGAAGAAACACACAAGTTTGTTATAAATGTGACGTTCCAGAAATATTGAATAATCCGGTGTGTCAATTTTCTGTATACGAAATCATTTTGTATATTCATACTGTTGGCATTTTGCTGTTATTGTTTGACAATAAAATAATTTCTGTTGAGGTTCCGTTAGATTAAATATATTTTCACGTACGTTGCCTCAAACTTATATTTCGCAGTTTCTTCCAATTATTGTCTACCTTTCTTTCTTTTTCTCTCCACCGACGAAAAACCTTTGCGACGTTTTCTTTAAGTTCTTTTATCTACAGCTACCTCTCTCTGCGTTAACTAATACACGATTCAAATGTATTGACCCCTCACTTTAACCGCGAATATATCAAAAACGGAGAACAGAAAAAATTGAAAAAATTATGTTTATTATGAGTCTATTCTAAATCAATCACTGATATTTGAATAATGTACATTGGACACTCTTGAAGTTCTGCTAAGTTATATTGAAAAGTGTCCTACTTTTCAAGGAAATTTTGATTGACCATAAATCCATTATATCTTGGAAAATATGCATACTATGTAAATAATATTTTAGACACCGATAAAGCACGGCATTTTTTGTACGAGGAAAAGACCCCGCAGTTTTTTATAGTAAAAATGGATTTCAGTCGATTGTTCTGAAACTTGCGGAAAATGTTCTCCTGGGCCCCGTGAGTAAAATTCTCTTTGACCACCAGTCCGACAGAATTGATGACAGAATGATCTAGAGGCGATTGAAACTGTGAACATATGCGAAGGTCTGCTTAAATGTTCCATAAAAATTCTGAAAATATTCAGGCTCATTTTTTGGACAAAAATAAGTATCTTTTGTCTTTTGGTGTTTTTTCTCAAAGTGCTTCCTTCTCCCAGAAAAAAAAATAACATACAAAAAAATTCTTCTTCTTTTTATTGGTACCCTATTCTGCTTATTTAAAGTACGCCTCAGAGTGTTTAAATCCAAGTTTTAAAAACGCGCGTTTTAAAGTTACCATGGCAACAACTACAACCCGAGTCAAAATATCAACTTTTTAATTATTGATCTGACAGGAATTTTAGCGGTATTAACAGCCAATCTGCTTTTCTATTTAAGTAATCAATGTTAGAACTCATTTTAAAGCAATATACAATCAGTAACAACTGTAGTGACAATAATTAATCCTATGTGACAGATTGCAAATTAATTTTTGTATTCCTCATTTGACACTGACAGGTATCCTGATGTCACATCACAAATTCAATCATTTTACATTCTTAATTCTTATTTCCATTGTTTGTCGTAATAATAACAGTATTTATGATTTCAACGTGTACCATTAAAAAAAAGTAGCGTAAAATATTCGTGGATAACTAGTCTTTAAAACACTTGCTCTATTTCGAGCACTCCGGCTGCGCCGTCGTGCTCGAAAAATCGCGCGTGTTTTAAAGACCTGAATATCCACTTTATCCACCACTTTAATATACTATTTTGTAATTTTTTAAGGGAAAAGGAAGCACTTTGAAGAAAAATTGGGGGTCACAATTTGCTTATTTTTGTTCAAAGAACACGCCTGTCGGTTTTCAGAATTTTTTAGACAAAAATAATTTCGACCAAGAATTTCCATAGATTTTTATTTTTTTCTACTTTACAAAGAAAGATCCCAAAATATTCAGGCATATTATATTCTTTAGGTAAAAATAATCAACTTATGCCCCCCCCACTTTTTCTTCAAAGTGCTTCCTTTTCCTGTAAAAAAATTACAAAAAAAATATTTTTCTTTGTTTGCTATTTTTTCCGGGAGAAGGAAGCACTTTGAAAAAAAAACACCAAGAGAAAAAAGTTGCTTGTTTTTCTCCAAACGATGAGCCTGAATATTTTCAGAATTTTTATGGAACATTTAAGCAGACCTTCGCAGATGTTCACAGTTTCAATCGCCTCTAGATAAAAAAATCGAATTCGGTCGGACTGGTGGTCAAGAAGAATTTTAATCAGGGGGCCCAGGAGAACATTTTCCCCAAGTTTCAGAACAATCGACTGAAATCCATTTTTACTATAAAAAACTGCGGGGTCCTTTCTTCATAACTTTTTATCTTAAAATTTTGCAGTTATTCTCAAAAACGTGATGTCATGTTTATTCGGTTATTTATCAATGTATTTAAAAATTGTTTGATAAAATTGTTAATTATGTAAAATATAAGCATTTTCAGAAAAAAGAATTGGTATATATCAAATATTAATTTAGATATGAAGCGTCAAGGATTGCATTGCAAGTTTGCAATAATATTATCTATTAGGCTTGATAACTAAATTAAAATTTGATATATATCAATAATGTTTCTTGAAAATGCTTACATTGCATAACTGCAAAAATTTAAAATAAAAAATTATGAAAAAATTTCCTCTTAGAAAAAAATGCCGCGCTTTATCGGTGTCTAAAATATTATTTACATAGTATGCATAGATATAATGGATTTCAAACTGGTATGGTCATAATGTCCTTAAAAAGTAGGACATATTTTAATATAACTTAGCAGAACTTCAAAAGCGTCCAATGTACATTATTCAAATTTCAGTAATTGATTTAGAATAGACTCATAATGAACACAAAATTTTTTCAATTTTTTCTGCTCCTCCGTTTCTGAGATATTCGCGGTTAAAATGAGGGGTCAATACATTTGAATCGTATATTAGTGTAAAATCAAGCATGTTTTTAAGTTCACATCTTTTTTAATGTGTGAATAAATAAAATAAAGCTTAAACAAGTTAATTTATTCACAAATAGCACCTCAACTCACTACTCAGTAACTATTGTTACTATCGTCATTCATCATATGAACTAAAAGTGCTTCCAATGAACCTTTCAGTGTATTGTTTAATAAATATATGTTTCATGAGGAACTGTACATACTTCCAGTGGCGCTAAAAGACCACTTGGATATTTAGAAACGGCCATTGAAATTTTCCTGTCGCTCCTAATTTCTGAGATACAGGGTGAAAACTGATTTTGGTCTAAATTTATTTTGCCAGAACGTCTTACTATTGATCGTATTTTGTTTACATTTTATACACTTTATACACTTATCACAGTTGATATATTGCTATTACATATTTTTTTAAATTCCAGTGGCGGACTTTTTAATTTGATTTTACCGATTGCTGTAAAATTGATCACCTGTAATATTTTTTTTAACACTCAGGTGCCAATTATAAAAGTCCATACATCACTAAACATAAACATATAATTAGATTATTTGTCGTGCCTTTGTCCAAATAATTAAAAATGGTCAATTTAAACTCGGTAAATAGTGTTCAATATTGACAACAAATTTAAAAAAAAAGTTTTTTTTTTAACTCCAAAGAAAGTGTAGGTACGTTTCATTAAACAGTTTTCTTTCTATTATTGCATAATACTAATATTATGTCTAGATAGTTTTACATTTCTTGTTTGTTGTCATAAACAGAAGAATTAGTGTACTTTGTTAACTTAGTCTGCAAATAATCATGCCTTATAAATTTACAAATGAGGAATATGCCGATATTATTTTTGTTTATGGATTTTGTTATGGTGATGGTAGACAAGCCACAGAGGAATAACATATTCGTTTTCCTAACGGAAGAACGCCAAATCATCAGACATTTTCAACTATGCAATGCAAGGGAGCACGGCAGTTTTCCATCATCAAATATTGTTCATAATGTTGAAGATCATAAAAATATCATTAATATTGTTCAAGAACACCCTGAAGTAAGTACCCGATGAGTAAGTGCCCAATTAGGAGGTCCTCATGTGCGGGTTTCGGGGATTCTAAATAAAAAAAGATCACATCCGTATCATATTCAGCAAGTGCAAAGGCTTCAACAGGGTGACAATGTAAATAGGTTAGAATTTTGCCAGTGGATTATTGATCACAGACCGACTACACATCGAACTTTATTTAGAGACGAGGCCAAATTTACACGGTATGGCGTATTTAATTGAAGAAATTCGCATAACTGGGTCAAAAACAGTTCTCGTGCTATAAGAGAAGCCCATTCTCAACATAAGTTCTCGGTCAATGTTTGGTGTGGTATGATTAACAACAACCTAATTGACCCACATACTTTTCCGGTAACACTAACTACAGGGGTTTATTTAGATTTCTTACAAAATATTTTGCCTGGTTTAATGCAAGGTATTAATGTAAGAAGACAATACGTCCAGCATGACGGAGCTCCTCCTCATTTTGATATTAAGGTTAGAAGGCATTTGGATAATGAGTATCCAAACAGATGGATTGGACGTGAGGACTTCATTCTTGGCTGGCTAGATCACCACATTTCAATCCCGTCGATTATTTTCTATGAGGATATCTCAAAACTGAAGTCTACAGTGTCCCAATAAATACTAGAGATCAATCACTTCAGCAAATTTTCCTCTGTAGTAACCAAATTAGAAACAATCCTGCTCAAATTAGAAAATCTATTGGCAATATAATAATAAACGCCAAAAAAATGTATGGAAGCTGGAGGTTCTCATTTTGAACATTTGCTCTAAGTATTTGTAGTTTTTTAAATCATTTTTGTAAATAATTAATGTGACCATTTTTAATTATTTGGATAATTAATGTAAGCAAATAAAGCTCTTTTTCTTCAAATTCCCCTTTTTGTCAAATTCATTCGCTTGTAAAAAAATCAACAAAGATGAGACAAAAAATCTAATTACACGTTTATATTTAGTGATGTATGAGCTTTTATAATTGGTACCTGAATGTTAACGAAAATATTACAGGGTGATCATTTTTACAGAAATCGGAAACATCATATTAAAAAAGTCCGGCACTGGAATTTAAAAGAAAATGATAATAGCAATCTATCAACTGTGGTAAGTGTATAAAGTGTCTAAAATTTAAACAAAATCCGATCAATAGTAAGGACGTTCTGGCCAAAATAAATGTAGACCAAAATCAGTATATCACCCTGTATATCTCAGAAATTAAGAGCGACAGGAACATTTCAATGGCCGTTCCTGAATACCCAAGTTGACCTCTACCGCCCCTGGAAGTATGTACAGTTCGTCATGAAACACCCTGTATATGGTACCCAATGAGAGTTCTCTTTCATTACTATATCTTCCATTTACGTTTTTCCAGATTTGTACTTCTTGCAGTCTCAATCAAAGTTAGCTGCTTTCTCTGTGCACAGTGGACTAGTGACGATGGTTACATTGAACTTTTTTAAGAGATGAATTATGTATTGCAGGAAGTTGGAATCTTCGGTATAACACTGACGATATAGTTGTGTCACCAAAACCACTAAGAACCGTACTTGAATACTGTACTCCACGAACATTTCGACAACTATGTCCGCATTATCTGGATATGATTAAAACTCAAGAATAACCCTAACAATGTCATACTTCACTGAATTCAACCAATTCAGTTATGCCTATATAAACTCCGCCTCGGCACAGCAAACCATGACCTAATAATCAATAAGGCAGACTATTTGGGAAGGGCACTTTATCGCTACTTATATAATGTTTAAATTTTGCCATTTCTAAGCTTCCAAGAACATTCAGAGTCTATTATTTGTTATATTATTAATTTATCTTATTTTTGAAACCTTTCCTATGATTTTTTTCAAAGGAATATTGACAAACTAGACTTTTAAGTTATTTCATGTTTGAGGTACAACCATGTTACCATCTTAAATATGGATGAACTGAAAAGTTAAGCATTACCCCAACATGTCTATAATAATAACGATAGGATAAATATCACTAAATTAAAATTAATAGGATATTTCATTGTAAGAACTTACCGACCACAGCTAGAAGCTATGAAATTGTAAAGTGTAAGAATAGTATAGGTAATGACTAAAAACTCCATCGTTACTGGTTAGGGTAGGTCACGATTCGTCGAGCCAAGAAGGAGTTTAGGTATGAAAAACCGGACTGTTTCAGTTCGTTCGATGGAGACATTAGTTCAGTAGAAATATGTTGCTAGATTTACTTTATATTTAATCATTTCTAGATGATTCTTCTGACGTGGCAGACTGATAAATATTTTACAAGGTGCCACTGATGTGTACTTACATCCGATATTCGCAATCGGTAACTCCCTACTGCAACCCCCACCTGTTTCGTAATGCTTACAGTTTTAGTACAATTTTAAAGTGAAACTGATATACGACCTATTCTACGTAAAGTTTATGGAACCTGAGAGACAGACATACTTATATTGCATAAACATAAACGCACCACACAAGATAGACAACCACTGAATTCAAAGCCTATGCTATCCGGAAAGGGGAATACACATTAGAAAAAACACACAACATCTATTACTCACCAACATTGCCAGTGTCGGAGCTGGGGATCGAACCCAGTACACGATAGGCAGTCTGACCAAGCGCGCTTGCCACTAAGACACTTAGCCCGCTGAGCTACCATGCCGATAAATAGTACATCTTCCTGTTTGTGTGTTTAGTCAAAGACAATAATAACATTTTGCTCTGAAATTAGTAAAACGTAGTTTATATCAAACATGATCCTGTTTCGACAAACAGCATTTTGCTATACTATCTAGAGTATGCTATAAATATCAAATAGCTATTTAGAGGTCTGAAATAAATATTTTCATTCGGCAAGGCCCACCTGCAACTATTATTCATTTTGTAAGAGACTTGTTAAACATTGCAGTAACACTTTAAAGTTAAATTGATATATCTCTATATATCTACGTAAGGTTCATCTGAATCCGAAACATGCATTATATATTGCAGATTCGATATCTTGTACATCTTCATATTTCAAATAATTTGATTGATTGATTGATTAACCTGCTTACAATTAGCCAGTGGCATTGCTGCCACTTCCTAATATATACCACCGGATCGTCCGTACGCCGGATTGGATTTCGATTGCTTATTGTCAGCAGCGAGAGCCACATGACGTATAGCGTAGGGCAGCATCCCTACTTTCAGTTTGTTGCTATTCAGTCTTAGTGCTTTATTTAATAGGTGTGTCATGTGCCGTCCTTGGACGTGTCCCCATTATTTCATTGCTTACGATTCTATTATTTTTATTATTCTTTTCTCCGCTAGTATTGCTGACCCTTCCTGTCATTTCTGTGATCTTCCTGTTTTTGCAAGTATTTGCAAGTAGTTGGACGATGTACCCTTAAGATTCTCACAGACTTCTTCTATTCGCATTTATCATTACCGCGTTTTTGACTCCGTATGTCATCGTATTCAGTATGATAGTCAGACTCCATGGTGATTTACTTTATTCAATGAAAGGTAGATTAAATCTTGTGACTTTATAGGCCATTTCGATTCTTGTCTTTACTGTTTCCTTCCTTTTCGGCTGATTCGTTAGATATATACCTAGGTAATTCATTCTGTTCGTGGTTTTCAAGATATAGTCGCCCATTTTGCATTCTCCGCTGGCTGGACTCGTTTTAATCAATAGGTCTGGCATCTTTAGTAAGCTTTTCCTGACATTTATTTTCATTCCAGAGGCATCCAGATCTGGTTTCAGGTTTCTTAGAAGTTTGACAATGTCTTGCTCTTACTCGGCGATGATGAGGACATCGTCGGCGTATGCAAGCATGATGGAAGGCCTTACCGTTTCAACATTTTCATTGAATTTTTCAGTTTCCTTTATTATGGCTTGTAGCACTTGATCCAAAATTGTGGTGAATAGTCACGGGGATAGCGTATAGCTTATCCAGCATCAGTTTGAAATTCATAAAAACAGACCAACAAAGGAATAGTTCAAAATCATAACATTACACCAGCTATGCCATAAACACCGACCGTGATTTTTAGAACCGTTTTTTTTTTAGTTATTGTAAAAGAATTTCTTTATATTAATTGACAGGCATCATCTTAAGTTATTTGTTCATAATACAATATTTATTTATAATAAATAATGTTAATTCAATGAACAACTCCATAAATGATTTGATAAACATAAATAAATATCATTTAACCTGCGGCTATTCTACCGGCAATATGATGAATGAACCAAGAGCTTATAAGTTATAACAAAGGACTTGTAATGGTGAGCCAGGTAAACAATCGACTACTTTCGGGTACTATTCTATCACAAACAGGCTTTGAAATGACTTATCCTGATAGCAACGCTTTAGACAATTTCCAAATTAATATTGGAAATACTATACATCCTTGTTTGACTCCTATGTAGTTCATTTTATATTCCGTCATCTGCCCATTGTATTGCGGTGTTTTCGTTTAGACATACTTTTATTATCCTGTTTATTAGGTAGTGCGGCACTCCCTTTTTGCGTAAGGTGTTGACTTTTGAAGGTCAGAAAATATGTGTAGTTTCGTTCCTACCATGTTTCTTCCACATATGGCCATCCGTTAATCTGCCCCTGATAAATGCCGTTTGATAGTCTGGTAGTTTCCCGATGTACTTCTCCTTTTGTTTGAGAAGGAATTGTGCGTAATACTTGTACCCTACACTCAGTGTTATTCTTCTGTAATCGTGTACCTATTGTGGCGATTAGGTTTTGGGGAGTGATATCTGTGTGTTCCACTGCGCAAGCTAGGGAGTGGTATTCATCCATGCTTTAGTGATGATTTCTAGGGATAACTCCTTTAAGCTGACCTGTCTATAGTGTAGTAGTTCATTGTTTATTTTGTCTATTTCGGGTACAGTTTTTTTAGCTCTGGCCATTATTTCTAGTAGTCCATCCTTTGACGGTAGTTTGCCCAAGGCATAGTCGTCCAATTCTTGTATTAGTTCTATTTGACCTGTCTTTACATTTTCTTCTTCTTATAGTTTCCTGATCCAGTGCTGCAGTGGGATGTATTTTGTTGGCTGTATAACGTTGTTTCTTCTCTATGTTTTAAGATTTAATTTAATATCTGTCCTGCTGGAAGAGATTCTATGCTTTCGAAGAATTCCCTGCATTTTTTCTGTTCATGCCTACTCTCTGCCTCTTTTTTTGTTTCGCTGCTCTATTTGGCTTTTAGTCTATATTTGGTGTATGTTGTGCGGCCTTCAGTTTCTTTAGTTACTTCCGTTTCAGCATTTTGCTCTCCGCTAATTTTATTTTTGAATTCATTGTTGACCAATTAAGTTCATCCCCTGTTAATTGTTTTTTTATTTTCTCTGCTATTTCCTTGTTGTTTGCTTTGTAGCAGGGAGATGTTGTAAGTGTCATTTGCTATTTTGATGTTCCTGTTTCTCTATCTCTAGTTTTCCATATAGTATTTTGTGGTCTGCGTTGACTTTTATTGCTCATTTTGCCTTCACATTTTTAACCCTACACCTTATTCTTCTATTCATTAGGATATGATCTATTTAAGAGTTAAGATTTACTTCGCTTCACTATCAAGGCAGGTTTGGCTCTTGCTCCATATGTTTACTGTCAGAGATGTGCTGCAACTTTTTTTAGCGAGCTTCCATTTTCGTTCGACCATGTGTGGAGTAAGGTTTTTCGTATGATGTTCTTATCTTCATGTGTTTGGTCGTATTTTCCTATATGCGCGTTGAAGTGGGCTAACATTTTTTTGTTCCTATTTCATCGGTCATCTATCTGAATACTCGTCCTGCCTGTTTATCAAAAGGCATATTCCTAATGTGCAGATAGTTTCCTTTCCAACTTGCAGGTTTGCCGTGGTTATGTTTTCGTTTAGTTCTCTTTTTTTTATCTAGATATGGATGTTCCGTCCGGTAGCTTTTCTTGTCTCTGTTACCCCCGCTTAGATGCCATTTGTAGTTTTAGTAGCTGCAGTTCCATCTGTCATGTGTAACTCCTGTATGCATTCCTATATAGATTTATAGAGATATGGTCTATAAAATTCCAGGTATTTTTCTGGTCGACACCCTGGTGTGTCGTTTGTACTCCACGACATATATTAGCTTGCTGTAATAAACTTTTATTGTTAACTGGTCCACGATAAAATAATTTACGGTGGACAAAAATTTTTGGTCTAAGAAAATTATCGTTTTCAACAAATGATGCACACACATACAGTTTTTTTTATTCTCTATTTGAGTTCAGTCTGCCATGAAATAAATTTTTATACAAACTTTTATTTCTACGATGATTATAACAAACATACAGATAGTTTTTATTTGATATTTGAGTGCAGCGCGTTATGAAACGAGTTTACGTACACATTTTTTTATCATCTATGATCATAATTTTTTCAACTGTTTGTTATCTACTTATTTCATTAAATAAAATAGGCATAATAAAAATGAGCAAACCCGAGAATTTAGACACTAGTTTTTTTGTATAATAATTAATATAATATGCAACCCTCGACAAGACTGTCAACATTTTGTGTCGACTATAGGCATGTCTATGTAATAATAGGTATAACAAAAAGTTGAAAGACCACTGCCTAAAAAATCATCACTACTTCCACATCCAGATTTCCCATCCAAGTTTCTTTAAACGAAAACATCTTGGTATTATATTCTCACTCCAGTATGTGGAAATAATTACTCATACAATTTTAATAACATAATATTTGAAAACGACTGACCTAAAAATCTATAAAACATTGTGCCACTTCAACACCTTTTCAATTGACCGAAGATTAATGATGGTGAGAGTGGCTGATGCCAACAATTTCTTTTGAGAACTTTTGCTCTCGTATACACTAAATCACAATTTTATTTCGTTAACCACTTTAATAATTGGGTGTGGGTGATGGTGGGAATGGCAGATATCATCAAAAATTAGACTTTGATTCTAATATGTACACCAAACCTCAAATTTCTGGACGCCTACTAGCTTGCTCTACTTATTTACGATAAATTTCCCATCAACCTTTCAACAGAATAAGCTCAAAATATACTCTAGTTTCAGGTCTCATTATAATGCATACGTATATCAAATTTCAAGCCAATAACTTAATTTTATCTTTTAAACCCTTCTAATTATGGTGGGTGGGAAAATGTAATAAAAAATTTGAGACCTGGGGCTCTAGTATATACACCAAACCTAAAGTTTCAGGACTCTTTAGCTTGCTTTACTTATTTATCCCTATTTATCTCTATTTCTCCACCAATCTTTCAATGTAATAAACACAAAACATCATTTAGTTTCAGATCTCGTTATAATACATACCTGTACTAAATTTTAAGTCATTATTTTAATTTTATTGTGTTAACCCCTTTAATAATGAAGTGATGGGGGTGAAAAACAAAAAAAAATTTGATGCCTTTACTTCAAGTATATACACCAAATGACAAAGTTTCTGAACTATTACTAGTTTGCTTCACTTATTTACCCATATTTCAGCCCCCAACCCTTCAATGATGTAAATAATATTGAGGCCTGGGTTTCCAGTATATACACCAAAATCCAGAGTTGTGGACTTCTGTCAGTTTACATTACTTATTTTTCCCTATTTACCTCCAACCGTTCACCGGAGGAAGCTCAAAATATAATATATTCCAGATCTCGTTATAATACATAAGTGTAGTAAATTTCTAGTCAGTATCTTAAACCGTATAAAAAAAAGTTACGGACAGACCGACCGACAGACAGACATACCGGCAGACAGAGCGACAGACAGAGAGATTTTTTTTTCGTTTCAATTTAATATCTCGACGTTTCATAAATTTCAAAAAAAAATGAAATTTTTTTACGATTACGATACTTTTACTCTACGTGGATGTGGAACTAATTTCACATCATTTTTTATAGGTATTCTTATCCAGAGATTCTTTTTTGGAATGACAAATGATCTAATAATTCAATGGCATGATTAGATTATTTTGATTTGTTTTTATTTCTTATATATTTTCGTAAACCTTTCTGAACTTACTATTTACAGTACAACTCCAATTTGAGAATTTTGCAAAAGTTGCAGAACAAAGTACTATTAGCAATCGTCGGTGCACCACTTTACATTCCCTACGTTATTCAACCAGTAGCTTTAGTTAAAGTAGTAACCAATAGTGAGAGCCTTGAACATAATTCCAATGTACTTGCAACTCAGTTACGCGTAAACCTCAGTATAAACGTGTCGTTTGGAAAGCCACCAAGCAACCCATCAAATAGGTTCAAATAACTGTGTTGATAAATTGACATAATATAAAACATGTAGTTATCAAAAGATTTATACATATTAAATGTTTATTGTTTCTCTGTACACATTGCTCTACTTCGTGAAAATGTAGGTAAATATACAAATACATTGTTTCCAATTTTCCGATTGTTTTTTAATACCCTTCAAAGAAATAAATTTCACGGAAATAGCCAGACACAATAAAAATTAATTAAACTTAATTTTCTGTGCAATTAAACGATGAGGGTGCAACACCGCAAATTGATCGGGCGTTAGGTATATTACAGTGTAGTGTTGTTTTATGTACGCAAAGCAGGGCCAGTAGGGGGTCAAGTGTACTTTTATCAACGACCGAGATCTGACATGGCACGTTTAATCGATTTCACCAAATGAATTTTACTACGAGAACACCAACATCTAACTACCTATGTGTGCCGTACTTTCGTATAAATTGCATCATATTTCACGAAACTATAATTAGCCGGGACATGGTACAATTTTCTACCTGACACACCAACTTTGTAACATTTTTTATTCCTTATTTATGTCTAACATGCTGGGTTTTGAAACAACTAAACGTGGTCAACCGTTCAGAATTAATTAGGTGTCTTAAAAGTAAATACATTTAATACCTACCTTTAATATTATATATGTATATTATGTTCTAAATTACCGGTAATACATCAAGCAACTGTAGATCTAATGTTATTTGAAAACATAGTGAATTATTACTATTGTTTTAAGTTCCATTCAAAATGAAATCTACTTCTTTTATTTCATACACGGCGTAGCAAGCGTTCTCTGCCCGATGCATTATTTAAGAAGGTTTCCCTTTGTTGTATGGAGCGTCTGACAGCATCGCGCTATCTGCTGCTACAATCTTCCAGACGCACACTGGTAGAAATCATGAATCCAACTGTGGAAAAGTCAAGAAATATGGATTTGATAAGAAGTAGTGCATTTATTATTTTAATTTACATGTAATAATACTTAGGTTTTATTGAGAATTGTTTATAAATACAAGGTGACACAGAATTTTAAATAATTAAATTATCTTAAAAACTATCAACATTTTCATTCGACACTTTCTTGTAGAATATGTACAGATTCTTTATCTAGAGCTGGCTGCAATAACAGGCATTTACTCGAAACATTTTTCCATCATGCATAGTCAATTTGAAACAAGGAATAACAGCGGTTTCCTGTACAGTAATAGAAACTTTAGTAGGCAATAGAGCCTGAATTTGTTGTACTGTATACTGTATTTTGTATTTCTCATTTACAAAATTCTTCAGTTTCTTTCTCAAATAAAAGATTTATATGTCTGCACAATCTAGTAGGTGATGTATTGTGCCATAAGATGGTATTAGTTTTATTTACTGTAAGTGCACGCTGCAAATAAGCTTGAATCGCTTTCTTCATCTGTATCATATCCAAAAATTTCTGTTTGTATGTAGAATGTCCAGAACTTCCATCTCATCCAGACTTGAAAGTTATTGTTAGACCGTCTGATAAGTGAAAAGTCATCGATTTTTTGGGATAACACATCCTCTTAAACCGTTGCTAATCTAATTATGGTGTGGTCAACAAGGACCTGTACCGTTATTTCTGCAGATGTTTCACTAGCCTTTATTGATTCCACTTTGGGACAGACGTTTTTTTCTTGCTTTGGAAATTTTGTCATACGAGGGATATAAATCTACATGACGCATCTTGGCCCCATAATCAATTAATATATAAGTATATTTAGTATACTGTCCGCCTCTTCTGGTGTATATTTGATAGGCTGCCAAGTCGGAGATTTCCACTTTTAAAAATTTTTTAGTAGCCCTCTTTGGTCATGTTTCGGATACTTTGTACTATGCTGCATCTCTTTGTCCACCCAAACGTAAACTTATTTCTGTCGCAAACATTAACTCGTCTTTGGAATAACTCTGTACTATAGGTAATACTTTTAATTTCTTTGGCGATGCCATTAGTACTTGAAACACCTTTGGTGGTCGTTCCATTTTGCTGCCGGATGGTCGTGGTACAGTCTCGGTAGGTTAGTGCTGAAGAGAAAAAATTACAGTTTCATCTAGCCATTTAGACTTATGCGCTAACATCAAACAGCTGTCTCTGAGGTATAGACACAGCATCTGAAATAATTCAATATTTTACTTGGTTGCAGTGTGCTGCAATTAATTGTGTATTGGTTACGTACTAAAATGCATAAGTATTATATAAAAAAATTGCCAACTCGAATACATGCTGATATGGAAAGTTTCGGCCCAATGAAATACAATATTTAAAATTAATGATACGAATTGCTCCCAAACATTGCATCGAAAATACTACTACTAAACAAATATCATAAACTAAAGTTATGAAAAAATAATACATACGTGGGGATAAAAGCTCCAAAATACACCAAGAAACTTTGAAAGCAGTGTCATTCACGTTTACGTATAACATAAGACTAATTCACGTAACAATTGTTGTAATTACAAAATCTCTTTTTTGTAAACGTCATCTCTCTTTTTAATAGGCATACAATAAAAAATACGTTTTTTCAATAACCGTGTGTTTATTCTATACCGAGAAATTCTACAATTATTGGAATTTATATCTACTTAATTTTTGAGACGTCCCAAAGTTCTTGAAAAACGAAACGGACGCTGCTAGAAATTACAGCTACTGGTAGGATGAAGACACAGGAAATTCGTAATAACCGTCTCCAGACCTACATTTTGAGAATAACCCTATTCTGCCTGCTTCTTTACTGAACAATGAGATTAGAACTAAAATGAGGATCCTTTAGTTAAACACAAAGTGAAGACTTCTGAACACGTCGTGTCTGCATTGTTACGCAATATCTTTCAGTAAATAATAATGAAGAGCACCCCCACGGAAGCCTCGAGACCCTATTAAACCTGCCCCCACCTAGCATAGTGATTTAGGGAGAGGCCAGAATGGGGGTATATAGGCTACAAAATTCGAACAATCCGTATCTCCACGGAGCTAAATCGGGAGGACATTTGAGAATAATTAAAACTGTAGAAGATCCTGTATTGAATATGAGGTCAGGCTATATCGTACCAAAATTTACCTTCAACAAGCCCACTGGAGCAAGGAAGGACTGGTCAACAGGAGCTCCTGACACACTACGTAAGGGCCTAACCTAGTATACTGACAGGTCTAGGACAAACATAGGAGCTGGAGCTCGAATACGCGAGGAAGGACCTAGGGCAAGTATAAGTCTTTCCCTTGGGTAACACCCCACTGTACTCATATATTCTAGTATACTTGAATGTGTACACGAGAATGTAAATCGACAATATGTTAACCAGCAGATCTCCATTGCATCAGACAGTCAGACAGCACTTAGAGCACTAGCTACAAAGTGCCATCCCGACTGGTATGGGACTGCCTCGAAAATTCGGGGTTAGCAGAACAGAGTTAAATTATTCTGGGCGCCAGGGCTCTCCAGAATTAACGGTAATAAAGAAACTGATGAACTTGCTAGACAAGGAACAGATAACATATTCTACGGCCCAGAACCCGCGCTGGGCATTTTCAGAAGCTCAGCCAGAAAAATGACCAAATACTGGGTCAAGAACACGTGTTAAAGGTCCATGTACAAAACAAACTGAAGAAACTGCTCACAAGGAACAGGACACAGGTAAGATTAATAACAGGACTTCTGATAGGACCCTTTCCTGTAAAGAAGTACCTGAATGCAATCGGAAAATTTAGACTGCAGATTATGCGTCAAGAAGCCGGAAACCATTGACCACATCATCTTATTCTTCTTCTATTAGCGGGGCGCCTAGAGGTCGCCGCACTCAGGCCTTGTGGCCCACTGTGCTACCGCTAACAAGTTAAGGAGCTCCCCCGTACAGACCGGAGTCCCGCCCAAAGGCAGAAATCCTTCCCACGGGAGAACTCCTTATTTCCTCCAGCACTGGAAAGCCAGTACCGAAGTGTTTGTGCCTCAGGTTCATCAGTCCTGGGCAAGAAGTGAGGACATGGATGGAAGTCTCCTCCTCGTCCTCGCAGAACCTGCAATCGGGGTGGTCAACCAGCCCCATTGTCTGCAGGTGTTTCTTAAAAGAGCCATGTCCGGTCAGGAGGCCTGTCACGGCTCTAATTTGCTTTCTGCTTAGACGCAGAATTTGCTTTGTTCTCTCCGGCAAGGGCCCTGACATTAAGAGCTTCGCTTGCCGGAGTCCTGGATAGGAATCCCAGAAGTCAATGAACTGTGAGCGAGCCCAGTTATCTATTAATCTCTTGGCCTGGGATCTAGGGTAGCCGAGAGCCGGCTCTGGACCAAGCAGAGGTCTCCGAGAGCCCCCTCTGACCAGAGCGTCCGCCCACGCGTTACCCTCAATGTTGCTGTGTCCAGGCACCCAGAGAAGCCTAACCCAGTTTGATGAGCCAAGTTCGCAGAGGGCCTGTTTACAGTTTTGGACCAATTTTGACTTGGTCCGACTCGATACAAGGGCCTTGAGGGCCGCTTGGCTGTCGTGACCACATCATACTCAACTGCGAGACGCTATGCGCTAGCCAGCAAAATATATGGCATCTATAGGCAAACACGAACAAACCCGGTTCTTCTGCACTCGCCCACACAATAAGCCCAGGAGGCTGTAGTGCCCTCGGAGTTTTCAACAGACGAGCCCTGAGAAAAAAGAGCATTAATAAGCATCCCATTAGTCCGTTAAATAGAGACGTAAAACGGCCCAAAGATCCAGACAAGTAAATACTTGGTGTAGTTCTTAAGTTTCACATATTAATTATTATTCTGAGTTTTCGACCTTAAGACGTTGCCGTTTCACGGTCAGAGATATGGAAAGAAAGAATCGCATTTTTGCGAATATTTTGTTTCCGGTGCGAGTTGTGTCAGACTTGTTATCAAAATGAAGGGCATAAAATTCTCTGCATATTATGTATACATCTTTTTTCTCAGATGAGTAGTTTCCGAGATACAAGGTCGTAAACTAAGAATTTTTTCAATTTGTCAAAATATTGGAATTTTCTCTAAATTTTAATTAATTGTCTTTTTGTTTTTTATTCATTTAAGCACCACCATGGAGGTAAAAGGCACGTTAGTTTTTCCACTAGGTTTCCCTAATAACCCTGATCCATAGTGCACTGTCTAAAGGAACTTCAGTGTCTCAGTCTTTTTGATTTCCTAGATGGACCAGGTTGATCGGAATCAATATTTTGCCGATAATTCTGCGCTTCCTCCTGTGTTTCCTCTTCTGCATGGGGTCTTTACGGATGTTATTGGAGTAAGGCATGTTTTACTTATTTTCCATTCCCATTCTTGCGCAGTTTTCAACCTGTCGTACTATGATTTAAATTTGCGGTAGCTCCGAAGCGAATGGTATCACGCAGCAGTGCTTGTAGAGGATAAGATCGCTAAATTAAATTTACTTTTTGTTTTACGGATCTCATGAAATATTGATAGGGGATAAAGTTTCAAGCGACGTTATCACTGAAATAATAACTTACGGTCAAGAATTTTTCTCCAGTCGAGATAATAATTTCACGATTTACATTTCCACCCTTGGACAGTTGTATGATTTTATTAAACGATTTAGAAACTTAATTTTTCCTGTATTGAAAATTGCAGATGTGGTATCCCAGTAAGATATTTTTTGCCACTGTATCCCAATATTGTAAGCTTTGAGATGAGTATTTTTTCACAATTTTCCCCTTGCCAGGCTTTCAAAAACATACAATTTGATGCCCCATCAGCGCTGTCAAAAGAGCTAGAAAACCTCTATCTTCAAACAGACACAGAATCACATAATAATATACTGATTGCTGTAATGATATAGTTAATGAATATATTTATTCTACGGTTTGAAGTTGAACTGATCTGATTTTTTTCTGTAGGATGTCCTGTTGGAGAAACTACGTGTTAAAAAATGAGCCTTTTACTCTACCTTCGTGTGAAAATGAGTACGAAATAAAAAATATATGATCATTAATTAAAATTTCCAGGAGAAGTGGAATATTTTGACAAATTCGAAAAATATATATTTAATTTGTCAAAGAACTGTGTCAAGTAAAAACTTTTCTTGATCTTTTGCAAGGTAAAATTTACCTAGATTGAGACACGTGAGGATGGTTAACATAGTAGAAGATCCTCTACCTAACATAAGGTCGGACTACATGACACCAATCATCACCTTTACAAGCCTTTCAATTTAATCATTGGATAAGAAGAACTATCACCAGAAACTCTTGATATAATACACAAAGACCTAACCTGGTACACTGTACATTTCTCTAGGATGGATGCAGGAGCTGGAGCAAGAATAGGTGGAGAGAGACAAGGTGTGAGTATAGCTTCTCTCTAGGACTCCTCCGTATTCCATACAGAAACTCTGGCTATTACTAAATTATCTACGCGAGAATACTAATCGACGATATTCCAACCGGCAGATCTCCATTGCATCAGAGAGTAGAGGACACTGAAGGAATGGACGCTGAAAATTAGTACACGGTCTTGCAAATGCATTTTTTATCTGGAAAAGTGGGATAACGTGTCAACATAGTAGTGAAGGATAGATATGGTATATGTCTGGATAGAGGATTAATAGTCAAATATAAATATACAAATCAATATATTTCATTACAAAAATAAGTATTACCTTGTCACCACTACGTGAAACACCCTGCAGTTTTAAGGATAACTTTAAAATATGCGACTCTTGATTTCCTACAATTTTTTAGTTGAGATATTTTCTCAAATTTCAAATGGTGCACCGTCCGCGCACTGACTCAGCCTACATGTCTATTTCTCTTAGACGTAAAATATATCTCAATGGATTTCGCTAAACATTTGCTTATTTGCTTACACTGAGAATCCAGCGGTTAAAAGAATTGTCATAATCTAAAAACCAGCTTTAAAATATCTTTTGGCTCCACCGATTTTACCATACTGTCTGTCGTTGGCGAAGCTCTTACGCTTCAAATTTGTTCCTTTATAAATAATGTTAATGATGTTGATAATAAAGAAAGTATTCATATTTTAAAATAATTGACACAAATAAATCATCTAGTAAGTTACAATCAAAATGTTCTAGCAATTATTCACACTTTGCAAAATTACAAAATAACAAATTCTATTCGTAACTCATTTATGTATCGCCTAGTTTTAACTGAAATTCCTTATTTATAGTTTGAACAATGATTAGTGGTGATTGTTAATTTGTCAACTTTTGACAAAGAATTTTTCAACTATTTTTCTAATATTTTCATGACTCGCCTCTGTATATAAATTACTACATTGAACCTAAACCGCCTTAAATTGTTTGTATTTTTTTTCTTTTTTTTTCTTTTATTATGTTACCACATAGATATTAGGTTAGATACTTAATGTAATAAAATAGGATACTACAGCAATTCCTTTTGTTACTATTGTTATATTAATGAAACATACTCTTACGAGAATGTAAATACTGCTTGACACAATACGAGGTCTCCTCAGGTGTCCTTTCTTTTTCATTGTAAACTAGGTTAAGACTCTTTGTTTTGTTAATCTTGTTGCAGTAATAAATAAAAAAAAACAAAACTTTGGCTCTTTACTAAGCAAATTAGCAAATTTTTCAACTTTAGTTTTTCCCAACTTTTTCCCAAGTTAAAGGGGAAGGCTCCCCTCTACCTCCTATAACTACGGCTTTGCCTCCTTATATTACAGGGCCCCTAGTGGGGGTCGCTACTTTATTATATGTCATAACTTGGAATTGCCCGCATCTCTCTAGTATGTCTGTATATGAATAACATGAGTAAGGAGATCTTTCAAGATGTTTTCTACTAAATCCGATATCGGCCTCTTCAGATTCAAGATAACAAAGCAATTGGATATGAATGACGTTTTCTATCAGTTCGCAGTGTGTGAAAGGAAACACAGTGGAATGGTAATTATTTGGATACATTTTCTATCTTTTCTTGGATATGATTTTTACATGAAAATACTATAGACGAGTTTTTACTTTCTATTAATAGCTACATATAAAATTTATTTATCGTTTATTTAGAGAATAGCTTGATTCTTTTTCGAGTATAAAGGCATCTTCTTGTTCGAGGCCACTGAAATATATAGATCGCATTGGAGTTGAGTAAGTCGGCAAATATTTACGAATTACACTATAGCGTGAATGTGATTGTCTAAAATATAAGTATTGCACATAAATTAAAGGCTAAATATTTTATATTTGATTCAATATGATATACAACTAAATTTTATATCCTAGAATTAATGTCTGTTCTAATTATTATTGAGAGATAACTTCTTAAATTAATTAATTCCCTTTTAACCGACTTTTAAAAAAATGAAAAGAATAATGTTATAAATTCGATTCGATCGTATGTTTCTTATGTTTGTTCTGGAATAGCATAAATAATTCCAATGAAATCTTATTTAAACTGCAGAATGTAGCCAGATGGTGACTTCATATGAATGTTGTGTCTAGTATAAGGCGAGAAAAGTAACCAGTAGTAACTTTCAAATTTTCAAAATTTTCAACGAATTGCATTAAACCTGGTGGTTGGGTATTTTCGGGGTAGGTGATACTGAATCTGATATCAAAAGTTAGAAATATAAAATAGAGAATCCAATAGGGCTGCCATAATTACAAAACTTTTTGCAGATTGCGTCACTGGGTGTGTAGCCGGATAAGCATAATTAAAACGGCCTCAGAAACTCTTGGACTAAATTCAGTATCAGTAGGTCTATAAGAGGAAGAGAAGTATATTCCTCGAATTTTAGCCCCTGTCGCTACTAGTAATCCCTGTACCCTAATAAATAAAAAATTTTATTTTGATTTTTTATCTTTGTACGTTGGGTGTACATTTTTATGAAAATATATTGTGGATATAGATGTCATTTATACACATTTTAGGAAAATTTAGGAAAAAAATCATGCTTCCTTATTCGAATTTTAAAAAAAAATAGGGAAATCAAAATATTGTCATGAAAATAATGATTCGCGTACACAAAATGTTTACCAAAAATTCACTACAATGAGAATTTTATTGTAGATTTTTGCAATATTTTAGAAACGACGCGCCGTACCTAAAAAAATTAAAAGTGTTACATGTACTAGTGGCGCTTAACCACTGAAACTTTATGTGGACATATCTCTTACTTTTTATTTGTCCAGATATTGCCACTGACGTTTCAAAATCTCCCTCATCATGTGAAAAAAAATCATTGGTCATGAATTTTACGAGCATATGCTTTAATGATGGACATTTATTTTTACTTTTTTCATAGTTTGCTTGATATTACTTTAAAGACTAATAATATAATAATTCTGGACCACCACGCGTTACATTTTGGAGTAGATGCTTGAAGGGCGTATATTTTAACATTTCTTTTTTACGTGTTGGGGCTTCAGATTACAAGGTGGTGTGTTGCTTTAACCAATAAAAAACATTTTTGTGGGTCATAAAATAATTTTGATTTAAAGCAAATTCTTAAATGTTTTTAAATTTTCTAAATACCGAGTTGTAAGACGTTATTGATGAATTACCATTACGAGCAACTAGGAGACATATCTACAATTTGATGGGTTACCAGTTCATAATTCAAGTCTCACCAGGCTAACCCGAACTGACGCTAGTGATTATATATAAAAAAATATATAAAACTCTCAAAACAATAGAAATGAACCATTCGCCAGTATTCGGCCAGCATTCCAAGAAATTTCTCCACATAAACTGAGAAAAGTTATTAAACATGTGAAATAGCGGCTCTATAAATGTATTGTGAATAAGGGCGAAAAACGTTTCAAAAGCTAAGCATTTCCAAGAAACAGAATGATAGATTTCATGAAAATGTAATCCATTAGAATGAAATTTTTATCGTGCCGTTGAATGTTCTCGCCGTTCAAGGAAACGTGTCCAGTGGGAGTTTACTTCCTGACTCTCTTGAAGAGGATGGCTTTGCTCTTCTCCGCATTGATTTTGACTTTCCACTTGTTGCACCACTCTTCCAGAAGGGATGCTGCTTCCTGGAGGTTGCGGGTGGCAAGTCTTGCACTCCATGATCTTACGATTATGGCCGAGTCATCTGCGTAGAGCGCCAAAGAGGTTCTTTCGGTTCTTGGCATGTCGGAGGTGTAGATGGTGAACGGGTGTGAAGAGAGTACCGCCTTTCTGGATCGCATGGTATGTTTTTTTTAAGTTTCAAATGTTCAGTAGTTCTCAGTAGCTTATGATTGACGAAGTAATTATTTTTTAGGCAAAAAAGTAATCAATGTTCTTGATTTCATAATTGACTGAAATTTGAAGTTTATCTAAAAAAAAACGAAGAAAGATGCGAAAGTGTGTAGAAGAGAGGTGAGACACTGTATATTCCACTGTTAGTACTATTCTTCAGGATCAGAATCTGCGGTGGCGATTTCTTTGCGGTATCCCAGGCTTTGCGTATATGCGCACGTGGTGATGGTGTTATAGATTCAGCTTCACCAATTCATTCATATGCTTCCTGCTTTCCCTTACTTTTTAAACCCATTTTTGCAGCGCAGGTAAGCCCCTCGGGCTCATAAGCTTTCAGTTATCTCCACCCATCGTCTCTTAGTTCTTTGACTACTTTCCTCAAAAGATGCTTTTGGACGATCTCAACTCGTAGGAAGGCTTGACTCTGTTTCTCATCTCACAACTTTTTCCTCCATATGGAAATCCTGGTCGAGGCAATGCTATACTGCTGAAGAAATTTTTCTCGAATACTATGGCATTTTATTGAAATATATTTTTTATAGGATTTTGCAAACAGCAGAAAAAATAACTATCTATAACTAAAAGAAAAACTGTGTAAAGATATTAATGAAATCTTTGCATTCTTTCAATAACCTGAATTCTGGTTATGCTAGCAAATTAAAATCCTAAACTGAATTTGTCTAATTTCTTATTTGACAATTCTCATTCCAATACTAGCATCCACACAGTCCCCTATGGCCATACAAATTAAACTAGTATCTACAAAATTCTCTACGATCATGAAGATTCAGTTAAAGAAGAGAACAAAGGACTAAATTGAATTTATTTATCTACCTTGTTTTAAAAAAATTTCTTCATTCTAATGGATTACATTTTCATGAAATCTATCATTCTGTTTCTTGGAAATGCGTAGTCTTTGAAACGTTTTTCGCCCTTATTCTGGAGCTCATCAGAAAGACATAAAGCTACTTATAAAGATGTTTCATGCAAAACCAAAACAATTTCTATGAATAAGTGTGAAATAATTATAATGTCAGCATCCATACAGTCCCCTACGACCATACGGATTAAACTAGTATCTACATAACCCCTACAATCATGAAGTTTCAGTTAAAAAGAGAACAAAGGCCTAAATTGAATTTATTTATCTACCTTGTCTTAACAATTTTTTTTTCATTTTAATGGATTACATTTTCATGAAATCTATCTCTGGGAAATGCTTAGCCTTTGAAACGTTTTTCGCCCTTATTCTGTAGCTCATTAGAAAGACATAAAGCCACTCATAAAGATGTTTCATGCAAAACCAAGACAATTTCTATGAATAAGTGTGAAATAATTATATTTGACATTGATTGATAAAAACAACAGATCTTCACCAATAAATAAATTTAATTTAGGCCCTTGTTCTCGTTTTTAACTGAATCTTTATGATCGTAGGGGGCTATGTAGATACTAGTTTAATCTGCATGGCCGTAGGGACTGTGTGGATGCTAGTGTTGGAATAAGAATTGTCAAATAAGAAATTAGACAAATTCATTTTATGATTTTAATTTGCTAGCATAACCAGAATTCAGGTTATCGAAAGAATGGAAAGATTTCATTAATATTTTATTTTTTTTTTTTAGTTATAGATAGTTATTTTTTCTGCTGTTTGCAAAATCCTATAAAAAATATGTTTCAATACAATTATACACAAACAAATAATAATTTATTTTTAAACACTATGGCATGTGTCGAGTATTGAAAAAAATGTTCCAAAAGCGACTTGCAGATATTCTTATTCGACTTATTCCATATTCATTTTCTGTCCTATAAAAATATACAATTTAATATATTAAATGTTGCACAGTTGACTAGGCTCTCGTAAAATGTCAAAAAGCTGTCTTCTTATGGGCATTCTAAACAACATTATATAAATCAATCAAACACGAACCTAAAAAAATGAAATAATGTAATGTCCACATATTTGTAATATAACATAACAGCGATTACTGCACAGACATTATCTAATTATTTGACCTTGGTCATTTTATTTAACATCTATTCGCCTGAACGACATAAAATAACCTAATAAAACTTTGAACCTGTATATTTACTCTCAAAGGTTCATAAGAATGGAGCTCGAGCTTATTATTTCGAAATTGACCGTATCGCATATAAAAACTCGTGTGACAGTAGTCTTGAACGCGTGGGTTGTTGGTCAGTTAACTCGACCGAAGTTGCGTGCCTGTCCAGAACTCAGACCTTCGTATCTGACATGCGAAGGGTTGAAAATAGAGTAGCAAACTTGCACCGCTACGAGTTTTATTTCTCGTTGACAAATACCTCGCCACAAATTATAATTTTATATTACATATTAAATATCATACTACTAGCTTTTTTAGATTAAGGTATTAAATGAATGGGAATAATTAAAATTTTTGTCATATTTGTTGCTACATTGCGGTCATAATTCAATAAATGTCAGCGTACATATTTTTTAAAGTCGTTATAATCACGGATATAATACGTTAAATTCCTAAATGTATATCGACATTCTATAACATTGTAATTCATTAAGTAAGATAGTACACGTATTAAAGTATCTATCTGTAGTACACATATTATAGGATATGCCAGTCGCAGAGAATGATAAATAAAAAATCGGTAAAAGTATTTACACAGAACTTCCCTCTTTACTTATACCGGCGGTCACTCTAAAAAATTATTAATTTTGATAAAAAAAAATTTTTCCACCAAGAAAAAATTTGTCCATTTGAAATTTTTTTTCTGAAATAGGTATAGAATGTGATGAAACGTGGAAATTTAAAATTTGAGCAAAAAAAATTTCCATGTAAAAAGATTTTAGAAAAATTTTTCTTTGACAAAATTTTCAAATTTTTCTTTTTGAAAAAAAAAAATTTTATGAAATGGATTTAGAATATCATGAAACGTGGAAATTTTAAATTTGACCAAAAAAAAATTTTCTCATTTATTCGACTTAGACGGTCCACCCTGTATATTTTCCGGTGAAAGTCTAACCATTTCTTCGCTGGTAGTAATGTCAGCTACCTACCAAATTTGACTATTATCCGTCAAGTAGTTTTTTAGATAATACAAGAACAGACAGACAGACAGACAGACTGACTGACGGAATTGAAAAACCTATATTTTCATAATCTACATGATCTGAAACGTGAAAATATGAAAAAATCTCGGAGGGTGATTTTTTCTCGAATACACTTCCCTTCAGTATGCGAGGGAAGTAAAAATCGGTAAAGGTATTAACACAGAACTTCCCTCTTTTTACTTCCCTCGCATACCGAAGGGAAGTATTGTATTCAAGAAAAAATCACCCTCCGAGATTTTTTCGGATTCTGTCGTTTCAGATCACGGAGATTACGAAAATATAGGTTTTTCAATTCCGTCTGTCTGTCTGTCTGTGTGTTGGTGTATTTACTAAAAAAACTACTTGACGGAGAGCTGTCAAATTTGGTAGGTAGTTGACCCTACTGTCAGCGAAGAACTGGTAGAACTTTCACTGGAAAATATACAGGGTGGATCGTCTAAAGGGAATAAATAATGAAAAAAAATTTTTTTTGCTCAAATTTAAAATTTCCACGTTTCATGACACGCTAAACCTATTTCAGAAAAACATTTTTGAAAAATTGAAAAAGAAATGAAATTTTTTAACCACCACTATACTTCCACTCCACTACGTGTATGTGGAATTGAAAATGTGACAGATGGCAATAATATTAGGCATATGCACCTATTATACTATTATTGAAAAATGTACAGGGTGGTCATCCCAAGAAATAATTCAGTCATGGTGGACATTTATAAAGGTATTTGCCCAAGCCTTCCATATTTGGCACCTGTTATTTAGTATTGAACTTTTGCTTTTGGATGAGCACTCTGTATATTTTTTTGACCAAAGCTTATCAGGTGTTCTTTGTAATAATAGTGATAACTAATATTCCGATTATTATTTTCAATGTCATTTCGTAATTAATAATTTTTTAGAATGATCGCCATGCACAAATAACGAGGGAAGTTCTGTGTAAATACCTTTACCGATTTTTTTTTTAATAGGTTTAGAATCTCGCAAAACGTGGAAATGTTAAATTCGAGCAAATAACATTTGTTTTCCATCTATTCTATAGTAATGGCATTTTTTTCTGAAATAGGTTTAGAATGTCACGAAACGTGGAAATTTTAAATCGGAGCGAAAAATTTTCTCTACGTGCAAAAAATGTAGTACTTTATTTATCGTGCCCTAGTAGCACCAATATTGCACCAATATATAATCCATATAGGACCAATATATGAATATTGGTCCTATATGGATTATATATTGGTCCAATATGTTGTGCTACTAGGGTGATAACTGCCCGTAATTTGGAAAATTAACAAGTTACAAAAAAGTTCCAATAAACAAAAGAAGGCCTCAATACATACGTCTGAATTTTGAATTTTTTCAAATTTCTAAATTACATGTTTTTAAAGCGCTACAATTTCAAAGAGAGGGGTAGTTTTTCATGTTTCTCCGGAAAAACTCGGTGAAAACGCACTTTACAGAAAAGTTGCAAATAGAAAAGTCTCCTATTTCGATGATGCATTCACCTGAATTTTTTCAGATTTGTTTTCAACTTCTACATTTCCCCTCACTCACTTTTAGAAATTTTCGAGTGGCCATATCTAGAAAAATATGCATTTTTCGAAAAAATTCAATAGAAAACAGGTAAATATATTGTTTGTTTTTTTTTTTTCATTTGTGATCTAATTCTACAAGTCACGGAACACGTGATAAAAGGAGTGTTTTCTACCTCTTCCAACCATTTCCTATTCTAATACTTTTTTTCAGTTTTTTTATTAACGTCACTACAAACACATTACATAAGGTTTCATCAAAATCCATTCACTAGCAATCAAGTTAGATATTTTTGTTATTTTACCGCTCCGTTGACTGAACTATATCAGAAAATTCTCACATTCCTTTGTACATAATTTCATATGGACCTGTACAAGTTTTACAATTATAGCAGCCTATATTGCTCCAACTGAAAAGTTTAATTCGAGTAACGCTGCAATAGGCAGCTATCAGCGAGAAATCGGAGATTCTGTCAAGACGATGCGCGACGCGTGACGTCTAGACAACCACAGCCCCTCTGGGAGCTTAACAACTACGCAGAACAACACCCGGAAGTCCAACAGCAATTTCATATTTTTAAAGGGCTACTAATTTCTAGTATTTTATGTATAGTAGAGCGCTAAATATTATAACTAGTATTCGACATTATATCCAGTGTCACATACCTATTAATAGTAAGACGTAACTCATTATATAATGCAGTTTACCTTCACCTAATGGAAAGTATCTGAGATATCTCTTATTTAATTGATTATGTTTACATTTATTAACTTCTAACACTTAATTAATTATAATAATATAATTTAGACTAATAAATATTTAATATATGTGTACCTTTTTTATGGCACTTATCTGTGCCAACTGCACAATAAAAGGTGTAAATATATGTGAATTAATTTAAATTAATTATTTATTTTTCTTATCCCAAATTTACGCACCAATATTCCACGCTTTAGTATACAGAATGTCATCGTAACTTTAAAATGTTAACAACCAGAAATTTTCGAATTTCGGAGTTATATTTAGCATTTCAATTTTAGATCATCTAAAAACTTATCTTTGGCATATTTTAATTTTTATCAATTAAACCACAACTATGAAACAATATAATATAAACTTTTCCACCCAAGCAAAGTTCCTTTTATGCTAATGATATGAAAACATCTGTTAAAGTAATTTATAATTGCACATGATGCTACAAGAACGTAAAAATTACAAAATGCATTCATAAATTTTATTTCTAAAACACGCAAAGCACTTGCATATATCCATTCAAATTGACTTCATTTTTAAAAGCTTTTATTTAACTTGTCACGTGTGTTAGTTTGTTTAGGTCACATCTTGCAATCAAAATTTTGACTAGTTCTAATTAGTCTAGAGCTTTGAAATTCTGCACACTTACGTAAGTCTAGTGACAATGGAATATAGTATATATAATATCGTTCCAAATCCAATATGGCGGACGTCCCAAGACGGCGGATCACCTGTTTCTTCACAACCCCTTTGAAACGGGTACCAAATGAAAGGGTTTGATGAGTAAAATACGTCAAACTATGTGACGCCATTTTAAATCAAATATGGCGGACAGCCCCCGTGAATGGGTATCATATGAAAGGGTCTGACATGGGTATTGTAACATTTCTCATACCTAAATATTAAAAAGAGTTCACCTGTGAGAGCGGTAGCTCGTTTTTTGTTGGAGAGCATAGGGTTGTGAGTAAGGAATATGTGCACATTCAAAAGGGCGCCTGCTGTATACTAAATGCTGTGATTTAAATAATTTTGCCAGCCACGAACAAAATTAAGTTGCTAGCAATCATGCGATAATAGAATTCTCAAAATATATCGATAATATCAAAACTTTACTATGAAATCTCAAAATCTAAGCAAATATCAGATGCACTAGTGCAAATAACAAGAACATGCAGACATTAAATATTTATTACGACACAAGTGAGATGTCCAACAACAAAAAAACTAAATTAGAAACTTTTTTTACCTAAACTTGGTTCATACGCATTAAAGAAATCTATATACTTGATCTGATAAAACTTCACTGGAAATCACTTTACTCTCCAACTGAGATTCTCTTGCAACTACGAGTTATTTAATATGCAACTATGAGTTCTAACTTACAATGGTGAATTAAATATTTACTATGAATTAAATTTGTGAACGAGATTTCACGAGCTGACAAGTGTAATCCTTGCTGTTTACACCTAGATGTTCATGAATGTTCTAAAATTAGTCTATTCTATTGAAAATACTTCATATGTGTAACATAGTAGTAGGTAAATTAACATCTCACGGTACCATGCGTTGTTTTACAGTAAAACTCTTAAATGTATCATCATTCTATATATAAACTTAGAGCTTATAATTTACTTTAATACATGAACAAAAATCACTGAATTAAACTATAACAATTTCTTTAAAATATATAACCAAAATGAACAAAAGGACCTAGTCAGAGCCTTGACATTCTTCTTGACTGCTGCAGCGTGACCTGTCACCACTTCATAGACGTTCTCGATGTTGCTTACGACTACGACTCCGTGCTGCACCAATATTTCTGCATAAATCTCCTGGAAACTGCTGCGAACAACTCTCCAAGCTAGAACTTCTATAAATGTCAGCAGGACCCACATATAACCAAATATCTGAGTAATAAACTTCCTCCAAATGCTAGGCCCCCTTACGTAACCAAAATTACTTCACCAACCAGCTTCACCCACACATTAATTACTCTGCTTAATAGCCTAATCCATATATGTGTCTGTCCCAAATATAAGCCTCTCCAAATATAGGCCCATCCAAACATAACAAATTTCCAAATAGCCAGTCCCAAACATATGACTTCTCCCAAACACTCTCATATAGAGTGTATTACATAACCTCACGGAACAATTGGCCTCAGAACTTCAAAAAAACAGACGAAGCTCACAGCAAGGCGGTGAAGATTATTGGGTACATCAATCAAATCCCTTTCAGTGTAAGCGATGTAAAACCCACACAAATCGGAACCGCCGCCGTTCACTATCGTGGCTGTCGATGAACCGAGCTAACCAGACACCGGAAATCTCTCCAGCCCTTAGTGTTGCCAACTTCAGCACCTAGAGGAAACTTTCTCTAGCCAATGAAAATGCCCCAACAAAGGACTCAATCATCAAAAGACTGAATTCCATAATTATGTAATATCTCAACTACAAGAATATACATTAACACCACTAACTCAAATTGTTATTAAGGAAAACATGTTTACTTTCTGAATGTTTTGTAGATATGCGACCTGTTATGCCCTTTAAAGTATGAGAGGTTGCATACCTCTCTACTCCAATAAGTGAACTAATTAGAGTCAATTTACCGCCAATCTATTAAAATTAATCATATAGTCTTTTCAAATGCTACAGTATCAAATGAAAGGGTTTGACGACTATATGACGCCATCTTAAATCCAATATGACGGACGCCTAAGGATGGCGGATTACCTTTCTCTTCAGAACTCCCTTGACATAAGTATGAAATGAAAGGGTTTAACGAGTAAAATACGATAAACTCTGACGTCATTCTAAACCCAAGATGGCGGATTATATTTTTCTTCACAGCCCCCTTGATATGAGTATCAAATGTTTTGTCTGTCTGTTTATCTGTAAAATAAGTAAGGACTAAAAAGTAAAAAATTAAATAACATATAGAAAAATATTTTTTTTTAAATTACAAGTATAATATAATTTTTAAGAAAAAGCTTTTATTTTAAAAAACTGTACTAAAAAGTAAAAAATAATTCTTTAAAATTCATACACCTGGAAAACGAGAGCTTTGGGGGCGGTCATGTAGCACTATTGCATAGTTACTTTGTTCAACTGACCGCCCCCAAAGCTTTGGGTTTGCAGATGTATGAATTTAAAAAAATTATTTTTACTTTTTAGTACAGTTTTTTTAAATAAAAGCTTTTTCTTAAAAATATTTTTTTATATAATTTTTTTTTCAACTTTTTCAGTTCCAGATTGTTTGCAACTATTTATAGTATTATTGTATAATATACTGTAATGTATGTTCTGACTTCTGGTTAGGCTAGCAAGTAAAAATTCTTATTTACCATTCTCATTTTAACACTAGCATCCAACATAGTCCCCTACTGCTAGGTTATCGAAAGAATGCAAAGATTTCATTAATATTTTTACATACAGTTTTTCCTTTAGTTCTCATAGATAGTTTTTCTTTCCGCTGTTTGCAAAATCCTATAAAGAATATGTTTCATTACTATGAGGAAACAAATAATAAATAATTCACTTTTAAATATGTATAATAACATTTATACAAGATCTCTCAACCAAAAGTAGCCACTCTGAATAGCCTCGACAGTAACAATTTTCTGAAAAATTCCATTTTTCCAAGGAGGACGCATTTTAGGGTAATATTAGTATATCTTCACCCCTCTAACCTACACAGCCACCTCTTTAAAAATTCAACTAGGAAGGAGGAGTCGAGTGTTACACTTTTCATAGGTCTCTCTCTCTCCTAGTTTTGTTACTTTCATCGATCCGTTTCGAGAAATATCTGCTTCATTATTTTAGGTTTGGGAAACAGTAATATGACAAAGTAGTTTAAGTCATCACATGTATTGATATTGTTCAAAATAACCCCCACCGAGTTCCATGCAAAGAGTTTAATAACTAGAGAAGACAAGCTGGCGATTTGCCGGGAGTCGCGGTTTGGTTGTCTTGGTGACGGTAGGCTCTTCGTCCTTGTCGCACACCCGGCACACCTCGTACCCTCTCTCTCCACTGTTTTACAAAGCAACGCAGCCTTACCCGGCGCTCTTTGATTTCCAACAAATAACGTCAATTGTCGTCAATCGTCAACACCCCTCATGTACTATGCGACAAAGAGAGAACGAACCGTGTGAGAGGGATGAGAAGCCTACAGCCTCCCGCTGCTTATACATTACGCTTATGGAGGTTGTCTCCTCTAGTTGTTAAACTCTTTGGTTCCATGCAGTAATACATTCTGTTTTCAAACTATGTGCGATCATTTACGAACACGTTTGGAGTGAATAGACAACATTCTCGAGCAATGCTCTCGTGTTAATTGTTAAGAAATTCTGATTTAATTGCAAAAATTGTCAGTTTCCAATATTCCCACAGAAAGAAATCTAAGAAAGTGAGTACTGATAATCTGGCTGGTCACTCCACATACAGAACTTCTTTACTGAAGTGAAATAAACCATTTTGAGAATTCACTCTGGTAATAACTTTCGCAGTGTAGTCTCAATATATTAATTGTGAATCATGATACTAGAAATAGCACGATAAGATCACATTGTTATATCACCTAGCACACCATGATTCCAATCTATGCATTGTTAAGCACGTAAACCTCGGAGTCTGAAGTTCGAATGCTGGCTCGAATATGATTGTTTAGTGGCGTCTTTAATGTGTTACTAAGAGGGAAACAGTAGGCTAGACCGCGCTTGAGTGTGACAACAGGGCTAGTCGCTGTTATCTCCCCTGATTTCCAGTCTCAGCTGCGGCAGATGCCAATGTCGCAGGGGATGGTTGTTATGTTGTCTGTGTGTGAATGTCCTGGTTGAGTAATGGAAAGGCTATGGCTAAACTTCGCCAAGCCGTTAATAAAAATAAAGCTTTAAAATAGTATGGTAGAGGGATGAGAACAAGTGTACAAATATTACGCTAAAACCCATTCCCTTTGGAAACAGGGTCGACGTGCTTCACCAATTTGTACTGCCTCCAAAGTAATTCAAACTGGCTACTTTTGGTTGCGACATCCTGTATAAAGATAGGTCTGTCCTTCACTGTTCCATAACTTGACGTGTCGAGACTGCCATAAAGAGGTTATCAATGAAGGTCAATCTAAAAGGCAGGATCTAGTGATGTGGAAGAAACTTCTCATCACACCTTGCGTGAAAGCCACACCCCGGTGGCTAGAAGGCTTGCTGAGCTTCTGGTCAGTGGTTTCTCATCGCATAATTCCATGAAGAGAAAAAATTACTACTCTGATATGTGTATTATTGTTGTTGTAGTCAATTTACTACCGCTGTTTTCATGAGCTATAGGGGCTATGGAAAAATTGTCCAACAAAACTTAATCCTAAAAAATAAATGAGTAACACGACATAAAAATATGAAAGGCTAATGGGTTTTTAAAAAAGCACCTACTTATTGACTTCAAATTATTGGAAAATATTGCATTGGGTTTTTAGGAGATAACACACAATATCTAATATTTAATATTTGGAGGAGGATTTGATGCTTCTGAGGATAACCACAATTCCACACCATGCCAAATATTATGATTATTTCGCGCCTATTGTTGATGATGAAAACATAGAAATAGCAATTCCGGGGTATTTTCTGGCATTTCCAATTTTGTCATTAAGGCAAGCTGCTCTGGAATCCGGATTATCCAAGAATTCAATTCGCGGAATCTTATCAAAACATAAGTCCGTTCTCGTGCCATATGGTTCGACAATTAAATGAAACAGATTTCCTGACGAGAGAATTTTTGTGAATTTATTTTAATAAGACATGAAGGTGACAATTATTTTTTGAGAAATATGCTAAATTTACCGAAAATGGACTTTTTAATAGACACAATTGCCATTATTGGAGTAACTCGAACCCTCAAGTATTCAGGGAATGAACTATTCAAGAACATTGGCAGTGTAATGTTTACTGCGCCATGAGAACCAATATTGTAGTGACATTACAATTTTTTTGGAAAAATTTAAAAATTTTTCTTCTTCAGCTAATATGTCTAAGGCTTCCTCCTTAGAATTCCTACCTTGACCTTGACACAGCCAAATATTCCAAAATTATCCAATATGAGTTTTACAATGTATGATGATGGTTTTTGTCCTTGTGGGTATCGTGTAGCAAATGTGTTACACGTTCTTGATATTACTTTACCACATTTTCCATAAATAATAAACAAATCTAAAAAGTCTTCAAGGGTGTAATTTAAACGTGCTGGCATTTTTTGATATAAGAGAATGACTTACATTAATCATCGTTTCTAATCACGGCTAAGTTGATGGCAATTTTTACTAAAAATTCTTGAACGTTTAAGAAAATCGAAAATATTTCAAAAAGTTGTTAAATTTAACCTCTACAATGCCTATACTAGAAAAAAGGGAATTTAATTTTACATAACTTGATGTAAAAAATACAGTGTATTCCATTTGAACTAAAAAAGTTTTTGAGGTTTGAATTTGATAAAATGTAAAATGAATAATAGAACACTTGGTATACTATTATGGAATTTATATTTGTTGCAGAATGTATCTCATATTGTGTTCTTTCTACGTATCAAAGTGCAATTGAGGATCTCCTACACAAAGAAACTGAAACTGCTGGGTTTAGGTATAGGGTAGACTCAGAATTTTATGGTCATTTCGAAGAGGCGAAAATATATGGGGTATTTCTTTTAAAACAAGCTGACCATTACACTATTCTCCGATTTACTGCAGTTTTTATAAAATTGCTGCACTTTCATAGAATACTCCGCATTTTTATCGCAAATAAAAAAATATTTGCGAATATTGTAATAATCTTAGTTTGTATTGGCAAGTGACGGTCTTGTCTAACTGCGAGATGAATGAAAGCCGCCAAAGTTTGATCCATAATCTTATCGCATTAGTGACAAATTTATTGCTGTTAGCTGGTTTTGCAGTGTAACAATATAACATAATGTAATATAAACATATAAATTTAAAGAATTAATAACTTCTTATCTATTGATCGTTTTTATTCAGCTAACACTAACTTACTGTCCAAATTTCACTACAATCCGATTTTTCGTTCTTACAAGAAACGTGATGGGCAGACAGACGGACGGACATTTTGAAAGTTGTTCAGAATGCGAATATGAAGTTTCTTACCCTACGAACTACATTTCCCGTTTTAGAAATGTGCCCATCGAACACAATACACTCTTCGTTTTGTATTTGCGAAGAGTATAATAAGTAAGTTGGTATCGACTTCCGGTATAACGGGAAGTACCACATGCTTGTAATTATTTTGGTTCTAATGGCCACACTGACTTTAGTAACTCTCAAAATTTTATGTTACATTCTTTTCTCTATATCGATCGATGTTGATCTAATTCTGAATCACGCTAGCACACTTAAAATATTCCCCATGAAGGCATATCTCATGGTTTCGTAGGTAATGACAAATGTTCTTCTCCGTCAAATAGTTCTCTAGATATAACGCCAACAGAGAGACGGACACAAAGCTGAAATTAAAGGGCCTTAATTTTCATAATCTAAAAAAAAACATGGAACTCTGAAAAAATCTGAGAGAGTGATTCTAATGCTAGTGCAATTAATACTTGCCTTCGGTAACTGAGGGAAATAAAAACGGGTATTAAAAATTATGAAAAAAATTCACCGTCGCTCGCATAATTGAACCTTATTTGATGATATTAGGTAACAAAGGGTGACAGAAGGTAGAAATTATTCCCAATGCCATGACAGAAACACCAGTTCGGAAATTTTTACTGTGTTACAAAGTCGAATCGATTTTTAATACGCTCTAGGTTGATCTTTCCTAAAAAAGCGATATGAATCTAATTACTGTGTTATAATACTAATATTACAATTTAATATTAGTATAGATTAGTGAAATGAAAGTTGTATTAATAAAAAATAGATAAACACTCTTGAAGAGTATAGATAAACCACTGGTGTTATATATTTTAAACTGTAAATCCGAATATCTCAAGTAGAACAAGATTTGACATTGTAAAATATGTAGATATCATCTTAAATCGTCGTCTTAATACTTTTGATAGGATAAGCCTAGTTGTTGACAATTGATAGAATGTCTTAAGAAAATAAGTAGATATCTTAGATTGCTTATCAGTTGAGTAAATAATTTCACGTTTTTATTTACTTTCATTATTTCTTAGAGATTTACACTATACATGTGGAGAACTTATGTAATCTACTATTTTTTAAAGAAGTTTGATAAATTAGTATAGACCACTTTTAATTTATTTAATTAATTTTTATCTGTATCTGTAGTATGTACGTGCAAAGGTACCTACCTATATCTGTGTCTAATTTCCTCTTTGAGGTTGAGATAGTGTTTATGCAATTGTTGTATTATTTTTCTGAATACAATTTATCGGAGATTTGTAGATTATTATCTCAACACCATCTTTAATAGAGGAAATGGCTAATTTACTTCATTTAAAGTTTTCTTAAACAGCCGTCTTTATGAAGATATTTATTAGGGTATCATTAATCAAATCAGAAAAAAACTTGTTATATTTCTTATTTAACACTTAGTATACTACATGTTTATCTATCCATATCTTATGTCACCTTGATGGAGTATCTGCTCAACAAATGCAGACAAGTACTATTGAACATTTACTGAAATTTTTTGAAGGGAGAAATTCAGAAGTTAAGTTAATTAGAGATTAAGAGTTAATTAGAGATTATGACCACTTATAATTGTTATATCTTTTTTGGGCTCAAAAAATTATTTCAAATATTAATTACCCTATGTTAATTGCCTAGTTGCTGCGTATAGTTAAACCTTACCACGCTCCACGAAAATATAAATAATTAGAGTCAGTAAGAAAAATCAACTAGTTCAAATTAAAATTGTTTTCATGCGATATTTCCATGATATTAACTAAACGTATTTAAAAGGCGTTTTCGCCCTTTCGAGAGATGTATCAGTTGTTTATAAGCAACAACTATGTAATTCATCGTTTACAGAGGTAATTTATATTTTAAATTAGCCCTTTGGCCCAAAAGGAGAAATAGAAATATAAGTAGTTTGAGACACTCTCAACCCCTAATTATGGGGAAAGGGGTTAGTTGCCATCTATTCTTGAGTGTCAGCACCCAGAGTAATATAACTCTGTTTTACTCACCAAGAACTTTAAGTTCTTCATGGCAGTCCGTTGCGAGTCGAGATGAAGCCCAATTTGAGGCTAGTGCGTTTAGTGCCGCCTGAGTACCTGATCCTATAGAAATCTGCAAGTTGACACATTGACGATTTATATTCTCACATACACATTCAAGTATAGCTAGAATTTCTGAGTGAAAGACAGTGGTAAGTTGTATAAAGGAAAGATTTAACCTTTCATCTTTTCCTGCTTCAGCTCCTGTATTCGTCCTAGAACCGTCAGTACATTAAGTTAGGCCTTTACGTAATTATCGGGAGCTTATTATGACCAGTTCTTCCTGTCTCCAGTATCTTCTATATTGTTAAGTTATTTTTGGCATCATTTAATCTGACCTCATGTTCAATAGGGGATCTTCCAGTATATTCATTATCCTCATGTGTCCCCCGATCTGGTTTCATAAAGATTCGGGTTATTTGAGTTTTCTAGCATGTATGCTCTGATTCTGAACTCCCTTGGGTGGGTATACTAAGTAAAGGGACGTTGGTTTAATAGAGTCTGCGAGTGTTTTTCATGGCACCTGTATAAGCAGGCCAATCCTTGTAAAATGGTGGTATGTGGCAAATGTTATCAGAGGCCTTGGTTTCTGGTATATACACCAAATTCCAAGTTTCTGGACTCTTACCAGCTTGCCTTACTTGGTCTCCTCTATTCACCAGTATTTACCTCCCAACCATTCAGCGGAGCAAGCTAATAATATAATCTAGTTCCAGATCTCGTTATAATACATGTGTGTACCAAATTTCAACGCAATATCTTAAACTGTTCCAGAGAAAACGAGAGCATAAAAAGTTACAGACTGACAGACCAGACAGACCGACCGACAGACAGGCAGAAATTTTCTTTTTCGTTAAAAATTAAAATCTCTATATTTCATGACATTCTATACCAATTTCAACAATAATAATTTTTAAAATTTAATTACGATTACTATACTTCCACTCCACTGCGTGGATGTGAAAGTAAATCCCCCACTAAATGTTCATTTGATGTTAAAATCACAGCTGTAGAGGTTATTCCTCGGTAATGTACTAAGTAATTGTATTTTAAAACAAATTATATATTACGTTATACATGTAACAGATACACAATGACATATACTATTACATGTGGCGGAAAATCTCAAAAAGAAAGGTTAGAGGCTGTTTATTAAGTATTTTGTTTGTAGTTTCCTAGTGATTCACACAGTATTTGAAATGTGCACTTTTACAAAGAATAAATAAAAATGCCAATACATCATCGTTAATTTTGGTAGAAGTCAATATTTTTAGCTTATGCGATAAACATTAATTAACAAGATTTTATTTTATTACACTTTAATCTAGTTATGGCGAGAAAAGCAATCCTAAAGTCATGAATTAGGGGTTTTACTTATGAGCTTAATATTTACATTGTTATTGCATTAGTATAATTTTAAAAGATTTTTGCAAACAATTCGAGATTTCTATGAAACTGAATTTGTTTAAAATACATAGAGAAAATCGTTTATTTGGATTAACGTCGTTTGTTTGGGTGCCATTTATTTGTATCAGTCATTATAAATCCAATTGTTTATAAGATATCTTAATTTGTAAATGATGGTTTAGATATATGTCATACGGGATGTTCAATTTATTAAAGTCAATAAAGATGACCTTATTGATATCAGTTATGAGTCCTACAAAAAACATGATTATATTAAAAAAGTTTTTTTCGCAAAATGCAATACACAATTCGAAATTTATAGCATATTTTATGAATTGTAAAGGAAGAACTAGAAATGCAGGGTATTTTAAAGCGAATGCCCTCGTCATTTGAAGCGGTTCGGAAAATTTATTAAATGGACAATTATGGCGAAGTAGATATCATTAATTGCGTTTCTAAAGAATGTTTGATGGGGAATATTGCTATTAAATAGAGTATTTTTTCAGCTTCGAGGACCATTTAATTTGGCGCTATTCTGCGATGTTGATTTAATTTCCACAACTTTGTCACAGATCGCCTTACCAGTTTAGTCTTCATAGCCACATCAACATCTTTAACTTGCTCATTATACTCTGCGTAGAGTGGAACAATTTGTTCTTCCATCCATATGTTTCGCAGTGATTCCATTTGAACTGCTAGGTCTATTCTGTTTCAATTATTTCCTTAGTTTTCTACATGGGAAACATTCTCTATTCCAGAGTTGTTCAGAGAAATTTTGAGCCAATTTCCTTTCTAAATGACATTGTTGAGATCAGCGTTTTCTGAGAATATCAATAAATTCTGTACCCCATAGTTTAATTGTGGAATAATTATAGGTATTAAAGAAAAATCACATTTTTGACATACGTAAAGAAACTGGAGATGAAAATACTCAAAGAAATTGCAATCATTAGGAAAAAAGATCAAACAGTAATTAGTAGTTCAGGCAACTTAACAATTTAGGGTAACAAAAATTAATAATCTCTGGGATTTAAGTAGGTAATAACCTGGAGAATGAGATGATGCATTCTTTGCACTTCCAAGTTCCGGGAAAATTCAAAAAAATTTAGAAAAACTTTTTGATTTTCGGTTTTTTTGCTCTAGAGGCCAAAATAATGAAAATAGAGAAAGAAGTTCCCAACAAAAGTTGTAGCTCGTCTTTTTTTCTACATAAAAATTATTTGCAAATGTTTATCTTACTTAAGCCGTTTAGAAAATAAATCGGGTTTTCCACTTATAGTTTCGAAATGCGCAAAAAAATGAGAATTCTCCAGGAGTTTCGTACGACCGGGCCCATCGATCGATAAGTCTTACTATTCAGAGCCCCTAAAAAAATGAAAATAACATAAAATGTAGAGAAAAGTCTCAGCTTTAATGTGCAACTAATCACAAAATTCATAAAAAAAATTTATCAAACAGACAAAGTGTCAGAAGATGGCTTAGTGAACTTTGTACAGTTGATCCACAGATTTAATCATAGCTTTGCCGGGAGTCGTTAGAATGATAATTCATTTTGCTTATATGTTCTTATATAATGATATACTAATTCAATTAACATTTCACTGCAATTACTTTTGTTGGAAAAATATGCCCTGCGATCAAAGTAGAGGGTATTTCTCATCGATCAATCACCTCCAAATTTTGGAGTTCAATTCGCTATATCTTAGGTAATAATAATAGCAGTCTTAATTTTTGGATTATAAGTACAATAAAACATATTCTTTCGAATGACTTCAGAGTTTTTTAAATGCGCGCGGTACTTTTTGAATTTGTCTACATTATTCATACACGTTCAGAAAATGCACAATTATACAGTAAAACATATATAATTTATTTATTTCTTAACCTTCTTCAATGAAATTTTCACAAAATATAGATTGAAGTGCGTGGAATCGAATCAATGCAGTGAAAAAGCACCCATCGTTACGGGAGAAATAGACAGGATGCATAAAACTCAAAGATGTTAATAAATCAATTGTATAAAGTTTACTAAGCCACCTTCTAACACTTTTTTCTCAATGATAAAAATTTGTATAAATTTTGTGATTAGTTCCAGATTAAAGCTGAGACTTTTCTCTACATTTTACGTTGCCCTAATATTTTTTAGCGGCTCTGAATAGTAATAATTATCGATCGATATGTCCGGTCGTACGAAACTCCCAGAGAATTCTCATTTTCCGCGCATTTCGGAGCGGCTCAAAACTATAAGTGGAAAACTGGAGTTATCTCCTAAACGGCTTAAGTAAGACTAAAATTGGTAAAGACCTATTTTGCAGAGAAAGAGACGAGCTACAAATTTCGTTGAAAACTTTTTTCTGCATTTTCATTATTTTAGCCGTTAGAGCAAAAAAACCGAAAATCAAAAAGTTCTTCCAAATTTTTTTGAATTTTTCCGGAACTTGGAAGTGCAAAAAATGCATCATTCCATTCTACAGGTTTTTAACTACAGAAATCCCAGAGATGATTCTTTTATTATTTTTTGCGAGGTTTTTACAACATTTTGCCTTCATTGCCTCTACTATAGGTGTTATGCATAAAAATGATCTTGGAACTATTGGAATGCGTATTAAGTCAATTTTAAACAGATTCTGGTCACATATTAATAACATATAAGATGTTGCTAGTATTCCTAGTGTAATGTCCCAAGATAATGTAACTTTGAATGAAACTCAACCAATTGTAAATGAAACCTCCAGAAGAGGCTAGATTTTCATCACGGCAAAAAATAATACGATCTACAGTATGTATTCAACGATTTCTCAATAAGAGCTAGAAAGAATCTAGGATTCCAGGAGAGTTAACATTAGAAGAAATAGAAAGCGTATAAATTTTATGGTTAAAGAAAGAGCAAGCAAAAGAAATGTTTAATATTAAAGAAGACTAGTGGCAGCCTGAAAAGGTGGAAAGTCATTTCTGATTCAAATCATTGACAGCTAAGAGGAATAATCGATAAATCTTCAGCAGAAAGTTGAATGGAAAACTCTGTAGTTTTAGTCTCATTACTTCACATTGCTATTAGTGCACTATTAATTAATAATAGTAATAGCAATTAACAATTTATGGCAACAATATAGTTCCAATTGCCGATTAGCAAGCTGATAAAGGTACAAAAACTTAACATTCTGTGTATATACTAGAAGCCAAGGCCATTTTTTAAATAATATTTTACATCTTCCCACCACCCCCACTCCATTATTAAAGGTGTTGATAAAATAAAATTGAGATATTCACTTGAAATGTGAAACACGTATATATGATAATGACATCTGGACCTAAATTATATTTTGAAATTATTCAGTTAAAGGGTTGGGAATTAAATAGGGGTAAATAGGGGAAAATAAGTAAAGCAAGCTGGAGTACAGAAACTTGGGATTTGGTGTATTTACTAGAAATCAAGGCCTCAGATTTTTTATAATATTTTCAACTACCCCCACTCCATTATTAAAGGGGTTGAGAAAATAAAATTGAGATATTCACTTGAAATTTAGTACATGTAACTATTATAACCACATCTGTAATTAAATAATATTTTTTTATGATTCCGGTGGAGAGTCCAGGGGTAAGTAGGGGTAAATAGAGAAAAATAAGTAAAGCAATCTGGTAAGAGTACAGAAGCTTCGACTTGGTGTAGATACTAGAAACCGAAGCCTTGTATTTTTTCATAACATGTTTCAACCCCTCCGCCATCTCCAATCCATTATTAAAGGGACTGATAAAATTTAATTGTGATATTCACATGAAATTTGGTACACGTATGTATTATAACGACATCTGGAACTCGATTATATTTTGAGATGATTCCGTTGAAGGAGTGGGGCGTAACTAGAGGTAAATAGGGAAAAATGAGTAAAGCAAGCTGGTAAGAGTACAGAAACTTGGATTTGATGTAAATACTAGAAACCGAAGCCTCGTATTTTTCTATATCATGTTTCAAACCCTCCGCCATCCCCACTATTATTAAAGGGGCTGATAAAATTAATTTGTGATATTCACATGAAATTTGGTACACGTATGTATTATAACGACATCTGGAACTAGATTATATTTTGAGATGGTTCCGTTGAAGGGTGGGCAGTAACTAGAGGTAAATAGAGGAAAATGAGTAAAGCAAGCTGGTAAAAGTACAGACTTGAGATTTCAGATACTTATTTTTTGACATAAATGCTTAGAACCAACGCCTCAAGTTTTTTATGACATCTGCACAAGTATTATTAAAATTCTATGACCAATTATCTTCACATATTAGAGTGCAATTATAATCAAGATGTTTTCCGTTAAAGAGACTTGGATGGAAAATCTGGATGTGGAAGTATTGATTCCTGAGGCAGCGGTTTTTTAAATTTGTTTCTTGTAAGCATCTATCTATTTTCTTAAACTTTGATATTTGTAATATATCCATTCTCTAATATCTTATTGGCAACAGTTAGTCGAGTTCACTTAGATGAAAAAAGTAAGCTATTACGAAATCAATTAGAACTGAAGGATTTACCTGAAAATTGTTTCAGTGACCTCTGATGTAGATTTAATAAACACCGAAATACTTGAGCAATAGTATTTATTTTGTTTTTATTTTTTATTATGTTTTAAAAATACACCACGCAACAGTACAAGTACCAATTCCAGAATAGGAGATTGCAAATAGTATACTACATATAGGAAAAATACAACTTACATAACAGTAAAATCATAAACATAAAATGGTAGCATTACATTACATATAAGATATTACAGTTTCTTTTCTATTGTTTTTAATTTTGTATGAAAAACATCAAATCTGTCCTACAGGTGATTGTAGGTGTTACAAATAAAATTGAGGAGGGAAAATTTTAGGAGATTAGTTCTAGGCGTGGAGAGACAGAAGGTTTTGGTGTGCCTAGAATTAACACGTGGTACAGAAAACGTTAGTTTTTCTAAAAGCGGGGGATAATTTGGCATATTATTAATTATTTTATATAAAAATAGCAAAGCTTGTTTATCTTTACGGATTCCAAGACAATCTATATCAAACCTAGTAAGAAATTCTTGTTGCGGGAAACCTACTGCAGGGTAAACTCCGTCAATTTGGTATGACATATATTTTAGGAATCGCCTTAGGATATGTTCCAGAGAGTCTGTATGGATTATATATACCCAGGATTCCAAATTGGCGAAGCATATTCTAATTTTGATATTACGATGGTGTTAAAAAGCAATAAGAATACATCAGCATCTGTAAAACCTTTAGAGTTACTAAGAATAAAACCCAGGCTTTTATACGAGAATGATTTCTTTAATATGCTTTTAAATGCCAGTTTGTTAGCGAAGGTGACGCCGAGGTCTTTGATAAATTCGGGACGGGTTAGCGCAATATTATCTGTTATATTTGTAGAGGATGGGATCTTTTTTCTCATTATATGACATCACATTATATTTCTCAACATCGAGGGGGAAACTATTTGCATCACCCCATTTTTTTTTTTAATTTTTAGAAGATAATTCTGTAACTTTTTGCAGTAAGTAACAGAATTTATTGTGGTAAAAATGTTTGCATCGTCAGCATAATATAGTAATATATCAACATTCAAGTGATCCACTATATTATTGATAAATAAAACAAAGATGAGGGAACCCAGAATGGATCCTCGTGGGACCCCAGAAATGTCCTGAAATTGAACAGATTTGAAACCATGACATTATACATATAGTGTTCTATCGCTTAAGTAATTGTGGAAAAATGTAATTAATGAGGGAGAAGAGACCTGCAATGCGAAGTTTATTAAGTAAAATTCTGTGGTCAAGTCTGTCGAAGGCTTTTGAAAAATCGGTGTAAATTACATCAACTTGAACGTTAGCATCTGAATTTTTCGAAATGAATGGTATTATGTGGAACAGGTTGGTTACAGTAGATTTACCGCGTACAAAGCGATGTTGATACATCGTAGTCTGCCCCTCAATGTGAGTATACAATGTCTCATGTAGAGCTATTTCAAAGACTTTTGCGAATTTGCAAATTATGGTGATAGGCCGGTAATTTTCGATGTTACACTTTTCATATTTTTTGTGAACCGGAGTAACACGCGAGTTTTTCCATGCTTCAGGGAATTTGTATTTACCAGACTTTAATGATAGATTAAATAACTTGGTGAAAGGCTCTGTAAACACATAAGCACAGTCTCTGATGATGAAAGCTGGTATTCCATCGGGTCCTTTGGTTAGTTTGGGTTTCAATTTTTTTAATGCTTGGAGTACTGTACTAATGTGTAGACTGTCACAGTGTACGTGTTTATTTGCGGTGCCTACATGCTATCGATATAAGCTTCGCCAGCCATTTTAGCGTCATCGGAAGATGATAGTTTCAGTCCTCTCCAGATGCTATCAACATGGTTGGGAAAACACGCATTGAGTAATAGTATTTGAATTTAGTGTTTATGGCAACTATTCCAGAGGCAACATAACACCCCAAGGCCCAGCCTACTTCAGAATTTTCTAGCGACTTCTTTCTTATAATCAAAAATGAAGTTTTCTACCATTTAATTGAGTGGAATTTTTTTTCTTTGCTTACAATAAATTTTCATAAACGTACTTTTTTAAAAACAAATAGACTGTAACTTGGCCAATTTCTATCGTAGCGTGTTATATTGGGAACCAACTTTTAAGGAATTTATTTATTTTTCAACTTTCTTGTAGGTCCTTAGTTTTTGAGTTATTCACGAAAAGGGCTCATTGAAATTTGACTCTTAAAAAGGGGTGTAAATGACTGTTCCTTCAAAAAAATCATAGTTCGGTAAATTTTTAAACAAATTGGATGGTACTCATTTCAAATTGAAGATAATTTCGTAAGATGCAGGTTGTACGTTTAATACTTTTGATCAAATTTGTAATTTTTGTGGTATTAAAATTTCAGAGCGCATCGATTTCCAATGCAAGAAAATGCACTAAACTAAATAATTTACACGTATTTTATCTTTATGGCGTGTCACTGACATTTATTATTTTTGAACCGACAATAAGTTCGTTATGTGTAATAAACTATGTGTTAAAAATCAGCCCTAACTAACATATTTAAATTACCTAATTCCATAGCCACTTTCAAGGGGTGAATAATAATCGACTAATCGAGTGGTTTATCAGCTTAGCTAATAAATTTATGTGGTCATTGGTGCCTATTTGGTTAATATGATGGGTCAATTACGCATTAGCAGATATTTAAGTTATTAGATGTCCTACTGGTATTATTAATTATTCGAACATCATTAGGAGATATTTTACACGTAAAATGAAGATCAATAAAAGCTGTCAAAGAATGTAAAAATTTGAAATGACGAAATCTTAAGCTTGAATTTCGAATTTGGTTAAGATAAAATTTAATCTATAGGCCTATGGGTCTAGATTTATTGAAATTTAAATTTCATACATTTTGTTCACAAATATACAATAACACAGCAAAAATTTGAAGCTAATTAATTGCTTCATTTGTCAGCTAGAGTAAATTACATTAAATTACATATAATTCAATAGATACCGAGAATAGCAAATATAGTCCCGAAAACGATTATGACTGATCACTATGAATGAAATTCAATAGGGTCTTATTCTGATAGAAGGCGCAGTGATTTTAAATAATCAAGGGGATCCGTTAAACATTGTGACCCATATAAAAACTAATTAATGGAGTCATATTTTCAATTTTCAATAGTAATTTTGGAGCTTAAAATACTTCAAATCAATCTGAAAAATGTATGATCTTTTCGAGCGGAGTTTTCTCTTTTCAAAAAGCTATAACAGAAATTGATTTATTGCAGATTTAGTCAATTAGAAATGAATTTTGTCGATGAAACTGAGTGCTGGAGCGCTGACAGAATTGATCAGTAATTGCTTATAACCCGGCGGTTGGTGCACTAAATAATTATTGAAGTAAACCATCAACGTTGATATTTATAATGTAACAAAATAAAGATATTCAAGTGCTAGAGAACTATAAATCTAATGAAATAGTATTTATTGTAATTATAATGCCTACAAGAACAGATTCTCTGTAAAAAACAGCGTCAAGTACACTCAGTCCAAAAAAATATCTTTCCTCTCTACAAAAACATAAAATGTATTCTCTCCAAAAATATTTGAAATCAACTGAAATGATATCTATTTATAAAAAAATATGAAAAATAAATACAAAAAACATGGCGCGTTTCACTTTCCATGTTTCATCAGATCCTGCACATGTTGATAGTCGGAAATAATATGTAATATTGCAAATAATATGTAATATTGAGAGATCTCATTTTCTCATTTAATGTTCTTGTAGAGACGAAAGATATTTTTTTGAACAAAGTGTAATTGGCGCTGTTTTTTTTTTACAGAGAATCTGTTTTTGTTTGCATTTAATTGCTTTTTGTATATATTATTCCTGTAAAGATAATTTCTGTGAGCGTGGAGGAAGTCGGCGCGAGACACTACCTTGTTTCTTGATTATATGTCACAATTTTGTAAATAAATAAAGCTATACCAGATCACGCTCTTATTACACGTTTAGACTCACTCAGAATTTCAAGTGACGCGCTAACGACATGGTGTATGCATCAGCCTACGAATCTTAATTTCTTTCGGTACTACAATATGATGTTGAAGTCTGGATTCGTGGCACCAGATGACTATAGGTACTTAAAAATAAAAATTCCCAGGCTGGAAGCACGGATGGAAGCCCTGACGAGTGTGATAGTTTGGAAAACACTATGTGACGCCTGCTGATCAATTCTGGAAAATTTTAAAATCTTGCTCTGTTTTGCGTCAAGGTATCTTATGCATTGGTGGACGCATTGCCCGACCTTCGCGATTTTCAATTCCATCGGTGTAAAATTAGTGTGGTGGGGTTTGCAGATGCTATTAAAAAATTTGAGACCTTGGGTTCTAGTATATACACCAAAAACCAAGTTTCTGAACTCTGGATTATACTTATTTATCGCTATTTACCTCATTTTACCCTCTACCTTCAACGGACCAAGCTCAAAATATTTCGTTATAATGCATTTGTGTACCGAATTTCAAATCAATGTCTTGAACCGGCCCAGAATAAACGTGCTCGTAAAACAGTTACAGACAGCCATTTTTGGCTTAGAAAACTTCCACGTTTTATTATTATAAATCTATTAACATAAAAATATATTTGAATTTTTCTTTACGATTACTATACTTCGACTCCACTTCCTGGTTGAGGAAATAAAATGAGAAAGTCTAGTTGACTAATTTCAGAAGATATAGTGTCCAGATACATACAACACATACTTACATACAAACATTTCTTAAAAACCACTTTTTCAAGATCCTGGAATCTCACAACGTAAATATCTGGTCTCATCTTGATATTCGGTTTTGAACCTCAATTGCAGCAAACTCTCCATTTTTATGATTATTTCCTAACCGGAAAATTCATGAAATATATCATGTTTGCTTTTCATTCAGAACCCTCTAATTTCATATCTTCATTTGCTTATCTTGTTTTCATTATTTTTGTTCCTGCAACTTTTTTAACGTCTACCATACCCATAGCCTCTCTCCTCGCATATTTTAGGAGGAACTAGTGTTACCATTTCGTACTAAAGTACTTGGGAATAGTGTGTGCTAAATTTGATCGATACCATTATAGTCGTTTTAAAGCAAAAAATGATTTTCACTTTTTCACCGGTTCTTAGGGTACCACTTTTTCCATATTTGAACTAAGACCGACCTTGTCATTTCACTTCGAGTTGTAATCATCTTAAACTCGTATGCAAAATTTAAGTCAAATCTAACCAATGCAGTGGTTTGAAATCTAGATGCGACCATGCGTAGACGACGGACGACAGACAGACATTTTCTTAAACATATTTTTGGGTTCCGAGGACTTGGAAATATGTAAATACACCGAAAAGTCAATCAAATTTTGCACGATCACATACTTTCTCTTCGGAAACCAAAATGTCGCATTTATTGATCTTGAGAATCCAGTTTTGAGAATGTCTACCCCTGAAAACCATAGAAACTTGTTTCCTAGTTTCGTTTATTATAATGTAATTTTTGTCGTCTGACACGTAGACAGGAAGGACGTTATTAGCAAAAATATAAAAAAATGCGTTTCTGAGATAGATTATTGGATTATATTTTTTAACAGGTTATTTATTCTAGAGAGTTGAAACTGTTACCATTTTATACATAATTTATTAAAATAAAAGAAATTTCAGAGAAATGATCTTATTGAAATACCTTTGAACAGGCCTACGATATAACTGCAAAATTTTTCTTCAATATTTGCCCAAAATCTTTTCATTCATTTTCTGTAAATATGTTCACATTTTTACCTTATCTATATTAACTTCCTGGTGACGTTTAGATATACTTATTCCACCACCCAACCAGAATATGCATATTAAAACCATTCCCCACAATATTGGCATCTGCTACAGCTGAAGATCGAAATAATTTTTCCGGCGTGATACATTATTATGGTTAACATTTTATATACCCCAGTAATTCTCTGTTATAAAATATAACTTGTAGTTACACAAAAAACCTCTCGATAAACTTGTTGCACATAAGTACAACCGCTATAATATAGCATTGTCCAAAAATCATTATAACAATTCATATATTACTGTATTTATGAACAATGTCACAGAATACTGGTATTAACTCGAACTACAATAAAGCACTGAATTTATGTATAGGATCCATGAAATTTACACCTATTGAACCTTTACGTATAGAAGCTGTCGAACCCCCGTTACAGTTGAGGTGCCAGTTCCTTTCAGAGGAATTTATCCTTAAGTCACATATTAAAAAAATCACCAATTTGAACAAAGTTAGCCAGTTGACTAATCATGATCTTGTCAACAAATACTGGTCAAGAAAGAATTCACCACCTTCGTGCATAGGATTTCGAAAAATGGCGGACCCCCATTTTCTTTGTCTGCGACGCTAATACTGCCTGCGGCGCAAATAATTATTAACAATTAGATATCAGAATAAAAACTTACTGACCTAACCTAAAGAATTCATATATCAATCGTTACAAAATTAAAGAAAGAAAATTCAGCGACCGCAGGAGTTTGATCCCGGGACCATTCGCACCATAACCGAGAGCGTTACCTATGCGCTAACCATCCGGCTGACGGTAAACACTAGGGCAAGGATAAAGAGTCAGATAAATAATATCACGTTTTGCTCATGTACGAATAATTGCAAAATTGGTGTACTTAGACGCTTTTATTTGTAGTTGATTTTATTCTTTTAAATAAAAAGAAATTAAAAAATAGATATTTTTTTTCTCTAAGGAAATGGCTTTGGGAACGTAGCCAGTGTAGCCACAACAAATTGTTTGTATTGAAGAATAGAGATTCTTTTTTATGTATAAGACTGTATTATGTAATGGAGACTCCACGCCGAAATGGCAATGCCTCTACTGAACAAAAGCGGATAATTCTAGAATTCGTAAATGAACTTCTGAGAAATTTTCTAATCAATTTACGCAAAAGGATGGTCAGTGTATGTGGCAAAGACCTACTATTAAATTTAAAGAAAAATACCTGATTGCTAGAAAATTCATAGTAAAACCTTACTGTTGTGGTTACGCTCACATCTGTAGCTCTTTTCTGTGGTCTCATAAATGGTTCTACACTTTCAATGAGAAATCTACATAATACCTTAGACATTCTAAATTATTTGTACCTATGAACTCACATAAAACTTCAAACTGATCTACATTGTTAAACTTGTCGTGCCTCTGTATGAGATTTTCTGCATTTTGTAGATTTTCAATGTTCGCAATATACTGCAGATCGTCCATTATCAACAAATATAACAATACAATAAATATTCTTAATTTATCGTAACGAATTTAAAGACTTTAAAAACATACCAAATGAAATATGTCGTGTATCATCATTCGCATATTTACCGATTGCCAAAAGCCGCTCGTTGTTTAATGCGAGCACTCGAATACTTTGCGAATGGTCAAGAATGTCTAGGATGAATTTTTATTCGAATTTTAGTGAAATGCGAGTAACCTTAAAAAATGCGTGCAGTCAAGAAAAGCGCTGCTGTTCGACCCCTGGGCGAGAAGCGTGCGTCCCTGTCCTTATCCTGTTGTGTAAAGAAAATATTCATATTTTGTCGAATAGGTTAAAATTAGGTAAAATAAATAACACAACATAAGTTGTGTCAGGCTGTAGGTCAATCGCCCTAATGACATTAATTAAAAAAAAACTCGAATTATTATTCGAATTTTAGTGAAATGCGAGTAACCTTAAAAAATGCGTGCAGTCAAGAAAAGCGCTGCTGTTCGACCCCTGGGCGAGAAGCGTGCGTCCCTGTCCTTATCCTGTTGTGTAAAGAAAATATTCATATTTTGTCGAATAGGTTAAAATTAGGTAAAATAAATAACACAACATAAGTTGTGTCAGGCTGTAGGTCAATCGCCCTAATAGTAGGGGAGCCCAATAGGGGATTTTGGGATTTACTCAAGCGCGGCAGATTAACATATAGGGAATACCTTGCACCCTGTTGGGTACCTCCACCATATCTAAGCCCTCTATATAGGGCCGCGCGTGTAGGGCAGCCGATCAGAATAGTAAAAAAAAATCCATAGTTGGAAATACTCGAGCGCGTCAGATTAAGGTGTGATGGGTTAATTACATGCTGAAAAGTATGCGTTTCAATAATCTGACGATTTCAGCGTTACGCAAGGGAGTGGGAGGGTCACAAACTTGCAAAAAAAAAACGTCACCTCGACATTCTCGAGCGCAGTCGAATTTTTTTTGTTTTGAAGGAAATAATTCAAGGATAATGGGAAAAATATAATCTGCCGATTTCCACAAGCCGAAATAACAAAAATCGTCAATAAAGTTTAGCGCGTGCACCGCAGTGAAGCACGTATTCCCCACTCCGCGCATCTCTCTCCCTTTCACTCTTTCTCTGTCTCTCACTCTCTCGCACCGTTCCCACACGCCAGACATCACGCCATTGGTGATCAATTACCAGAAGTATATGAAGATGTAGTCATAACACCAGATATTCTAGGGGATACTCCAGATTCAGGTACATTTGCTTTTCAATACTTTAATAATACGCTTTTCATTAATTAAAAAATATATTGTCAAGTATTATAAACGATTTCTTGTTATAGATATGCAGGCTGTGGATGAAATTGATGATCAAATCGAACCAGACTTGCTGTATGATGATCATTCCACGGATGAAGATGAAGATCAAAACAAAATATTTTTAACATGTTTATTTTGTTTCATTAATTTTTTGTGAATTCTGTAAAGTTATCACCCACCAATAAAACTATCAAAAAGTAAAAATATCGTTTTTTATTAACCTCGGTCAAAATTTTTTTACCTGTTATTTATTTATCATTGGTAATTTTATCAGAGAAAGAGATTACCGAAGGTATATATACATGTAATATATGTGTTTATATGTATTATAATTAAAAGAAATAGATTTACGTGTGCAGAAAATAAAATAAAAACCTTTCTTTACAAATTTCAACAAAATTTGTAATTTTTTTTTATTTGCATGCTATTTTCCGTGCATTTTATTTATCACATTCAGTGGTTTAAAAAAAAATCATACAAATATTTTTTTTCAAACCGTTAGATTAAGAAAATCCCTCCAAATAATCGTCAGATTATTGATCAGCACGACCAGGACATCAAGCTAAACCATCTGTATGAAAATTTGACGCGCTCGAGTATTTCAAAATGGCTATTTTCCTTTGCATTTTCAAAAAGCCGCCACAAGCTTGCGTCACATCCGAATCGTCAGTCTTTTGAATGGGAGCTTCGTTCGGGTTCACTTAACATCCCCTCTGAATATCTGACGCGCTCGAGTAAATTTTTATTTTTCCCATTTTTAACACTTCCGTGCGGCCGCTCCCACCATGCAAACCGGCAGATTAACATACCTCCGTCATCGGAGACACGTGGGGCATATACACTATCAATATCTGACGCGCTCGAGTATTTCCATGTGATTGTTTTTTTTTTACATTTTTGAAAGCCTGTAGACGCTTCCCCCACCGGGGAAAGGGTATACATCATATAACCTTTTTTTCTTTCTACCATCTAATCTTCAAAATCAAATAGTTCCCTACGACGCTCGAGTAAATCCCCATTTAGCATCGTGGCCTCCCCTACTATAATGACATTAATTAAAAAAAAACTCGAGCTACACTTGCTGTCGATAACTTGGTAAGATATGTGGTCATTTTAACAATATTATTTTATATATAAATAATATTCATCTATCAGTTTTGCATAGTGATATTAAAATACTTCAATACTTCTATAGGTATATGGTTGATTAAAGTTTGCTGGCTGATAAATATACAATAAGCAAATATGAGATATTAAAATATTGGTATTAAAATAAACAAATCATTATCTGAAATCTAATAATACCCATGCCTAATATTGAAAAGAAGATTTGACGTATATCACAATAATTTAATCCTGAGTTCATATAATTTTGCCACTGGTAATCCTATTTATCTAATCATATAATCCTTAAATAGTTATCAATGTATTTTGAAATATTTGTACACAACAAAATCTGTTTTTATTGCTACGGTCCAAATATTATTTTGTTCATTACCATCTTATAGATCATCGATATTAAAGACTTTTATATATTTCATTAACAATGTAGAAAAACACTTATATAATAATAATCTGGAAATTCCCTAAGGATAATTCGCCCCATTGCGATTTACAAAAAAAAATTGAAGAAAGTTTAACACGGTTACCAAGAATTATGAAATAAAAGTTTACCGTTGTTCGATTTATATTCGTTTGTTCATTTTTACAGATCTTAATGTCGATATTAAGTAATAGTTTCAATTATTATTAACCGGACAACGGTGGAAATTTTTTTCCCTTACGAGGCCGGTCCAGGTCTAGAGCGATGATTGGGGCAAAGAGCTCAAGCTCGATCCCTAATCATCCGAGACCGTCATCTTTAGTCAAGAATATTGGCGCAGTCAATTTTAAAAAAAATCACCCTTTTTAGTCACTTCTTATATAATTTCTACACAGTAAATTAAATATTTCCGTATGCCAGCTTTCATGCAAATCTGCAATCTCTAATAATATATTATTTAACGAGCATATAATGAGCATCGTAAATCACCAGAGTAGCCATTATATGCAAGTAGAATACTATACTTTGTCCACGACTATCAAGTATTTAATATTTATTTAATTCATTTTAAGTTTTTTCATTTGTGCAATTTGAGAAAGATTCATACTCCGTCATATATAAATTTCTCGATTTTTCGGGCGATGAAGCGATTTCTGCAGTTTCCTTTACTTCTGGCGGTGTCAAAGAAATCTCGTTTTCACTGTCAGTATCCATTTATTTAATTAAATTAATCAATTTGGGTAATATGTAAAATTATTGTAAATAACGCAATAACGTTGACGTTTAAATCGTTCAAATTTTGACATTTCAAATCGATAACAAAATTACGCTTTGACACATTGCCATGGCTTATTAATAAAATAATACAGTTTGTAGGCACTTAGGTAAATAAATGGTCTCCAAAACAACGCTGGACATTGACGCGTGTTGCTAATAGATGATGCTTTGAAAAAAACTTAACTAATGTAGTTTTTGAGTGTTCATTAAAGTACCTCTTCGACAGTACCATTTGAGTGTTTTCTTGAAAACTTAGAGATGCAACACTTGTCTTTTGGTTGCTGTAATTTTGACATTTTAAATTTTTAGTAAATGGTCGCATTATTCACTGCAGGGAATAACGGACAGCAATTTATAATGTGTTAGGTGAATTTACTGCTGGATGCTTGGTGCGACAGCAATAAACTGATATTAAATACGTCCAATTACGTATTTTTTTATAATAAGAAACCCTGTGTTCAACAATATCTTAATTTTCGAACAAAAGTAAATTTTTAGGAGTTGTTTTGGACGCAGACCTATCATGGAAATCACAAATAGACGTAGTATGTGATAAATTAAACCAAGCCTATTTTGGAGTTTTACAAATGAAAAATGTGTTCCATTTTAAAAATCTACTAAGTTTGTACTATTCACTTGCATACTCACACATAAGCTTTAGTATATTGTGTTGGGGTATGGCCATTGAAAGGGGTAGACTTTTTGTCAAAAAAACTTATTCATTTAATATTTAATTTAAAACAAGAAGAAAGCTGTACACAAAGTTTTAAGTTAAATAAATTACTTACAACACCATCAATTTTTATTTATAAATGCGTATGCTTCGTAAACAAAAATGTACACCTTTTTGATAAAATGTCTTCTCGCCACAATTACATATCACAAGAAGCAGTAACCTCTTGATACCATCATACAATTCTACATTAATCGAGAACCTTTCTACTGGTGTATTAAATTATCTAATTCGTTTTTCTGCACTGAAAGAAATTTCTATTATCTATACAGATAAATTTACTAACCCCTACAAAATATCTGCATTAAATAGGCCCCACCAAGACTGCTTTGTAACCGCAACAAAAACGATCTTGCTAGGTTGCACTTATTTACCGTTAAAAATAATCTTTCTATTTATTTATTTGTTGCTTTAGGTTGATCGCTTTGCTACCACCCTATTTTAATCTTAATAAGTTTTTTGTTATAGTTAGTAAGTTCCTATTTCTTACACCATTACTACCTTGTAACCAGAAACAACTTTCCTGCCGCTAATAGGTGACTTTTTAACCACTATGCAGCTTACATTATAATGACAACAAATAATCTTTTTTGACCTAGTAATGTCACTTTGCGAGCGCGTTACTTCTAAATTCTATATTTTAATTCCATTTTTTTTTTAGAAAGATTCATCATGTACAAATTCACACTCCATATTAAAACACGTTTTTTTAATACATTTCTATATTGACCCAGACAAAGAATCAACCTTTCACACAACCGTCTCATCAAGCGCCGAATTGCTTACTCCGACTGCGTCACTGCGTGGATGAAATGGCGCGCGATGATAAAAACTCAATTGCGCTTGCGCCACGTGTAAAAATTAATAAGTAAGGCGTTACGATTAGTAAGCCCGTCTTTACAGTTAGATGACTTACCAGCCATAGGTCTATGAGTTTTAACCACTAAATAGTTAACAACTTAAGGTACTTATTTACCGTAAGAAATTATTTAGTTACCCCTAATAAAAAAAACCTTACAAAAATATTTTACCTAGTTTAAGTAAGTGCTGCTATTGGAACAAATAGTCAAAGAGTTACCGTGGTAAAGTCTCATTAACAAAACAGTTTTTCTTATGTTAGATAATGATAATGTAGTCTTAACAAAGAAATACTTATGATAATGCAGATCATCTTAGCAAAACATTCTATTTGGTCCATTTCTTTCAGTGTGACGTATCTCCGCAGGTGTTGGTGCCACAAAAAATCATACTTACCGATTTTTTGCATATCTTTTTCGAAGGGGGTGGGGGATAATTTTTTCACCAATGAATAGCATTTTTTTTATCTTCAATTTCCGCCCGGCAAGATCGCGATCGGATGACTAGAAAGGGAGATACAGGCCGGCAAAGTTTTTGCTATATAGTGGGAGAATGGAGAGAGGTGGGAGGTTCGGGCCGGGATGAAAATTTTGAGAAAAGTCTTTTCTTTAGACTATTTTATAAGTACCCGATGTTCATACATTGACCGCCCGCGCGAGTTACAAGAGGAAAAACAACGAAAACGAGCGAGCGAGTCAGTGGAGCCGCCGGGGGCGTTTACTCTCTCCCGCTCTCTAGCTCTCCTCGAATTGTCATCATCTCTCAGTGAACTGTTTATAATTGCACTGACATCTATACGGTTGTACGAAGATTTCTCTTCTCGCAATATGAAGATAGCGATGAGGAATCAGCGTTAGACTTCGTCAGTCTGTAAACTCTACTTGGTATTGTAGTCAGTAAACAATTAGTTCGCCGCTGCAAAATTAGGCACTCCCCAGCTAGCTGACACACATTGTTTCACGTTGATTAGACGTCACTAAGCACGTCGATTTCACCAAAATTTCGACGTCCTCTCGATGTGAAGATCACGACGATCTGTCACAACGATTTGACGTCGATAGACGACGTCAAATAGACGTCGCAAAAGGAGGTCAATTATTCGTCGCAAAGTGGTGCAAAGTGTACATTGTCTGAATTTTACAAATATTTTTAAACATTTCAAAAAATAATGAGTTCTCTTTTACCTATTATGTTACCTTAAAGTTTAATCCAATCCACATCATGTGCCAAATTGTCCAGAGCAAAACATGATTTTGTTCTATTAATTACTTTACATTGTTGTAGCAATTATGCAACCTAAATTATAAAGTAGGAGCAGCATATATCATATTATATTATAGAAGTATAAATGAAAAGTTGTGTTACTTCAAACATATTTTTATTTTTTATTACAAAAACCAATTTCAATAATAAAAAACAATTGCTTGGGCTGAAAATTTAAATTGGTGTTTTTTTTAACTAAACAATGATGTTTGCAACTTATATAATTATATCTTTATTACGATATGGACTATACAACTAGAGATATTTAAGAAAAACCGCGAAAGAACACAATTTTGAACATTCCTTTGTTTAAACAAAAGCACACGGATTTAATCCAAAATTTTTTACTAGACTTCTTGAAATATTTTCAACAAATTAAAAAAAAAATTGCTACGTTAAAAAAGTTTCCATTTAGGTAATTTAGACCTTAACTTTTTATCAACTACCAAAGCTACTGAGTTATTTGCTTATTTTAAAGAAAATTATCACTAATAACATAATTAACCAAATAGCTACAACATATTGAACTACTATTCTTCATGGCACAATGAATAACATGCTTTAAAGATTTGGTTAACTGTTATTTATGTAGAATTCCGCGTAGAAAACTTTTATCTTAAAATTTCCACTTATTACCCAGCATAATTTACTTACATTGCACGCAAAAGTTGTGAAACAATTTTTAAAATTAGAGGCAATTCGGCAAGTTATATAAAAGGCAATAATTACAAGAGTATGTAAAACTTTTTCAATATTACATTTTTGTATAGAAGGCTTTTAGTAGCGCGAGCGATATCAGTTTGCGTGGATCAGAAGTCAGCTAGATCTCATCAAAGTGGCCTTTCAAATTTGACATCAGCCACATGTATACTGCTTATTTGTATTTACATACACCTAATAAAAAATATAAGGCATTCTATTCTGTCTGTGGGCACAGGCAATTTATTGAGACAGTGACAAAGGTGTTTTATATGAATCTAAAAATATAACAATAGGGGGTTAGCAATGTTTTCATTTAAAAAAATTCTATTAGTATTTTTTTAACGAATTCCAAATACCTGAAAGACAAAATAAAGATTGTGTTAAACTTAAAATGTATAAAAACTTAATATTTTGTCTAATAATATTGCGAGGGCTTCTAGCAATACGTTAAGGGCGCCATATTCGCAAAAAAGAACAACCTCTATAAATGTCATAGAAAAGAATAGTTGTTATGCATCCGTTAGGTGGTGGTACCTAGCGCGCAGCGGACGAACCTCTTATTATGCCGGCAAGTTCATAAAATCCGGTAAGGGATCCTGTAATTAAACCAATCCAGTTGTAAAAACTATATCACTTGAGCAATCTTAACACAAGTGTTTCAAATCGAAATTATGTAAACAAGTCTGTCTACCTGCGTCTAATTGCATGCCGATCCCCTTTACCCTTTCCGTATCCCAACCATTGGACCATTTTTTACTGGATTACTCGGATTCCTCTCAAATGTCTAATATTAATATTGTATGTAGTACGATTCTCGTTTCTTGTTTCGTGTGTGCATTTGTGTGAGCAATAAGTTTTTTTATTGGTGTATTATTCTTATTAGTACTATTCTTATTAGTTTATTAGTTATTTTTAAGTATTTGTAGTGTGGACTTTTTATATTTAAAATTAATTTACGTTTGTCTTTGTTAAAGTAGTGAAAAACTGATTTTGGTAAGTACCTACGTAATTAATAAGTTTAATAAAATAATGTAATATGTAAAATTGCGCCGTTAATATTACACATAATTTTTCGCTCAATGAAATGATTTATACTTTTTTATATCCCTATTTTAAAACAGTATGTCGATACAATCTACCTCCACAACGCAAAGGTTGTTTTATATTCAAGTACAGAAATTTCACTTATAGAGGTACCTATCACATGTGTTCTTATTTTTGGTAGGTATGCGTTATTTTATAACGTTGTTTTGTTGTTTGATATAGGTAGTTCACCTAATCAATTTAGCCAATATCCATCTTGAATAAAAAAGTAGTAAATAATTTTCTTAAAAAAATTGTAACGCAGAAAAATACCGTCCGTAAGATGCGGCCGTTAATTGCTACGTAGTTTTTTGTAGCAAAGGAATGCCGAAACTGTTATGGATTTTTTTAAAGTTTTCTAGGTACTTGCAGATGTAGGTAAAAATACAGGGTGTCACTTTAGGTACGGTAAAATATTTGAAGGTGATATTAATTGGCTAATTTTTTTTAAAGCTTATATAGACAAGACGCAGGTGTCCAATACTTAATTTTTCGTTTTGGAGATACTGCATGGAGGTGTTGAAATTTTCGATTTTATTTAATATTAGTTCAGCCACATTGAAAACAAATTTGATATAAAAAGCTACTATGCAAATTAATTATGGTCTATAATTGAATGACTTGTCATAAGATATGATCATACTTCTAATTTTAATATGTATGATAATTATTTTAATCAAATTTTTGGCACTGACTACAGATATCCCCACCACCGATTCATTGTATATAGCGTTGTTTATTGTTGAGGGGAAAGAAAATGGAGATAGTTCTAATTTTTTTCACTAACGACGCGACGTTTGGGTATTGTATTCGAGAAAAAATCACCCTCCGAGATTTTTTGAATTTTCACGTTTCGTATCATGTAGATTACGAAAATATAGGTTTTTTAAATTCCGTCAGTCTGTCTGTCTGTCTGTTGGTGCATTAACTAAAAAACTACTTGACGGAAGACAGTCAAATTTGGTAGATAGCTAACGCCACTGCCACCGAAGAAATGGTTAGATTTTCACTGGAAAATATACAGGGTGGACCGTCTAAAGGAAATAAATAGATAATGGGAAAAAAAATTCTTTCAAATTTTAAATTTCCATGTTTCATAACATTCTAAACCTGTCTCAAAAAATGGTTTTTTTTTGAAAATTTTAAATAGAAACATTTTTTGATATTTTCAAAATTTTGAATTTTTTTAAATAAAGTGGGTGATAGAAATATTTTTTTTGAAAATTTAAATTTTTCACGTTTCGTGACATTCTAAACCTATTTAAAAAAATGTAAAAAAATTTAAAATCGAAAAAAAAAAATTTGAAATTTTGAAAATTTTGTATAAAATGGATGATGGAAAAAATTGTTTTGCTCAAATTGAAAATTTCCACGTTTCATGACATTCCAAACTCATAAAAAAAATTACAAAAGAAGAAAAAAATTGTGAACATTTTTTATAAAATGGGTGATGGAAAAAAAATGTTTGCTCAAATTTAAAATTTCTACGTTTCATTACATTGTAAACAATTTCAAGAAAGAAATTTCTTTTGAAAATTTACAAAATATATTTACGTTTTACCACTACAATAGAATAGATGATGGAAAACATTTTTTTCTTCAATTTTAAAATTTCCACGTTTCATTATATTATACCTATTTAAACAAAAACATTTTTGAAAATTAAAAAAAAAATCCCATCACTATACATAGTAGATGATGGAAAGAAGTTATCAGGTTTTCTCTGTAATAATAGGGCTAACTAACTACATGGCGATTATAATTCTCATATGCCATCACTTAATTAATAATTTTTTAGAGTGACCGTCTTGTATGAATAAAGAGGAAAGTTCTGTGCAAATACCTTTACCGAATTTTTTCAAAAGGAATCAGCCTGTACAGAAAAAATGTAGCAACTTTTATCAAAAACAATTTTTTTACTTCGCTAATAAAACGTATTTTGAGTTAATAAAAAACATGCACTTGCATCAATCAAAATTAAAGTCTGCCATTATTTGTATTTTCGAAAAAAGTAGTATGCGGTATCAGTGTGAAGGTAATAATAGCTTGCTGAAGCATTTTGAACACATTGGGTGTCCAATTTGAAAATATTAAGTTACTTATGACAGTTCAAAAATTGAATTAATAAGTTTTGTATTTACCATGGACTACCTGTAGAAGTTTTGACTACATTCAATGTGACACAAAGGTCAACGTTACGAAAATGCAGTTTTGGCAATATCCAATAATACAGTTATTGAAATTTATAAGGTACAGCATGTTTTATTTAAAAAAAGAAACGCTCTTGCAGTTCAATTTTCACCTACTATGCGATGATAGTTCATCGACAATTGCACGCTCATGTGGGCATTTTTATGCATGAGGGACATTTTCGCCAATGACTAATTGTACATATGAATCTTGGATATGGGTATTGTAATTTCTGCTTTACAATTTTAACACGTTTCATTGGTAGCAGCACTAGCACCCATGAAAACAAATTGATCTAATAATATCGTTTCTAATTAAAAATATGAAAAATTAAGACAGATAATGTAATCGCATTTTTAGCTGAAAAGTTATGTGATAATAATAACCCTTGAATGTAGTATGCTTTGTTTTTTCACTGTGTCGCGAAATATTTCGAACTATATAGGTACTGTTTTTTTTATAGATATTAATTATATTTATCGACAAATAATGCCTCGTTCCATTAAATCAAAACATAGGCGTCATCTGAAATTATCTCAGGCCATGAAAAAGCAAGCATTGACAAAATCGGTTGAAGATGTCTTGCAGAGAATTTTAGATCATGTGGAATTTATTAACAAGGAATCTACACTCGAGTGTCAACAAATATTGAATGATATATTGGATGATGTGTTTCAAAGAATATCTTCTTTGTCTTCTGCATCAGAGGAAGAAATAGAGAAAAATAAGGAAAACATTAAACCATCTACATCTCGATCCTCACCAACCGTACCGATATTAGAAGGCATTTTGTCAGAAAACGATAACTCCTCTTCATCGTCTTCCCATGTTGATGTTAATAAGCTTCCAGATGACGAATCGAGTGACGAATACAGTTTTACATGGGGTAATCTTGAGGAATATAATTTGTAAGTATGTTCTTCATAATGCATATAACCATTATTACTTAAGAGTACCTTAACATTACAATAACGAAATTAAAATATGTTATACTTACAGATATAAAAATTAAATTTTATAAAATAGTAATTTTAAAAATATACCTACTACTAATAGAAATTTTATTAAATTTTTGTGAGGTGGGTACAATCAAGTTTTTGCAAATATATCTGAAACAAAATAAAATTTTATATTCTATGATTATATAGTTGTTTGTACTGTGATATTTTTAGAATACAAGATTACCCACTGGAAATCGAGTTTGAAGAACCGTCACAGAAAATGGAAGGCTACCGCATTGTTGACATTAATTATTTGTTAAGGAATACAACAACACTCCAGAGTAATCACAGTAAGAAATGTACTGGAGGTCTATTATTATTTCATAATGAAAGGAAGAAGGGATTAGTAAGCATGATTACATACAAATGTAATGCTTGTGATAAAGAAGAAGTCATTTTGACTGAAAAACCTGGCGGGAAAATGAACGAAAGAGTAGTATGGGGTGTTCTTTCTATAGGAAGTACCCATGGTCACCTTACAGAATTTTTATGCGTATTGGACATTCCACCTATATCTGGAAAAACATATTATGAAATACAAAGGCACCTGGGAGATGTAAGTACTTTTGTTTTATTATCATTTAATATATAAAATACATTTTTATAATAAAAAAAATTGTAGATGTGGAAAGAATGTCTCTCCAAAAATATGAAGGAAGCTGGAGAGGAAGAGAGGGCTCTTGCAATTGAAAAAAACGACGTGGATGCCGATGGTATACCATTTACCACAGTGTACTTAGATGGCGGGTGGTCTAAAAGAAGTTATGGACACACTTACAATGCTGCTTCTGGTGTTGTAAGTTTCTTCATACAAATACAATATGATGATAAATTATATACCTATGTTTAATGTCAATCTTTTTATTGTTCTTGTAGGTGTTTTAATAATTAGTCATCAATATCTTAACTAAACTTCTTTTAGGCTGTCATAATTGGTCAACATACGGGGAAAGTATTATTCCTTGGAGTGAGAAATAAGTTCTGCAGTATATGTGCAAGAGCTGAAAATAAGGAACAAACACCGACACATCATATTTGTTATAAAAATTGGCAGGGATCGTCTACAGCCATGGAGTGTGACATAATAGCAGATGGTTTTAATGAAAGTATATCCACCCATAACCTAAAGTATAAATATTTCATAGCAGATGGTGACTCAAATGTATTTTCAAAAATAAAAGAAAAAGTAACGTATGGCTTGCAAGTAAGTTTTTCCAATGGAAATATACAGGGTGTCCCGTAATAATGAGCAACAAATTTAACTACCATTCCTTATCGAAAGTGAATGTGTTTTCCATATAATATTTTTCAAAATAAGCAATTACTATCCAGCTATACCCCATTAAGGGGATGCGCAAAAAATGGTTTATAATTTCTATCTGAAGATAACATAATCGGAAAAAGACGAAATTTAGCACATCTCGCTTACTAATGAAAATGCATCTAATGAAATTATTTCATCCATCTAGCGTGTATATAAAGGGGTGATATCAAGTACCCTTCTTATAATTTTGTAAATATTTTTCTGTCCTCATTTTTTTTTTCAATAAAAAAAAAAGAGGTAAATATAATTCTTTTAGAAACTTTTTTACCTCTGACAAATTTCGTGAAATCTACAGTTTTTGAGAAAAAGAAACTAAATTACATCTGCCTAAGTGATCAATCAAAAGCGACGAACACTATTATATTAGTCAAAACACTAAGTAGGCTGGTGTCACATAATAATTTGACAGTATTATGTACCGATATGATCATTTAGTGCTTATAAATTATTTTCAGATAAAACTTAAAAACCGCGTTGTTACAGTGACAGGAAATTATTAATTTGAAAAATTATATATGAAGAATCCATCTTCATTGTCAATAAGGAATTGGTAGTTACATTTTTTGCACGTTATTACGCGATACTCTGTATAAATAATAATAAACCGAAGTGTTCAAAATTAACTTTAGTGTGGTTAAGTTTACTACTACGGTAGGTGCTTTAAAAAAAAACTCAAAGTTTCACAAAAACAACTTAAATTAAGAATCGTTTACAAATACAAACTGCTGGTTCAATTGTGATGAAAGATGTAATGTGCTTTTCTATCTTAGTCATATTTATACATTAGGTATAAAATTAGCAAATAGAATGTACGTAAGTGAAATCATACATTACAATTGAATAAAGCAAACAAAGTGAATATATAGTGAGGTTTAACCATTAGCAATATACAATAGATAGATATGTCTGGATAATATATGTAATGTTGTACTATAAGGTTTGCTTCTTTTAGGTTTCTAAAATAGAATGTACAAATCATTGTTTAAAGAACTACAGTAAACATCTATACACCATAAAAAAAAATACTAAAGGTGTCTCTCTATCCGCAAGAAAATTTTTAACTGGAAATACTATTGAAAAACTGGTTAAAGCAGCCCAAACTACGATATATGCTAACAAAAATGGTAAAATTTCCTCATTAAAAGAAGACCTTAGAAATAGTGTAAATCATGTTTTTGGCAACCATGTCAACTGTCATATCTCATGGTGTGGCGAAGTAGGAAATACAACTGAAGACAAGACAACCATGTTCAAAAACTCTGGAGCGCACCACCACGTATACGCAGCATTGAATTCAGTTGTAGCGAAAAGCCACCTGTTAATTAGAAATGAAACGAATAATAAAGCTGAGTGTTTTATGAACATATTGGCCAGATTCAACATGGGAAAGAGGCTGAATTTAATTCAGAGAGATAGTTTTCAAACTCGTTCGTATTTAAGTGGTCTTAGATATAACAGTGGTTTCTTGTGGCACATTGCATCATGGAAACATTGTTTTAAAACCGAGCCCCCAACACAACTAATGAAATATATAGTAAGCCAAGATAATATTGCCAAAAAAAGAAAGAAAAGTATGAAGAAAAAGAAAACAAAAGCAAAATATAATAAAAAAGAAAACGTCGAATATGGTCCCAACATGGCAGAGATTGAAATGAGTGATGCTGATCTCATGGAGGAAGTTAAAAATTTAATGCGAAGGTTACAGGTGAGTTTATCAGTGTACATAACTTTGGACATTTCTTCTAATAAAGGTTTCTGCAAACAATAGGGATTAAAAAATATTTGAAATAATATAAAAATACCTGTATACCTATTAATGATAGTAAGCAAATATTACATTCTACTTTCTTCCGTGCCAAATTAGACTACTTCATTAAATAGTGGACATAAAAAGTATTTCCAAAGAAGTAATATTTGAGAGCAATAGCTTTTATTTCTACTTTCGTAATAATTGAAAAATGTTGTATTGGGTATTTAGCAGATAACTGTTATACAGTTAATATCTAATGATATGCATGAGAATTATATGCTGAACATCCAAAATTACATTTTTCTAAGTAGAATAATATTTGCTGTAATTTTAATAACTGAGTATTCCATTTTCAGGTTTCTCCCGAACAGCGAGATGAGATTGCCAAAGAAACGGTTGGGCAATTTAATAATATAAAATATATAGAAGAAAAGATGTATCGACTAACAGCATCCAATTTTGGTGAAGTTGTAAAAAAAAGGCCTCATACATCATGTGATGCTTTAGTCAAAAAAATTTTATCAAAAAATCAACTAAGTACATCAGCTGTAGAATATGGCATAAGAAATGAAAGTGTAGCCATAAGTAAATTTCAGGAGGTATCAGGAAAAACAGTTGTTCCTTCCGGATTATTTGTTGATGAACAAAATGGGTTTCTGGGAGCATCACCTGACGGTTAGTTTTTTAAATGGTATAAATTTTAATATATAATACCTAAATTCATGCAAATTTTTAGGACTAGTTGATGATGATAAAATTATAGAAGTGAAGTGTTTCGAAAAAGTTGCTGTATCCGGCATGTCAGTGGAGGAAGCAGTTAGAAAGAAAATGATACCTTGCTTAGAGATAAAAAACGACCAAATTCACCTAAAGTCAAACCACAATTATTTTTACCAAGTAAATAAATTACATAGTAATAATTACTATTCTTAGCTATAACTTTTTTTTCTTAGTACGTATAGGTATTTTAAAAAACTATAAGAGTACCTTAGTAGAACCATAACAAGACTATTACTATGAATTTTCACTCAATAATTTTAGTGGTTTGCAAAATAACTCGATTTAAATTTAAAAATTGTATTAATCTTCCTATTTCGTTGTTTTAAATCGAGCTATTTTGCAAAGCACTGAAATTATTGAATGAGAATTCATAGTAATAGTCTTGTTACAGTTCTACTTATATATTTTTTTAATATACGTACTAAGAAAAAAAAGTTATGGGCCAAAATAATCAATATTTCCCTATCGGATGTCTCTTTCTAAGGAATGGCCACCTTAACATAATTTACCTACCATTTCTTTTTTATAATTATACATAAATTAATATAATTCCATTTTATTTTAGATTCAAGGGCAGTTGGGTATAACAAAAAGGAAAATATGTTATTTTGTGGTATACACAGGAGATCACAACAATTTATTTATAGAAGAAATATTCATTAACGTAGAATTTTTTAATAATATGATAAAGAAATTATGTGAATATTATGAGAACTGCTTGGGGCCAGAAATAATACTAAATAGAAGAGGCAGAAATTTAAAATGCAGAGATCCACCCAAAATTTTAAAAGCTCAAGTACATTCCAAAAAGAAGAAAAGTAATATACCAAAAACATAATATTGCATATCTAATAGTCTAAGAGCTACTCGTAGTTTGGTCTTAAAAAAAAATTTAAAAAGTTATTTAATTCGTATGCCCTTTTAAATATCAAGTATTTATATTTTATTAGGTAGCGACACGAATTTGCATAAGACTTGGAGGGGGCTAACTGAGTAAAGATATCAATAAGAGGGATAACTCGGTAAGTTATTTACCATTTAAAAAAATTAACTGTTAAGTGATGGTCCTCCATGAGATTGGCATCGCTCATTTCAATCTCTTTCATGTTAGGACCATATTCGATGTTTTCTTTTTTATTACATTTTGCTTTTGTTTTTCTTCTCATTACATTTCTCTTTCTATTTTTGGCAATATTGTCCGGCTTACTAAATATTTCATAAGTTCTGATGGGGATTCGGTTTTAAAACAATGTTTCCATCATCCAGCGTACCACAAAAACTGCTGTTATATCTAAGACAACTTAAATAAGAACGAGTTTGAAAACTATTTCTCCGAGTTTCGGGTTCTTTCTCATGTTGAATCCTGGGAGTAGCTCTTAGACTACAGGTATTAGTGTGGAAAGCGTTGTTATTTAAAAGCATTCTGTAGGCAAGTTGTGAAAATTCTTGTACTAAAAGTAAGCTTAAATTTTGACTTTGACATGTATGTCTTCATATTTTTAGACTGATCTTTTACCTTAATTTCAAAGCCATATCTAATGTTATTCTACATCTATGAGTTTCTATGTGAAATATTGGCATAAATAATCATTTATATCTACCCGGATTATTTAAGTATGTTTGTTTAAGATTCATGTGACAAATATTTTTCTTAGGGGTTTTGTGAAAAAAGTATAATTAAACACTCCTCCTGTTATTTTGTGTAATTAACCTACACAAACAACGGTAGGATAATTTTATTACTGTCTCATAGGTGCAACAGGTGTTTTGTCCGGGGTTTTCTGTTGAAAAATGAAAATGCATACAACACTTTCATCATAGTCCCTACAAATTAGTCAAAAAATGGCTGTTTTATGGAAAACTTCCTACAGAAATGAGACCTGTAAAAAGTGAAGCATTTGGGTTATCTAAACATAATTTTCACTCCCTGCAAAGTTGTAGAGCATAGAATTTCCCATAAATTTTGTCTCTACGCTTTTGTCAGAATTCCGCATAATTTCGCCGTTAGAGGGAGCGAAAGTCGATATATATTTTTCTTTCGCGCCCTCTTGCGGCGAAACTGCGAAATTCGCAAGAAACGTAAAAAAATGTGGAGACAAAATTTGTTGGAAATTTATGCTCTACAACGTTGCTCTTCGGATTGTTTTCACCAAAATGCATAGTTTTTGCTCAAAATACAAATAAAGGCTAAAGGCGAAAAAGCGTTAAATTTCTTATATAATATGTATATATTTCTCAAAAACCACCCTTTCTTAGAACTGCATGGGTGAATATCATGTTTAGACAACCCAAATGCTTCGCTTTTTACAGGTCTCATAGCAGTGGGAAAAATTTCTTTACTTTTTTCTAATTTCAGTCGTATTTTTCTTATATGCTGCTTTCGTTCAGCAGAGTGATCTATAATCATAAGGTGCTTGTTTCATGTGTGGTCTCTGTCCATACCATGCAATTTTGTATCGTATGATTACTGTTCATTGAAATCCTGTTTATTATGATTACGAATCACTCTGCTGAACGAAAGCAGCTATTGCCTAATTAACATACACCAACAATGATAGGATACCATTGTTACCATATCAAGGGCACGGCCGATATTATTTTAATGGTTTGTGTCAAAAAAGTTAAAAATGTAAAAAATAGTATATAGAAAGAAACATTTTATAGGAGTACATTTTAGAGTAATTATTTTTACAAAATCGATGAATAAGAAAGAGATGTCCGATAGGCAAATATTTTTGGCCATAAATTTTTTACTTGGTACACGTGTATTTGAAAGAAAACTATACCTAATACTATCTAAGTAAGTAATTTTTAAAATTAAATCTAACTATTTTGCAAATGATTGAAATTATTGAGTGGAAATTCATAGTAGTATTCTTATATGGTTCTAAGTAAGTTGTTGCTAACTTTTAATAAGATGTATAATTATTTTAATTAAGTAGTTTTATACTGTTTGTTCTATGATTGTGTATTGGTAAATTTAAGCATTTCAATACTGACTATATGTATATGTTATATCATTTTTTCTTATATACTATTTTTTTTTTGACCTGTGTAAACACTCTTGTGTACTTAACATTAATAAATGATTGATTGATTGATTGAAAAGCCGATCACAGTGTATATTTTTTAATATTTCTAATATAGAAAATATCGGTCACGCCTATGAGGTAGTAGTAAGATAGTATCTCCTTCAAGTCGCTTTAAATGTGACTCACTAATATGTTCATATTCTGTACAATAAAAAGAAATAAATGCAAGAAATCACTAAAATTGACATGAATTTAAGGTAAAACATGAAGTTTAAACTTAATATTAAGGTATGCTTCAAACAATCTGCACAAAACTGCTATGGGAAGACCAAGTTACTACACTACCTATATAGTATTTGTAAAATTTTAATAATAAATGATATGACATAACATTTTTGCTTTTTATTCAATCTGTATACTTTATAAAAAAATCTACATCTGAATTTTTACATAAAGAGAACCACGTGACTGAGAACGCTACCATGTTGACTTAGTGTCAGTATTTAAGCTTAAGCTGCTTTCGTTCACCAGAGTGCTTCCGTAATCATAAGATCGTGTGTTGTCTCTGTCCATACCATGCAATTTTTTATATATGATTACTGTCCATTGCAATCCTGTTTAATATGATTACGACTCCGCTGAACAAAGGCAGCTATAATCATGCATGACTGACGTCAGTTACGTACAGAGCTCTTCAATTATTTTTTCTACAACCACCTCCAAAACACGCTTCTGTGCAGGTTATTGTATACAAACTAGATAATTACTCACAATACTTAAAAACTGTCATAAGCGTACTGCAAAGTGACAACTGTGCTGCAACAATATATTACATACCAAGGTGGAGAGTTCCATTGTTGTTCAACAAATTCTCGAAACAGTAATGAAACTTTACACCAAGGTTTGTATACTATTTTATTATACATTCATCGATCATAGTACATTATTAAATAACATTTCGTGTTTATTAAGTAGGCCACAAACAAAAAATTCTTGTCAGAGCGACAAATATGAAAGTAACTCGCGTCGTTTTTAACATATAAATATTTATTCAGTTTATTTGTTCAGGTAGTATTTGTAGAATTAATTGCTCTGTTTGTGTGGTGGTTTGTGTTAATAAATAAACATATGTCTTATTATAAAATTTCCTACAAAAGAAAACCACTAAAAAAGAGGTTGGCCCACTGTCAAACCCGAAGACTGGTAAGAAAGTGGCCACTTTCCAACCTGAAATGCCATGTTTCAGTTCAGTTGTGAATGAAGTTGAAATGTCATTCATACTTTTCATCTTTTGACAATTTCATTATTTCTGTATTATGAATAATGGTAAATTATACACCGAGCATATAATGATGGCTATTGTGATTCACGACACTCGAATGCGGCTCATGTCTTCACGCTCGTGAATAATAGCCATTGTACTCGGGTAGAAGACTATACTCTATTCACGACTATTAAATATTTTGTGTTTATTTAATTCATCTTCGCTTCATTTCTCCAATTTAAGAAAGATTCATGTCATATAGTTATAATTTTTTCGATTTTTCTGGCAACAAGTTTAATGAGGCGATTTCTGCGGCTTCCTTCTATGGCGGTGTCAAAGAAATCTCGTTTTTACTGTCAGTATCCATTTATTTAATTAAGTATATTACTCTTTCTGAGTACCACCTAATATGTAAAACTATTGTAAATAACGTTGTCGTTGAATTCGAACAAATTTTGACGTTTCAATTCAATTACAAAACTATGCTTTGACACATTGTCATGGCTTACTAATAAAATAATAGTTTGTAGGCATGTAGGTAAATGGTTTCAAAAACAATGTTCGGGATTGCTGCTTCTTGCTAATAGATGATGCTTTGAAAAAAACTTACTGGGGGTCAAGTGGCAGAATAGCCTATGCTAAGCTTCGCCCATGAAACATTGTATATTTCTTTGTTTCAATAAAGTCGTTTATTATTATTATTATTATTTTTCTCGGTGTTCATTAAATGACCTCTTCGGCTGTACCATTTGAGTGCTTTCTGGGAAACTTACAGAGACAACACTTGTCTTTTTGTTACTGCAATTTTGACATTTTCAATTTTTAGTAAAAAGTCACTAATGCCATTTCTTATAAACAACTGACTGTCCTCATTATTCACTACAGGGAATAATAGCATTAACCTTGAGGAAACACATACATATAATGAGTACCTACATTATTTAATGGTCGTGGATAATAGTATATTATTCAACGAGCATATAATGATGGCTATTATTCACGACGGTGAAGTTTAAGACACGAGCCGCAGGCGAGTGTCGTAAATCACCAGAGTGAATAATAGCCATTATATGCGAGTAGAATACTATACTTTGTCCACGACTATTAAATATTTAATATTTACCTATTTAATTCATCTTCATTTCATTTCTCCTATTTAAGAAAGATTTATATGTCAACATAAACAATTTTCGGATTTTTCGGGCAACAAGTTTAATGAGGCAATTTGCATTCAATGCATAGGTAAACAGTTAACCGTTTTTTTGTACATATCGTAATTCAACCAAAATAACAGAAATTTACAACATTGCACGAGAACATAAGCAACCTTTATACAGTTCTTCATTTATTGTAGGTAAGTATTATTAAACATCGGGAGTTCCTTAAAGCCTATCGGTTTTCAAATTTCACATTTGTAAATGCAGAACACCTACAAAGTCTAAAATATATTTACAAGTGAAGAATAAATATGAAATTTTACTTTATGCTCTTATTTCTTAGAGTAGATGTTTTAAAAATATCTATCAGGAAATAATAATTATTAACGATTACATCGATTTATGAGACCCGTTTTATTGAACATTTTTTAGTCCACCTTATATAAAAATATGAAATTTGGACAAGCACCTTCTTTTTGTTGCCCCATCTATGAGACAGTAACCGAACTAAGGAAACAGCTTTTAGGTCAAGAAATCATATAGAATTCTACTGTAAACTAAATAAATATGTCAGAATTTCAGTAAACATGTGAAAAGTTCATATCAAAATTTAATTCGAGCTTTCTAGTGTATGAAGTATCTAATTCGATTTTTCCTTGTTTCAAAACATGGGTGAAAGTTTAACTTAGGAAACGTCTGTATTGGTTTTCCCTATTTTTTATTTTTGCTAGTGCGAAATAATTATAGAAGTGGTGAGCTGACATCGTTTGTAAGGTACATGTTAAGCATTTTTTTTATCTATGAAAACATTACTTTTTAACAATATAAAAACACCCCTTTCCTATTTTAAATATTCTAGTTTAAGTTTATGTGCTACTTTTAAAAATATGACTCTTACTTTTTAAAATAGCTCGCTTTAAAATCGTGTGATTATCCCCACAATTTAGCACATAAATATGGCGCCCTTAATGTATCTAACAATGAAGTAATTATTAACTGTAAGATCATTTATTTTCATTTTGAATTTAGTATTGCTCTGTTGTTTCAGTTACAGTCAGTACCATAAAGAAAGTAAAGTGTTCTTTAAACGCAAAATATCTCTTTTATCTTTCAGACTTGTACCATGAAACAATTTTAAATGAGGATTAAGCAAAAAGCTTAATTTCTTGTTAAAGTCTCGATTTTGGCCCATTACGCATAGTTAAAGTGAACTTTATTGTGAAACATAACCTACAAATTTGACGATAGCGACGTTTCCGTTCGTATTTAAGCTTAGAATATAATAAATAGATAGCTAGATAGATAGAGAAGATAATAAAATGGGAGTTTATTGGCTGTTATTTGTTATTTGATTTAAGCAGTAGTTCCAGTTCTTCTGAAAAAGACGAAGAATATATTGTTTTAAAAAAACGAAAATGTATAGACCGCTTCAGCAGTATTTTGCGAAATTACGACAATCCAGGTCTTTTCGACCGAATCCAAATAATAAAGCTTACCACTTTGGCTTTGTTAAAAAAAATTGCAGATGTGAAAAGATTTCCTACAAGCAGGTAAGTACTTATCTACCTACATATCTTTATATATATTTGCCTGTATTTAGATGAAACGTATATAAATTTTAGGGGTGGCTATATCCTGCCGATGGAGCAGCTACTGCCAACATTAAGATTTTCTGGCAATCTATTAATTTCTCACTGCTCCAGCATTTTTGAAAACTGAGAATTTGTCAGGGGTAATTGGCGCAATAGATTGCACCTTGGTGAAAATAGACTCTGTAAGGGATCCTGAAGGTGAAATATATCGCTCAAGAAAGGGGTATTCTTGCTTAAATTTAAAAACAATATGTGACTCATTAAAAATTCTGGACATAGTGGCATGATTGATGGTCAGGTTCTTGCCACGACCAAACAATTTTCATCAACAGTCCTGTGAAGCGAGAATTTAGAAACGGCAGATATGGCAGATTTCTTTTGGTCACGACAGTGGCTATGTAGTTGAACCATATCTAATGACAAAGTTGGCTCATATCCATACTGAAGCAGATAATCTTTATAACGAATCGATAAAACGGACACGAAACGCAGTTGAAAGACAATATGAAATCTGGAAGCGGCAATTTTCAATATTACTGTTTGGAATGAGGGTTAAGTTGCAGACAATTATGGCCATTATTGTGGCTATAGCTGTGTTTCATAACATAGCTTTAGACATAAATAAACATGTTTCTGAGGAGTGGTTCGACGCTCTAGACGAAGAAGTAGAAGATGACCAGAATGATGGTGACGCCAAGAACGTAAATATTGGTATTGTAGAAGACAATATTCAAAGATTAATCTATAAAGTTTATTTAGTAAACGGAGCAGTGTATTAATATTTTTATTAAATAATTATCTAGCTATTTTGATTGTATTCAATTTTTTGTATTTGTTCTTTTTTAACGCTATCTCTAAACCTAGAAGTAATATATTTTTTTTTTGTTCTTGCTCTTCTCTCATATTCTGAGATTTTCGTAATTTGGTCTCTTTTTTTCAAATACAACGCCTTGTTTTTATAATACTCCTATTTAACTAGTGCAAGTGGACCGATGATTGTTGGCCTTAATTTCTTTGAAACAGACTCTTTCAAGTTTCGCGGTGTATAACTGCTCCACACCACTGTTTGGGATTTTTCTTTCTCACTCTGAAATACAAAATACATAGCACTTTAGAGATTATTAATTCTTTCTTTTGTACACAAAAAAGTAACTATGTATTTATTTTATTGGTATATTTAAGTTTTTCCTTCTTCTTTGGGGTCGGTCATTCATCTTCCTTTGATTTTTTTGTTGATTTGAGCTTTACTTTGGAGTTTGTTAATTCATAAAAAGGCAAAACATAAATTAGTAAAATTTACATAAAACATAGCCACTTACCTCCTAGGGTGTCTGACGCACCATCCCCGTTGGTTCTGTCGCCACAATAACAATTTTGTGTGTCTCATTTTCTTCTATTTCGCTGAATGGGTAGATTATCTTAAATTCATTAAAAAAACATAAATAATACAACAATTTGCTGTAGTAATCCCTACTTACTGCCTTGATAAAACTTGATACCGGTCACAAGGTCGGTCCCTACTAATTCATTTTCTTTCGAACTCTAAAAAAAGAAGTAAGTAAGGACAAAACTGTAATTGATAATAGGTACTAAAACAATAACTTACACTATTAAGGTCAATCTCATCGCTATCAAAGTTAGTTTCTAACCGCACACTACAGTTTTCCACTCAATGATTTTCAGTATTATATCAATTACAGGATCAATACTTTTATAAATACTACCACCCTGTTCCTTTTATATATGCTCTCTTTTGAGTCCAACCTTCCTAGTTTTTGTTTTCTCGTATTTTAATTTTAGCCGGTCTATATTTCTGTATTCGACAGCACTAGAATTATAAGCCACCCCAACCCACTCCCAAGCCTTTTCCTAAAAAAATCCATCACTTGATCTGCTACTTTGTCTGTGATAAAATTTACTCTTTCTGGATTTCTCACTTTGTTTATCTCTTTGTTTCCAATTTTTTTTTTTGGGCATGGATTGCCTTTACCAGACGTAATTCCTCTTCTTTTGTGAAGGGCGATTTTTTTTCTCTTCTAAATCTCCTGTCATTATGCTGCGGAAAAACGTGAATTACAAATTAATTGGATCATATTTTGGATATGTATAAACACCAACCTGATGAAAACCAAATAAAAACAGTGAAAACACAGTCCTCGTGGGGAAAAAAGTTAGGTTATATTGACAAGCTGTCAAAAATTAGGTCACGTAACGCCATAACGATTTAAGAACTCCATAAATCCGTATTATCAGTTTTTCAGTCCAGCCAACATAACAATAGCAAAAAAACTTCCTTTACCAAACGGGCGACGGGATTTTAGTACAGTAGATATAATACAGGGAATATAGACAGAGTGCAGAGTGGAAAAAATAGGGGAAAGCTGGTTTGCATGAACCTTCCTTTTGTAGTTCTAAACAACATCCCAAAAGTCCCCATCGATATGTGCATCGCTAAAAATGATACTCGGGGTCAAAGGTCACAAGAATTTTTTTTTTTTTATCGAAAAAATAGTGGCATTCACATTTGTAGCTTTGAAAATTGCGTACAAAAATATAGTATTACCTTTTTTCGTAAGACTAACGGTTTTCGAGAAAATTCGATTCAAAAAATTATAGCGTACAGTACGCACTAGCGATATAGTTGTGGAACTAGGTCTGACATAATCATTGAGCAGTCTCTCATGAAATTTATCACTAGTGCATACTGTAGGCTCCAATTTTTTGAACCGAATTATGAAAAACTGTTAGTCTTACGAAAAGAAAGTAATACTATTTTTTTTGTAGGCAATTTCCTAAGCTACAAATTTGATTACCACTATTTTTTCGATAAAAGTGGCCGTTAACGAGATTTTCGCGAAAAACCATTTTTGTGACCTTTGACTTCGAGTAACATTTCTAGCGGCACACATATCGATGGGGACTCTTGGCATGTATAGATAGAATCACAAAAGGAACGATCATACGAAAATCCAGCTTTCCGGGAATTTTTTCGAAGTTTGACCTTTTTTCTTGTCTTTATTCCCTAAATTAATATAGATTTTTGGGGGGAACTAATTCCCTCAAGGACTGGGTTAGAATTTTTTTATTCGTTGAAGGTATCTTTTTAACATACCAAAAGTCAAAAAAATGTATGCAAAGTGCGTTTTCTTGGCCTCCATCTTGAAATTCTTTTTTAAATCATAAAATATTGCGTGTGGTATCAAATTACAGAAAATTTCATGATGAAAGAGATTATGATATTGGTTTTAAAAAATAAAAATAAATAACACACTAAAAGTCAATTTATATACACAAAAAAGGGATTCGACCTTGCAAAACATGCATTGTTCAGGAAATATTATTACTTACTCCTTTTTTAAAGTAGTTTAAATTTACTATAATTCAAGCCCAAACAGAGTTCCGTACGTCCAGAATTTTAAGAAATACAGCTCTTCAAAAATAGGCACTTGTCTCCAAAATGTGAAACAATTTCGTATTTGATAAAATTATAGAAAATTTCATGATGAAAAAGATTATGATATTGGTTTTAAAAAATAAAAATAAATAACACACTAAAAGTCAATTTATACACAAAAAAGGGATTCGACCTTGCAAAACATGCATTGTTCAGGATATGTTATTACTCCTTTTTTAAAGTACATTAAATTTACTATAATTCAAGCCCAAACAGAGTTCCGTACGTCCAGAATTTTAAGAAATACAGCTCTTCAAAAATAGGCAGTTGTCTCCAAAATGTGAAAACATTTCGTTTTTGATAAACTCTTCAGAAAATCTGCTGTACAGAGATATCGACATATCATACACAAATAGTGGAAATATTAAAATCGAAGTACTTCCATATCGCCTATTGAGGCATGAGGTGCGTCTGCCTCGACATGATGTCGGCTCAGTGGTGCAGTTTGGCTTGAGATCACGGAGTTCCTGGTTCGAGTCTTAGCCATAGTATGGATATTTAGTGGCGTCTTAATGTGTTATCGAGACAGTAGCTATTGCGCAGCACAACATAGCTAGTCGCTGTTATCTCTCCTGAATTCGAGTCTCAGCTGCGGTAGATGGCAACATCGCAGGGAATGGTTGTTGTGTTGATGTCTATGTGTACGTTTCCTGGTTGAGTAGTGAAATGGAAATAGCTAAACTCCGGTAGGACGTTAATATAAATATGACAATTAAATATGAAGAAGTATTTTAACCTTCGAACAGATGCAGCAATACGAAGAAACTTCGCATGACAAATTAGGCAAACAGACGAGAAAGTAGATAGCAGATGCTAGCGCCATATATGCGAAGAATTTAGGACTGAACTAGTTACCTTATTCATTTATAATGGTTCAGGAAAAGCCAGGTAGAAGGGGAGAAAAGAACGCCCCAAAATATTTATATGATGTCCTCAAATACTCGCTGATCACAAAAGGTTATAAAGACGTCACTTTATCTCTACAATGGTCTAGTGCATTAATTTTATATTTGTGGGGTTGAGGAATTAAATTTGAATCCCGATTACGATGTTACAGATACAGAATTCATTTCATCTAAGGATGATACTGTTAATCTATATAAGTCCAAAAACTTCAATTCCTATGAGAACTGTGCTGTAGTATGATATAAAACGAATTAGTTTAGAATACCACATCGACCACGAAATTGATGTCAAGACGTTGTGGATAAGAAAAAGCACAGCGACTTATCACTGACCCGCAAAGCTTTTTTTAACTCAAATAAGTGATTTCGAAGTTTTTTGACGTGCTGAACACGATGCCGTTGGTCATTTTGCGCCATCAAGTCACAATTTTGAGAAAATTTAACTTAGAAGTGCTAAAAATCCCACTTCTGCCTATATTCGTGCGCTAATAACTGGATAACACGAGATTAAGTAACACGGACCAGACCATCTTACTCAGCTGTCCAAAATCTTGAAGAACCAATAGTAACAATAAACTCAGAAATAAAATCATGTTTGCACCATCTATAGTTATAGATGGCGCATACATTTATACTCTTCGCAAATACCAAACGAAGAGTATATTGCATTCGATCGGCACATTTCTAAAACCGGTAATATTGGTCGTAGAGAAAAAAATTTCATATTACTGTGTTAGTGATCGAATTCTGAACAACTTTCAAAATGTCCGTCCGTCTGTCCATCCGTCACGTTTCTTGTAAGCACGATAACTTAAGAAAGAAAATTCCAATTGTATTGAAACTTGGACAATAGGTTATTAATTTTTTAAATTTGAAAAAAACATTTTTTTATGTTTTGTAATTAAAATCGTCGTCTAAAACTAATATTATTTACAAAAAACAACTGCGACCAGTATCCTATAGAACATGCAGAAATTATATAAAAAGTGCAGTAAGTTGGTGAAGAGTATAATGTTTACTCTATATTTCTGTAAGTATTTCTAAGCAAGAAATACTAGAATTTTTGTCGTGAGTATATATTCAGGTAAATCGGACCTAAAGTGCTAATTCCATAGTATTTTGAAGCACTGAACACAATGCCGTTACCCGTTTTGCTCTATGAGGTCAGCATTTTGCTGTAGCAAAATGGAGAAAATGATATAAAAATATTATTTTATCTATTTCGAAGTTATGCTTTCTCAAAATGCTGACCTGATAGAGCAATACGGACAACGGCATTGTGTTCAGCGCATGAAAATCCTATATTAGCTATTAGGTCCAATCTACTTGTATATACTCACCACAAGAATTGTAGTATTTCTTGCTAAACTCAGAAATAAAATAATGTTTACGCCATCTATAGTTATGTTTTTTTTATTATTACTATTAGTTTTTGAAAATTTTGGAGAGCTAAATAAAATGGTCTGGTCTGTTTTACTTAATCCCGTATCATTGCACAGTTATTAGGGCACGAATATAGGCAGAATGGTCTTTTTAGCACTTTTAAGTTAGGTTTTCTCAAAATTGTGACGTGATGGCGCAAAACGGCCAACGGCATCATGTTCAGCACACTTAATACCTTCGAAGTCATCTATTTGGGTTCAAAAATAAACAAAGACATGTGATTTTGCAGGTCAGTGATTAAAGCTGTTTTTTTTTTATTCAGCGTATTGATGTGCTTATAAGCGGACAGTTTTTCTTGGTTAAGCGGTGCGGTCATTTATGAATGCGCTTTATAGCGTCCTCTGAGACCGCTTCAAATACGTATTCAGGATTAAAGTGGGGATAAACGTCACATTTGTTATTGTTTCTCTCTGAATTTGAGGTTATTTATTATGTATCTTGACAGTGTGCAAATAAAAACGGAACAAGGGCTAGTCGAAATTACAATAAAGGCTTATTAATCACAGTCGACTCGGAGACTGCTCAAATTTTGCTGCTATTTGAATAACGTACATATTATTTGAGTAACGTCTTCAGTGCCATTTAAAAGATGATGCAATAATAATAAATTGATCTCGGTTTGATCATTTACTAAACTAAGATAAAGGTTTAGAGAGTGTAACTCCATTTCAATACGCTGTCCAAGGGCCAAAGACTTAAAAACAAGACGAAAAAATCGGTAAAGGTATTTACACAGAACTTCCCTCGTTATTTATGCATGGCGGTCACTCTAAAAAATTATTAATTACGAAATGACATTGGGAATAATAATCGGAATATAGTTATTGCTATTATTATAAAGAAAACCTGATAACTTTTGGTCAAAAAAATATACAGAGTGCTCATCCAACAGCAAAAGTTCAATACTAAATAACAGGTGCCAAATATAGAAGACTTGCGCATATACCTTTACATATGTCCACCATGACTGAATTATTTCTTGGGGTGACCACCCTGTACATTTTTCAATAAAAGTATAATAGGTGCATATGGCAAATATTATTGCCATCTGTCACATTCTCAATCCCACATTCACGTAATGGAGTGGAAGTATAGTGGTGGTTAGAAAGTTTAATTTTTTTTGAAATTTTTCAAGTGTTGGTAAAAAAATTTCATTTTTTTTTCTTCTGAAATAGGTTAGAATATCATGAAACGTAGAAATTTTAAATTTGAGCAAAAAGTAAAGTTTCCTTCTATTCTATAGTAGTGGTAAAAAAAAGTTTACAAATTTAAAAATTGTGTTACTTTTAAATAGGTTTAGAATGCCATGAAACGTGAAAATTTTAAATTTGAGCAAAGAAAAAAAAAATGTTCAACTGTTTTAGTGGTAAAAAATTTTGAAACATGTTGGTGAAAAACATTTTCAAAATGTTTTTTTCTGAAATAAGTTGGAATGTCATGAAACGTGAAAATTTTAAATTTGAGCAAAAAAAAATTTTTCCATCTATTCTAGTGTTAATTTTTTTTCCAAAATGGTAAAAAAAATGTTGCAATTTTATTTTCTGAAATAGGTTTGGAATGTCATGAAACGTGGAAATTTTAAATTTGAGCAAAAAAATTTTCGTCTATTCTATAGTAGTGATAAATAGATGTTTTCAAAATTTTTTTTTAATTTTTCAAAAACATTTTTAAATTTGTTTGAATAGTTTTAGAATGCCATGGAAACGTGGAAATTTTAAATCTGAACAAAGAAAGAAAAATTTCCATCTATTTTAGTGGTAAAAAATTTTTCAAAAATGTTGGTAAAACAAATTTTCAAAACAATTTTTTTAAGTAGGTTTAGAAAGCCATGAAACGTGGAAATTTCAAATTTGAAAAAAGGAAAACATTTTTTTCATCTATTTTAGTGGCACATTTTTCAAAAATGCTTTTTTCTGAAATAGGTCTAGCGTGCCATAAAACGTGGAAATTTTAAATTTGAGCAAAAAAAAAATTTTCACTACTTATTCCGTTTAGACGGTTCACCCTGTATATTTTCCAGTGAAAGTTTAACCATTTCTTCGCTGACAGTAGCGTCAACTACCTACCAAATTTGACTGCTCTCCGTCAAGTAGTTTTTTAGTTAATGCACCAACAGACAGACAGACAGACGGAATTGAGAAACCTATATTTTCGTAATCTGCGTGATGTGAAACGTCAGAATCCGAAAAAATCTCGGGGGGTGATTTTTTCTCGAATACAATACTTCCCTTCGGTATGCGAGGGAAGTAAAAACCAATGGCGACAAGGTCGAAAATGTCAAATCAAAGCGTATGCGTTTTCTGCAGAATTCATTTTCGTGACGTCATCGTACAATGCGCTTATAAGCGCACCATTAATACGCTCAATAAAAAAAAAGAAACAGCTTAGGTAATTTACTCCTACAGTCACGATGACACATTCAGTAACAGTGACAACTTACTTTATCCTTACAATAGTGGTCTAATATACTACGCTATAGGTTTAATGCTCAAAAATGGAATTTGAATCCTGATATTATTTATGATGTTTAAATATTGAATTAATTTCACTTGATGATGACTATGCTGGTAATTCCTGCCCCTAGATATCAAATAACTTCAATTCCTATGAAGACTATGAAGTAGCGTAATATAAAACATACCTACCTGACGCTATTTTGGTAATATCAACTTGCAGATAAATAGCTTATAAAAAATCTGCGCAATATTGTTCGTCTTTTATAGTCAGAGAGCTGCCTATATGTTTTTGTGACAGGTTATGGAATTGTCTGCTGACCATAAAATATCATTCTTGGTAGTGCCTCAACTCGCCTCGTCGGGGTTTTCTTTTCTACGTGGCAACTTCCCGGGGAAGGTCCGGTAACTGTTTGCCGTTTTGATATATCGGTAGATATGATCCTGGACATACCTCTTGCAAAGTTTGACCCTCGCAAGTGGTTGCGATCCTTGTTAGCTGTCTTGAGGCTCACGAGAAGGATGGGAAAATACGTTTGGCAGACGCGCAAGTGGTTTTGGGCAAGTGTGGCAGTACTTTGAGAAGACCGATTTTTCACAAAATTCTGCAATTTTTGTTAAATATTGAAAAATATGCAATAAAAATGTCTGCTGGTTTTTTTTCTTCATATACCTAGATATATCACAAACGTGAAAAATCAAGCAACAGAAATTTATATTCGTATAAAAAAATGTTATGCTAAAAAAACGAAAAAATATTTTTGGCGTCAGATTAGAATTCTTCCATATCTATGAATAACTCAATAATACGGTATATTTAGAGCTACTTTACACACAATAAACATATGCAACGGGGTTGTCGTTTACAATACATACAAATAACGTTCAGTTCTCGGTAAATTGGCGCAATAAACTATTTTTTTTATTTCCTGGTTTCTTATGGGTTCCTAGCGAGTTGTAATTCTTTTTCTTCTAAATCTCCAGTTTGGAATAATATTTCTGTGCGCGTAAATCGATATACGCAGGATTTTTTTTAACTTTTTTTTTTAATAAATGTTATTATTCACCAATATCTTATGAATAAAAATATTTATTCAATATAAACATTTTTTTCTTAGTTTTTATAACGACCGTTGACCATTACAATGTGTAATTATAAAAAAATCAAAAGTTGATCTCGTCAGCACAGACTTCTTCTTCATCTGCTTCACCTGTCACATCCGGGTCATTTATTACATTGAAAGCCGCAAAGGTCATACCCATAGGTAGATTGTTAATGTTTATGTCGGAGCCAGCAATTGTCGTTAAATACTCGCGAGTTTCTGTAAAGTCATGCGATAAATAGTAATATTGATGAATTTTAAAAATTGTAAGAAAAAAGAAAATGCATAATTATACCTACAGCTTGCGCAAATTTACGGAGTACTGAACGTTTGAAGGTGGGGGCGGGTGGGTGATTTGTATGTACTGTAAACATACATTGCATATATTTGTTGTGTGTAAACTAGCTCTATATATATGGTATTATTGAGTTATCCATAGATATGGAAGGATTCAAATCTGGCGCCAAGTGTTTTTTCGTTTTTTTAGCATAAAAATATATCATACGAATAAAAATTTCTGCTGTTTGGTTTTCTTGTTTGTAATACATCTAGGTATATAAAAAAAACAGCAGACATTTTTATTGCATATTTTTTAATATTTAACAAAAATTGTAGAATTTTGTAAAATATCGGTCATTTCAAAGTGCTGCCACACTTGCCCAAACCACTTGCGCGTCTGCCAAACGTATTTTCCCATCCCTCTCGTGAACCCCAAGACAACTAACAAGGTTTTGAGCAGTTAGCGGACCTGTCACCTCATTCATGTAACAGTCGTACCCGGCAAAATTCCAACATAATGGTTTTTCGGTATATCTCTGGATCACAACCACTTGCGAACGTCAAACTTTGCAGTAGGTATGTCCAGGATCATATCTACTGATATGTCAAAACAGCAAACAGTTACCGGACCTGTCACAAACCTACGGTATTTCAAAGCCCCCCTCCCCGGGAAGTTGCCACGTAGAAATTCGAAAACACTGACTAGGCGACTTGGGGCACTGCCAAAAATATTTTATGGTCAACAGACAGTCTCATTACCTGTCACAAAAACATATAGGTAGCTTTCTGACTATTATGGTTATAAGAAACTACGCGGAATAAATAAAAATATATTTTGCTATTATCTTTTTATTTTTATCATTTTTGTCTCATTGTTGTTAGATTTCTTTTTAAAAAGGCAAATGCTGGCTCACTTTGAATTGATGATAAACCTCTACTAAAAATGATGTTCACTTAACAAATTCTCCAAATGTGATATAATATAGCCTAAAACTCCTAGTGTACTAATTACCGAAAATTATTATATAGCTTAAGTGGATATACAAAAAAGTTATAAACGTACCGATCTCCATTAAAAAATATATTTAATTTCCAATAACTTGAATTTTATTGAATAAATTTCAACATATTAAAATATTTTATTGAAAAATCGTGATTTTGGGGAGGCCACATTTTGTTGAGATGTCGATACATTTACAACTGTTTTTAATTGTTGTGTTAAGTCTTTAATTCGTTCCTCCTTTACTGCCATTAAATTTTCCAAATGTTGTACCTTATTCTCTAATATTACTATGGCCTCATTTTTTTCAATAATATCTCTTTCCATCTTTTCAAAGATTTCATTGGACACCATCTTCCGATCTACTGTTTGCATTCCATTTTTTATTTTTATTGGCACTATTCCATCCTTAGATGAAAAATTTGAGCCATTTTCAAGATAATAGACTTTATCACTACCATTACTGGTACTATTGTCTCCGGTAGCTTTCCTATCAATTTTGTTTTTAATGCTATTCAACAATTTCTCTATGGCGCCTGGTGTACCTTTGGCGAGTGCTTCCATATTATGTAAAGTTAGATTTATTTTGAGTTTGGCCAATACTCTTTTGTTCATTGTATCCCAATTAATTAATTTCTGCGAAAAAGAATTCTTAGGAGTGTAATTATGTAAATCTACCAGTTTCGGATAATGTTCCTTCAATATTTCAGCTAATGGTACTGCATCGGAAAAATCTCGATTTATATTCCGTTTTTGTCGAGTAATGGTATGCTCATCAATCCATTTGTACAGTTCACCACAATCAATATCCATTGTGAAAATAACTAGATTTTTTTTAAAAACAAAAATGTCAAATTTTTACTAAGAATTAAAAATTTAAATATGCTGACGTTTATATTGTCATTACTGTGCCAAAGAGAACAATCAGTGGCCCGATAAATAAATTTGATATTTTAGATTTTAGGTGACTGGTGTTGATATGGTAATAACTCGGCAATACCCCACAGTAATAGTATACAAAATACAGTGCGATCCACAGAGAGTGAACGTCACGTCACATGAAACAGAAACTAAAATTATCAAAATTGATTTCTATTCTACGTATATTATTAAAACTAATTTCGTATATTAGGTTAGGAAATACTGAAGAAATTCAAATGGCTGCCACATTGTGTTTTGTGATCAGCTGATCGAATGCCTTGTTTTAACTGTACACTTTGCAAACGTTGTGATGTTTTAAAACTTATTTTTGGATTATTTAAGGAGGTTGAGGCGTTAGACGAAAATAATGAAACAAATCTGAAATAAAGATTTTTATATGACACAATTTTCTGTAAAAAATCCAAAGTCATAAGGAAACTCATAAAGTTAAAAATTTTAAAAAACTTTTAGATATAGTCTTATGGAAAATATGTCAACCCAGCATGCAAACGGTACATTTTAATTTATAGCAAATAACCAAATAATGTCAGCAATTCCGAAAACTAACTATGTAAAGCATTGATGTCTTACGCATATTTTAATATTGTTTCCAATTTATTAGGAGACTTTTAATAAATAAAAAAAAATAATAAACGCTTGTAAACTGTCAAATTTATCTTTCCGTTAATGATTTTTAACTGATTTTTCAATTATATAATGATTTCATTCTAATTTTTACTGCTTCCCATTTTTTAAAAATTATTTACAGAAAGAAATTTGTAAAATACACAGATATTTACATATTTTTTTTTTAATAAGTTTGGACAAAGCATCCAAAAATTAGTTCATTAAGTAAAATAATTAAATCTACTTAAATAATTAATTAATAATAAAACATGATTTATTTATGCCTTTATGACAATAATCATTAGTATCATCGACTTATAACCTTTTGCAATAATTTATTATGGAAAAGTTCCGCTTTAGAATTCGACTTAGTTTTGGTTGGGATTGTAACGCCTCAACCTCCTTAATATCCAGAATTATCCTTAATCTGTTCATGTGACGAATTTTGTTTGTTAAGATGGAGGCGAGTTTATATTTTACGAAATTGTCCTATGTACAAGTTAGGTATATGGAAATAAGTTGGTGCTATAAATTTAGATCCCTATACATTAAACAAGCTAATCGTTATACTCTTCGCCGATTTACTGCACTTTTATATAATTGTTACACATTCTATAGGATACTCTTCACAATTTTTTTGCAAATAATATTAGTTTTAGGCATTTTTAGTTTAATTACAAAACAAACAAAAGAATTATGTAAAAAAAATATATAACTTTTGTATAACTTTTTTATTTATTGATCGATTTTGTTCTTCCTCTATCTAACACCAACTTGCTGTCCAAATTTCAATACAATCGGACTTTTCGTTCTTAAGTTATCATGCTTACAAGAAACGTGACGGACAGACAGATGGACAGACAGACGGACAGGCAGACGGACAGACGGACGGAAGGACATTTTGAAAGTTGTTAAGAATTCGATCACTAACACAGTGATATGAAATTTTTTTCTCTACGAGCAATATTACCGGTTTTAGAAATGTGCCGATATAATGCAATATACTCTTCGTTTTGTATTTGCGAAGGGTACAATAAAAAAGGCTTTAGTACAGATGCCGATGTATTTCAGAATATTACATACACATATATTGTAATTACATGATATTTGAGAGGAGTGCATAGTTAAAAGAATGAGTACAAGGCATTCAAAACTCGAAGTTTACAACCACTTTGTTAATGGTTGGGTGAAACAAGTTCTCTCCAAGAAGTCTTACAGGAAACACCTTATTATCGCAAAGGTAAGGATTAGTTATAAATTATAAATCATTTTTGCCATGTACTTGCATAATTACATGTTGTTTTATGAATATTTACTAACACACTAATTCATTTTTCAGGTTATGGACTTTCAGCGGACTTTGTCAATAAAAGCCTTATTCCTTGGATTATTGCGGATCCAGATGATTTCTTAGTAGTCATGGTGATTGTGCTGCATGTACAGGTAGAATACGTTCGCCAGCCTGATTTGTAATGTAGGTACAAGGTACAAAATGAGGTGATGAGACGTCATTTCTTTTAGTTTTTTAGCAGTAATGGCTATGGCAGCAGTTAACCGTAATGCAATACAACGTGTAGATTTTGTGAAATAGGTACACATGAAAAGAAACAAATTAAGCAAAGGATTTAAAGTTATAGTAAGGTAAACACAATTTATCTAGCGGTTAACCCTTCGTCTATGGTATATTTATTCACCGAGCTATGCAAACCATTGTAATTTCTGTAAGAACTTTTTTTATCGTGTCGTATTAATGTCTAATTTATGTGTATTATTAAATATTCTTCTTTCCTTTTATTGTTTTATTTATCACTTACTGCTATCGGTAGGTAAGTTGAATGTCGATTACGCAGAACTAGTACATACATGCTTGTAAATGAGAATAAAACAAAATATATCTTCTAGCTAAATATACAATTATTTATTATCACCAAGTTTAAAATAATATTACTTAAATGGCATTTGCACTCAAGTAATTACAATTCGAGTGATCTGGTGAGTGAATGTATATTGGTTTAAAACATATCGTGTGGTGTTTAAAAACTACTCAATTCTCTTTTCTAGCATTACAGAACTGTGAAAATGGCTAAAATTGGCGTTCAGACTCAGTTTTAAAATATTAGGCAACCACAATATATACTTTAAAACAATACATTTAGTCCCCAGATCATCGACGACACTTCGAACTTTCATTCTTAATATATAAACTTTATCAGATTTTATATAAGTTCCTCTTGAATTGCACCATATTTAAAACGGTTGTCTCTGTAACATTTTTCTCTTTCGACACGAGCCTTTTTCACTCAACTCAAGTTTAGATACAAGAAATATCAGTCAAATCAGTGTAAACTGTTAATTTCTATACCAAATTGTTTATAGATTGCACTAACAGCACTTATTTTATCACAACCACTTTCAGTTTCATAGCTAGGTTGCATCTTATGTTAAGAGCGGAAACCTAACTTGATTCTAGTGTTGTAACACAGCAGTGTGGCCTGCAATATAAACCCACGTTAAAAATAAAATTCTTACTTTAACATATAACAATTTACCATTAACAAAATGCTTGGGATACTCCTGTAAAATCATTTCTTTTACTGCTTGCAATCCATTGACGTGTTCCAACTTCAACTTTTCCTAGTTGAAAGAAGATATTTAATAAAAACTGGCGTCATTTCGTATTGCCACATTTCCACAATTAATAATACAGCCAAAACTTGGCAAATTGTATAATATAAAATATAATGTCCACAAAAGTAGTAATTTAATGAAAAATTTGGTTAGTTGCTATTTAACACTTTGGGAATTTGGGTTTGTTGTTCTTCATCTGACGAATGTCAAAATTTGTAACGACGTATATGCATCACTAAGTCACTGTCGCCAACGTGCAAATATTGAAAGTACCTACTACAAAAGCATATGGAGTGGCACACAAAATATATATTTAGGAAGCGGCGCATTCGGTTTTTCTCGATCTCCGGTATTTTATTTTGGTTTTAACCACAATCAGTATTAATAGGCTGCATATATAGTGAAATATGTGTTGCGATTTATATTTATGTAATTTAAAAGTTTGTTCTTTCGGATTTAAGCTTGAAGACCAATATGCCTAAAGTTGGTAATAGCCATCTCTCCTTACATAGCAAGAGCTGGTGCATCTTTTTGATCATATTTGATAATTATTGCACTGTGATATAGTTTTACTCCTATCAAAAACCAATACAATGGACCTAGGTGTGGGCCAGGACTAGGAAGCAAAATGGTGTAAGGGACATTTTTTAAATTCAATGTTTCCATAAATGATAACCTTCTTTCACGAAGGAAAAAGTAATATTTACCTCAAGAAAAGTTACGCTATATACAGCTTTCAGAGCATTAGAGACTATAGGGGGGAGTTAAAATAAATCGGAAATATAAAAGATAATAAAAACAAAAACAATGTGATAACTCATTCATAACTTTACAGAACGGAACTTTAAAGGATTGATAATATCAACCTAAAGAATAGGCGGGTTCGGTAATTTTCAATTTTTGCTTAAATCGATAGAACCCATGGAAAAAAACAACCATATAAAATTTAAAAATTAAATGTCCAAAAATAAAGGTTTTATTGATACTTGAAAATCTTCCCGTCGCCGCGAGGCTAGAAACGTACCTATGCGTGAGGCTACTGCGGTGACGTCAGTGACCCGACAGCGCTGAGCGGTCTCCATAATCTTCTCTTCCTGATCTGTAAAAAGTGGGTAGATACGTAGTGTAAATTTATTTGCAATTATTCAAAGGTCTTTGGAAGCTCACACTATATAATATTTAATATACCTACTGTTAGCAATTAATGCTTTTCATATAAGTTTATCTTCAAAATTTTATTGAGTAGTTTTTAATATACACAATTCGGTATAGTTTACCTCATATTTACTTGTCACATAAAAAAATTCCCATTAATGTCCCTGCGACGCCGGCGGTTCCATTAAATCTGCTTTGTACATGCGGCATTTTTTATTTTTATATCTAGTAAATACACGGTAAACTTATATAAATACATATTAATTATAATTCTTAAACGTCGGAGCATGAAAGCGTCGACGTATATTTGTCAGTTGCTTATACCTCTGCCTATTTCCATTCTAATAGATATAAATAAATAAATAAATAAATAAATAAATATAAAATAATCATTTATTGCCAGGAAACAAAATAGTTTACAGACAAACGGTGAAAAGATACTTGTCTAGCAGATTGCCTGTTTTATATACGTATTCAAATGTTAGTTTGTTTAAACTTTACCGAAACTTCACTAAATAATAAATACAAATACAATACAAATAAAAAATATGCCACAAGTTTGGTACCTACTTACAGTATTTAGCGCCATTGCTTTGAGCTTGATTTAGGTTCGCATTGCTTGTCAAAAAATCAAATACCTTCTGCACATTTCAATGTGGTGTGTTTCGGAAATCGGCTCTCTGGTACCCCGGTTGCATTGTACGACTAAGACTTTAAAAAACACCACCGATAAATGTCACAAAACTTAAATATTATAGTGATTCGCTGCTTGCACTATGCGGGATACGTGCGCGTAGGGTGGAGCCGGAGCTTATATCAGAGGCCACTGACGTCAATTCCGTTGTGTGGTCCACCATTATCACCTAACTTTAATTTGGCAATTGCAGGCGCTGCAATTTTTTTTTCTCATTTTTTTTGCACATACGTGTTTTGTTGACTATTTAACTTCACATCCGCCAAGAAAAATGTTTTTTTCTTTTATGACCGAACCCGCCTATTAGCAAGGCGGCAAATGGATCCCTAATTCTGAGCCTAGATGGCGCTAGCGATTACTGTCAAGAACCATATGCAATAGAACAGCATTATACTTATAAATATATTTAATAGGTGTAAAATATCAAAGTTTATCAAGAGACACGGTAGTGTCTCACGTCAAGTTCACTCTTGTATCTTTGCAAGAATACGTACCCCACCCCTATCTAAGTTTTGACTTGAAATTTATCAATAAATATACGAATTTAACCAGGAATTTACTTAGTTACTCTTATAAATCGATAATTCTCTATCAATTAAGACCAGAATCAATGATATTAAATTATTTATTAATGATAGCCACGTCCCTTGCACTCTAAAACACAGTGATGATGTTAAAAATACACTGCTAATAATTATAAGTTGGATTTCCAACCTGTAAATATCAATAAAAAATTTTAAATCAATAATATTAAAAAATAATATGTAATCTATATGTGAGGGTGTAATTAATATTACACTGGTTTCAATCTAGAAATGCGAATAATAACACTCAAAATGACAAAAACGTAAAATTTGAGGTTATGTTAGTCGTACAGACCATTTTCGGTTGACGTCACGCTGGTGGCGTGGAGGGCACACAACTCATTGTTTTGTTTTTTAGAGATGGGGAATAGCTGCTATTTTTTAATAACAAGCTTAAACTGCTTCTGCTAGCAACTCATCTCTAATTGTTTACATATGTATGAAACTCAATTCCTTCAAACGGCCATATCTCCGGCCCTAATTGGCCGATTTTAAAAAAACAAAAATCAGTTTACGCGACTCGGGGAGGCCTTTCTTTTTTATTCGAAACATTTTTTTGTCCGTCTCCCCGATCGCGCGAAAATTGAGAGAAACCGATTTTCCATATGTTTAACAGCCCCCCCTCCCCACCTAAATCTCGGATGTGAAAGTATCAGAGAAGTGGAGGAAGTCGTCCTCTATAAGATGGGAACATTTTTTTTTTGAAAAAAGGCACTTGTTTTTCAAATGCCAGATCTACTCCACTATATCATTTATGCCTTGGCTAATAACATCGCATATATGCATGTTATCGCTTAAATCTTTTACTTACTGGATGAATTTTGACACATGTCTTGAAATGCAAAATTTTGACTGGTTAAATTTTTGGTAAAAAATTATCCAAAGTTTTAAAAAATGGTTTTCAAAAACACTAAAAATGTCTCTTTTAACGCCGTTGAAAGGTACATGAAATAAGCTACAATTAGGGAAAAAATGTTTGTTGTACGACTTGGCCCAAAAGCGACCATCTGTTCAATTTTCGATTTTGTTAATGTTTTTGAGCAGTTGTTATAAACATTTCGACTTAAAATTTGGCACCATAATTTATATCCATTAGTGGCATATTCTTCTAAAATTTGGTTAAATGTAATGCATTATTGCTTAAGCTTTTACCAATTGTTTAAAAATAGCCACCCGCAATTGTTTCTACGTTTTTCAATTTAACCAATTGACCAAGAAAGTTCGCATACATATCGTTTTCTACGCAATTTCATTGTGAATAATTTGTCTGTCTTTCGTTATTACGACAGGGGTCATAGAACCAGAGTTATTAAAGAGAAACTGTGAAAAACCACGATTTTGAATATGTTTTTGTTTAAACAAAAGCTTTCCACCACACGGATTTAATCCAAAACATTTTCCTAAACGTCTTGTAATGTCTACAACAAGTTCCAGCAATAAAACTGCTATAGTAAGACAATTCCTTACAAATTTTAGTTTTACTCCACCATTTGCTAATATTAAATTTTTAAAATGGTGGAGTTTATCGATTCGAGCCGTATACATGTTTTTTCCATGTTTGTGCATTGATTTCTCTGGGATAATTTGTGGAATTTCTATGAAATCTTTTGCAATCTGTAGCGTATGATTCGGTGATGATCCCATGTTAGTTTAATCATATCATGTATAGTATAAGATGAGTAGAAATCGTAAAGAGATACTTTCTATTCGAGAATATGCAAAAATATGAATGAGTCGCCAATTTAGAAATAGTTAAATTTTCGAGGTAGTTGATACTGAATACAATGTCAAAGATGCAAAATAGAAGGCTGCCATAATCGCATAACTTGCAGATTGACATGTAACTGGGCCACTATAAAAGGTGACAAAAAATTTGTTCTGCGAATAATTATACCACCTTTAAAAAAACAATCAGTAATTTTTTTGAATTTTGTAATATTTGCATATATAATTCTAAGGCCTGAATAATTCTAGATTTGTAAGTAATGTGGCAACTTCAGCTTCGACTCTGACAGTATCAATGGGTAATGGATGTTGTATGCGTTTTTAAAATATATAACCCCCTTACGGGTAGCTTTGGCTTTAAATTAATTAATATGGGGTGTGCTGATTGAAGATATAACGAAATTAAGTAAAACACTACTATGTTTTTACCACTATATTTGCACAAAACGTGACTGCAGTTTCAACACTTTATGCCATTTTCCACGAATATTTGGCGCTATTTTTTTTATTGGTATACTTTGAAATCATAAATACTGGTATCATTACTACAAAAAATGGAAATAAGAATGTAAAATGGTTGAATTCGTGATGTGACATCAGGATACCTGCCAATGTCAAATGAGGAATACAAAAATTAATTTTCAGTCGGTCACATAGGATTAATTATTGTCACTACAGTTGTTACTGATTGCTTTAAAATGAGTTCTAACAATGATTACTTAAAGAGAAAAGCAGATTCGCGGTTAATCCCGCAATAATTCCTGTCAGAACAATAATTAAAAAGTTGAGATTTTGACTTCACGTTTGTCGGGTTATTGATGTTGCCATGGTAACTTTAAAACACGCCCGTTTTTTAAAGTTGGATTTAAACACTCTGAGGCGTACTTTAAATAAACAAAATAGGGTACCAATAAAAAAAAACTTTTTATTGCTCAAATTTAAAATTTTCACGTTTCGTGACATTCTAAACTTATTTTTTTTTTTAATATGAAAATTTAAAATAGAGAATAATTTTGAAATTTTGAACATTTTTTATAAAATGGGTGATGGAAAAAAAATTGTTTTGCTCAAATTTAAAATTTCCACGTTTCGTGACATTCTAAACATATTTCAAGAAAGAAATTTGTTTTAAAAATGTATTTATTTTTTATTATTTTACCACTACAATAGAATAGATGATGGAAAACATTTTTTCTTCAATTCTAAAATTTCCACGTTTCATTATATTCTTAACCTATTTCAACAAAAAAATGTTTTGAAAATTTAAAAAATAATCCCACCACTATATAGTAGATGATGGAAAAAGTTATCAGGTTTTCTCTGTAATAATATAGCGATTATAATTCTCATATGTCATCTCTTAATTAATAATTTTTTAGAGTGACCGTCTTGTATGAATAAAGAGGGAAGTTCTGTGTAAATACCTTTACCGATTTTTTTATTTGGATAAGATATCACTTATTACTTTGGATTCTATATATCCTATGATACTGTTAGAATTAATTGGAATAGTTTCACGATTGGTTCATGGAAATGGGTCCATCCATTTAGGGTTTAGCAGGGAACAAAGAAACAAATATACATAGACTGTTAAACATTCATTGTGTAGTACATTCGAGTAATAAATAACACAATGCACGAAATAACTAAGTAATTTCGGATTTATATTGATTTTAAGAAATACAAATTCTGCGATAGTTTAAACAAATAAAATCTATGTACTTATGTACGAAAATTATAAGAAACAATTATTATATATTTTTTTACAATATTCCACGTTTCCTTTCGTGTATGACTTGCAAATTTATAGCAGATATCTTAAGTTCAATGCCCTGTGTTTAATACTTAATGTCGTTGTTCGTTGCGTAATAAAATGCAAAAATGACTATATAAGTGTGCTGTAAGTCTATATTAAACGTAGTAATAAAGCTCCTTTGTCAACACATTCCAACTTTGTTGACTTTTTCATCAGCTGTGTTTGTTTTATCCAAGCTACCTCATAATATGGACCATTGCATTTTTATCAAGAGCAGTGAAGTACTGCTAAATTATTTATTAATAATATTTGTTTCTTTTGAAGTAAATGTAAAAAGGAGTAGCAATAATTTTAAGACTTGTATTATATTTTGCTTTAATAAATCAATTTAATTTTTGATAGTTTGCAGTGACAATGCAGTATTACCTTGTTACTTAATGCATATTTTCCGGCGGTTTGAAACATTTTAACTAAGAAACTAAATCTTTGTATTCAATTCATTGGCACACATAATCGATATCCGCATTTTCAAATTTATTAAAAATCGTTATAGGTACTCACTAGGCATTTATAACGAACTTTAAGAAGTATCAATAGTCTTAGCGTTTCTAAAACTTTCAAATCATCTAAAACTTTTAAACCTTAGAAAATTAGAAATCATTGTCAAATAATGAAAGCGGTTGTTCAGGAATATTCGCCATTTTGGTTAAGTTTTAGTGTACGAAGTAAGCTTCCATTCCGCGAGTACTAGACTTAACAACCCACCGTTGCCGATCTCGGGCAATTTTTTTCTCGGAAATGAGTAAAGTGTGATACATCGTTGAAATCAAAATAATATCCACTTTCGAGTAATATAATAAAAAATAATATTGTAAAAATATGATATAATACTAATCGCGAATGTTGTCCGTGACGTCATCATCTTTTAATTTCTGAATTCCGTATTATTCATCTCTAAAACGCACCGTTACGCTTGGAACTTCTGTCGTAGCCCCATCAGACGTTACTTTGTATTATTTACAATTTAATGCGGTAGTATTTAGCTGAGAGAAAAATCTCATGACTTTGAAAAAAATATAAATTGATGACATTCATAATTAGAATAGTATGTGCACCAAACGCTATCCAATTTGCACCGATATCTTTCCAAGTCATGTATGGTACCAGTAGTACCTTTGTGTCAAATTTTATCGAAAACAGTTCACTGGTTTCAGCGTTCTCATGTGCCATACATATATATACACATACATACAGATATATCTTATACCACTTTTAGTGATCCTAGTATCTAGAACCTGATCATCTCGTTTTATTTCAATTCTCGATGTTGGACCAACTGCAGTCACCTCCCCATTTTTATGAACGAGAAAGTCAAGACACGATAGCGTCAGAATTTCTTTCCGAATATTTTAGTCGCGTCATTTTAGCATGAAAAACTTGAAAATTTCCAAAATTGAAACTACAGGGTCAATTGACTACATTTTTGTTACAAAGAGTTCAGAAAGACATTTAGAAAAGAGACTACCTTTTATTTTCTGGCGAAAATGTTTGATTTCATATTTTGTCCCATAATTGGTCAATATTAATGGGCAATTTAATTAAATTAATTGAAAAATTTGTTATCATACACAATATGCCATAGAATTTCCTTACACAGAACCTCTACTTTTAAAGAATCTCTATATTATAATGCAATAATGCTACACAATAGCCTTCCTGAAAACAACAAAAGTTTAAACCATTTGAGATACAAAAAAAAGGTTAAGGACTAACTACTTGATAATGACTACTACAGTGTAAATGAATGCTTACAACTACAGGGACATAATTCATTGTCCCTTTCTATTTTTGTCTTATTTTTAATATGTTGCTGTTGGTTTTAGTAGATTAAGTTGTTTTGTTAAGTGACTAGGTATATTGATGCTGTACACATTATTACTGTTGCTGTAATTTAGATATATATTCATAGTTTTTATTTTTTACTGACTTACCGTATATACATATACTGTATCTATACAAAAATGGTGAATGAACTATTATTATTCTTATTATTAATTAGACGAAGATGATTACTCAGGGGTTTTTGAGGTCGCTGAGCACGATTCTGTAGTTCCAGTTCACCTATGAGCCAAGTTCGGCCCAATAATGCCCATATGCCCCTTGTGCAGGCCTAAACTACCAATATGAAATAATATTAGACGAATATGGTTACACGATACATAGACATGAGCGGGCATAAACGGACATGTCTCTCTTTTCAACGAAAAAAATTAGGCCTTCTGGTAGAAAGTTCTCCAAATGCGACGCCCGGGAAGGAGCCATGCGTTTGAATTGGAGGGACAAAAAATAAGTTTTTCACTATTTCCATCAAAATCGTGATTCGCGATCTTTATAGGTTAGGCCTGCATAAGGGGCATATGGGCATTATTAGACCCAGTTTAGAGCAGAATGTCATTTTGAACCACAGAATCGTTATTAGCGACCTCAAAAACAACCGAGTAACGAATTTCGCCTGTTTGTATTTAATATTAGTAGTTTAGGCCTACATAAGGAGAATTTATGGGCATTATTTGGCCCAATTTAAGCATTAGGTTAACTTGAATCATAGAAACGTGATCCCAAAAACCACTGAGTAATCATTTTCGTCTAATTTTATTTCATATTGGTAATTTAGGTCTGCATATGGGCATTATTGGGCCTAAATTGGGTCATAGGTGAACTTGATCAGCGACTTCAAGGATCCCTGAGTAACCATTTTCGGCATGTGTATGATATAAAATTTTTCAATTAATTAAATTATATTGCACATTAAAATTGGCTAATTATTGGACAAAAAATGAAACCAAAATAAAAGGTAGTGTTTTTTCTAAATGTCTAACAGCCATATGCACCGTACATTAGGGCGGGCCGAAAAAATCGAAATTTTTCAAATCGAAAATGAATAGTGCGGAAAACTTGCATTTGGTGCTCAGTAGTATTACTGCAAAATTTTACTAAAATTAATTTAGGTCTTGAGGTTCCACAGGGCACTTAGAAATTTAAAATTTTTTATTATAATTTTTTGTTTCAAAATTGATATTTAATAGGATTCGAAAGTTATATTGGGTCCTTAACAATGTGTTTCCAAAAATTCGCAGTAACCAAAACTAGAATTGAGCAAAAAATTCTAAGTTACCATGACAAGTATCAAAAATTAATAAAACCCTATAAGCAAAGGAAAAATGTACCTAGCTACAGAATGCAGTTAGTCAAATTTGAGGAGGATAGTAAAAAAGTATTTGATGTAACTGCATGTAAATGTAATTTTAACACGTGTGCTTGCGTCAAAAGTCAAAAAGTGCCATTACAAGAGCAATCTTTCCTATCCGACCAAAGAAGTGACAGAAATATGGTCATAGGGTCTGTTGATGTACCTTTTACCAAGAAACTTATGCAGCGTATGGAACGAAAATCTGTAATAAATGCACGTTTATCTGGCAATATTATTGCCGAATCTTTACCGGAAAACAAAGCAATCATTCCTATAATAGAACATGAGCAGGGTACTTCTTCACAATATAACTCACGAGATAATTCTATTAATAAAGAATATAGATTCGGCGACACAAATGAGAGTTGTTTTACCATCGTTAGCCAGAACATCAGACCATTACCGTGTATCAGACAGAGCTGCTGCTGCAATTGCCAGTTCCGTTTTAGAAGATCTTGGCATTATTACTTCAGATAATGTGTCCCAAGTAATTGACAAGAATAAACTGAGAAGAGAAAGGAGTAAACTTAGACATTCACTCCAACAACAGTCAAACAGTGCACATTTGGTTGGTCTTTACTTTGATGGACGTAAGGACAAGACCCTTGTGCAAGAGAGAATAGGAACTAAGCTCCATCAGAAGACAATTATAGAGGAGCACATTTCGTTGGTGCAAGAACCAGGTTTATCTTACTTGGGTCACATTACCCCTAACTCTGGCTTAGCAAATGATATCTCTCAAAGTATACTTACTTATTTAAACGAATCAAGTGTGTCGACTGATGATATAGTTGCTGTTGGCTGTGATGGGACTGTGGTTAATACCGAGTATAAAGGTGGTGTAATACAATTACTGGAAACGAAACTTCAGAGACCTTTGCAATGGTTCTCTTGTTTACTGCACGCCAATAAACTACCGTTGCGACATTTGCTTCAACAGCTTGATGGGCGTACAAGAGGTCCCCACACGTACTCTGGACCTATTGGAAAATGTATGGAGAAATGTGAACAACTTCCTGTTATTGATTTTCAAGCAATTGCAACAGATATTTCCTAACTTGATCATTTCAAAATGGATAATCTAAGCTCAGATCAAAAATATTTATTACAAATGTGTAAGGCAATTAATTCTGGTTCTTGCTCAGAGGATCTTTCACATAGAGATCCTGGAAAATTATCGCACAGTAGATGGGTAACAGCTGCCAACAGAATTTTGCGTCTTTACGTTGCTACAAAGGACCCTTCTGTGGAACTTAAAATTCTCGCAGAATTCGTAGTGAAAGTGTATGCCAGGGTATGGTTTAAAATTAAAAGTGAGTCCTCTTGCACAGACCGAGCAGTGCATCTATGGGAAATGATTCACTATTCCAGATATCTTCCAAAAGAGATCAGAGATATTATTGACCCAGTTATTCGACGAAACGCGTTTTTTGCCCACCCCGAAAGTCTTCTTCTAGCCATGATTGCCGATGATCGTAAACATATAAAAGAGCTGGGACTGAGACGCGTTATTAAATAAAGAAATTGATATACCGAAATTTGCTTGCCACACACAGGGTGTAGAAAGATGTGTTAAGATCGTCACAGAAGCTGCTGTCTCAGTTTTTGGAGCCGAAAATTGAGATGGATTCATTAGAACCAGATTGCATTCTAGAGCAATAATGCCCAAGTTTGAGCACAAAGCAAACTATAAAGTATCCAATATTCCCTAAAGATGCCCCAAAGGTAAGGGAGGTTGGAAGGGCACGGGCGGGCCTCGAGGAGCTGCCACCTCCTCGTGGTAGGTCCTGGATTCCTTTGAAAAACTTCAATGTGAACTAAGAGCTGCGCAGTTACTCATTCAATAGTTAAACATATTTAGACAACTTTTTTTAAATTTCAGCAGCCAATTTTTTAAAATGATTTGATTTTTTCGATACTTAAGTAATTTTTGTAACTTGTAAACATCAATTAAACTTAGTGAATATTTGGAAATACATTGTTAAGGACGCAATATAACTTTTGAATCCTATTTAATATCAATTTTGAAAAAAAAAAAAATTAAATGCCCTGTGGAACCTCAAAACCTAAATTAATTTTTGTGAAATTTTGCAATAATACTACTTAGCACCAAATGCAAGTTTTCCGCACTATTAATTTTCGATTTGAACAATTTCGATTTTTTCGGCCCGCCCTACCGTACATACTTAAACGAGATTAACATGTTAACTCGGTTTAATTCAAAATCTTATGCACCGTCACTTATGACATGCATAATCCAGTATAAAGTTAAACCTACAATTTTGGCCGTTTAATTATTTAATCCTGGTTTTCGTGTATACGTTTTGCAAATATAACCTCAAAATTTCCATTCATGATAGATATCAAAATTAGATCTGCACTATCCGTTTCACTTTTTACTTCTGGGCCTCCTCCACTTTGAAATTGGTCACGGGTATCTTTTGCTTTTAGCTTACGTACTTCTTTTTTTTCTGTTTTCATAAAATCTTTTTAAGCTTTACCAATTACAAAAAACACCACCGCTAGATGAAGCATTGAATTCGTGTTCAATTTTCTTCCATTTTGTCTACAACGAAAGACCGATTCGTCTGCTTATCCTCTAAAACTGAGGCATATTTATTTGCTACCAAATGTAGTAAATTATATTTTTCCTCCTCAGTAAAGTTTGGCGATTTTTTTTTTGTTCCATATTAAAAAAATATTTATGGAGTTATTATTAAAGAGCAAAGATTGAGCTAAAAATCACGCTAAAAACGTAACCCATTAAAAATTAAACAAAACATTATTGAGGTTTTTGTTATTAACACCACCTAACTTTTCTGCTAAAACTACAAATCTCCCTAGATTTATCGACGTCAGATCGCTGACCGAATTTACTAATCCACAAATTTGTACCAACGGTGCATAAGAAATAAAACCTAACTTTCTAATCGCGATTATTTAAACGCGTTTAAACATAAAATCGGTGCATACTGCTGTTACTGAACCCTTTGCAACAAAAATGAAGTCAGTTGACCCTGTAGTTTCAATTTTTGAAGTAAAATGCCAAAATGATGAGACTGTTTACCGAATATCGTAATTTGACAGAAGGAAATCTCCATATTTTATAATGCTGAAAAAGACACATCTTCCATTTTCTATTAATGTATAAGCTGGCATGATAGGCAACGTTTTCAAGACCTTTCATTTTACTACGAAGCCAATATGATAAATAATTTACCAAAATTTTTAGACAATATGCCATGCCGTAGCAAACTCGCATCGAAATTTACATGATGTGGCACTAGCTCATGCTAGTCGTGCTGTAATGGAATTTCTAAGCAGCAGAAATTAAGTGAATAATTAAAAATGTCTACATCGGTGGTCTGCTCGACCATCGAATCTCAATCCTTTCAATTATTTTCTTGTTGGATCGATCATATAATGATCACGGTCTATATGATAATTATCTTTAAAATCTAACTTTCATGGCAATTGTATGCCAGAAATTTTCCAGCGGATCATAAAAACTGAATTCGTAGTGAACATTTTGAACATTTGTGGTGAACCGTTAATCCTTATTAGTAATACACTTACTTTTAGTATTTATTATATCTATAAATCTGTGTGTTTAAGTATTGGTTTATTTCTGCCGAAGTTTAATTAAAACAATAGAACTAAGTTTTCCTTGACTACCCACTTTATTTTTGTACAATCATATGGCACCTGTTTCATCATTTTATCATATTATTACCAAATACCGACAGTTGCAATAATAAATTTTCTGGAAAAGTATGATAACAGTATGATAAAACGCAAGTAATGCAAATTCGGTATTGGAGATTACATGTTTGCAATTTGTTACGCAACCTCAGAGAAATCAGCAAACAAGACTTTCAGTTCTCTGTTGCCAAATTGCACAGAAACTAGGAGCATATTTTATTTAAAAGTAAATTGTTCTAGGGCCTATGTTGCAATAAACTTTTTTCGTTTAACATGAGGCACACTGTCAACCATTGCAGTTGTTTCTCTAGCACATTGTATTATATTTCATAGCTCGGAAACATACATAGCAGAGAAGTCGTCATGCACACGAACATCTATCTATCTAACAATAGCTGATTAGCCTCGCTATCTTGTATCGAAAATATGCAAAACAAGCTAACCATTATACTCTTCGCCGATGTACTACACTTGTTATATAATTGTTGCACATTCTATAGGATACTCTTCGCTGTATTTTTTATAAATAATATTAGTTTTAGACATTTTTTGTTTAATTACAAAATAAAATTTTTTTTTTTTTCATTTCAAAAATTAATAACGTTTTTATTTATTGATCGATTTTGTTCAAAGACTAGGGTTCTTCCCCTAGATAGCACTAACTTACTGTCCGAATTTCAATACAATCGGACTTTTCGTTCTTAAGTTATCGTGCTTACAATAAACGTAACAGACTGACAGACAGACAGACAAACGGACAGACAGACGGACGGACAGACACACGGACAGACAGACGGGCGGACAGACACACGGACAGACAGACCGACGGACAGGGGGGCAGACGGACAGACATTTTGAAAGTTGTTCAAAATTCGATCACCAACATAGTGATATGAAAAATTTTTCTCTGCGAACAATATTACCGGTTTTAGAAATGTGGCGATCGAATGGAATATACTCTTCGTTTTGTATTTGCGAAGAGTATAATAACTATCTTTCGACTTCTTGTCTACTGTAGTACAAGAAAATTTAAGAAGATCGTGGATTCTGCCCCTATAGTGGACGGACTGGGCTTATGTCATTTCGTAGGCTTGGAATGATGGAAGCAATCGACCCGTTTCATTTTATAGGGAGTCTAATATATAACACTAAACCACTTCTTGGCCAACTCAGATACGCGTCGTTCAGCCCCTGCACCCTTCGAAAGGTGAAATATTAAATCGTGTGTCACTTGGCCATTTTTTAAGCTATTATATTCATTCTGATATGAAAATTTTAATAATTTGTCCCGAAATAGAAAAGTCTATTACAACAAATGTCGAAAATTGTATGGTTATCGCGATATTTTAAATTAAGTGAAATTTTTCTAGCACCCTTACTGAATTTTTGTAATTAACTCTAAATCTAAATCTAAAAATGTTAGCAAAAATATACCTAGACGAAAGTTGTTGCCTACACTTTTATCTTTATTTGGGTGGTGTAGGAAGATGTAAATGATTAAAGCATAGGAAGAACACATGAACTCAGAGACTTTACAAGCAGCAGAATATAATGTTAAAAATGCAATGGCCCGGCCATGTGCTTGGAATGCTAAAAGTAAGAGACTCGTTTCATCTGATATGGAGTCAAATATACAACAGTGAAACATTCTTGGCCAACCCAGTTATGCGTTGTTCACCCCATGCACCTCTTCGAAGCATGAAATATTCAACGGCCTGTAACTTCATATCCCCTTGAGGGATAACAGAACTCATAATTTAAAGGAAAATAAAAAAGTTTTATTACTGTGTATACCGATTTTGGAGATATTTTTGAATTAATCTGTTTTTTGTACACCCTCTTGCTTGTTTATAAGTAACTCTGTTAAATGAGTTGAGGGAGCCCTGTATGCGTCAATTTGGGGGCTTAAGTCCAATAGTTATAAACTGTGACGTGGCCCAGTCTCGTAGCTCTAATTTAATCAGAATTCTTCAAAAACTGAACGCTAGCTCAGGGCCAAGGAAAGAAGTTTTTGCTTCTTCTCCCGCTAAACGGCTTGCTTCTGAATTGGCCTCAAGGCCAACGCCATTTTGTGGCATTGTGGGCACCCATATAAGTCTGACTGAGTTATATTCATACGGCTCAATTAAAATATTTCGGCTTGGGCGTCACTTTGTTTGATGCAAGAGCCCTCAAAGCCGCATGGTTGTCGTTGGATATATAAATTTGCTCGCCAATGAAACATCTTCTGAGCTTTTCATTTACACACAAGACATACCTCTTCTTGAAATACACTATGATACTACCATTGCAGACCATCAGTACTCAGAAGATGATTTTATCGTATTGTCAGTCACCTTGAGTAGAAATCACGACTGTATATGGAATGGTAGGCCTATATATAAACAAGGAGTCGTCCTTTGGCTGAGTAATGGCCGAGTCCCTTACAAGTACACCTTAGTGTGCCCTAGTCCTTGGCCGGTTGTATTCTATATTACATTTTTGAGCGGTATATTTGCTGCCAAGGGGCTTATAGTTCCACTTTAACATGCAAAGGAGTGAGTCCAAGAATAGCCCCAGTTACAGCCATTGGAGTAGTCCTGATTGATCCTGTTATTCTTTCCTACGCATCCTCTGACCTTGAAGAGGCGAGCCCTAATTTTGGAATGCTTCTGGGAACGGTATTAATAAAATATGAATTAATTTCATGTTGAATTAGACGCTCTCGTAGAAGTTAAGATCCAATCAACAAACGACTTGCCTTATTAGAGAGATCACAAAACGAAGAATTATTTCCAATCTGAGACTAATTTTCGTTACTGCATTTTTTTAAACGAGACTAGCCTAAAATTGCATAAGTCAATATGAAAAATAAATAGAGAAAATAAGTTTTATAATCTTGCCTGGATTAAATGATCAAAAGAACATCGTTAAGAAAGTAGTCTACCTCTAGACCATGACTGCATAGTTCAGAAGACCTTGTATCAACTGTACCAAATAAGAAATGTGGATGATTTTGAAAGCTTAGAAATTGAAAAATGGTTTGTTCAAGTTCTTTAAACCATATACAGTGTGTCCCAGGACAGATCTAACAAGAGGTGTAATGGACCAAAAATTTTGGAATTTTGGAATGGTATTGGGGATTGAGTCCTGCTTGTTGTAAAACCAAAGTATACCAAAAGTGACTTGATTTGGTGTTCAGCAGGGTGTTTTATAAGCAAAATTGAAAAAATCACCACTAATATAGTACCTTTATTTTTCAAAATATGAAAAAATTCCACTAAGAAACGTTATTTAAAATACAATTTTATACCACTATACCAAATTTCAGGAATATAAAATTATTTTTTGAAACTTCCCAATTTTTGCGAATTAAGACTTGAATTCATATTTAAAGTTGTGTAGGAGCAAATGTTAATCATCTCAAAAAGTAGGCTATTGCTAAATAAAAAATTGAATATGCGAGATGTAAGAAGGTATAATGTTAATCGAACTAATTGTAAAACAAGAAACAATTACTAACAGAAGATTAATGAGGTTTAAAAATTATAACAAGTAATAAATGTCAAAAACATAACAGATTCACAAACAAATTAATTATTGACCAATACAGAACAATGTTTACAATTTTTTTATTATCGACGTAGCTACCACTCACATCCACACACATTTCGATCCTTCGCCTGAAGTCCTTAAAACTGTTTCGGATATGATCTAACGGTATGGAGTTTACGGCATTTGTAATTTTCTGCTTCAATACTGCTACATCGTTAGGAAGTGGTTCGGCGTAAACCAACTGCTTGAGGCGACCCCATAAAAAGAAATCCAATATTGATAGGTCTGGGGATCTCGCCGGCCACTTGATCGGTCCTTTCCTGGCAATCCAATTTTCTCCAAAATTTAAATTCAACCACCGATTAACCATTTCTGTGGAGTGGCCAAGGCAACCATCATGTTAAAAATGAACTAAAGGCATATCTCTTAAAATATTTAAATGTTCTTCAGAAAATCTTTCAAGAAGTTGTAAATAAGTGTGCTGGTTTAACCTTACCTCAATGAAATAAGGTCCAATAACTCCAACGTGATAAGAAACGGCACACCACACATTCACTTTTTTATAATATTGTCTTCTACAATGAATTCTAAAATTTGGATTTTCAGAAGCCCAAAACCGACAATTCCGAGATGAAATCACACCATTGGTTGTGAATGTGGATTCATCTGTGAAAATTATGAAATGATGAAAAAATCTCTCTTCCATGATTTTTTCTCCAATAGTCAAACAAAAATCCAAGCTACGGCCGTCATCTCCCTCTTCAAGCGTATGTTGCCTTGTAAATTCTTTGGAGTTTAGATTTGCTAATATTAATAAGAGCTGATCTCTCTCTTAGTGGCTTCCTAGGATTTTCTATTACAGAAGCATGAGCTGTAATAGCCCCAACATTGTCTTCATCATATGCTTTTATTTTTCTTTTCATGTTAGGAACACTACCAGTAGCCAGAAACTTTTTAATTATTCTCATAGCCTGAGTACGTGACAAAGCAGTGTTTGGAAATTCAAATTAAATTGGCTTATCACTTTTCTTAGCGAGTTTTCACCGCCAATTCCGTAGCATTGCACAATATAAATTTTTTCACGCACTGTGAGTACCATTTTCACTTAATTTCTTATGCTTGGTTCGTTAATTTGAAACATAAATTAAGGATAATATTGACTACGTTTGACAGGTATGTCAGTAATAAATGATAAATGTGTATCCACTGCTTTTCTCATAGCCTACTTATAGCTTCTACATAACTTTAAATATTAATTCACAAAAAATAATTTCTATGCAGTTTTAATTCAATGATTCAAAATAAAATACTAATTTATTGAAAAAATGGGAAGTTTCAAAAAAATAATTTTGTGTTCCTGAAATTTGGTATAAAAGTATAAAATTACATTCTAAATAACTTTTCTTAGTGGAATTTTTCATATTTTGAAAAATAAAGGTACTTTACTAGTGGTGATTTTTACAACTTTGTTTATAAAACACCCTGTAGAACACCAAATCAAGTCATTTTTGGTACACTTTTTAGTTTTACAAGCAGGACTCAATCCCCCAATACCATTCCAAAATTCCAAAATTTTTGGTCCATTACACCTCTTGTTACATCTATCCTGGGACACACTGTATAACCATAGTATAAATACAGACATGTGCTTAGATATACTTTAAATTTTATCCTCTCTCGATAATGTTAATTTGTTTAGCGAAATGCACTTCGAATATTGTTATTTGAGTGTTGTGTTTTAAGAGTTTTGATGTTTCTGGAAACTACGTCTCCAGAGGCAGCGTTAAGCGGCCCTCAGACGATCAATAATATTGGCAATATTTTTATTGTCAATATATTGAAAATAATTTTGTTTTATACTCACACCATCAATATTCGATTTAAAAATAAACGGCAATATTTAGTTGAGAATAGAATTAAAACATGAATAGAAAACAAAAAGCCTGTGTCGCAATAGTGGTAGGACTTGCCGCGAAAAAGAAAATTAACAGGAAATAGTGGGCTAAATTGTGGATAAAGAAGCGTAGAAAATAGAATCGTATATCTCTATCTGAATATTCTTTACACGTCGGATTTCACACTTCTGGTAGCTCCTTAAATGTATTAATAAACTTTTTCAAAACATCAGTCTTTTTTAACTTCTTGTCAAAATCAACGTCGACTTCTACGCCGCTTTCGGGCGCGGGCGCTGTGGCCTCCATGACAGCAACTTCAATACTAAACAATAACTATTGTCAATACCTCTTTCACACGATCAATATTTTCTTCAGTACCTTACGCTACGCCCAATATTGAAATATTTTTGGAGTCCTGAAAATTGATTAATATTCTTTTACTGGATTGACAATACATCAATATTTAACCTCACACCATCAATATTATTATCAATATTTTCAACCATTGACAATATTATTGATCGTCTGAGAGTCTGAGGGCAGCTTTTTACACCGAAGGTTCCAGCCCCTTCCAAGATATATGCTTAAGCAAATCTGACACTACAATAAATATAAACAGTTTCAATTATTGACTGTTTGTAACTAATGTGAAGCAATGAACATTACTTTTTCTGTACATTCTGGACGTAAAGTTATTCAGTCACCAAGTTTTACGATCTCGAGCAAGGAACCCGCCACCGATTAGCATAACTCTAGAGTAACCACAATCAACCGAGTGTATGTGGGTACTATCTAAAGAACCATAACATGATTTAACGAGTCTTTTACTTGACTTGTAATGAGATGACTTAATCTTTCAGACAAGTATAATTATAACTACCCGGCATGATTACTAGGAAAACTTAGATTTCTTAGAGGAAGTGACATTTCATCATTTTAAAAATCAGTTGCAGGTGTGACTACTTGTTTAAAATGCATATACATGTTACTTATTGGCATATCTTCAGTTAATTCCTAAATAACTCAATATCCAAAATTAATGACCTGTGCTTAACAATTTGCTCATGAGTTCGTACTTGAGATTATAATTGTAACAGGAGTTTTTTCTTCAAATCATATTTGACGCAATACTTGTTTACTTCCCCTGCTTACCGAAGACAAGAAGTATTGTAAACGTGATAAAAACCACTCTCCGAGATTTTTATGGAGTTTCACGTATCAGGCAATGTAGATTACGAAAAGTTTTTTTTACGAGATTTTTTCTCCATACACACACTAAGTCACAATTTTATTTTATTAAGTAAATTTTTCAATAAATTAATTAGAGGAAAAGCTAATGGCATGTCTTCACAAGCTCATTATTTCTGAATACATATTCAGGTCTCGAATAGCGTTTTACACAGTTCCTATATTCTGCATTATCTCATTTTCAAGACATCATTAACCTGCATCGACGAAATGGGGACAAAATTGTACTTTGCTTAGTCTATATTTTGTTGAGATATTCTTCCGGGTTTTCCGGTTATCAACGTACCAATTACGGTTACCCCTCTCCTCGGATGCTTGCAATAGTCAGATTATAGCAAAGTGACAATGAAACAAATTGATTTCGTGTAATGATGTTTTACGTTCACGTTTGTCGGCTCGAATTTTCGATTTCGCCCATACACGATGCCGTGAAATGCCAGTTTTGATCTTTCGATAACAATATTAAAGAGCCTTCCCGCTGATGCATTATTTAGTTATGCACTTTTAAACATCGACATCTCTGCGACATTGTGTTAAGCAATGAGTTTCAAAGTGAATTTCTCGGTGCGAATCCCGTACGAGTGTACTTTCTTTTTAATTTATTTAAAACTTTTTGGCTGATATATCTTATTCTAAAATTATATCGTATTTATTTCTATGCAACTAATGTTTTAAACCTCTACAAACGTAGAAATATTTCATTAATCGTGACTATGTCTCGGAGCAAAGGGGAGTATCAATCTACCTGCGTCCCGAACCTAATATATACTAAGTTATATCTCTATGGATATATGACAGAAGCATCTGCCGTCTTCACTATTTTGTATTCGCTGTATCGTAATAAATAAGTTTTAAAAAAATCAGTTTGATGGATTCAAAATTAGCTTATTACAAATAATACATAGTTAATGAATTTCTTCATCACTTTAGGGGCCTGTTTACATTATTTTTCTACTTGTTGAATATAAATGAATCATTTAAAAAAAATTAGCTTGTTACAAATCTGCCATGTTCAGTGATCTTGGAGACTAACAGTGTCTACCTCTGGAAACCCACCAACCGATATGTATGACAATCATAATGTCCTAGTTACTGAATGATAACTACAGAAAAAGTTATACTCAGAACACATACAGGTTATTAATTCGCAATGAATCTGTATTATGCTGAAGTACCTAGAAAAGCAGAATTAACGTCTGATAATATCTATGAAGACAGAAAAATTTTCTCCCAGGAATATCACAAGCTTTGTAAAAATCTAGGGAGTCCTAGGCGACAACTAAATGCAAAGTAATTGATAAAAGACCTTTCAGGTTGGGAGTAGACAATATAGATATCAGTATATAGCGCATCTCATCGTTTCTTGAAGTGTTTTACGTTTTTCGCATGTTATAAAATTTACCTATCAAATACTATCAATTCAAGATTAACCGCATATTTGGTAAAGACTATATACCGGGTGTAAGCAAATAGTGGGCCACCCCTGTAACTTCCTTGTTTTTAAAGATATCGGGATGATATTTTGTATGGTGAAATTAGATAAGATGTCCAACTTCTTGAGACCTATCCACCATATTTGTCACTCCCTGGATTTTAATCAAGTAAAGGCCCAATGCGTTCAATAAGGTGTATTTATGTGCTAAATAAAATAATTGATAATATATATTTAAGAAGAAGCGAAGTTTCCTAAATATAACCTTTGGATCTAAATTAACGTTTTACAGTTATTCGAGAATCGATACATCCAGCAACAAAATTGCATTAAATCATTTTTATACACAATTAGTCGCGTCAGTTTAGCATGAAAAATCTGAAAATCTCCAGAATTGAAACTACAGTGCCAATTGACTTCATTTTTAAGAGTTCAGAAAGGCATTTAGAAAAAACAGTACCTACCTTATATTTTTTGGTGTAAATGTTTGGTTTCATTTTTTGTCCAATAATTGGTCAAATGTAATGGCTAATTTAATGAAATTAACTGAAAAATTTGTTATCATACGCAATATGCCATAAAATTAGACGAAAATTGTTACTCGGGTGTTTTTGGGTTCGCTGATCACAAATCTGAAATCGAGCTATTTTCCAGAAAAAATGGGAATGGATATCTTGGCCTTGAGAATCTGTACTCGGGGGATTTCGAGGTCGCTGATTACGAATCCGAAGTCTAATTTGGTAAATTCAAAATGGCGAACCGGAAGTAGAGTCAATTTCTCAGGAAAATTCGCAGTTTTTTGTTTTTTAGGCTGAAGATTGGAACTTGGGGGGTTTTCGTGGTCGCTTATAACAAATCCGATGTCCAACTAGCGAAAATTCAAAATGGCGGGCCGAAAGTAGAGCCAGATCCTCAGAAAAACCTCGTATTTTTTTCTTTCTCGGGCTGAAACTATGATCAATACTAGTTTTTCCTGAAAAATATACTACTTCCGGTCCGCCATTTTGAATTTTCCCTAATTGGGTATCATATTCGTTATCAGCGATAACAAAAACCTCCGAGTTCCCACTTTCAGCCCAAAAAAGAAAAGAATACAAGTGTTTCCAGAGAAATTGACTGTTCTATCGGTCCACCATTTTGAATTTCGTAAATTGAATTCGAAAGCAGATTCGTGATCAGCGACCTAAAAAACCCTCGTGTACACATTTTCAGCCCAAACACGAAATAAATACGAATTTTTCACGAGAAATTGACTCTACTTTTGAATTTACTAAATTAGACGTCGGATTCGTAATCAGCGACCTCGAAAACCCCCGAGTACAGATTTTCAAGGCCAAGATATCCATTCTCATTTTTTTCTGGAAAATGGCCCGATTTCCGGTCCGCCATTTTAAATTTAACAAATTGAAGTAACCGTTTTTAGCTAACTTTATGGCATATAGTATATGATAACAGATTTTTCAATTCATTTTAATTAAAGTAGCCAATAAAACTGGTCAATTATTCGTTTAAAAGTGAATTATTTATTATTTGTTTGCTTATAGTAATGAAACATATTCTTTATAGGATTTTGCAAACAGCGGAAAGAAAAAGTATCCATGAGAACGAAAGGAAGAACTATATTTAAAAATATTGATGAAATCTTTGCATTCTTTCGATAACCTGACTTCTGGTTATGCCAACAAGTAAAAATTCTTATTTTCCATTCTCATTTTAACACTAGCATCCAACATGGTCCCCTACGTAAATAAATTAATTTCAGACCTTTGTTCTCATTTTTAACTGAATTTACATATCGTAGGGGATCATGTAGATACTAGTTTAGCCTGCCTAGCCGTAGGGAACTATGTTGGATGCTAGTGTTAAAATGAGAATGGCAAATAAGAATTTTTACTTGTTAGCATAACCACAAGTCAAGTTATCGAAAGAATGCAAAGATTTAATTAATATTTTTATATACAGTTTTTCCTTTAGTTCTCATAGATAGTTTTTCTTTCCGCTGTTTGCAAAATCCTATAAAGAATATGTTTCATGGTCAATTGTTCGTCAAAAAATGAAACCAAACATTTCCGCAAAAAAAATAAAAGGTACTGTTTTTTCTAAATGTCTTTCTGAACTCTGCAACAAAAATGAAGTCAATTGACCCTGTACTTTCAATTTTAGACGTAACATGATGACGCGACTAAATTAGTTATGGAATAACCAGTCTAATATGCATTTTTTGCTGCAAATAGCCCGGATATTAAGAATTATTAAAAAACGAAAGAGGTACACCCCTTTCGTGGCCTGGGAAGGGGTTGAGCTAGCTACACTGGTGTATTTTTTTTCTTTTATATTATAATAATTTGAGGAGACGGGATCAAATTTTAAAAGTTGCAAAATAGGGACCACTCTAATATTTATATATTCTTTCATATATTTATTTTTAGTGTTATTTATTCATATACTTGTAAAATCGTCTTTTTGTAAAATCACTAACTTTGTAGAAGAAATAAACATAATATAGATGAGAGAAACACGCAGTTTTGTCTTCTCGATTTCAGCCTTCACCAAATGCGTAGTGCTGTAGTAATATATGTTTCTTATATACTTATTATGTTGAATAGAAAACTATACGTAGTGTATGCCATATAGTGGCATGCATGTTTAAACGTACTCCACTTTTGTTTATTATGCAGTTGAGTTTGAGAAACTCGATACTTTTGAAATAGAGGTCATGGAAGCCAAATTTACTACTATTACCAGTAAACTCATCTGATGCAAATATGTTTAAAATACTTAATTTTGTTTAAAGAAAAAGACGTAAATGTAAATCTGAAGGCATTACTGGCGAACATAGAAAAGTTAGTACTTGCATAATTAGTCCTATTGTTAATAAATATTTAAATATAGTAGTCATAATCACCTTTTTATAGTCGATTTCGGTAAAAAGTAATTTACACGCTAGTAAAATATTATAAAATTAGACATTTACGGTATAGGTATAAATTTCCATGTAGATAAAGTCATTTGAAAGAGTAAATTACTCATTATATTTATGTCACTGCTACCTTTCAGATATTTTAATCAGATTCAGCGGACAGAGTGGATAAAGATCTATGAAAAGTTATTTATTAATGAGTAAAATTTTGCAAGTCACGTATTTTGAAATATTAGTAAAGTGGTACGTCTCAACTCAGTCACGCACGCCTCTGAACAGGGGTTGAATATCACTGCAACCAAAACAAACACACCGTACCAAATCCATTAAATCTTTATTTGCTTAAGTTGGGTCTACCCAATATTGCCCAATAGCATACATGTCTCAAGACCTTATAGAGCAGTTAACACTGCAAAAATATTTTTAAGTCTCTGAAAACATATTTTCTAATTAACACTGCAGTGCTCGCGCCTTATCTGAGAGATACAAGACTCAATCATATTCGAATAATTTTGGCACTATTCGGGTTGCGCGGCAGCCGCGCCCACTATTTGCCTTATTGGTAATATCGGATATATTAGTAGTGTTTCCGCTTTCTGCGTTAATGCATAGTCTCTCCGCGGCAATTGAGTATTTGGTGGATACTACGCGAGTACTTTTGTAAGTATTTTGAATGTTAAATATTTAATGTTTTCTTTATAATTTTGATATGTTTACATAGTTTGTTGATGCTTTATAGCAAAATTTTTTATTTTAAATATTTTAATAAAAACTTAAAAGGTATTGTATCTGATAGATACAACGCGAGTACCTATGTTTATTTTGCATTTGTTTATTATAGTTCTTTTTTGTCAGGTAAAATGACTACATGCTAGAAGTATTACAATCTAGAAAATGAAAAGGACGTCGAAGAAATTCATAGATTGCTTTTTGACGAATTGGGCGACAACAACGTGAGTGATGATAAAAATCAAAATACCACCTCTAATGTGACCAAACTTATAAATTATCATATAGACGAGGAATATAATACAGATGGATCTGAGGCAGTAGAAAAAAGATTGGAGAACTCAGAATCAGAACAAAGCGATGTTGATTCATCTGATGCTGAGGAAAATGAAGAAGACATTTATATAGCCGCAAGAAAAAAAAACAAAAAGATTGTGGATCGATTTTATTGGAAGAAAGTTCCTTTTCCTTCGAAAAAAAACTTCAAAGCAAAATTTGATTAGAAAACATCCCGGTGTCATCGGTGGTCCAAGAAATGCTACCGGTATTTTTGAAAGCTGAAAGTGTATCATCACCGACAATATGTTAGATTTAGTTGTGAAATTTACCAATCAATACATTGATACCATCAAGGATAACTATACTCGCACGAGAGATACAAAGGCGGAAGATTAAATTTAGAAGACTTTTGGGACACAGACGGATTTGGTATTGAAATATTTCGCATGACTATGAGTCTAAAATAATTTAGATTTTTGTTCCAAGTAATCAGATTTGATGATAGAGAAACAAGGAGTGAAAGAAAAAAATATGACCGCCTTGCATTTTTGAAGAGTTTGTTACAAATTGTCAATCCTCATACTCAGTTGGTGAGAATGTTACCCTGGACGAAAATATTGAAGCATTTAGAGGGAGATGTTCATTTATTCAATATATACCATCAAAGCCCGCAAAGTATGGAATAAAAATTTTTGCTCTTGTGGATTAAAAAATGTACTATACATGTAACATGGAGATTTATGCCGGAAAGCAACCGGATGAGCCCTCTATCAACTGAGTAACAAAAGTTTAGACGTTGTTGAGCGAGTGATCATTCCCATGCGTAACTCTGGTCGTAGTCTTACCGCTAAACAGAAATATATTCCAGTATATTTGCAAATAAGAGCCAAAAAAGCAATTATTTAGTGATATCCAGTATGCATCTTAACGACGTCATAGATAAAGAAATTTTCCTATTTTGTTTTTTAATGTTTTTTCTTTTTTATTCCATAAGTTACTTTTTATGTATTAAGCAGTCATTTTGCAAAATAATGCAATTTTAAGTAAAATTTATATACATTATTTCTACCTGCTTCATCCTCATATCCACTTCAAGAAATAAATGTTGTATTTCCCAAAAATTATTATTATGTATCTGCGAGATACACCACGAGCAACTGTGTCTGAATCTGAACGCGAGTAATGCAGTGTTAATTTGGCGAAATGATTTTTAAGGAGTCGTATACCAAAGTACTCAGGCTTATCACATTGTATATTACAGAATTTTCTTACGTACTATAGCATATTAACATCTAATATGTAACACTATCTAAGAAATAATTAAATTACAATTTTCACCTTTTTTTCACTTTGAGGTGATGGGATAGTACGGAAACCCATCGACAAAAATGGATCGGGCACCTCAGTTGCCGCCGGTTGGTGGAGATTTTGTAGGCATCTGTAGGTACCATTTCCCCCCAACGGCAGATCACATGACCGCGCCCTCTTCGAGAGAAAGGCAAAAAACAAAGGACAGCTTAAATGTTGCCAAAAAATTATGAAAAAATTCAGGCATAATTTTGGGCAAAAATAAGCATCTTTTGTCTCTTAGTGTATTTTCCCAAAGTACTTCCTTCTCCCGGAAAAAAATAGTAAAAAAAATCATTCAATAATTTATTAACTAGTTTAGGGCGAAGGAAGCGTTTTAGAGAAAAACTTCTAGAGCAAAAATGGCTAATTTTTATCGAAAAAATACGCCTGCCGGTTTTCAGAATTTTTAGACGAAAATAATTTCGACCAAGAATTACCCTAATGTTTTAATTTAATTTCTTCGGGAAAATCTCAAAATATTCAGCCATATTCTCTAGGTAAATATAAACAACTTATGCCTCTCAAACCTTTTCTTTAAAGTGCTTCCTGTCCCGTAAAAGAATTACAAAAAAACTAATTTTCTTTTCTGTTATTTTTTTTTTTTTTGAGAGAGAGAGAAGGAAGCGCTTTGGAAAAAAACACCAAGAGACAAAAGTTGTTTGTTTTTGTCCAAAAAATGTGCCTGAATTTTTTTCAAATTTTTTTGGCGGCATTTAAGCGGCCCTTTGTTTTTTTCCTCTCTCGAAGAAGAAGGCGCGATCACGTGACCTACCGTTGGGAGAAATGGTACCTACAAGTGCCTACAACATCTCCACCAAGCGGCGGCAGCTGCGGTGCCCGATTCACTTTGGTAGATGGACTCTCGTACTATGAAGGAATATTTGATTTGGGCTATTAACACAACAATTTGAATAACTTGGCACAAAACACTCCTTAACCATTATGTTTCAGCTGGTAAACACAATCCTAAACTAAGTTTTTGACACCTGATATAAAATGGCACCTGACAAATATTGCAGTAAGAAATTAGCAGTCAAAACCGCAACTAACCTATAACCTATAGTCTGTTTTTAAACCAGGAGGAGTAAACATGGAAGTTCCATTCACACCATAAAAGTAACCAGAAAATACACTAAACCTTTTTGGCGTTTCGGGCAACCAACAATACACGACTACAGTGTTTTTCTGTGTATTTTATTACATTATATAAATGCATCGACCTCTATCTGACCTTTAGGTATTTTATACAGCATCCATACCATTTACGCATACAAAGGCATCAAGTAATTAGCCACTTTTACCTTCAGATTGATACAAAAGGGATTAAAAACTGATATATAATGCGAAAACGATAAAATAGGAATTATTACCAAATAATTTATGATACGAAATTTAAATTTTTACAATATGTCAAAATTTACGACTATTGCCTTCTGTAAAACTGACGACGGCGGGCGTATCCAATCACAGATGTATGATTTAGCGCGTTAAATTTAAAAGGCTCCTCCTGATTTAAAAACATAGACTGTTTTTAGCATCTGATATAAAATAACAACAGACCACATTTGATTGTCGTCACGCTGGTGGCGTGAAAGGCACACCATTCATTGTTTTGTTTTTTAGAGGTGGGTAAAAGCTGTTATTTTTCAATAACAACTCAACTCGAATTGTTCACATTTGTATTCCTTTGTGATTGAATGAGGTTTGTGTGCCCTCCAGACTGTGTCAAAATCAGGTGACCGAAAATGGTCAACTGACAAATTAACAGTCAAAATCGCATCTAACCTAAGTATTTGACACCTGATATAAAATGACAACTGACAAATATTGCAGTAATAAATTAGCAGTCAAAACTGCAACATCGTAAAAATTAAAATAGTAGTAATGGCGTCACTCAAATCGGCGTTTCAAGGACACGGTAAGTTTCACGTGTTTGGTATTTTTTCTCTGTGAATTGAAGCTGAATTTTTTTAAATAAGGTAATGTTATTTCAGTGAGTACGTGCCGAAAATGTAATAATTTTTTTTACTGAAATAGCCCATTAGGAACCTTCTCATTTAAAAAAATAAGGTTAAAATCGATTAAAAAGAAACTTGCCGTGAGTCTTCGCAAAAAAAAACAACATTCAGCTAAGACACTAGAAACACCGACGATTCAGAATCATTGTTTCTCATCGGTAAATGCTTTTAGATGCCAATGGGAAACAATTAAAAACAATTTTTGTAGTTTTATGTTGGGTATATTACAGCAAAGAGCATATTTGCTTGTCTGCTTGTATTCAATCATATAGCACCCTGAATTGTATATTACTATATCTGAAAATGAAGAAGAGTAATAAAAGATCATTACAAATCCTATAAAAGCATGTTATATATGACAATAAAGAAAAGCTAAAGAAATATAAAATATTTCTAAAGGTATTTGCATAAAACATTTGGAGTCCTTCATTTATTAATTATTTTTTCTCGTGGTAACTAAGATGTATTTTTTCATTAAAAGTAACAAATTCTGTTTAATTAAGGTTGTACCATGATAACAAAAATTATTTTGGTGCAAGAGCTCTGTTTTTTTTTCTAATCTTAATATCAGTTTTTGAATCATTTTAAGTACGATTTTCACCTCAGAGCATAAAACCACAGAAGACAGGAACTATACAGAGGCGAGAGCTGGCCTTTGGGCGGGACCAAATTTGTTCATAGTCGCCATGACGATAAGGTATATATTTGTCAAAAGCGATATGACAATTCTTGACGTTGGGCGATAGATAGTCTTTCAATGCTTACACGGTGGTTGATGATTTTGGTGCCTTTTTCATTTAATTTTCGACAATTTTTTAATTCTGTCTTTATTTATTTATTTAATTTTTGGCGTTTTCGAAGGTGGGTGAAAAAATAAGCTTATTTTTATTTCCAAAGATCCTGAAAGGTAGGTACAAATTTATATCACTGAAATAACTAGAAAGTAATGTTAGCTATACTAAATAATTAGCAGCTGAGAAGAAGTACTTAATATGAAAGGAAATATTTTCTTATCAGTTTCAAATGCTAACTTTGAATGAACTCGAAATACAATTGAAAAACATTTTGATAAAAAAGATGGGGTTCTTTGACATCATAGGAAAGCTTAAATATTATAAAGGAGCAAAATTATTTAACGCGAATGTTGTATTCTCAGGGCTGCAACTTGGTTGAAGACATGTTTAAGACATGATCTACTTGATAGAGGCGTGAATAAGCTTCACTTAAAATATAAGTTATGTGAGAAACACTTGGAAGAAAAATATGTTTGTGTAGGAACACGTAAACGTTTGTTTAATGAAGCCGTTCCAACAAATTTTATACATGTATTGAAACAAGACGCAGTTGACAAAAGTTCCGTGAGGAGCCTTTCTGTTATAGAAATTTAAAGAAGTATTCAAGAAAACACAGTACCTATATGTTTTTGGAATTGCAATGCTTAACATTTTTTAAATTATTTTCAAGCATTACCATTGTTCCTCATTTAGATGAAAAAAGTCCTACAGTTATTGGACCGAAATATTGATATATTCTGTGTGTACATCATTTCTCTGAGTGTGGTGAGACATATTACTGTCACTTCGAGGTCACAGAAATTAGACCCCCGATGTCAAAGCTACCACGGCAAGCTTTCGCTTCTGTATAGTTCCTTATAGTTCCTGTCTTCTGTGACAAAACTTACAAAACCGAAGTCTATTTTCGAACTAGTGTGTTAAGTAATGGCATTTGGAAATACAGTCACCGTTTATGTTTCGAGAATTTTCAGGAGCACTTCTCAGACTTAGTAGTAATACCAAAAAATTTCTATTATTATTAATTGTGTTTCGCGAAACTGGCCGTGTGACTCATAAAGAGGTTCTACTATATCAACCTCTCATACAAAAGAAGTAGTTAATGACGTTGGTCAATGTATGTAAACCCTTTGAAATGTCTGTCTTTCTTGGAACTTCTTATATAATATGCGAATTATTGTAAAGAAAGTCTTGGATATGCATCCATATGAGATACAATCGTTGCCGACAGACCGTGCACCCCAGACGTCTTGGGTCCGTTTTTTTCAATTTCACTATCAATGCTGAAAGGTACAGAAACAACATTTTGTCTGTATTTGTCCAATAACTGCGCAATGATGAATTTCCCAGTTATGGGAGGTATAGTGCCAGACATTTTAAACCTGCAAGATGTCTACTTTTACGCCATGATTAGTAAATGTCAAGCTCATTTTTTTAATAATGAATTTCATTTATAAATTAGGTTTCCACCACTAAGAAAATTTCTCACATCGCTACTCTTGTCTGTCATGCTCTAAAACAAAGCACTAATCATGTTTCCAACTTACACAAATGTGTCAGATAATAATTAATTGCACACTGGCTCCTGTACTGCTAGCTTTTACATAAAATTAAAATTTCAAAATGGAAACATACCCAATGAAGACACTTTCCCTTGAAAAAATAAAGATATAAACCATATACAAGCATCTTATATGTTGTATATACTTCATAACGTATACATGCAGCATATAATAATATATCATCGTATCGTGTTCGTGTGTGTCTATGTGTATCTGTGTATGCATGTATCTATGAATATTTGTGAGTGCAATGCCTGTGTGTTTGCGTGTACATCTGTTTGTCTGTCCGTCTGTTGAATTTTCTTTCCTTCACAATAACTTATGACTGTTTACTTTAAAAAATTATAATAAACAAAATAAACAATTTTTAAAAACTTTTATAATGTGATCTTGTTAAGTATATCTATAAGAAGGGCTCCAAGAAGCGAAAGTTTTATAGGCCAATTATTTAAAAAAAAAATTGTCCCCGACAATAAGTCCCATAAAATTGCATTAGTTAACAATGGCCTCACTTGATGAAAAATGAACTTTTTCCAGCGGTCGCGCGGAATCCTATTTTCAGCATTAAATTAAAATGATAAATAATGGAGATAGAGTTCCGGGAGTTAGGACTTTCTTATTGGAAATTTCCTCCTCTTTAAGAATCATTCCGATTTCCGTTATCGCTTATAGTTTTTGAGTTATAAGCGAAAAACTAAATGCCATTTTTTTCCATCTTAATTTGTTTATAACTTTTGCAATTTTTTATGTGCTAATAAAACATTTTAACACATTTTTCTAGACGTCATTCCGAATCCAATGAGCTATCGCTCATATTTTCGGAGCTGTTTCAAGAATTAACACCTTTTTGAACTTGTGAATTGAACTAAAACATCTCATATCACCAGTGGTGCATACAACGTTTTATGTTTTACTCTACTCTAGATACCTACATATAATATAATAAATTAATTTAATAATTTATGAAATATATATCGCTTTGCGGTTGCCGGTCCTTGCGTTTGTTTTTGTATTCATAACGATGCCACCAAAATTTTATTTATTTCTGCCAATGAAGTAATAAAGTGTGTTGAAACCTTTTTAAAAGAAACGGATATTTTTATTCACGAGCTTGTTTCCAAAATTTGACGATACATTTCGTAAGGAAATTATTTTATAAACGTTTCTGACTGATTAGCTTTCATAAAGATACACAACATTTAAAAACTGTTTAATTCTTTAAGAAGCATGCATGAGCTTAAAGAATTTTTCAAATATGTAGAAGTTATCAATTCTGAAGTAAAACAGCACTGCAAACTTTAACCTCTTTTTTTATTAATCAACATTTACAGTTGATACTCAAAGAGTTCACCTCTAGCCAATTGTTCCCAGGAGTTTACTTCCTTCATGTATCCCTCTTTAAAGCATACGACTGAACCGAAAAAGTTCGGAATTAAAAACAAATTTTTTTTTAAATTCAGGATGACATAAACGAAGGGAGCACAAACGCACAAAAATTGTAATATCTCTGAAATTACTGACTTGGATAATGCTTATTTGGGTAGATAATATAATTAATTGCCGCTACCAAGATGTGTTTAATGTGTAATTAGATTTTAAATATTTTTCCATGTATTAGATTTTAAACAATTTCCTCAATGTAATTCAAGCGGATTTTTATTTGCATGAGACTTATCAGTTACTAATTTTAAGCCAATTGTGTATCTGGTTCGAATTTATGAAACTGCAGTTATGTACGAATCGATGTTTATGTTATTTTCTATATTATATTTAATTATCTAACCACGATAACATTCATAAGTGATCCCATGAAAGTGACACTCATTTGTAAATACACGAAAAAATTAACTGTAACTCTATATAGCCTTCAAATTATAAAACGTACTTGACAAATATTTTGTAACAAAATAATTAGATAGATAATACCTGAGTGACACTAATTATTAAATAAATTTGGCAAGTGATTGTGTTGCTTAAAATATAGGAAAGATCAGTTTCATGTAGTTGTAACCTGATCTAGAAAATTTTCAAGTTATCGATATCAATAGTGTCTGTTAACTGACAGCTTAACCAATCGTGTTAAATTGGTTCAATGAGCAGCAAGATTTTTTGTCAGGACGAGATAAGTTACCTAAAAGAGTCATTTACGGCCTACGGTCTTTCCAGTGATTCTAGCTTCCCATAAGAAACAACCACAAGCTGAACGGGTTTCTTGTTCTTCTCATTAAGGGCTCAAGTTATTTATTAAATTCTAGACACACGTAGATAACAATAACGTTTTCCTGATACTAAAATTAAATTTAGTGACACAGTATAATAAATAGCTAGAAGGGCATATACATTATATAATAGGAAAAGTTCGTGAATGTATATCCGAATTCTATCAACTACGAGAATTCTTAGAATTAAATGCAATAAACATTTTTTTGAAATTTACTTTAAAGGTTACTAAAAATTATAAAATAGAATTTTACGGACTCCTGATTAACTGAAACTTATTACCTAACATATCGATATTGAGGTCGATTAAAATACTTTCGATTTAATATTACTTCCACAACCACGTAGTGGATTGGAAGTATAGTAATCGTAAAAAAAAATTCAAAATGTTTTATTCTTGAAATAAGTTTAGAATGTCATCAAACGTCGAGATTTTAAATTTGAGCGAAAAAAAAAAGTTCTGTCTGTCTGTCGGTCTGTCTGTAACTTTTTTTTGTCGGCACGCTTTCTCCGGAACGGTTTAAGATATTGGCTTGAAATTTTGTATACATATATATTATAACGAGATCTGGAACTGGATTATTTTTTGAAAATATCCGGAGAAGGGTTGGGGGGTAAATAGGGGTAAATATGGGGATACATGTAAAGCAAGCTGGTAAGAATACAGAAACTTGAAATTTGATGTATGTACTACAAGCCAAGGCCTCAGTTTTTGTATAATATTTTTCAACCCCTTACCACCCCTAGTCCATTATTAAAGGGGTTGATAAAATAAAATTGAGATACTCATTTGAAATTTGGTACACGTATGCATTATAACGGCACCTGGAACTGGATTATATTTTGAGATGATTCCGTTAAAGGGTTGGGGGTTAAATAAGGGTAAATAGGGGGAAATAAGTAAAGCAAGCTGGTACAAACACAGAAACTTGAAATTCGGTATACATACTAGAAGCGAAAACCTCATATTTTTTAATAATATTTTTCAACCCCCACTACCCCTACTCAATTATTAAAGGGGTTGATAAAATAAAATTGAGATATTCATTTGAAATTTGGTACACGGATGTACTATAACGACATCTGGAACTAGATTATATTTTGAGATGATTCCGTTGAAGCGTTGGGTGTTAAATAGGGGTAAATATTGGAAAATAAGTAAAGCAAGCTGGTGCGAATACAGAAACTTGAAATTCGGTATATACACTAGAAGCCAAAACCTCAGTTTTTTAATAATATTTTTTAAATAGGAGTAAATAGGGGAAAATAAGTAAATCAAGCTGGTAAGAGTACAGAAATGTGAGATTTGGTGTATATACTAAAAACCAAGACCTCAGATTTCTTTCTAATATTTTTCAAAAACCACCATTTTCGGTCCATTATTAATGGATTTGATAACATAAAATTGAGGTATTTACTTGAAAGTTAGTACACGTATGTATTATAATGACGTCTTATTGAGATTATTCCATTGAAGGGACGGGACGTGGTAGGTTGTGAATAGGGGAAAATAAGTAAGGTAAACTAAAAACTTCATTTTTAACGTATATGGTAGAAACCAACGCCTCAAACTTTTCTGTGACGTCTGCCCCAAACATTATTAAAATTCTATGACCAATAATTTCCACGTACTAGAATGCAAATCTAATCAAGATGTTTCCTTTAAAATGACTTAGATGAAAAATCTAGATGTGGAAGTAGTGATTCTTTAGGCAGCGGTTTTTTACTCTTCGCCTGTACAAAACGAAGAGGAGTATATTGCATAATATGATCGGTACAATTTTAAAACCAGTAATATCACTCGTAAAGGAGAAATTTTCATATACATATAAATAGTTAGGTATATAATGAGAAAATGATAAAGCACAAAAAAGATTATAAAATTACAAATACTTTGATTTTCCCTTATTTCTATAAATATCTCAAAAACAATCAACCTAAAGTTAAAAATACAGATGATAGAAATTAAAGATGTTGAAATTATCTTTAAAGTGTGTATTCTTAATATCGCTATATTCTAGAGGATGTTCTCCAGGATTATTCAAATTTCTATATTTTTAACTGTCATAACACACGGGTAAAAACAAGTAATTTTAGCACATTTTTTTAACACATTTTGCAAAAAAATATTTTTCTTTAACACTATTTCAGAAACTACAAAAATTGTGCCAGAAGAAGTATCATTCCAACACACTATGATGGAATAATTCCACACGGCTTTCGACACATCGGAAGCCGTTAAACCATTTTTGTCTACGACTATTAAATAATGTACTATTATGTATATGTTTCCTCGAGTATAATGCTATCCGTTATTCCCTGTAATAAATAATGAGGACAGTCAGTTATTTATAAGAAAATACGTTAGTGAGTTTTTACTAAAAATTTTAAATGTCAAAATTGCAGCAACCAAAAGACAGTCTAACTTTTCTAGGAAGGACTCAAATGTTACATGCCGAAGAGGTACTTTAATGAACACTCAAAAAGTACATTAGTAAGTTTTTTTTGCAAAGCATCTATTAGCAATGCGCAGCAATCTCCAACATTGTTTTTGAAACCTACGTGGCTACAAACTGTATTATTTTTATTAGTAAGCCATGACCACGTGTCAAAGCGTAATTTTGTTATTGATTTGAAACGTCAACATTTGTGCGATTAACACGTCAGCATTATTTACAATAATTTTACATATTATTCAAAAATAATATATATAGATTAAAATAAATGAATGCCAATAATGGAAACGAAATTACTTTGACACTGCCAGAGGTAAGAGAAGCTGCAGAAATCGCCTCATTAAACTTGTCTCCAGAAAATTCGAAAAAATTATGTATTATGGCGTATGAATCTTTCTTAAATTGGAGAAATAAAATGAAAATAAATGAAATAAATATTAAATATTTAAAATTGAATTATTATTTGTTTGCTTATAATTGTATTGAAACATTCTTTATAGGATTTTGCAAACAGCAGAAAAATTAACTATCTATAAAAGAAAAACTTTGTGTAGAAATATTAATGAAATCTTTGCATTCTTTCGATAACCTGAATTCTGGTTATGCTAGCAAATTAAAATCCTAAAATGAATTTGTCTAATTTCTTATTTGACAATTCTCATTCTAACACTAGCATCCACACAGTCCCCTACGGCCATGCAGATTAAACTAGTATCCACATAACCCCCTACGATTATGAAGATTCAGTTAAAAATGAGAACAAAGACCTAAAATGAATTTATTTATCTACCTTGTCTTAAAAAAATTTTCATTCCAATGGATTACATTTTCATGAAATCTATCATTCTGTTTCCTGGAAATGCTTAGCCTTTGAAACGTTTTTCGCCCTTATTCTGGAGCTCATCAGAAAGACATAAAGCCATTCATAAAGATGTTTCATGCAAAACCAAGACAATTTCTATGAATAAGTGTGAAATGATTATATTTGACATTGACTGATAAAAACAACCTCACCTATCTATTAGCTAACTAGTATTGGAGCCTATATACTCTATGCATGTTTAAAATTGAATTATTATTTGTTTGCTTATAATTGTATTGAAACATTCTTTATAGGATTTTGCAAACAGCAGAAAAATTAACTATCTATAAAAGAAAAACTTTGTGTAGAAATATTAATGAAATCTTTGCATTCTTTCGATAACCTGAATTCTGGTTATGCTAGCAAATTAAAATCCTAAAATGAATTTGTCTAATTTCTTATTTGACAATTCTCATTCTAACACTAGCATCCACACAGTTCCCTACTAAATATTAAATATTTAACAGTTGTGGACAAAGTATATTATTTTACTCGCATATAATGGCTACTATTCACGAGGCTGAAGTAAATCACTAGAGTCATTATTTTATGCTCGTTAAATAATGTACTATTAGTGGTTCAGTTGCTATGGTTACATCGAACAAAAGATATTCTTTTTTTTTTTCCATTGGATGAATGGCTAGAGCGATTATAGCTATTAGCACACAAAAGATATTCATTTCTATCTTCGCATTTGACGTTTTCAACAGTTAGAAAACCTGATAACTTTCCACCATAGTTAAATTATGTCTTGCTGGGCACCCTGTATATTCTTCAATAAAATTATAATAGTTGTCTTACTTGCCAAATATTACTGCCATCTATCACAGTTTTAATTCCACATTCACGTGATGGATTTAGATGGATTTAGATTTGATACTAAATTTCGTCTGAGACTCGTTCAGGAGATTTATTAGAAATATTTTCTTTTTTGTCAATATTGAACTGCCCAGAATTTGTAATAACTAATTTTATTTTCATTAACTAATAAATATTTACATTCGTTATTATACTCTTCGCAAATATAAAACAAAGAGTATATTGCATTCCCTCGACACATTTCTAAAACCGGTAATATTGCTCGTAGAGAAAAAAAAATCCATATCACTGTGTTGGTGATCGAATTCTGAACAACTTCCAAAATGTCCGCCCGTCTGTCTGTCTCTCTGTCCGTCCGTCACGTTTCTTGAAAGCACGATAACTTAAGAACGAAAAGTCCGATTGTATTGAAATTGGGAAAGTAACTTAATGTTATCTAGAGGAAGAACCTTATTGTTTTTGAACAATATCGATTAATCAATAAAAGAGTTATTAATTTTTTTAAATATTATAATTAAACAAAAAATGTCTAAAAGTAATATTTACAAAAAAAAACTGCGAAGTATTCTATAGAATGTGCAACAATTATATAAGAAGTGCAGTAACTGGGCGAAGAGTATAATGGTTAGCTTGTTTTAGTATTTTATTTAATGTTTAAAAAACCACAAATCATACAACCAGCAAATCCTATATCATTATAATTGATGAAAAAGTGTCTATCTGAAAATGAAAGAATATAGAAGGTCATCCATTTTCTAACTCAAATTGGTTATTGACACTGCTGGAAAATGTATGGCTTTATTGAAGTACTTTCTGACATGCGAATGTTTGTAACTAGGGCGGGGTAAAGTATTTTTTTTGTCATATTCAAGAGCTAATAGTTTAAATTCTTATAGGTTATTATTACAATTCAATGTTTATCTACCTTTCCAAGTAGTTACATTTCTGTCTAAATAGATAGCCAGATGTGGGTAATTTAATAATGTACAATTCTACTTTTTATATTACTTTCAATTATGAGTTTATCTTCTTGATTAACATTTTATACAAGCTCCAATTCTTGAAGGACAATACGAATGCGTGAGTGCAATAAGGTGCGTGTGGTCTATATTAGCGTGATAAAACTTGATAAGGGATTCCCTTTAAAAAACTTGTGTCATGCAGATATAATTAACATATAATATTAAATGATAAGGGTTTATAGTTTTATAACAACTCCAGGCAATTAGGTCTATTCGTTGCTCTATTTACTGTTCAATAAAGGTACATTTTATGTATTTTATCATGGAGCCATCTTAGTTATTATACTGTTCGCAAATACAAAACGAAGAGTGTATTGCATTTGATCGGCACATTTTTAAAACCGGTATTTACGCGCGTGGATTTAACATTTTCAATTTACGCGCGTGGATTTAACATTTTCATATCACTGTGTTGGTGATCGAATTCTGAACAACTTTCAAAATGTCCGTCTGTCTGTCCGTCCGCCACGTTTCTTACAAGCGTTTGGACAGCAAGTTAGTGCTAGCTAGAAGAAGAGCTCTATTCTAATTCCATAGGAAAAGTTATGACGAATGAACAGAAAACCTTTGGTGGAGCAGTTTCTGCTTTCTCTTCATATGTTCGCGGCATCACAAAAAACTATGCAAGAGTCGATTATGTTTTTGACAGTTATTAGAAGCTATCCAAAAGCAACTGATAGATTACAGAGGCAAGGTAAGGGCACTGTTATAGATATCGCCCACATCTTTGAAGAGGTTCCATTGCCGGTTCAATTCAGCAGTTTCTGGGGATCATCCAGGAACAAACTGATCTTACAAGAGTTTATTGCCAATACAGTGATAGATTATTTAACTCAAACACCCTGTAATACTAACCACACCTTTTAGTAGAGGGTCCACGCCTTCGAAAGCCGTCAAAATCGCCAAGTAACCCATTCCAGCAAGGTAAATAAATTTTGAGCTCGCATATCGAAAGAGGGTCCTAATGGGCATCCGAAATGACTTGTTGGACTTTTTTTGGCGCTTGCACAACTTCTCCACAAGAAAAAAAGATGGCGGAACGTTATTTCAAGAATTTGTGTTTTTAAACATATACTCTCGCTAAAAAATTAACTACATGCGATATTGATCTGATTTTTTAGTATACTACTGACATGAGCGTATATATCTGTACTGATAGAATTTCAAAATCACTTACGATTTTTTTCTAAATTAATCCTAAATCACAGGAAGGAAATTTGTGTGTTTGAATTTTCGACGTGCGATCAACTATATTAAATGTTTATTTTTTTTATATATTACATGCGAATGAAATGTGGTCTAAAGATCAAAAAAGTTTTTGCAAAAAAAAATAGCTACATATCTTTTACAATTTTTGAGTTACAGACTTTTCAAATTAAACCATAATTTAGGTCCGTGATACTCCTATTACCATGCGGCTATTATCTCACGTACTGCTATCTGGTTTATTGTAATGCATTAAGAGAGTAAGCCAATACATTTTTGATATTGTGTTGTTATTATTTATAATTTTACAAAAATATTAATATGTAAAATGAAACTCATTTGGCATAGGATTTATTAGATCTATAGGTTATGAAGGTGTTGTATATGAAGATATTTATTACATATTCCATCATTATACAATACAGAAATAAAATATAAACACGTACACAAAACGTGTAATTTATAAGTAATAATAATAATAATAATAATGCATAATTATACACAGCTCAGTAAGCATCGACAAAGCACTATATTATACTAGTAAGAATTACTGTCTGTTAAACACTGCTCTGTATTATTTCTGCCCTTAAAACAATTGTAGGAAAGGCCACATGCACATGCAACAGAACATCAACATTTTTAGTCACACTCTACTTTACAATTCCACTTTTTGTTTTTTTTTAACTACTTGTGGTTTTTTGTCATCATTTGTGGGTTTATCTGGTTATTCTCTATCAGATATCCAAATTTTCTGGAAGAGTGTGATGTGTTTTCTTAACCGTTTTTCAAGTTACCGAGGTAATTTGTTTAAAATCCAGGATTTTGTGTTAAGTAAGGAAAGTATGGGAGAATCTAAACCACTTCTTGTGAATAATTTTTACAATTAAAATTATTTTGCAGTAAGCAGGGTTTGACCCTGCTTCGCTAAGTACTTCAGTTGCAAGCTAAGCTAAGCATACCAAACTACTGGACTTAATGACCGTTTCAAATGCAGCAAGTAAGCTCTCTTGTAGGACTTAGCGAACATATGTCTAATAACTTTATGAAAAATAAATGCTACCTTGGTGAATCTAATTAAACTCACTATGGCCATACAGATTCACATAGGTCTTACGACCATCTTCAATCACACGATCACCAATTGCATCGCAGTTATCTCCAAGATTAGTCAAACTGTTTAGATGGCCTGTTTGATTTAAGGCAACTGTAACTGCTCACTTTTTCCCCTTCGGAAAGAATAACTGACAGGTCACACAATACATAGACTGCCAAATATATAAACAATATTTATAATATTTTCTTCTTCATATTTTTCACCTAATTATTTATTGGTTTCGTGAATACTATAAAATACCCTTTGTTGTCGTATACCCACAAAACTTTTGTAGTTTTTCTATTTTGGAAAAATTAAACATACCTTTCGTAAATATTATTGTGTTCGTTTGTTCATGACTGCACTTCAAATTTTATGCTAGGCGGGAGGAATCCAAGTTCACATTGTTGGGCAACATTTGTACTTATTTACACCAATTCAGAAATGTGTTTTATATGATTGGCTTGTTTTCTTAAGTCATATCGTACTTTTTTTAAATCTGAAGTTTAGGTCAATTTTTATTTTTAAACTCAATTTATTAAAACTTATTAACGATTTCGTACTTTATTTTCCAGTCTAGATATTATATCCTAAATCAAAATGACGTAACTTAAGATTTCCTAAGCAAATCGGACGTACTTCAAAGTTTCCTTGTTAAATGACTTTTTTCAATAATCAATAAACCATTATTTTTGCATCTGCCTCATAGAATTAAATCCAAAAATAGAATGAAACTATTTAAAAAAAATAAGATGTGCTGAGATTAGCGGCATAAAATGTCAAATATCTCAAGAGGAGCGTATACTGAAGTACGTCATTTTGGCTTACGACGGCGACGGCAGTATATTACATGTAACAAATTACATCATAATTTTAAACCACGTATTTATTGCACCTAAATAATTGTTTAATAATTTTCAGAAAATGAGTGATCTAATGATCAAGAATAATATAACACCTAAATCAAGTTAGGTATATAGACTAATATATGATCGAGCCCTGCCGTAGCTGTCACGTTGCGCGCTATCATAACAAGACATTATTACGGTCGAATTTAAAAATCCGTATATCGAAAACTGTATAAGATTTCAAGCTAATTTTTTTTGCAAAAACACTTTTGATCTTTAGACCATATTTCATTCGTATGTAACAGATACAAAATTCGAATATTTAATATAGTTGCCCGCACGTCGAAATTTCAAACACACAAAATTCGTTCATGTGATTTTGGATTTATTTAGAAAAAAACCGTAAGTGAGTTTGAAGGTCTATTAGTACAGATAGATGCGCTCGTGTTTGTAGTATATAGATATAAAAAATCAGATCGATATCGCAAGTAGTTAATTTTTTAGCAAGAGGTAAACGTTTAAAAACACAAATTCTTGAAATAACATTTGGCCATGTTTTTTTCTTGTGGAGAAGTTGCGCAAGCGCTAACAAAAGTCCAACAAGCCATTTCTGATGCCCCTAAGGACCCTCTTCCTGAATTCGTTTCCAAAAACCATTTACCTTGTTGGAATGGGTCATTTCAATTTTAAAGCTTTGGACCCCTTACTATTTAGTGCCTTTTATGGTGATGAAGAAGATAAGATATCATTTAATTGTACATCTGTGGAAAATGGAAAACCAGTAAATCACCCAGAAATAAATGTCAGAGTTTGTCAGTAGAGGAAGCTGACTTTAGAATGCTGATTCATTCAAAGCATGTAAGCCGATGTGAGTTTACTAAAATCGTTTTTGTGAGTGCTAACACTGACATAATTTCATTCATCAGAAAATAGGCCAAAACGTATGCTTTTTTTCTTCCAGCCATTCATGCACTATCTGGATCAGACTATACGAGTAAGTTTGGTACCAAGAAAGCAGCTCTTAATAGTGCATCTACAGTATATTTGGAGAACTTTGGAGTATCACATGACTGGGATGAGATAGAAAAAAACTTTAAACCTGCAGAAGAATACTTAGTGCGGCTATTACGAAAGGGGTCATCTTGCAGATCTCTCGATGATCTCAGACTGTGGCTGTATCATCATGGAAATAATACAAATATTGAAGATTTGCCACCTACAAGCAGAAATGCTAAGGGGCATTTGTAGAGATCTTATTTCTACACATACCTTCGGCAACACTGTATGAATGACATGATTGTTCGCTTAAACCCCTGTGAATTTAGTTTTTACGTGACAGAAGATGATTTGGTGCCAGAAAAGAATTTAAAAAAATATCCCGATGATTTTGTTGGAGCACGTAGTTGTTTAAAATGTGCCAAATTCTCATGCATTTGTAGAGAAAATGAATTAACCTGTTGCTCCTTCTGTAAGTGTAAGGGTGTTGAGGGTCAGATTCATCTTGCAAAAATCCCTTTTTGATAAAACATGATCATGTTCAATATTGATTTTAGTGATAACATAATATCACTTTATTCATGGTTTCATGGTATTATCATTATTACCTTATTTTTCCAACAGCAGTATTGAATTTGTTGCAATATATAACCTATTCAGTCAAAGTATCGAGGATTTTAACATTGGAAATGTTCATGTTTTCGTATATGGGGTAGAGTTACCAGTTTTTGTTCAAGGTCAAAAGACAGCGGTGTTGCGGCACAGTAGAGAGAAGACCAGTAGGCTCACTTACTCTTGAGATTTGTTATAATCGATTTTATTTTTTATGAATCCACTGCGCATCCGGTATTTGTACGCTCATCTACATATACACTGCTCGAGCTATAAAATGCTAATAAACTGGCCAACAGCATATCTGCGTTGATTTTTTTCATTTCAACGCCCAGTGACGTCAAGAGTTCGGATCTGCTTCATACTTTTAGAAAATACATTTTTGTTCAAAACAATGCACTGAAAATTTGGTGCCCAATATTGAATCTTGCGGACACAAATAACTCTGTTATCTGAAATTTGAAGTGCTCGCCATTTTGTGCCATTAGGTCCAAAATGGATCTGTTTTTCCCAAAATGTAGTTCTGGAGGCCAGCTTTCCGATGACATTAAGAAAATATATTTTAAAGTCATTTTGGAATTTATTTTTGGACCAAGTGACAACAAGTAGATTTTCTCGGCCATTTTGAAAACATATTTGAAAAATGTTTATCAGAAAGAAAAGAGAGTTGCGAGAATTTTAATTTTTAAAATTTTGGTCAATTGTTACTTAATAAATGCCTATATTTGGCTAACCATTTTAAAACACATTTACTTCATACGAAACGATCAAAAAACATTTTCAACTTATAAAGACTGATTTTCAAGCATTTACATTTCATTGTTATTAATTAGCCTGAACAGCTTTATTTTAAATTTATATATCAGGATTATCTCTCGCTTTGTTACACCGCACTCAATTGTTTCCAGCTTACGTAAGTTGGTAGTTTACGTATGTATTTAGTGGAATTTGATATCCTGCTAACTTCTCTTTATAAAATTATAGCCTTATTTTTCTTGACTATTGTCAAATATTTTTCCGTTCAGAGACAACTCTGGTTCTTTCTTTGTGTGTGTATTTACTGCTATTTATCTTTTTACAAGATGCTAAAAGTTAAATGTCTCGAGTTCAGATGGACGAAAATTCACTTTTATTTTTAATTAAAGTTCTCGCAATTCTCTTTCTTTCCTGATAAACATTTTTCAAAAATGTTTTCAAAATGGCCGAGAACATCTATTTGTTGTCATTTGGTTTATAAATAATTGCCAGGAAAGTGGCCAAAATGACTTTAAAAAAAATGTTTCTTAATGTCATCAGAAAGCTGGCGTCCCTACATTTTGATGAAAAATGATCTATTTTTTAATGGCACAAAATGGCGGGCATTTCAAATTTCAGATATCAAATTAATTTGTGTCCACAAAGTTCAATATTTGGGCAGCAAAATTTCAGGATGTTTTGTTTTCAACAAAAGGTATATTTTTGAAAGTTTGAAGCCGATCGAAACTCTTGACGTCCACAGGCGTTAAAATGAAAAATAAACGCTTTCTAGGCAGTTCATTCCATTTTGCACGTTATGTACGTACTCAAGTGACCCAACGCAGATTTTGTAATTTTAATTGCGAAGGTATTTGATTTTTAGTTTGTCCCGATTAGACCTCTAGAACCGGAGATATTCACCTTATTACCTAAAAAAACGCTTTTCAAAAAACAAAATTATTCATTAAAAAACGCAATAGGCCTTGGAACTTCAAAACTCAGATATATACTCCTGGTGATATCGCAGAAGGTATGAAATCATAATATTACTGTTACAAAACTATACACATCAATGTCCTACTTTTACTCCACTATAATAGACAAATAGACAGACAGTTGTTTTATTTTTCGATATTTAAACTCAAAGTGTTGACACTTTCTGTATAGCAACTTTTTTGTTTAATGATTATTAATGTGTCTAAGTAAATCAAAAGAAATAAAGTTTATTAGAAATCAAGAGACAGAAATATTCCGGATATATCATGTCAAAGCAAGCTAACCATTATACTCTTCGCCGATTTACTGCACTTTTTATATAATTGTTGTACATTCTGTAGAATACTCTCCGCATTTTTATCGTAAATAAAAAATATTTGTGAAGAGTATAATAATGTTAGTTTGTATTAGTGAGTAATGGCCTTGTCTAACTGCTAGATAAATGTAACAAATTTATTGCTGCTAAGTTGTAAACATTAGGGACTATTGCTTAATTAGCCGATTTTGCAATATAACAATATTATATATGTAATATAAATATATAAATTTAAAAAACTAACTTAACAAAGTCGACTTTGCAACCCCCGATATCTGGAAGTGTCCATTTTCCGATCTTGTGCGAAGAAGAGGTTTGATCACGAGCTTGAGGGGAATAATATATATATCGATTCCGGCGAATATCATCGGGGGACCACTTCCCATAAGAAACGAGCACCCCCTTTGCACCCCGATATCTGAAAATTCGTCCATTTTCCGACCTGGTGCCCATGAGAACTTTTTATCAGAAGCTCGAGAGGAATAATATATCGATTCCAGCGAATTTCACCGTGGCGGGGGCCACTTCCCATAAGAAATGAGCATCCCCTTTGCACCCCTGATATTTGCAAAACTATCCGTTTTCCGACCTTGTGCCCATGAGAACTTTTGAGCAGGAAGCAATTAACTACAATATATTGCGATTTCAGCCATTTAGCTGGGAACCATTTTCCATAGAAATTGTGCGTGGTCCTTTAACTACATACAATCCGACTTTTCGTTCTTAAATTATCGTGCTTGCAAGAAACATGACGGGCGTACAGATGGACAGACAGAACAGGCGGACGGACAGACATTTTGAAAATTGTTCAGAATTCGATCACCAAGACAGTTATATGATTTTCTTTTCCCTACGAGCGATATTACGGGTTTTAGAAATGTGCCGATGGAATGCAATATACTTACTCTTCGTTTTGTATTTGCGAAGAGTATAATAAAGAGCCTTATAAATCTAAACGGGTAATTTGTCAATAAGTTCAATTAAATAAAAAAACAAGTTAATATTAATCTATCTCATTAATATGTAAAATTCATATTAGACTTTCTAATATCCAATCTACGTCAAGTAATCAAGAATACAATTGTGCTATTTAACAAACATTATCACAAATTCATATTCGTATTCTTTCTATGTCTATCCGAATTGAATTATTTTGAAAACAATTGTTTCCATCGATAGAATTAAAAATCCGGAAGAGAACAAAGCAAATATCTACAATGTGCCGAGAAAATGTAGCGAGAAACATGTAATAATGTTTGCTGTATAGTGATTATTTTAAAATAATGCCTAATCCAAACTATAAGCCTATTCTTAACTGGAATGTAATTTCGTAATGTTATATTAAAAAAATAGTATTTTATGGATAGTTTTAAAGATAATCTCTTAATACCGGTATTATCAGTAAAGTTTGTTAATAAAGTGATTTACACGAACTGATTTCGTGTTTTACTTATCCATAGTAAAATTCATTAATCACGTCACATTTATTAGACAACTTCCAAATCCAGGATTTATGCAAAACGTTAACATAAATAAAATAATAAATAAGGCGTAAAAAAGCGCGGTACGCTTGGAAATAATAGACACACAACCATGCTCTATTGCCATTAACATATATCGGAGATGTAGCTAAAACCGTATGTAGTTATTATTAGCGTTTTTCTCAGAGGCTTAAAATATATAGAGAAAACTGAACAAGTCTCTTTGTGTCTTTGATATTTCTGTAAAGCAACATTTGGTTTAACTATCCTCTATATTCTTCATAGCAGTTCCTTGTGTTGTCAAGGTATCTTGTTTACTACCTCATAATCACCAATCTTTAGCGTATCTAATTAGCGTCCCGATCTCCCCTTAGATTAGCTCGTTGGGCAACTTTGAGTTTTTTGTGTTCTGGGTAGCCTTCATTTATTGATCTACAATAATTTAATTAAACCGTAATCAGAGCTTATTCTTTGAAGTCTGTGCAGCAAGTATACGAGCTCATTCTCGCATGCTGCAACTAGGGTGGTATCGTCTGAATATCTCAAGTTAGAGATCTTAGTTACACATACAGCTATTCCACCCTGGCAGCCCTGTCTGCACATTCCAACTTTACTTTAGTCGGGGTTGGTGCTGTGGACATTCACCAAAACAGATGTTTCTTCATAAAATTGGCAAATAATCAAGATCAGATATCAAGGTGCTCCCGCATTCAATAATGGAGCTGACAGTTTTTCTCATTATGTATTGCTAAAAGTCTTAGTGCATGTCCACTACGGAGCATCGACCCTCGCACCGACCCTTGCACCAAGCACAGCACAGCACTGGCGGTCGCGGTGAGCTAGACAGTGCGCCGTAGTGGCAAACATCATTTGATAATACAGTCGACATAAAATTTTGGTGAGGTGCGTAATTCGGTGCGAGGGTCGGTGCTCCCTAGTGGACACGCACTTACAGTAGTTTATGAGAGAAGGGTAATAATCTCTTGCTTGCTCAGGAAATATTTGCTAAGAGATAATGAATTTTCTGTGGCTGAGAATTTTTTTTTCTGTAGCCAAATATAAAAAAAAAAAAAAATAAGAGATAATGCAGAAATCTGGAGTGAATAATATGCAGCATTATTTTACTGCTTTCTGATATTAATGCCAGCAATCTATAACTATCGCTGACAAGTGCCGCTTCTTATGCAGTAGTACATAATGGAGGAACTCCAGTCATCCTGTCTCTCACACTTTTTGGCGTACTCTGTGAATGACTATCACTAACTAGCTGAAGCGCCAAGGTGTGATATTTCGACTTCAGCTGCTTAGCCAGTTTTTAGTTTTCGTATGGCTACCTCCAATTCAGTATTGAGGGTTCGGATTCATAATCGTGCTGCCAGTCTCATTTTCTGGCTTAGGACGGGTACTTTTGAAGGCAGTACACCTTCTAATGTACCATCCAATCCTTGAATCGACTACAAACAAATTCGTAGCTTTTTTAAGTTTTCTGACCTACAATGAATTTAAATTGTCAGCGTTTCTAAATTGAGAAATATCTACAGATGACACCGAAATTCGCTAAATCTCTTTTCTCTAGTTATAAAATTTTATTCGTTTGCGGTAACTAAACAACAGAATTGGAGGTTTGTGGCTTTTTCAGCACGTCGTTATTTTAAACTTTATCAGATATATTTATTGTTTACTGAATGATAACGATTCACAGAATCGACTTCTAGCGGGACACCTCCAGTCATGTACGTAACAAGTGGTCAAAATTGTAAAAAGAAATGGAGTTAGAGCACGTGATCGTTATAGAATTTTTTTTTAGATTGTAATATATTTTAATACCTAGATATTAGAACGCGTTACATCGGTGCGAACGGCAACTGATTTTTTGTTGGAGAGCATAGGGCCGTGGGTTAGGATTGTGTGGACACTCAAAGGGCGCCACCGGCTGTATGTTACGTAATATGATTTAAATAATTTTGCCAGCCAGGAACAAAATTAAGTTACTAGCAACCATGCGATGGAATTCTCAAAATATATCTATAATATCAAAACTTACACTTTACTCTGTAACATTTCAAAATTTAAACAAATATCAGGTGTACCAGTGCAAATAATAAGAACATGTAGACACCAAACATTTATTACGACACAAGTGAGATGTACAACAATAAGAAAACAAATAGTTTCCCAGTTATCCCCTAAACATAATCTATATACACAAAAGAAATTCAGAATATGTATATCACCCCATCTAAAATTGTTTCAGTGATTTGACCTTTTTTATAGAAATGCAACTACGGCTTTAATGATACCAACAATGAGTTTTAGATTTACAACAGCGAGTTAAAGATTCACAATGGATTAAAATTACAGCTCATCGCTAAAATATTATGTAACAAACAAGATTCTGTGAGAACATTTTCGCAATGCTCGCTGTGTGCACTAGAATGTTAAAGAATGATCTAAAATAATTATGTTCTATTAAAAATACTTCATATGTGACATAGTATAAGGTAAATTATTATCACGTGGTACCATGCGTTACTTTACACAAAAATCTTAAGGTATTTCATCATATTAGGTATGTAGTTGCAAAATCGTTATGTAATTTACTCTAATATTTAACAAAAAATCACTGAATGAAACTATAATAATTTCTTTAAAACTGTGTAACTAAAATAAAACAATAAAACCTGGGTCAGAGCCTTGGCGTTTTCTGTGACGACTGCAGCGTGACCTGTTATCACTTCCTAAGATGTTCTCGACGTTGCTTACGACTACGACTCCGTATCACTTCCAAAATTCTGCCCAAATCTCTTGGAGACTGCTGCGAACAACTTTCCAACCAAAACTCCTCTAAATGTCAGCAGGACCCACATAAAACCAAATATTTGAGTAATAGACTTCCTCCTATTACTCCTCTAAATACTGGGCCCCCTTACATAACCAAAAATGGCAGCACCAGTCATTCCGAACATAAAACTCTCCAGAATATAACTAATTTCCAAAAATCCAGTTCCTCCAAAACATAACTAGTTTTCAGATGGCCAGTCCCTCCAAAACACTCTGTAATAATTACAATAAATAAGAACTAAATAAAACACCAAACTAAGTAAAATAAAAGCTCACCTCATATAGAGAGTATTACACAACCTCACGAAACACGTGGCGATCAAATTACGACAATCAACAGAATTCCTTCCTGGCATTTACAAAATGCTTTTGGCAGGATGGTAAAGAAACACTGGGTACATCAAATCAAATCCCTTTTCAGTGTAAGCGATGTAAAACCCAAATTCTTCAATACAAAATCGGGACCGTCGCTATCCAGCTATCTCGTCGCTGTCGAAAAACGAACCATCAGCCGGAAATCTCCTTCACAGTTCTCCGTGTTGCCAACTTGAGCATCTAGAGAACACTTTCTTTAGCCAATGAAAATGCGCCAACAAAGGACTTTGCAATTAAAAGACTGAATTACACAATTGTGTAATATCTCAACTACAAGAATATGTGAGCAACACCCCTAACTCAAAATTGTACTTAAAAGAAAACACGTTTACTTTCTGAATGTTGAGAATTGAAGATATGCGACCTGCTATGCCCCTTTGAAGTACGAGTGGTTGCCTGCCTCTCCACTCAAATAAATGAACTAATGGGTTAATTTACTGTATTAAACCATACATTTATTAATGTAGCCTTTTCAAATGCTACAAGATTGACAATATTTATTTAAGCATTTTGAATACAGTAAATTATTCTCAGAAAGAAACTGTCAGTCAATTAGCCAAAAAAAGAAATGTTCCTTCTCTTTTTAAAAACGTAAATATATGCTCCCTTAACAACAAAGTAACCTTCCAGAAAGTTATCGTTGTCTACAAGAACTGCACGTCCGTAACTGTAGAGAAATTTAACATTTTTCACTAAGTTGAGTTCCTAACGCATGTATTATTGTATCATTATTAAAAACTCATACTTAGAATCTAAGGAAATAAATATATTACTCGCAAAAAGATACTGGTAATTATTTCAACTCTTGCTAAAGACTTATCACAGATAAGTACAGAAACATATCTTTCTAAACAAAATAGTTTGCCGGTTATATGCCACAATCAACACTTGATTACAAGAAATATATGCACATTACATACAGCGTGACTGTCACAATAATGTTATTTTTAATTTTAAATTATCCAGTTTAACAAAGCCAAAAGCAACTGAGAACAAAAACACTTACCAAAAAAACAGTTACATCAAACTTTAAAAACTTTCACATACATATGTTTCAGTATCCTACACCAAGTATACATCTTCAGTGTTACTTCTTTCAAAGTTTATAATAAACTGAATCATAATTTCTCAGGCAAATGCCTCTGCAATAATTCTCTATGGTTCTAACGAACAGGATAATCCAAATTAGATTTCGGAAAATTATCAATACAGGTATAATCGTAAAATGAAATTAAATGTAAATACAAATGCCCTACAATGTAAGAGTACTATAAAATAGAATCTAAGGAAATAAATATATTACTAGCAAAAAGATACTAGTAATTATTTCAACTCTTGCTAAAGACTTATCACAGATAAGTACAGAAACATATATCTTTCTAAACAAAATACTTTGCAGGCTATATGCCACGATCAACATTGGATTACAAGCAAGAAATATGCGCATTACGTACAGGGTGATTGTCACAATAATGTTACTTTTAATTTTAAATTATCCTGTTCAACAAAACCTAAAGCAACTAAAAACAAAAACACTTACCAAAAAAACAGTTACATCAAACTTTAAAAACATTTACAATTAATTATATTTTATAATTATACCTGTATTGGTAGTTTTCCGAAATTTAATTTGATTATCCTGTTCATTAGAGTCATAAATAATTATTGCAGAGGCATTTGCCTGAGAAATTATGATTCAGTTCACTTTAAACTTTGAAAGAAGTAGCACTGAAGAGGTATTCTTGGTGTAGGATACTGAAGCATGTGTATGTGAAAGTTTTTAAAGTTTGGTGTAACTGTTTTTTGGTATTTTTGTTCTTAGTTGCATTTGGCTTTATTGAATAGGATAAATTACAATTAAAAATAACATTATTGTGATAGTCACGCTGTATGTAATGTGCATATCGTTCTTGTAATCAAGTGTTGATCGTGGCATATAGCAGGCAAAGTATTTTGTTTAGAAAGATATATGTTTCTGTACTTATCTATGATAAGTAAGAGTTGAAATACTTACTAGCATCTTTTTGCTAGTAATATATTTATTTCCTTAGATTCTATTTTAGAGTACTCTTACATTGTAGGGAATTTGCATTTACATTTAATTATATTTTAGGTCATACTTATTTTAAATAAATTTCCCAAAAAGAAATAACACTAAATTCCCATCAGAGAAATTTCTATACGTGTTTAAACGAGAAAATGTACGATTTTATGCGAAAGAGACGGTAACGACATATGCTAGAAGTCTGTTTTATCGTAATTTGTGTTCGACAGAATTAATTAACTCACACAATGAGTTTGCAAAAAAGCTACCTAACCCTCGCACCATATTGGCATCTAGTTTTAACTTATTTATTAAAATAATTAATTTTTTTAATTGAATCGCCTTTAAAAGACAGTCATTAAAAATTATGAAAGAAAATTTCGGTTAATTGAACCTAATATCAAAATCGATATTAGATAGTAAGATTAATGAACCGAACGACTCGCATAGGCGAAAATAAGTAAAACCTGGACAAAACCTGAAAATGCTAAATTCATAAGATGATATTAAATCGATAGAGAAAAAATTCGATGGATAGTAGGATTGATAACAGGACACTGTAATCTGAATAAACATCTTCATACGATGTGGTTGAAAAACAACTATATTTGTCGGATTTGTGGAGTGGAGGATGAAACCACCACACATATTCTACGCAGGTGCGCACCTCCAGGTGCGTCAAGGTGTAGGCATCTCCAAAGGCAGTTTCTACAGCCGGAGGAACTGCGGGATCAACCCTGGAACAGACTGCTATTCTTCGTGAAAAGCACTGGTCTCTTGTAGGAAATCCCACATGTCGCGAATGCACAATGGCCAACAGGCCTGAGTGCTGTGGGTCCTACAGGTCTGCTCGCGTTTGTAAAAATAAAATAGACCCTGATCGGTTAGAGAAACAACCAATAAACACAACAAACAGAAAAAACCCCTTTAGAGGTCCCATATTTTCCATTTGCGGAAGAAGTGAAATACCTAGGTGTCACCCTAGATAAGTCACTCAACTGGAATTCCCACTTCGAAAAGCTAATCCACAAAGCGAGACTATCCCTGTGGACATGTCGAAGAATTTGCGGAAAATCTAGGGGCATTGGTCCCCAACAAATGTATTGGATATACGTTACGGTTATCAGACCAATGATAACGCGTATGCTTCAATAATTTGGTGGTCGAAAGGGCTGCAACAAACGACCAAAGCCGAACTCTCTGGATTGCAGAGACAAGCATGCTTGGCAATAACTGGTGCAGTAAGCACCACACCGTCAGCTGCTCTGGGAGTCCTCCTGGAACCACCTCCTTTCCATATTTACCTGAAGAGAGAGGCCAGGTGGGCAACATACAGAATCCATCAAGTAGTAACTAATATGCCGCAGGCTAGCATCATGGAGCACAACAGGCTGTTGGACGACTTAAACTGTCACAACATCCTGGGAATGCTTTCAGATGTGATGCCTACCTTGATCAACCATGAACTGCCCTTTAAAGTCCTGTTGAGCTGGTGTATATAGTCGCAAACCAAAGGTAAGGATAATTTCGAGCCTTGGTGACAATGCGACTATATTACAGGCAGAAATCCATGCCACTGAACTGTGTGTATGGAGGCTCGAACAGACGCAACCTAGACACAGATCAATAAAAATATTTCCACACAGCCAAGCGGCTCTTAAAGCCCTTGAATCCTGCCGTTGTAACTCTAAAACGGTTAGAAATTGCCAGGAAATTCTTTCCCGACTAGGAAAAAACAACAAACTGACTCTGATTTGGATACCTGGCCACTCTGGCATGGAACGATTCCTTGGCCAGAGGAGCGGCAACCAAATTTGTAGGTCCAGAACCGGCACTTGGCATATCCGCAAACTCTGCCAAGGTTGCTATCCTAGCCTAGGCTGAGTTGAACAATACAGCACTGGCAGAAACTACCAGGATTAGTTCACTCAAAGGAGTTGATTTGGACTGGGGGAAAACGCCGAATGCTGTCTGTGCTGGAGGATGATGAAACGGCAGAGCACATTTTATGTACCTCTCCTGCTGCAGAAAGAACCAGGTTCTCACTGTTTGGCAAAGGGCGACTAAAGCCAGAGGACCTGGACGGTTTTTCACCCAACAAGATTATCAGCTTTATTGAAAAGCTGAATCTGTCATTATTATTATTATTAGATAATCATCACGACTAAGGCTCTGTTACTACAAAAATTAAATTAAAATAACATTTAACGTAATACATAATTAATTGAGCCCCAAATAAAAGTAATTTACAGTTATAGGGTTTTTATTCATTTTCGCCTATGTGCGGCAATAAATCTGTATTTCAATATTTCGTCTCCCTTTTTAGTGACCAAACAGTATATCTACAAAAGTTGTGCAATTTTGGCTGTCCCATTATATTCAGTATCAGCTGCTTTAAACATTTATATTTAACTCCAACCGGCGACTTCGCCATAACTTCGCACATTCTCGAAAGTATTTTTTCCGATTTTTGCTCTTTATACTAGACACTCTAGACAGGACTTGATAAAAAAATATATGGAACCTCTTACTTTTTTCTAAATTTTGAAGTTAGTTAAAAACATTTTGGCTGCTATAATCGTTAATAAGTTGTGAATACAGACTACTGAAATAATTTTACATTTTTGTTGAATGAAACGTCAACGTGGAGGAAATGGAGACGGCGTAAATGCTCACTTTTTGCATTCTCTGCATAAATAATAATTATTAATTACTATGCTTATTAAAGCAGTTTTATCTGTGTTTGATGTAACACCTAATTAAATTGGTATAACAGAAATAAAATCTATATTCAGACTGAACTTCGAGCAAAAGTTGTGTGTATTGTATTAACTTATCTCAACATCAGGTGTAAATATAGAACTGACAGAATATGAAACTTTGTTATTAAATTTAAATGTTCAATTCCATTGACAAGTTTCAGTGGGAAAAAACACGGTATCAGATTTTCCTAAACTTTTTAATAGGTAATATGTTTGTTTGCGAGTGGGAGTCCTCTGTTAAGGTGCAAGTCTGGGGAGACATTCATTAATCTGTTGTGACAGCGCAGTGTTAACTACACGCTACGTCAGTAATTACTGATGACGGACTGCGACATGACATGGGCTCTGAACATTTCGTCTCATATACCTTTAGATGAAATTAATATACCATCTAATTGCTTGATTCCTTTATAATAAATAATTTTTGAAGATGCCACTTAATTATACAAGATATAAGGTAGCACGAAACTATTTGAAATACATATAGATTATACCTAATAGGAAAAATTGTCTGCAATTACTGTACAATTGTTATAACATTGCATTTTATCTCAGTAATTGTGATAATTTTTACATTTTTCATAACCTGATTTCATAAAATCCGTATCAGATTTTAACAGATTATTTCTCATAAAGAATTTTTACGTACTACTTTAAAGTTGTAAAAGTTTTAATAACTGATTTAAAAAAAAGCCACTGCCTAAGGAATCACTACTTTTGCATCCAGATTTTCCATCTAAGTCTCTTTAAACGAAAATATTTTGATACTATATTTGCAGTAAAATATGTGGAAATTTACTAGCTCACAGAATTTTAATAATGTAAATTGTAATAGTTTGTTTCAAGGTGCGGTGATGGAGGTGACCGATGCCAAAAAATTAAAGAAAAAAATGTAGACCTTGGCTTCTAGTATATACACTAATTCTCAAAGACCTGAACTCTTAACCGGCTCACTTTACTTATTTACGCCTATTTATTCCTCAACCCTTCAAGGGAATAAGTTCAGTTAGGTTGAAACTCATCAATTACTCATAGAAAATTTGCAATCATGGAATCCCTACTTGATCCGCGATTTTCAATTTTTTTAAATAATGTGAGTTTTGATTTTAGAATGACTTCAACTGAATCAATAAATAAAGTACTTTTCAATCTAAAATCTAATGCTTGTAGTTGTGACAAAATTTCCCTAGTAATGCTAAAATACAGTTTTCCAATAATTGGTGACTATTTCTCTCACATTATGAATTGGTGCCGGGAACAAGGGTATTTCCCCGAACAATGGAAAGAGGCACTCGTAAGTCCTTTGCCGAAGGTTGATAATCCTCAATCCGACTTCCATCCAGTAAGCATTTTAACTGTTCTATCAAAAATTCTTGAGAAAATTGTACACCAGTAATTAAATGATTAGGTCAAAGAACATAAAATTATTCCTTTATCTCAGTCAGGTTTCCGAGAGGTTCATAGTGCAACATCTCCCTTAACAAATGTGACCGACAATATATTTAAAGCCCTAGATAACAAGCAACCTACAGCTTGAGTTCTGCTTGATTTCATGAAAGCTTTCGATAAATTAAATCTTCAACTTTTATGTGCACTATTGCACTATTTTGGTTTTTTCGACATAACTGTAAATTTTATCAAATCTTATCTGACTGGTCGTAGTCAATTGAAAATAATTATTCTCGTAGACAGTTAATATCATCCGGTGTACCACAAGGTTCTGCATTGGGACCCTGTTCGTAAACATACAGCACTGTTCTGTGCAAGCATATGCCGATGATACACAACTTTATTTCTTATTCGATCCTAGCAATTACCGCACAGCTACAAACTTAATACCTAAATATTGACAGGCAAGAAATTTATAATTTTGCTACAAAACATGGTTTAAAAATTAACCCAAATAAATCAACAGTAATGACTTTTAGTCAAAATATATATCACCAAACGCTGTGTGAAAATATAAATATTTTATTAGATAATGGTAGACTCCCAACAGCAAAAAGTTAAAAGAATGTAGGTATCATCTTTGAATCAAAACTCAGATTTATGCCAATATACATTTAATTAATTATAAAGTAAAGAAAAAACTGTGTGAATCTTTAGTTTTATCTATTCTTAATTATGGTATTATGTGTACTTTTCATGTCTCGACAAAAGTACAATAAGTAGGTTACAGAACATTAAAAATACCTGTATCCGTTATGTTTTTGGACTAAAGAAATTTCAACATGTTTCATAGAAACGTTTGCAACTTGGATGGCTTAGTCTTGAAAATACCTACAAATATAACCTGCTGACGTTTGTTCATAGAATTCTTACTACTTCAGTGCAGAAGTATCTTAAGCAAAAACTTGTAAGTTGAAGAAGTATCCATAATATAAATGTAGGATCCACCGATATTTTGATCATGCCACAACATAGTACTGCCATTTTTCTGCGCCCTTTCTCTTAAAACGCTGTATCAAATTACAATCTGCTTGAAAATTATTTGAAACATATTTCTATAAATACGTTTAAGTGTAAAATTTAAAAAATGTTACATAAGCAACAATGTACGTAATATGTGTAAAACTGTGTAAAATATATGCATTTGTTTTCAATTGTTTATTTGTTTTGTATATGTAATTCTGCGTCAACTAATTATTCTTAGTCACAGTTTATAATTATTATTTTGTTCTGTTACTTGAAAAAAATCTTTCTGCTAGTTTCGTATAAGTATCTACTTAGTACAAGTATCTTGTTCTCATGTTTTTAAGGGTATAAGTGGTGGAATAGCTGTTGAACCAAACGTCGTCCTTTAGATAAAGTAATTGTATTTCATTTTTCTAATAAAGACCCTTTTTTTTTCGGTTTACCCGTTGCCGGACAGGGCTTCCGTGTTTTCCGACCGACACGACACGGTAGCCATGCCGGCCATAATCACAGCTACCCCCCATGACCTGTGAAGTTAGTGACTGTAAATACCAAAATTTTGTGCCCTAAGTAGGCGAAAGGACCCCAGGATAACCGCCTTCTATCGGCATGGTCTTCAGTTGCGAGAGTAGCGTAGGCTTCATACCACCGAGTGCACCGATTATAGGACTACCATCTTGACTGAATAACCTGGGTATAGCACTTGGAGCTCGTACCGGAGATTACGGTATTTGGTCCGTTTTTCTTTCTCTTTCATAGTGATGTTTGGCTCGGCAGGTGCCGAGAACTCGATCACAAACATCGCCTTGTGTTGATGCTCGAGAGAACTATGTCAGGCTTGTTGGCTTGGATTAGCCTGACTGTCGGAAACAAATAGTTCCAATAAATTCGGCACTTCTTGTTTTCGACAACGGACTCGATGTCTCCAGGGACGTAAAGCAGCATTGGTGTCTGGTCTATCCCATACGAGTGCCGAAGATGATAATACAGCACCCTTAACGCCGCGTTATGACGATGGATGTAGGCCGAAATCGCATACACCGGACATGCGGAAAGTAAATGCATGAGTGATTCCGGCGCCTGACTGCAGGTCCTGCCTTTTGTATCTTGAACCTCTACACTCATTACGCGGTTTCGATAGACCAGCGTGTTAATTACACCATCTTGACAGGCCACAATGAATCCCTCGGTCTCCGAATTTAGCCCAGCTTACCTTAAAAAGGTGAATGTCAGCCTTGTCGATAAACCCAGTATGTCCAGGTTCCTGTAGAACAGGCCGTGCATGGGTTTATCGACATGCTGCCTAAACAGACGTTCCTGTTCGGCAGCTTTTATCTAGGCCTTCAGGCGAGGTGGTGGAAGTTCAGTGACTGCCTCTGGATCAGCACCGCGTCGACCTCCTCGCCGCGCACTTGTCCAACCCAAACTCCATGCCAATGGCCCGCGTGTACTCGTCGACCACCCTTAGAGCATTTTGAAGTTCACGCTCTCCGGAGGCATGCAGTTTGAGGTCATCCATATAAAATAGATGGGTGACCTTATGCCTCCGGATGTTGGATGGTCCACAATAGTACCCACGAGTTTGGCGGAGTTCAACAGATAACGGCAGTAGTGAGGTGCAAAAGAGGAGGGTACTCAGAGAATCTCCTTGCAAAACTCCTCTTCTTGCTAGCTTGTTGGACTTCTTCCGAACTGATTGTCGGGCACACCTCTTTTGGATCTTCAAAGGTTCTGTGACAGAGAGTCTCGAAGTGTGCTATTGCTGGAGTGTTGCTATCGAATTTACGTGTCGTTTCGTAGATTCATTTCCAGAAACTCTGGACATCGGCTACACTTGGCGGACTATCTACAACACGCTGTAGCTCTTGGAATATGCGGGATGGTTTCGTACGGAACA